>OY856413.1:920465255-921144005 GCA_963693085.1 Alisma plantago-aquatica | reverse complement strand
CACATTCTAGCCTTGAGAAGGCTCCATGCTAATTGCACTAGAATTACCTAATCTAGCTACTTATATCTCTCACTTAGGTTTAGGGAGATTGATTAGTATTTAGGAAGATGGGAGGCAACCTAGGGATCTAAGAATTGGACCTAGGGGCAAATCCCAAAATTCACACATATAAGCAATTTGCCTAAATTCCTAGGTGATTCCACACACAAACCAACAAGCAATCCATGGAGAATGAGATGAAAATAGAATATAATCATTAACAAATGGAATTACAACGTTTACATGTCATTTTCCCCCAACATGGTATCAAAGTAACATAATTTCCCCCAAACAGCCCACCCACAGGGGCCTAGCTACTCATAGAAATGGAAAATACAAAAAGAGAGAAGAGAGAGGTAGAAGAAGCCATGGAGCTCGGTGTAGATGAAGAACTCCTCCTCTCTTGAAGTTGTAGGACGTCTTCCTCCCTCCTCCAAGGTGCAAGGGTGTGAAATGAAGGGGATTATGGGTAGGAACTAGTATAAACTAGTGTTTTGGTGGTGGAAATGGTGAAATGGAGTGTATTTGAGGTGGATATGGAGTGGAATGGAGTGGGTGGCGATTTGGGGAGATAGGAGGGGGTATAAGGTAGCTATCCTTGTTCCCCAGCCACCACCTAGGTATATATAGGTGTCTAGGGGGTCTAGGGTTAAGTTAGGGGTAAAATGGGGAAAGCAGTGTAAAGTGGGGTAGGGTTGGTGGATCACCACGGCCATGGAGGTGTTCCACAGCCGTGGTGAGGGCAGTGGGACATGGTCGTGGGGTGGAAAATGGTTGTGGTATGGAGGGAGTGGTGAAATGCTAAGTATGGTGGTGGCCACGGCTGTGGCGGAGTTCCACGGTCGTGGTGGGTGACGTGCACCACGGTCGTGTTGGGTAACATGACTGTTTTGGAGGAGGTAGAGGTGATCGTGGAGCAGCACCACGGGCATTTTGTACTTCTTAGGCCATGTTTGTGGCAGTGAGCCACGGTCATGGCACCTTGGGTGACTTTGGTCATTAATTCCCACGACCGTGGGGGGTTGCCCACGGTCGTTTACTCTTCCTCTAACCACGATCGTGCTGATGGCCACGGCCGTGGTGTCTTCAGTGACCACAGTCATGGCAGGTGTCCACGGCCGTGGGATTCTGTGGAAAAACAGTGTTGAAAAGGGCACTTCTTTGCTAAAAAATGCACGACCGTGGTGTTGTGGCCACGGCCATGGTGAAGCTTGCATCACTTGATTTCACTTCAATCTTCATCATTCTTGGATGTCTTTGCTTGGGGATGACTCTTGGCCATTGGAGGTAGGTTGAGGGAGACTTTGGGGCCTTCTTTGGGTCCCTCCATGATTGGGGGAACCCTAGAACTCCTTCTTTCTCTCTCGTCCATCTAAACATGGTCCAAGTACCTGAAAACAGTGCAAAGAACATCCATAAGCATATTTGCAATGATAAGCACATTAGGGGCAAACACTTGTAATGTAACATGTTTAGATGTTATTTAAGTACAAAATGGCACAGGATGGAGCCCTAAAATAGGCCTACATCAGTAGGGGAGGTGAATTGGAGGTCATTCTAGTCAGCATGCCCATTCTCATCCTTGGCAGCACGACCATGTTGGCTGGGCCGTTTCGGGGGCTTCTCAGCACGACCGTGCTGGGTAGCACGATCGTTTTGGAAAAGTTGTTGTAGATTGACAAAATGAGGATCCTCACTATAACTTTGGCATTTGTGAGTATGGTCGTTCCTTGGCACCACGGTCGTACTAGGGTCTTCAGTAGCTTTCTGAACTTGAAACTACATGATCAATGGACTTCTTTTCTTGAACTTGACTCTTGGCCACTAGGGGTAGGTTGAGGGAGCTTTGGGGCCTTCTTTGGACCCCTCCATGGGTGAGAAATCCTAGAACTCCTTCCTTCTCTCTCATCCATCCAAGGCATTGTCCAAGTACCTAAAAATAAGCAAAGAACTTCCATAAGTACATTTGATAGTAATATGCATATTGAGGGATTTAACTTGCATTCTACTATGTTTAGATGTGATTGAGATACAAAAAGACACAAGACGAAGACCTATAATAGGGTTGCATCACTTATCCTACCACGGGATACAATTTGGGATCAAAACTCGAAAAGAATAGCTTTTTTCTTCATATGCAAGTCAAACACTAAAAAGGCATATGCAATGCATTAAAACTCATATTTTCTCTTCCTTCCTTTTCCATTCTCTTAATTTTTACTTTTCTAGATATTAGAAGGCAAGTGGTATTAAAACCATCCTATCGTGATCTCTTATGCCATCTTCTAGAGAGTTTCGTATTTTTCTTAAATAAAACATAAGTTATTTATTTTCTTTTAATCTTTTCCCTTTTTCTTTTGTCCTTTATCCTTTTATATTTCCATTGGCATATTAACATAGGGGAAAATGTGAAATTATGAATTCAAGACAATTTTGCAAAGAGAACCAAGTTGTAAAACAATGCACACAAATTGTCAAGCAAACCCCTTTTATTAAATAATTGCATAATAATACAACCAAAATTGGGGTTATAACAACATCTTTGCTACCCAAGTAAACATAAAGTTAGAGAACAACGTCAACCTATAATTTATGATTGGTGTTACAGTGTTTATATAGTTCCTTTATCACTAATATCTAGATTGAACTCGAGGTATGGAATAGTCATCATCTTCATCATTCAATCCATGTTCCTTGAACCAAAGCAGACTCTTTGAGATATATGTAAGCTCAATATCACATATTGACTCATATGTGCATGGCCATGCATTTCTCAGTCTTTCTAATCAAGTGGCCCGGATATCATACTCCAATTGGAGGGACAAATCTCATCTATATCACTCACAATCATTCCCATGTGTCACACCGCACCTGATCGTCACCTTTATGGAAACCCTTATACAGGATCACAGTGGACATGTGATGAGTGTAGTGACTTTAGGTCTAAGAATCATAATAACCACCAACACTTATGAGAGCTGACTATGACTACCAATATAATGGTTTCCATGTGTCACTCTCATGGTGGGTCTGTCTGATACACTTTTCTCTAATAAGTATCTATGTGCTTGGGTTGATATCACATATCATGAATGATGAGATTTTGTCATCAACCCACACACATTCTAGTCTTATGTATTATTGTTGTTTACATTGTTTCCATAGTAATAACTGACTAGGGACATAACAATAATGCATACTCTTGACATCTGTATGATCCCATTGTTCAGGTCCTCAACTTGAAGACATACGTCATTGAGTAATATCATCCTTTAGACATTTATTATGTTACATTGTTACCTCATAACTGAATACAACATAATATTTTGCCTTTATTATTGATCAAATCATTTACAAGTTATGCCATTACAATCATCATATAATTGGCTCTCAGGGCATACATACCAACATCAACATCTTTTTATGGCCTAGAGCTAGACCTGTCAAACTGGGTCAAAATCCACGGGCGCCCACGGGTCGATCTGTTTAAGTTGGGTTTGGGTGGTGAAATTTGTCACCCGCTAGAAATCACCCAAACCCATACCCACTCGTTTATTTAGTGGGTTTCACGGGTGATCCGCGGGCACCCACGGGTGCCCATTTAATTAAATAATATATTAATATAAATATATTATCTATATGACTCTTAAGACATGAAACACTTGTACATTTATCAATCAACTAAATTTATGACGTGTAATGTATACAATATAAAGAGTTAAAGTCTAACTTTCTTTATTGATATCTTTTGTTAATTGTTTACACTAGTGGAAATAAATTCGTTAACTTCTATATTATTTTTATGTTAGTGAATATATAGTGTAATGCATGATTTATATTCAATCACAACAATTATATTCTCTTTCTGTTCACTTTATGTATTGGACAATCATAACATGAAATATCAAGAACTTATAACGACAAAATATAGTGTTGTTATGGTAATATGTTATGCTATTTGTAACATCTATATCATTTAGTTTTTTTATTGTACATTTCAGAAATGGTTGTTTTTTATTTTGTCTCTTACATTTTATTTCAAAACATCAAATATTACATTGTGTTTGACACAAAAAGTAGTGGAAGGTTGCCCTCATTTTGTTATGTTTACATTAAAAATTATTAATGAATTATTTGACTCTTTGTCGTAGTGCAGAAACTAGCAATATCTTTTCACTGTGCACATATTAAATGGGCACCAGCGAGTGACCCGCAACCCGCTGGGTCGGGTTTGGGTGTGCTACTTCTCCACCCATTTAACATTGGGTCTTTTTAACCCACACCCGCGAGACCCAAACCTGCAATGACCCAAACCAAACCCAACCCACCCACCCGTTTGACAGGTCTACCTAGAGAATAACCTAAAATTGAACCAATCATGTGTGTGTATTTCTAAATCTTTGAAGATCCAAGATCATGACCTAGAATTGAACCAATCTCGTGCTGGTATATCTAAATCTTTTTAATATCACAATCATGACCTAAGACTACGCCAAATCATGTCCTAAATAGATACCGATATTTTTTATTCTTGAATTTAAAAGGACCTTTCAAATGATCATATATGCTATCACTTTCATATTTAGTGATCCTTTATAAGTGGGTATGTAGTTTAAAATAAGGTTGATCAAATTAAGTGAGAACTAGAAAATCAAGGATAATTAATCGTTGACACTCTAGGTGATAGATGATGGACCAGTGGAGGAACATATCGTGGAGATCACCTTTTCATTGGATGGTCACCTAATGTCCAATGTCAACATGTTGTAACACTATTCCTAGGAAAGTTTTCCTATAAGATCACACATGATCTAGGGAGCATATTTTGTAGCCAGCACAACCGCTAGAGGTAAAGGCAACCTTATAACTGGGAACTTGTCTAACATCCCAATCTTCAATCTTGAGTGATCAAAATACTATTATAGACAGGAAAACTCACCCAATTTTACATTTGTAGGGTTGTGGTCCTAACCCTAACTTGGTGCACTCCTCCATTCACTCTAAAAATGAAAATATATATTAAAAACTAATATGTGTAGCTACTTTTCAAGATCTTTTTCACATTCAGGCAATTTCTATGATTCTCAATTATTACAAACTCTTGATTTTAATTACCTCTGACAAACTACTATTATGTCTGCTTTTTACATTCACCTTTTCTCTCTAAGGCATGAGTTAGTGAGAGAATCAGACATGTATTGATTTAAGAACTTGAAAAATGATGAGAGTCACTTTTGCAGTCGAAAAACCTCTTAAGGCTCATCAGAACTCCAGGGGAATGAATGATTGGTTAGCTATAGTAAGTGTCATGATCGAAGGTGACCCTTAATCTAAAGAAATTGTTCAAACTCAATCTCATTTTTATTATGAATGGATATTTTATTAATTCATCCTTAGAAGGAAAAGTTTTTGTCATTCTCAAATGCACACCCAAATCAATTGAATCTTGACTGGATGCATTCCCAAGGGAAAACACATGAGGATCTTTCAAATTTATAATGGACCTAGTCCAACACACTTACTTAAGCTAAACACATGTACACGCAAGTGCATGGGGTCATGTTGTAGTATAGGCAAGTGGTAAGAGAATGGTTGATCCAGAGGGAGACAGGGGCACTAGAGCTAGGTTAGGGAAACTTTGTTCCTAAAGAGGAGAGTAGGGTTTTTAGTGTTTGTTGGTGATTTGATTGATTATACTAATTGAGAAAGCAATTAAAAGTAAGGAGTAAAAATAGATTATTAGAAACCCTAAGTTACCCTAAAAAAGTTAAGTCTAATTTTGCAAGGCAAGACAACTAACTAAACAAGAGAAAGGGACTACAACTAAGCTACACTAGCAATGCAAGTGAGCACTTAAAGAGACAATCCAAGCACTAGAGCAATCAAGGACCTAGGTTATCACTAACTAACAAGATTAATACTAGCAGCTCAAAATAGCACTAACTACTCAAGCAAGGCCTAGCTATCACGAACTAAGCAATTGACTAAGAATCAATAAAGGCAATTAACTAAACTAGCATTAACAAGCTAAGAGAACAGGATGGGTTTTAAGAAATGTTAATGAGAGGTGGGTCATTTGGGAAATGATACTAAGATATTAGTTGGGGATTAACATAGCATGCATGTCTTATATCTTCAATCTAGGTTGCCAGACCAAACAATAAGGCAAGAGTGCTTTTTGAATCTACCATGTGCTACTAGTTAGGAAAGTAGGGCTAGGTGTAATTCTAATAGGACTTGGCAAGTCTAGGTTTCTAGGCTAAGTGGTATTAGGGAAATTGAGAGCCAAGGGTAGAAATGAGGGTAGAGATGAGGGTGTTTCACCTCATGTTACTCACCATCTAGCCTTTAGAAAACTCTAGGTAATTGCACTAATCACTCTTACACTTGCTACTTAGATCTCACACCTACTTTTAGGAGAGAGGATTTTTGTATGTAGGAACATGGGGTGCTAGCTAGGGATCCACTAATTTAACCTAGGAGAAATTCCTAAGATAGCCACATATAATCCATTTTCCCTAGAAGCTAGGTGTTTTCAAGCATCATACAACAACAATCCATGTTTAAAAGCACAAATCACAAGTAAGATAATGAGAAATGAGATAGAAGTATGAGACAATCATTATAGAATATAAATATGTTCATTACAAGTTATTTTCCCCCAACATGGTACCAAAGTAACATTTTAGCCCCAAACATCCCACCACAAAGGGCTTATCTACTCATAATCAAGCAAAAAAGCAAAAAGGAAAGAAGAAAGAGGTAGAAGATCATGGTAGCTCATGGAAGACCCTCCTTCTTCATCTCCTTGATGTAGAAGATGAAGCATCTCCCTCCTAGGTCAAAAATGGCATGAGAATATGGGGGATTACGGGGCAAAACCCTAGAAAACTAAGGTTTTGGGTGGAAATGGAAGAAGAGAGGTAGGTGGAGCTCTTGAATGCAAGGAAAGTGGCAATCAATGCTAAGAGGTAGGTAATCTAGGTTTGTGGTTGCCACCCATATATATATATATATATATATATATATATATATAGGGCCCATCTTTATTGCCCGTGTGGGTAGCTACCCGCCCACCCTTCCGACCACTTTTTTTCAAAAAACAAATTTCACAATTGTAGAGGACTATTTTTTCTAGCTCTCTAAAAAATTTTAGCCAAAAATAATATCATTTGCCCCTCCAAAATAAAAAAACCCGTCCTTATATATATTTGTTGTATATTTTGTACAGAGTTACTTTTTTGGCCAGTAGAATTACTTTTTTGACACCATAGTTACTTTTTTTACAGCAGAGTTACTTTCTTAGCCAGGAGAGTTACTTTTTTGGCTACCGAGTAGCGAAACTCCAGGCTACCCGCGCGGGCAATGAATGAACGCCCATATATATATATATATATATATATATATATATATATATATATATATATATATATATATATATATATATATATATATATATGTATATATAGGTGGTGGGGAAGCACTAGGTTAAGTGGGGTAGAAATGGAAATGCAGTAGAAAAGTTGGGTAGGTTTAGGTGATCACCACGGTCATGGTGATGCGCCATGGCCTTGGTGGGGGTTGAGTGACACGGAAATGGGGTTGGAATGTCCGATGTAGAGGTGGAGGGAAATGTACTGAGTGGACACAACCATGTTAGGTAGAGGGTACCACAACCGTGATGGGTAGCACGGCCGTGTTGGAGGAAGGTATCACGGTCATTGCACTGGTTATGACCGTGTTAGTTGCTTCATGTTTGATGCAGGTTCACTATTGATTTTTGGACTATTTCACCACGGTCGTGACATGGTGCCACATGGGTGATGGAGAGCATCGGCCATGACTGTAATGATGGCACAGCCATGGTGACTAAGTGTACCATGGCCATTTCAATGGCCACGGTCGTGGTAGTTGACGTTCAAAATTGCACCTCTCATTGTTGATTTTGGACAGTTTCACCAGGGCCGTGGCAAAGTACCATGACCCGTGGTGAGGGTCCAACTGTCGGACTTAGCTTCAAACTTCATCAAAAGATTGCTAATTGATTCGGAGCAATTTTTGTCCACTCAAGGGGTTCTTAGGGAAGACCTAGGTCCAATCTAGGGGCATAGGAACCCAAGGATCTCATCCTTACCTCTCCTTTGCATCCAATGCATGTAAAAAAGCCTAAAAATATGCAAAAAAAATCCATAAATGTGTTTGATATGATAGTTCATATTTGGGGGAATTTATTTGCAATCTACCATGTTTAGATATGATTATAATGAAAAAAAGATATAGGTTGAAGCCCTAAAATAGGACTGCATCACCACCCCAAACTTAAAACATACTTGTCCTCAAGTATGCTCCAACTTAATCTCTCTTTTGATTCAGTCAAGGAGTTCATGAACAATGCAATCACTATGATGTTTATAGGCTAAAATGAGTTCACATGAGGAATTAGGCATGCAATCCACTACTCTCTACCCATTTTTAGATATCATGTATGAATCAATCATAGATAACAAGAACTTAGAATATGGTATACCATTCACATATGCAAGTGATGTAATTTTCATAAAGCTCTGGGTATACTGTATCATGCATGTCATACATTTAAAAGGTTAGAATTACTATTTCACTTGCTAGAGATACCTCATACACTTCATTCCACTGCTCATGACCCACTCTGCTTTTGTAGGGGTATCAGGGCTAGATTTTATTTACCCTAGCCCTACTAGTAGGCATAAAAAGAGAAGAAATGGTTATGGAAGGGAGTGGAGTGTTATTACACTCATCTTTTCTTTATTTGGACGCTCTTAAATAGGAGCACCCTTTATTTTATTTTTGCTTTTTCTTTTCTTTTTCTTTTCTTTGCCTTTAGTGTAGGTAGGGCATATGATGACAAGAGTGAAGCGAGGAGGTAAAGGTATGGTCACCCCCAAACTTTTAGGGGTGGCCAAGGCTGATATGTGCACTTTGGCATCCTTTCATGAGGTGGAGAGGTAAGAAGATTGTAGAAGAAATGTCAAGTCAAAGAGGGGTCACAAGTAGTGGAAATTCATGTATAATCTCACTCAAGAAAGCTAGTCCATGTAACATTCACCAATCAAATAAGCCATGCATAAAATTAACACTGTAGTAGACTATATCCTTTTCATATATCATAAATAAATCTCAAACGTTCAAGACTTGCAAGACTCACCTTTTTATTTAAAACAATAAATTATTTCAAGAGGCTTGGAGCACATGCAAAATTCCTACCTAGGACTCATTCTAGCCAAAAACATCAAAAGCAAGTTGCATTATCCAATACTTAATAATTCTCATCACAACAGATAGAGATTCAATTAAAACATGCTATTGGGTAAGAACATTCAACTTTGGGAAAAAGTTGGCCAAAATGGTGCCAATTTACATTGAATCACATCCAAACCTACTTTAGGGAAAATATAACATGAAGCAAGAAAATTCTACTTAAAGCACAAAAAAATTACCAAAAACTACATGAAAAAGCAATGTATGACATGGAGTGGCAAAAAGAGTAAAAATTCATGAAAACAACTAAATGTATGCATGTATGCCAAAAAAGAAAACTAAACTAGATAAGGTGTGGTTTTGAATCAATCAAATAGTCAATGGCAAGGTGAAATAAACGTCAAAAAATGTAAGATATATGGTAGTGCATACTTCCCTACCACTCCAAACTTTTGAATTATGTTGTCCTCAACATGAAACTAGAGTTTAGGGGAAGTAGGGTATGTGTCACGGCTGGTGGGGCTGATCCATGTGCAGGTATCCCTGTTGTGGCTGGTATGGTTGTTGATGATGAGGGCTTTCTACTAGAGGTGGAGGACCTGGCCAGGCTAGAAGAAACTAGTAGAAGTGACCCCAGTAGTCATCACGAGGGGTGGATATGTTTCTTGGTAGCCTGAGATACCACCCTAGAAATCTTCACCCCATTCGGGGTTCCTTTGAGCTTGTGCACGGTGGTAATGATACATGTGGTTGACCTAGTAGTGCATTCATTGTTGGTCCTTCCACACATATTGTTGGATGAGATGCATATCATGTTGTGTCTTTTGAATGCCTTCAAGTTGTTCTTGTAAGGATGACATGTCGTAGGTGTTTGTTGAAGGTTGTTGTAGTTGGAATGTTGCCTCATCCCTTCTTCTCACCCTACGTGCTTGCCTTTTCTAATCTTATTCTTCTTTCTTCCCTTAGACATTTGAATCCCCTACTCCTTCATGTACAACAGTGTTTTTCTCTTTGTAGCTCTGCCTGGGGTTGTTTTTCTCCCATTCCATTAGTTGTACATCCAAAAGGTCAGAGTTACCCATAGAAGCGAGGAGTGGGATTGCATGATATGGTAGCTCAAGATTTGGTGCTCTTATTCCTTCACTCACATAATACATCATCCTTTTGTTCTTTATAGTGATCATGTGGGAGTGAATGAGGTATTTTAGGTCAATTAATTGAGCTGCCTCTTCCTCTGTGAGACCTATGAGATCACATCCTAAGGACACTGCAATTGAGGTATCATTCCTCCCATGACAAAAGGAGTTAGCTTTTGGAGGGAATTGATCTCATATGATCAATCAAAAGTGCCCCAAGGTTGAGAAAAATTCTTTTAAGGATCCTGTCTAATACAAAGAGGTCTTTCTTTGAAATGATCCCTTGGTTATCATACCTTCCTACAATGGTATTTGTTGTGGCCTTTTGCACATACCTTACAAGAGGATTTCTAATAGCACTTTTTTTAATTTTCTAGTTGTGTATTTTTGGCTCCCGATCAAGTCAAATGAAAAGTCAAAATATTCAATTTCAAATTCCTTTTCAATCTAGCCTCCATTCAAATCCTTGGCCTCCTTAGCGTCTGTGGCAAAGATGCAATTTAATTGAGAAGCAGTGAGCCTGTGGATTTTAGCATTCCAAATTTGATTGCTTCTTCTTCTCTAACTTAAACCTTTTCAAGAGTAGCAAAGAACTGTTGTGTCAATTCTACATAAGTGGTTTGTGTTGTGAATAGCACTTCCCACAACCTAGAGTCCAAGAGCTTGTCCTCCACTGCTTATTTTATGCCCAAGTCATCAATCACCTTTCTGCATCCATACTTGGTTGGGATGACCCTCCTGGTCATGCACTCGGGGTAGAGGGGGTGATTTTTATTTTTCTTTGGCTACCCCTCCCATATGATACCCCCTTATGTATCTTACTCACCCCCTTCAGTCTGTCTATCTCTAGATAGGCAATAATGTTCTCTGGCTCTAGAGTGAGATCCTCCTTGTCACTATCGTCATCATCCTCATCAACATGATATGTCTGTGACCCCAAGCTTGTATCTAGGTTGAGTGGCACTCTATGCTCAGGGTGTAGCTATGATGTCATCTCTTCTAATTCAATAATCAATTGCCGCCTCACCTGTGATTGTTGTTGTGCTCTCTCCATAAGTGAAGATGTGGAGTGGCGAGTTGGTGTAGGTTGTTGACCGGTCTAAATCACGCGTCCAAAATGGAGCGGATCCAGAGTAGTCAGACTCTTAAGATTATAACCTGATACTCAATCCCCTGCAACTATTATATGGGGTCTGACGTAGTAATCAGGGTCAAACCATAGGGACAAATTCGGTAGGTGTTAAGTACTTAGGGTCTCACACTCATACAATCTGAACAAACATATGGTTTTAGAAGGTTGTTCCTTAAGGAACGATGGTGCTCAAGCCAAAACAAAGAAAGTTAAAGGAAAGAAAATAACAACAAGAGGAAAATGAGTATGAACGGTAAGAAACAAAGATATGGAAGGAAACTCGGATCGGGTTTCACCTACTAAGGTCTCTCACCAACATGCAAAACTCACTTCCCTTCATATACTCCTATCAAGATTACAAGAAGTCATAAAAATGTCTATTCCCTCCTCTCTTGAGATAAGGATAGATCTAGGATCTAAGGTGGCCTCCCTCTCGAGATAACTGTCTTACAACCACAAAACAAACCATATGGCCAAAAGCTTTAGCAATCCAACATTCTCATGCATTCATACTAATCCACAACACTAGATAAAGAAGATACTAATCTTTTGATATACCAATGATCAAACATCACAAGATGGTAGCTAAGCATACAATTGAAGCATTAAGAACAAGTGTATGGAGATAACCTTGATATGAGCATATATGTATTCAAAGGGAAGCAAGAATATACATGTTGGGAGAGCCTTAGTGGCTACTCCCAACCTGAGTTAAGTGTTTAGATACACATGTTAACGGGCAGCATAACAGTGTTACAAAATGATAGATACATCACAACCACAAAGTGGGAAGGGGGTACAATGTAATGGAGATGATAGATCTAGATGAGAGAGAAGACGGTAATACACCAATATACTCCTTCGAGTCTAGATTTAGAATGGACGATGCAGAGGCTTCTCCTTCTTTTGAGGAAGAGGTGTCGTCGATCTTCTCTCTCCTCAGCTTCTACCCTTAGAGATCCAAGACTGCTTGGATGGATGAGAGTGGCTATGGATTTTGGCAACACTTCATGGTCCTTGATGATCTGATGATGTGACAAGTCGAGGTAGGTGGCCTATTTATATGTGTTTCCCACTGACTTAATCATCTGAGTGTGGTCGAGGCTTGATCTTAGTCAAGGCCTAACTACGGTCGAGGCAGCACCTCATTCAAGGCTACCATCGATGTCGATCGAGGTTTGACAATAGTCGAGGCTGGGGCGTATGGCCGCAGTCACGGTACAAACCTCGATCGAGGCCCGATCGAAGTCAAGGTGCATGGATCATAGGCCACGATCGAAGGGGGGCGAGGAACTGCGGTTGTGAAGCGTTGGTGTGATTAAGAGAACATCGACGGCGGTGGGAGGGCCCCCTACTGGTTGATGAGCCACGTTCGAGGTGTTAACCCGGTCATGGATAGATATGACCCTACAAAGGTAGAAGAGGTGTGTGAATAAGATGTTTGGTATAAATTACTAAAATAAGCAAAAAAATGTATAAAATGTATGTTAGGAGAGGAATAAAACATGTGCAAAATGTTTATAAAATGGGATGTTATCAACTCCCCCAAACTTAGAATCAACATGTCCTCAGGCTAAGGGTAGGCCCAAAATCATAGAGAGAAGAGAAAATTGTGACAAAATTTTTGCAAAACTTAACATTACTAGGTTATCTCATTCTTACAACAAAACTCTTTTAGTGTGATTGTTCAATCCTAAAACCTCATTCCTCCCCCTTCATAACTAGCGTTGCATGACTTTGAATTCTTTCCACTACCTTTTGGTAGTAAAAGGTCTCTTCGTCTCAACGACTCACCCCTTCTTGTGTTAGGTTGCTAGCCATACTAGTACAACATCTCCTTGAGGGGTAGCTTTCACACTCTTTCTTTATTTTCAGTTGGCCCTATGCTGGTGTGTTTGGGTAGGCTATAGGCTTTAAGTGTTTTCCTCTTATCCTAAATTTCCCTCACCCATGAACTATCATAAGGATAGCGTTTCCGTAAGGAAATTCTGACGTTAAGTCAGGTGGTTGTGTGAGGGTCGTTTAGGATTGTAGGTGGATGAATTTGGCTTCAATGTTCCACTTACGGGCACGCCATATCTGCATTTGTGAGTTCAACAATTGTAATGACCCTCAAAATTTAGTCCCAAAATTTCTTACCTTTACTAAAGATGAAACCCTAAGTTGAAAGAATCCATTTTTCATATGTTAACTTAAGTCGAGGCCATGCCTAACTCATATTCCAAAATGAGCCAAAGATATTAAGTGGACCTTTAATTGAATCATTTACATCAATACTTATTTACGTCAATGTCATTTATAATGCACAAAAACCTAACCCTAATTATGCAATGGTGACTAGTTGGGGTTGAATGCTAGATTGCACCCACATACATGTATAATGTATCCCACTAATTAGTATATGAGTAGATAATAGAATGATAGAACTTCCCTCATATTTTGGTAATACAATTCCTTTTTAGTGATCATTAATGTTTTAATTACTCTAAGTAGCTAATAATGTAAAACACGTGTTTTGCTAATTCATATCAAAAATCTAACTAGATAATTGAATTCCTCATGGTCGAATTAGCTTGACTAGCTAATTCGGTTGAATTTGGATAATTCTAGATGCCCCAAATGTTAATAGGAAGAAAGTAGGAGATAATGGCATTTCTTTGACTAATCAACTTGATAATACCCACAATTATCCTAAGATTTTTCCAAAATCCATATGTGAGTGTGACACGCACAACTTTAGTGAATCGGGTTCTTTCAGAACTATCGGATGAGAATCTGACGAGAGGGACTTTGTCCCCTACCTCCTGTAGTGTCCGTACAGGAAGAGGAAGTGTTGGCTGATCCTTAGCTTAATGATTTCTCGCTCTCCCCTTAACGGCTTCCATTTATCTCAATGCCACCAGAATCAGGAGATCACCGCAAATCTATCAAGCCCTAAACAAACCCCTATAAGCATATGTAGCAAAAACGCCCAACTGACCTCCTTCTTCAGGCGATGCGGCCGCCACCCCAGGCAATTGGGCTACACCAGACCTACAACCAATGATCCAGAAAGCTTTGCTAGACTCAACACAACACTCCTATACAGTTAATTGCAACCAAGATGTCTTGAGAGATCACTCCAGTGGCAATTATCTTCTCCAACGTCGGTGAGCTCAGAGGAGGAGCTCAAGTCATTCCAGTTCAATTATGCCTCACGTAAGTTTCAAGACACTCTGATGATTGTTTCTCATATGCCCTTAGCCCTCTCGACCTATCCTAGTTATGTACCCACAAACCCAATTTCAAGCTAGTGAAGCTCACCGCTGACCAGGCTTATTAGCCACTTTCAGGTGACGAAAATCATTGCCTTAGACTCAGTAGGCTTATGCAAAGAGATCATTGCTCTCGGATTCCTTTTGTGGTTGCCATGCCATCATTTTCAAGTTTGAAGTTGTTGCTCTATAACTCATGATTTTTAGAGAAGGTTGTAGGTTGTCTTGGTCTTCCTTCCATGGGGAGTCTTCCCCCAGGTCCGTTGAGTCACAAGGAAGATACCCAGTCCCTTATTCTGAGTTTTAGGATCTGCTCTCTGCTTTCACCTTTTCAGTTCCTTCGACCATGGAGGAAAGGTCTTCAGTGTTTCCAACCACCTAAGTACCCAAGTCAAGAGTCCCTGACCCTGGTCGACCACGGTGAAGTCAGTGGCCATGTTCCCCAATACTGGCTTTCCATTGATCACAATTTCATCCTCAAGATTGCTGAACCTACTTCGTTGTTCCCTGCTTGGTCTGGGTAGGAGCATGACGACTGACGATTTAGAAATAGTGCTTTTGTTTTCATTTTTATGTGTCATGACTCTGATATGTTATCATAGTCCCTCCACTCATCAATTTTGATGTATCTCCTGGTTTGATCTCGAGTGAATTGGCCATTGTACCCTATCACACACATATAGTTGTGCTTGACATGTGAGGGTAGGGTCGTCTTTTGACAGGCTGAGATTTTGTTTCTCGAGAATTTCCAGTAATGTTTTATGTGATTTTATCTCGACTGTGATAGGTTATACATCAAATCTTTAGAAATTCATAGATTTTGCTACCGATCTCAGATGACAACGACCCTTATATGAATTTTGATCAGTTTTTCGAGACCTGTTGAATGGTCAATGTTTCAGATATGTTTTCCCAAACCAGATTTCATGGTTTATTGAAAAACCTAAAACCCTAGGCTTGACCATGATAATTAACACACTTATGTGTTGGACAGGATAATTAGGAATTATCAGGATTTCATCTACTATTAATATACCTCCTCGGGATCAGGTAAGAAGATCCATGCACTTTGAATATTTAGTATTAGCTTTCATCGTCATATAATTATTATGATGATCAAGATGAATGATATGTATAGTTATGTGTTTCAAATTAAACCTTAACATCATCAAAGTTCCTCTAAAGTTATTTCTTTAATGTTATGCCTCAATGCTATTTTAAGAATTCATGTCGTGTTCATATGAAATCCAAGTAAAGTTAATTACTTCCAAGATATTGATGTAATATGTAGTGGGTTGGATAACTTTATCCTCATCATGTTAATTTTGAGCCTACGGGCCTTATGAGCACCGTTGGTGCATAAGTATCAAGGATACTTTAATTAACCAACAAGATTACGTTATGTGAATCTAAATCTATTGTTCAATTAGTTTCATGCTTTTCCTTATTTCCAAGTTACTAAGTTGTTATAATAATACTCAATATCTCTTACTCTAATGTTGTTTTTATTGCATGCATGGCTGGGGTGTGATGCCTGTAGATACAAAGCAATTTCCAAGAAAGAGCTATCTAAAGGTCATCTTAAGGAATAGATCAACATTTCCTAAAGATATATATGGTAGGGTGCCATCTATGATAGAAAATCATGATGTTATAGATAACTTCATGTATTAATTATGTTTAATCATGTATATCCTAGTTAGCTTCAATTCAAGAAACCAATTGTAAACAATTTATAAATCAATTTCAATATCAATTCATGGTGTTTGTTTACTTTATTTGCAATGATTATTATAATTGTGACATCCCTCTTGAGCAAGAGTACCCCATATTATACACAATGTGGGTGTTGCTTCCGTTGCTACATGTATGCTTAAAGGGGGTGCTACAAAAATGGTATCAGAGCAAATAAGTAGATGGCTGCCATGTAGAAACCACATCCACATGTTCTATGCCCTAAGTATAGAATATTAAGTTCAAGATATGGGAAACCAAAGTAGGTTCTAGTCAGAAGACACAAGTTAGATAAGGATTAGGGTTATGGGCCTAGATGTTTTGGATTTGCATGTTAACTCTAGAGTTGTATATAGCATGCTCTCTCTTCTTCCCACATGTTTGTGGTATGGGACACAAGCGTATGGGGTTTTGTAGAGAGAATGTTATGTGCAAAATCATACTTGTCTCATCCTTTCAAGTGCATGTGGTATGGGACATGTGCATGAGGGAGGTGTTGAGATAAGAGGGAAAAATGTATAAGAATTGACATTAAAGTTTGAGACATATAGCCACCTAAACCTAATTAATTACATAATAAGACCAAACATGCATACAAAGGGTAGATATTTTGATGGGGATACGAAAGAAAAATGATGCACATGCTACTAAATAATGTTCTCTACTATTTTATGATTATGTGTTCGAATTGAACATCATGTATTATTGCTATGCTTATGAATTATTGGATTATGAAAATCATGTTTAAGTATAAGAAATCATGTTAAGTTGATATTTTCATCTCCATCATGTTATGTGAGACTTAATTGGCCTTATGAGCTATGTGGGAGCATTATGTGAGCCTTAATCAGCCTTATGTGAGCCTTAACCAGCCTTATGTGAGCCTTAACTGGCCTTTTGAGCATTGTGGGTGCAATCAAGAGAGTGACTATATCAACTCAAGTAAAAATCCATCTTATTGGGGAATCATGTCAAGTTAATCAAGTTCTCATGAAATTATGTTAAGTCATGTCTTAAATATGTTAGTGAGACTCTAAGATAATATAAGAGATTTAATATGAACATACTAAGTGAAACCTTAAGGTGTGTAGTACTTGGAAATTTCGAGGATGAAATTTCTATAAGGTGGGTAGGTGGTAACGACCCTCAAAATTTAGTCCTAAAATTTCTTACCTTTACTAAAGGTGAAACCCTAAGTTGAAAGAATCCATTTTTCATATGTTAACTTAAGTCAAGACCATTCCTAATTCATATTCCAAAATGAGCCAAAGATATTAAGTGGACCTTGAATTGAATCATTTACATCAATACTTATTTACGTCAATGTCATTTATAATGCACAAAAACCTAACCCTAATTATGCAATGGTGACTAGTTGGGGTTGAATGCTAGATTGGACCCACATACATGTATAATGTATCCCACTACTTGGTATATGAGTAGATAATAGAATGATAGAGCTTCCCTCAGATTTTGGTAATACAATTCCTTTTTAGTGATCATTAATGTGTTAATTACCCTAAGTAGCTAATAATGTAAAGCACATGTTTTCCTAATTCATATCAAAAATCTAACTAGATAATTTAATTCCTCTTGGTCGAATTAGTTTGTCTACCTAATTTGGTTGAATTTGGATAATTCTAGATGCCTCAAATGTTAATAGGAAGAAAGTAGGAGATAATGGCATTTCTTTGACTAATCAACTTGATAATACCCGCAATTATCCTAAGATTTTTCCAAAATCTAGATGTGAGTGTGACATGCATAGCTTTAGTGAATCAGGTTCTTTCAAAACTTTCGGATGAGAATTTGACACGAGGGACTGTGTCCCCTACCTCCTGAAGTGTCCGCGTAGGGAGAGGAACTGTTGGCCAATCCTTAGCCTGATGATTTCTCACTCTCCCCTCAATGGCTTCCATTTATCTCAATGCCATCAGAATTGGGAGATCATCGCGAATCTATCAAGCCCAAATCGAACCCTTATAAGCATCTGTAGCAAAAATGCCAAACTGACCTCCTTCTTCAGGCGATGCGGCCGCCACCCCCAGGCAACTGGGCTACATCGGACCTACAACCAATGATCCAAAAACTTTGCTAGACTCAACAAAACACTCCTCTACAGTTAATCACAGCCAAGATGTCTTGAGAGATCACTCCAGTGGCATTTATCTTCTCCAACGCTGGCGAGCTCAGGGGAGGAGCTCAAGTCATTCCAGTTCAATTACGCCTCATGTAAGTTTCAAGACACACCGCTGATTGTTTCTCATATGCCCTTATCCCTCTCGACCTATCCCAGTTATGTACCCACAAACCCAATTTCAGGCTAGTGAAGCTCACCGCCGACCAGGCTTATTAGCCACTTTCAAGCCACAAAAATTGTTGCCTTAGACTCAGTAGGCTTATACAAAGAGATCATTGCCCTCAGATTCCTTTTGTGGTTTCCATGACATCATTTTCAAGTTTGGAGTTGTTGCTCTGTAACTCACAATTTGTAGAGAAGGTTGCAGGTTGTCTTGGTCTTCCTTCCATGGGGAGTCTTCCCCCAGGTCCGTTGAGTCACAAGGAAGATACCATGTCCCTTATTCCGAATTTTAGGATCTACTCTTTGCTTTCACCTTTTCGGTTCCTTCTACCATGGAGGAAAGGTCTTCAGTGTTTCCAACCACCTAATTACCCAAGTCAGGTGTCCCCGACCCCGGTCAACCATGATGAAGTCAGTGTCCATGTCCCCCAATATTGGCTTTCCATTGATCATGAGTTCATCCTCAAGATTGCCAAACCTGCTATGTTGTTCCATGCTTGGTCTAGGTAGGAGCATGATGACTGACGATTTAGAAATAGTGCTTTCATTTTCATTTTTATGTGTAACGACTCTGCTATGTTATCATAGTCCCTCCACTCATCAATTTTTATGTATCTTCTGGTTTGATCTTGAGTGAAGTGACCATTGTACCCTATCACGCACATATAGTTGTGCTTGACATGTGAGGGTAGGGTCATCTTTTGACAGGCTGAGATTTTGTTTCTTAAGAATTTCCAGTAACATTTTATATTGTTTTATCTCGACTGTGATAGGTCAGAATACATCAAATCTTTAGAAATTCATAGATTTTACTACAGATCTCAGATGACAACGACCCTTATATGAATTTTGATCAATTTTTCAAGACCTATTGAATGGTCAAGGTTTCAGATCTGTTTTCCCAACCAAGATTTCATGGTTTATTGAAAACCCGAAAACCCTAGGCTTAACCATGATAATTAACACACTTTTATGTTGGACAGGATAATTAGGAATTATCAAGACTTCATCTACTATTAATATACCTCCTCAGGATTAGGTAAGAAGATCCATGCACTTTGAATATTTAGTATTAGCTTTCATCATCTTATAATTATAATGATGATCAAGATGAATGATATGTATAGTTATGTCTTTCAATTTAAACCTTAACAGCATCAAAGTTCCTCTAAAGTTATTTCTTTAATGTCATGCCTCAATGCTATTTCAAGAATTCATGTCATGTTCATATGAAATCCAAGTAAAGTTAATTACTTCCAAGATATTGATGTAATATGTAGTGGGTTGGATAACTTTATCCTCATCATGTTAATGTTGAGCCTACGGGCCTTATGAGCATCGTTGGTGCATAAGTATCAAGGATACTTTAACCAACCAACAAGATTAGGTTATGTGAATCTAAATCTATTGTTCAATTAGTTTCACATTTTTCCTTATTTCCAAGTTACTAAGTTGTTATAATAATGCTCAACGTCGCTTACTCTAATGTTGTTTTTATTGCATGCATGGTTGGGGGCGTGATGCCCGTAGGTACAAAGCACCTTCCAAGAAAGGGCTATCTAAAGGTCAGATTAAGGAATAGATCAACGTTTCCTAAAGATATATATGGTGGGGTGCCATCTACGATAGAAAATCCTGATGTTATAGATAACGTCATGTATTAATTATGTTTAATCATGTATATCCTAGTTAGCTTCAATTCAAGAAACCAATTGTGAACAATTTATAAATCAATTTCAATATCAATGCATGGTGTTTGTTTACTTTATTTGCAATGATTATTATAATTGTGACATCCCTCTTGAGCAAGAGTACCCCATATTATAGACAATGTGGGTGTTGCTTATGTTGCTACATGTATGCTTAAAGGGGGTGTTACAAAAATGGTATCAGAGCAAATAAGTAGATGGTCGCCATGTAGAAACCACATCCACATGTTCTATGCCCTAAGTATAGAATATTAAGTTCAAGATATGGGAAACCAAAGTAGGGTCTAGTCGGAAGACACAAGTTAGATAAGGATTAGGGTTATGTGCCTAGATGTTTTGGATTTGTGTGTTAACTCTAGAGTTGTATATAGCATGCTCTCTCTTCTTCCCACATGTTTGTGGTATGGGACACAGGTGTATGGGGTTTTGTAGAGAGAATGTTATGTGCAAAATCATACTTATCTCGTCCTTTCAAGTGCATGTGGTATGGGACATGTACATGAGGGAGGTGCTGAGATAAGAGAAAAAAAATGTATAAGAGTTGACATTAAAGTTTGAGACATATAGCCACCTAAACCTAATTAATTACATAATAAGACCAAACGTGCATACAAAAGGTAGATATTTTGACGGGGATATGAAAGAAAAATGATTCATATGCTACTAAATAATGTTCTCTACTATTTTATGATTATGTGTTCGAATTGAACATCATGTATTACTGCTATGCTTATGAATTATTGGATTATTAAAATCATGTTTAAGTATAAGAAATCATGTTAAGTTGATATTGTCCTCTCCATCATGTTATGTGAGCCTTAATTGGCATTATGAGCTCTGTGGGAGCATTATGTGAGCCTTAACCGGCCTTATGTGAGCCTTAATTGGCCTTATGTGAGCCTTAATCGGCCTTATGTGAGCCTTAACCAGCCTTATGTGAGCCTTAACTGGCCTTATGAGCATTGTGGTACAATCAGGAGAGTGACTATATCAACTCAAGTAAAAATCCATCTTATTGGGGAATCATGTCAAGTTAATCAAGTTCTCATGAAATTATGTTAAGTCATGTATTAAGTATGTTAGTGAGACTCTAAGATAATATAAGAGATTTAATATGCACAGACTAAGTGAAACCCTAAGGTGTGTAGTACTTGGAAATTTTGAGGATGAAATTTCTATAAGGTGGGTAGGTTGTAATGACCCTCAAAATTTAGTCCCAAAATTTCTTACCTTTACTAAATATGAAACCCTAAGTTGAAAGAATCCATTTTTCATATGTTAACTTAAGTCAAGACCATGCCTAATTCATATTCCAAAATGAGCCAAAGATATTAAGTGGACCTTGAATTGAATCATTTACATCAATACTTATTTACGTCAATGTCATTTATAATGCACAAAAACCTAACCCTAATTATGCAATGGTGACTAGTTGGGGTTGAATGCTATATTGGACCCACATACATGTATAATGTATCCCACTAATTGGTACATGAGTAGATAATAGAATGATAGAGCTTCCCTTAGATTTTGGTAATACAATTCCTTTTTAGTGATCATTAATGTGTTAATTACCCTAAGTAGCTAATAATGTAAAACACATGTTTTCCTAATTCATATCAAAAATATAACTAAGTAATTGAATTCCTCATGGTCGAATTAGCTTGCCTACCTAATTTGGTTGAATTTGGATAATTCTAGATGCCCCAAATGTTAATAGGAAGAAAGTAGGAGATAATGGCATTTCTTTGACTAATCAACTTGATAATACCCGCAATTATCCTAAGATTTTTCCAAAATCCGGATGTGAGTGTGACATGCACAACTTTAGTGAATTGGGTTCTTTTAGAACCGTCAGATGAGAATCTAACGAGAGTGACTTTGTCCCCTACCTCCCACAGTGTCCGCACAGGGAGAGGAATTGTTGGTCAATCCTTAGCCCGATGATTTCTCACTCTCTCCTCAACGGCTTCCATTTATCTCAACACCACTAGAATCGGGACATCACTACGAATCTATCAAACCCTAATCGAACCCCTATAAGCATCTGTAGCAAAAATGCCCAACTGACCTCCTTCTTCAGGTGATGCGGTCGCCACCCCCAGGCAAATGGGCTACACTGGACCTACAACTAATGATCCAGAAAGCTTTGCTAGACTCAAAACAACACTCCTCTATAATTAATCACAGCCAAGATGTATTGAGATATCACTCCAGCGGAAGTTATCTTCTCCAACGTCAGCGAGCTCAGGGAAGGAGCTCAAGTCATTCCAATTCAATTACGCCTCACGTAAGTTTCAAGACACTTCGCTGATTGTTTCTCATATGCCCTTAGCCCTCTCAACATATCCCAGTTATGTACCCACAAACCCAATTTGAGGCTAGTGAAGCTCACCGCTGACCAGGCTTGTTAGCCACTTTTAGGCCAAGAAAATAATTTCCTTAGACTCAGTAGGCTTATGCGAAGAGATCATTGCTCTCAGATTCCTTTTGTGGTTGCCATGCCATCATTTTCAAGTTTGGAGTTGTTTCTCTATAACTTGTGATTTGTAGAGAAGGTTGCAGGTTATCTTGGTCTTCCTTCCATGGGGAGTCTTCCCCTAGATCCATTGAGTCACAAGGAAGATACCCAACCCCTTATTCCGAGTTTTAGGCTCTGCTCTCTGCTTTCACCTTTTTGGTTCCTTCTACCATGGAGGAAAGGTCTTTAGTTTTTCCAACCACCTAAGTACCCAAGTCAGGAGTCCCTGACCCCGGTCGACCACGGTGAAGTTAGTGGCCATGTTCCCCAATATTGGCTTTCCATTAATCACGAGTTCATCCTCAAGATTGACAAACCTGCTCCGTTGTTCCCTGCTTGGTCTGGGTAGGAGCATGACGAATGACGATTTAGAAATAGTGCTATCGTTTTCATTTTTATGTGTAATGACTCTGCTATGTTATCGTAGTCCCTCCACTCATCAATTTTGATGTATCTCCTGGTTTAATCTCGAGTGAATTGACCACTATACCCTATAATGCACATAGAGTTGTGTTTGACATGTGAGGGTAGGGTCGTCTTTTGACAGGCTGAGATTTTGTTTCTTAAGAATTTCCAGTAACATTTTATATTGTTTTATCTCGACTATGATAGGTTAGAATACATCAAATCTTTAGAAATTCATAGATTTTGCTACCGATCTCAGATGACAACGACCCTTATATGAATTTTGATCAATTTTTTGAGACATGTTGAATGGTCAAGGTCTCAATATGTTTCCCCACCAAGATTTCATGGTTTATTGAAAACCCTAAAACCCTAGGCTTAACCATGATAAGTAACACACTTATGTGTTGGACGGGATAATTAGGAATTATCATAACTTCATCTACTGTTAATATACCTCCTCGGGATCAGGTAAGTGGATCCATGCACTTTGAATATTTTGTATTAGCTTTCATCATATCATAATTATTATGATGATCAAGATGAATGATATGTATAGTTATGTGTTTCAAATTAAACCTTAACAGCATCAAAGTTCCTCTTAAGTTATTTCTTTAATGTTATGCCTCAATTCTATTTCAAGAATTCATGTCATGTTCATATGAAATACAAGTAAAGTTAATTACTTCCAAGATATTGATATAATATGTAATGGGTTGGATAACTTTATCCTCATCGGGTTAATGTTGAGCCTACGGGCCTTATGAGCACCGTTGGTGTATAAGTATCAAGGATACTTTAATCAACCAACAAGATTAGGTTATGTGAATCTAAATCTATTGTTTAATTAGTTTCATGTTTTTCCTTATTGCCAAGTTACTAAGTTGTTATAATAATGCTCAATGGCACTTACTCGAATGTTGTTTTTAATGCATGCATGGTTGGGGGTGTGATACCCGCAGGTACAAAGCAACTTCCAAGAAAGGGCTATCTGAAGGTCAGCTTAAGGAATAGATCAATGTTTCCTAAATATATATATGGTGGGGTGCCATCTATGATAGAAAATCCTGATGTTATAGATAACTTCATGTATTAATTATGTTTAATCATGTATATCCTAGTTAGCTTCAATTTAAGAAAACAATTGTGAACAATTTATAAATCAATTTTAATATCAATGCATGGTGTTTGTTTACTTTATTTGCAATGATTAGTATATATTTTGACATCCCTCTTGAGCAAGAGTACCCCATATTATAGACAATGTGGGTGTTGCTTCCGTTGCTACATGTATGGTTAAAGGGGGTGTTGCAGCAATACACCGACCGTGAAAGACCCTTTGGCATCTTTTGGGCACAAATCTCGTTATATTTTTTTTCTTTTCTTTTTGTCTTTTCATATCTCCTCTCAGGTTTGAGTGAGTGGGTTTTTATGCGGTCTTTTGGGCGGCCAAGCCTCTTTTCACCCCAAAGCGGGGATAATCAAACTCGAAAGGGGTAGTTGTTTCCTTCTCGAGGGAGGTGAGGATTTTTTGGCTGGAACCGTCAAGTTAGGGTGGTTGGTTAGGAGTACGGCTCGGGGAAGTCCTCCAGTTTCCAAGGGTTTCATGAGGTTAGGATTGTTACACACACAACATCTTATTGTAAGAATGAGATAAAATTGTATTGTTATGCTTCTCGTTTTACTATTATATGCGTTAGTTGCTCGTACATTCCTCTCTAGAAATAGTATCACTACAACATTTAGCAGGGGAACAGACCAATTCAAGGGTAACTACACAAAACTATGACTCATAAAAAAAATTCCTTAGAGCGTAAACTTTTCGCAAAATTAGTTTTGTGGGAACTAGAATATGTACAAGTAAAAAAAAATCGAAATATTGAAAATTTGGGATGGAACTGTACCTCTTTTCTCCCGTTTATGTCTCTTCCCCCAAACTTATGATTCACCCCAACTCGGGGTGTCAAAATCAAGGTTAGATGTATAAACGAGATTGCTTTATTTATGCTAATTAGTCTTGGTGGCCCACTTTGATTCGAGGAGCATGTTGGCATACACTTTGTGTAGTGGGTGGTATTTCTCATACTGCATACCCTCCACCTTTGTGTTCATTGTAGCTAGGGCCATCATCCAGGCTAGACAGTAGAAGCCGCAGTCATTTGATAGAGACACCTACCGAGGGCTTCTATGGAAGAACTATGTCTTCTTGAAGTCTTTGCCTTCTTTATGCTTGTACCCTTTTCTGTGACTTTTCAGCATCCCTACAATCATCTCGGTGCATGTGACTGCCTTTTCTTCTATAGGTGTCTTTGCAGTAGTCATGTTTGTTCTTTTCTTCAGTGTAAAGGTTGTGTCTGAGCTATTGTATAGTACCGTAGTCCTTGTAATGACACTGACTACTAGCAAAGTCCAATGACTGTCATGAAGTATAGGCATGAAGATGTAGTTTGGGAGAGATGTCACTAGGTGTTGTTGTAGGCGTTCCTTTTCCCCTGACCTTTTATCTTTTAGGATGTCATCCACCAAAAGGAAATAGGCCATGTGTACATTTGGCATGTTGTCATTTAATAGAGATCGGTAAGCTGACATGGTGCTGACAGAGATGTACCCTTCTATTTTCAACGTATCTCAAAGGTCATCCTTCAGCATGTAGATGCCATCCCTTTCAAAGATCACCTCTTCCAGTGTGTCGTCATCCTTCAAAGATTTCATTTTTATGTTTAGATATTCTAAGGGTAGGCTCACGTAGCTCCACCTATCAAAATCTTTGAAAGTTGGCACTATTTCCCCAGTCGGGCTGTCTGGTTTACTTTCAGACAGACTGTCTTCCTCTATCTCTCCTTCTTCTGGCTAGCCCGCTAGAGGTTGTTCGTCCTTCTCTTATACCATTGGAGGCTGCTCGGGCGTATGTTCTGGTATTCTTTCCACTCTATCAGGTGTGTCAGCTGCCCAGCCTTCCTTCCTAGATGCCGCTCTAGCAGGTTCTGTAGGATTGATCCATAGGGTTTTAAGTTCCTCTCTCCATGTTTTCTTTTATGGGAGAGAAATTTCTTGGTGAATTCGCCGCGATACTGTGTTTGAAAGCATCGTCGGGTCGTTGAAGAAGCGGCGATCATAGATACCCTTCATTGCATAGATATTGTGCAACCCATGTGGATCTTCCGTGCAGAGGTCTTCCAGCGGGACTCTCTTATTGATGGCTTCCATCATTCGTAGCACTATAAAGGTGTAGTCCCCTATTCCAGCCTTTTCTTGGGGTACCTTTTTGCAGATGGAGAATTGCTTGTACATCCCCTTATGTCTTTTGTCTATTGATTGTATAGCTCGTTGCAGATGTAGTGGTACCTTCAGGATATCCCTTACTTCCTTGTTTTTGTAGATCAATGAGGTGTTGTCCAATTTAGCCGCACAATAGTTGAACATTGTTGTCCGTATCTCGTATAGGTTGATGAAAATCAATGTCCAGTGCTTTACAGTCCTTATGGGCAAGACCACGAATTTTGTTTCTTTCCTGCTCACTACACATTATAGCTCTATCACATCAGTAGCTTTGTTATTGTCATTGAATAGTATCCCTGCTAGATGTGTGGTGCCTTTGAACACTGGTTGTACTTTATCCGGATGTAAGAACTCTTCAAGTAGAGTGGCACATAGTACTTTGAATAGATTCTTATGTACATGTGCTCATTTCAAGAAAATCCCTCTAAAGTGATCTTTGTTAAGCGACATGTCCTCATTGTGATAGACAACATCAGTTCCGAGCAAGTTGTCATCAAGTATGTCTGCTAGGGTATGGACATCTCTACATGTTATCCTTGATAATGTGGTCATGTCCATACTCGCCATATCACAGGGAAGAGGAGGAGCCACACCTAATTCTACTTCATTGACTGGTGTGCTCTGCTTTTTGACTAGCTTGTTCATGAAGAAAGAGGTGAGCCCACCTTCCTCATCTTCTGAGATGTCATCTTCTGTTGCCTATGTTTTTGTGGGTGGTGCTTCTGTGGTAGGGAGTTGAACCCTAGTTTCAGTCAGTGTTTGGGTTGTTTCCCTACCTTCATCCTTCGTGGATATCTCTGTAGTTATATCTTTTATTGGATGACTCACTTCTGACGGTTTCTCTAGTTTTGCAACATTGAGTGTAGCTAACGTTGAGTCCATTTTTATACCGTAGAAAGAATCATCTTTTCCATACTGTTTTGGGTCCTTTAGGAAGTCATTGCAGATATCCATCCCAAATGTCAGGTCATCTAAGAATTTATTGAGATCTTTTATTTCTCATGACATGAGAGCTTTTGTCACAATGCTCTCTGCTCTATTGATGATGAACTGCTTTGGATCCTCTGGTGCATCCTTATCTTCTACTGGGATTCTGTTTAAATTGAAATCCCTTGACAACATATTTCTTTTCTTTGCTTCGTTGTCTTGATGAGTGTTTGATAGTGGTGGTGCTTCCCTCGCTTGTGGTTCATCCATCAGAGAAGTCTTCACATTGGTGCTTTTGTCTTCTGATGATGCTCCGACATCGGTTCCCCCACATCATCATCATCTTTGTCGGGGCTCGAAGGGCTCGAGGAAGCGTGTGATGTTGAAGGGCTTGTTAGATGCTTGGTCTTCTTTCTCTATCGCCATTCATCTATTTGTTGGCATTCAACATCTAGTTGTCGGCATTCTTCATCCAAGCATTGATGCTCCTTTTTTAGGTCTTCCAACGCTTCCTCGTATCCCTTCTACATGAGCTCTTTGTCTTCTCTCATGGCATCTTTCTCCTTCCTGAGGTCCTCCATCTCTTCGGTAAGAATCTTTAGGGCCCCCATCAGTGCGTTATGGGTGTTCATTACCCCTTGCTTGAACTAGGGAATCACCTTAGTTCTCTCATTTAAAGTTTGTACCTACATAGTTAGTGTACACAGGGTAGAGGAAATATTCAAATTTAATTCAGAAGTTTGATGCATGTGTTGCCACATGACATTAAATTTATTGCCCAGTACATCACCGAACGTGTTTGGGCGGTGTTGTTACTACTCCACAGGTGTTGTGGATGCTCTAGGCTACTTTGATTGTGGAGTCGGTATAGCTGGGATGGGGGTGCTCGCCTCTGGTTTCCCTGGCACTTGTAGGATCACGTCTGGGATCACGGGATCGGGTACAACCTCGGGGTCCTTGTGTGCTTGGTTGGTTTCTTGCTCAGCCTCAACATGTTGTTCTGTTGTTGTAGCTTCAAGGCGTGCATGGTCGCCTCCTTCTATGATTTCAATTTTAGGTTGGTGCCCTTCACTCGTTGCTGTCTTGGCTTGGAATGTGCGACGGTGGTGGGCTCAAGGCGACAGTCTTTTCTGATGTCTTTTTCTTTTTCTTTTTCTTTCTTATTTCCAGCTTCTTCCTTTCCTCTGGCTTCCTTATCTCTATTTTTGGAGATTTAGCTTTTTTGCCTTTATCACTAGCTGTAGATGACTGGTCTGTGGTAGAGCGGATGGCCCCTGAGTACATCTTTTTGATGTCTTCTTGAGTGGGACGCAATCTGTGGGCATCATAATATGCCATTTCTGGGAGGGGAAGGAGCGTCTTGGAGCAACTTTGTTTGTAGAAGATTTTATCTCCTTTCTTCACCAGGCTCCCTGTGTTGATGAGGGAATTTATATCGATCTTTGTATGTCCCTTTGTTTTCATATATTTCATCAACAGGTCTGCATCCATGAAAGGATATGATATCTTTGTAATTTGACCTCCCATGCAGAACTCCTTTGTCTGTTTCGCCTCCCCTCCTACTGTTGTTGATAGCCTTTCAATAAGGATTTTTCCTATATTCACCGGCTTCTTATTCAGTATTGACCATATTATGAATAGATCGCATTTTTTTTACACCACCAATTTCTGACCTTGTGAAGATAATGTTGGCAGTTATCTTTTGTACCACCCTGATAAAGCACAAGGTGATGAGAGTTGCCTTTGAATTCTTTGAATTGTGTTCTTGCTCTCCCGTCAGCTTCTCCCACATTCTGTGGTTGTTTTACCTGACGGTATCCTTTTCTCTAGGTGCGACGGAGAAGGCTTGTGCTTCCTCAGTTGTTCTGGTAAAAATTGTGTTAAGCATGGCTTCCATGATCATGTGAGACTTTCCTCCTAGTCTCACCTCCAGTTTTAAGTCACCGCCGCCCTTCTTGCGTTCGCCATCACTGACTGGGATGTTCTCCAATGACGACATGAATTTTGTCATCAATTGTGTTAGGTAGGGGGCTTTTGAGGTGCATAGGGTGCGTAGATTTGCACCTTCCAAGAATTTGATTACCATGTCGTAGACTCCCATCTTCTTGAAGTCCTTGACGTCCAAGTACCTTGTAGGCTTGAACCCCTTAGTATGCAATATCCAGTCAAACTGTGATTGGTGTGTAGGATCTCTTGGCACGAATGCTAGCCTTTGCTCTAGTTGAGGGCCATCTCCTCTGTCTCTTCTACCTCCTTAGGGGCTACTTCTTTCTCATGCCCTTTTAAGTTCTCTGCAGCTGTCACTTTCCTCTTTTTGTTGCTCTTTACTTCCCTGATTTCAGCTTTCCTCTTTTCCAATTTCCTTAGCTCAGTTTTGGGAGGCTAGTATTCAGAAGTCTCCATCTGGGATATGTTTGGGGACTCCTCTGACTCTTCTGGCATTTTTTGGGCCAGAATGTAGTCGTACTTCTTTTTCATCAGCTGCAATTGGAGTCATTTTTTTGGGGAGAAGTTCGGGTTATCATTCAACATGTTAGTTATCTTTTCTAGGATTTCCTCTACCCCTTTCAATGAGGTTGCCTTCTTCATCAACGTGTCTTCACTTGAGGTTGACATTCTGAAAGTTTTAACATTAATTTTGTTGTTAGCACAATTGTATCAACCTTTAATTCATCATCATTTATTTCATTTTAATATATATATATATATATATATATATATATATATATAGTTTAATGCTCAGAGTGTTGTGACCATGGCCATAAACTGGAGGTTGTGCTGTGACCACGGCAGGTTTCGTGACCGCAACATCACTGAGCCTAGGTATCAAACCATGTAAACGGTATGTCGCGACTGTGTGTATATATATATATATATATATATATATATATATATATATATATATATATATATATATATATATATATATATATATATATATATATATATATATATAGTTCAATGCTCGGAGTGTCATGACCGCGGCCATAAACTAGAGGTTGTGTCGTGACCACGACATCACTGAGCCTAGGTATCAAACCATGTAAACAATGTGCCACGACTGCGGCATGAAGACATGATGACTGCAGTGGGTTATAAGCAAACAAGAGGTGTCGCGATCGTGGCCAAGAAGCATCGTGACCGCGGTTGTCACTCGATCGTCCATCACGCTTAAGGAGCGTCACGACCGCGACCAAGGATATGGTGTTGCGATCACGGCGGAGGAGTACCTATTTGATTAAAGAAATGGTGATTGCGTTCTAAATCCACGTTTGAGGGTCCATTGACCAAGGCCAAAGCGGCGGGGTCCCGCGAGTTGAATCACAACCCTAAGCCCTATTCTAGGTTAAATAACATCCGATGAATCGTGTATGAGGGAAAACACCAGCGAGCATCGTCGAACTAGATAAGGCAAAGCCATGGCGGTCGTCGGGGTGTTACACAAATCAACAGGCTGTTAAATGTACAAAAAAGATGATGAAGCCTAAGAAAATCAGGGAGATGTAACGACAAGGGTCGATAAAGCGCCTAATGAGTACCTCGGTTAGGTTAAACGGCTCTAATCGACAGTGAAGGTGGAAGTTGTAGGGGCGTTGTTGCGGCAGAAGTGTGACTCCATCAGTGAAGGTCTGAATCGGACTCGTTCTTCATCTCACACACTCACGTCAACGAGAATTATTCGATTATTTGGGAATCTCAGAGAGCTTGAACAAAAGAAGAACCCTAATACTGAAGGGTTTAACTATATATTCCCTTGGGTCACCGTGACCGTGTCAGAAGGATTGTCACGACCGCGACCATGTTCATTTTTACATATGTCGTGACTGCGGCCTAGCATGCAAAGAGTGGGTACCACGACCGTGGCGGACCCCTTGACCGCGGCTCATGCCGCAAACGTAGTTCAAACCGCTACCACGATCCTTCCAAACCAAATTAACAAAAAAATCATTTAAAGAAAAAATGTGTACTTCCCAACAAAGCCTCTTTGGTAGAGAGGGATTAAAATCTATAATATAATTACACTCCTACTAGATGTGGAAATCTGAAATATTGGAAAATGAGAGGTACATATCTCAAAATACTAAAGTACAAGATAAGGAAAACATGAACTAAGGAAAGCAGAAAAAACTTGGGTTGCCTCCCAAGAAGCACTTGTTTAAAATCTTTATCTTGACTTTCTGTATCATCTATCTTCATTCTCCTTCAGTAGGTACAATTGCTTCCTCATTCATTCCACTTGTTATTGGGTTGTTTTCCCGCAGACTGAGTTTTGTTCTTCTTACAAAAGCTTCGTCTTCATAATATCTTTTCACTCTCTGTCCATTCACTTTGAAGGTTCCTGTCTTGTCTCCTGCTATCTCCATTACCCTCGATGGGTATATTTTCACTACATAAAAAGGACCTGACCACCTTGTTCTCAGCTTCCCTAGAAATAACCTGATAATTGAGATGAATAAACGGACCTATAGGTGTCTTATATGCAGTGTGGTAAGCCCAAAGTGCATTGTCAAGTTTCATGGACCAGTCCTTCCTTGTATGATTGATATTTTTTTCTAGTATCTGTTTAATCTTCATGTTTGAAACTTTGACCTGAAAAATACTACAGGGGGGGTGAATAGAGTTTTAAAACAATTTTAACAATTATTGAACTCAAACAAACAACCACAAAATATTGGACAAGGGGACAAGGATTTAGAGTGGTTCCAACTTTAGCAAATACTAAAGTTGTTAGTCCACTACCCGGTTGCTTACCCAACCGGGATTTGGAAAGAATTTAGTTTTATTACCTCGCAAGGACTTTACATAAAATTACAATTCTCTCCCTAAACCCTTCAAGCAGCCTTCACCTAGAAGTAATCGCACCAACCTTGAAGCAGCCTTCACCTAGAAGTAATTGCACCAACCTTGAAGCAGCCTTCTTCCAGAAGTAGCTTCCCGTTGCAATAGCCTTCTTGAAGTAGCTTCTCATTGCGATAGCCTTCTTGAAGTAGCTTGAAGTCCACCTTCTCCTCTGAGAAGAACCTTCTCCAATCCGTAGCCTCCAACCCTAGGAGTAGCAAGGAGAATACAAAGAATAAAAGGAACAAGAAGGAAAACAGAAATTACAACTTATCTTTTTAAGCACAAGGCTTGATTTGCCTATATCAAGCGTATTGATCTCCTAACCAATGAGTGTAGAGGTGTAAGTGATGTGGAAAGGAGATGCTAGCCTATAGGACACGAAAATTAGAGCAATGGGAATTAATAGCCAATGATGGAATTGCTCTATTGCTCAAAACAGATTGCCAATGAGTATTCAAGCTCAAGTGTAGCACAAGTGTAGTTTCGATAATCTTAGGTGTCTTAAGGCATGTCCTATTTATAGGAATGACCTACAAGTGCTTAAGGATGTTCTAGACACTTTCTAGGGGGTTCTAAGTGCTTAACTAGCCGTTAGGTATAAGTTAGGTGCATTAGTAACGACTAGTTGCTTTATTCTGCAGTTGCTGTCAGAGTCCATCTCGGTCGAGGAATGGTCGACCGAGACACCTACTCGGTCGAACTCTTGTCGACCAACAGGCTCTCTGAATCAAGTGTTTTGCAATGTTTATCTTCAACTGCCAACTACCTTGTCAGTTGTGTCTAACGGCTACTTTGGGTCTTTCTCGGTCGAGAAGATTGTCGACCGAGAGTGTCTCGGTCGAGGAGTTTGTCGACCGAGATTGACCCTGTTTCAATCTTTCAATTAAGGCACTAAGTGTGTGTATGAGTGTGCATATGTGACACTATTGAAGGGGATGACCTATCTAAGTGTAGTGATTGGCTAGAGGAGATCTAACGCTTGATTTACATGAAGTCTAAGTACTTGTACATTATATATTTGTACAAGTTTACAATTGATTACATTTCATGAAATTTACAAATATTCAAGTGTATAGATTCCCTTGTGCTATGTCATCCACCTTATTCCTGCAACACTCAAGTAGCACGTTAGATCAACAAGAATGAAATGTTTGTTATCATCAAAACAAAGGGATTATAGTAATGTCAATTTATCCAATAATCTCCCCCTTTTTGAAGATGACAAACATTTCTTAAAATATAAAATAAGGAAATATAAATCATGTGAGTTTCATACCTGAAGTTTACCTTTTGTAGCCATTCTTGTTTTGCAAGTGAATGCTGGCCATGATATTATGAAACTCATTTATGTTTTTGATTTGGATTTTATATTATTTCTCCCCCTTTGTCATTTCAAAAAGATATCCAATATAATCATTTTATATAACTTATATTTCTCCCCCTTAATTTTATGCTATGCTCCCCCTTAAAGAAATATTCAATTTAAAAACAAGGGATTAATGCAAAGCAATTATTGTTAAATTTAGCCACAATTTATTTCCCACTCATTTGCAAAGGATGTTAAGGCTTGAAATGAAATGAGTTCCTTTTAATCTCATGTCGTATGTGTATTGATTTCTCATCCATTTTACAAGGGATGTTAAGCCCTAAAAATGACATGAGAATCCTTTAAGCGTTATAGTAGAGTGTATCTCTGCACAAATACATGGGATGTTAAGTCTAGACTTGTTTAGAGATTTCCATTAAGAACAAGATATATGTCATGTAGATTTCTTTGTAACAAAATTTCTTTCAAGGATACTAAGGTCATAACAAGCTTTAAATGATGTTTATGAAGTTTTGTAAGCTTCTTAATCTTATAATCAAACTAGTTTTTTTTGTGAGCTCCCCCTTAATCTTATATTTAAGATAATTTAAGGTTTCTACGGTCAAAAACGATTTTTAAGACTTGATCTTGGAGCTTTATGTTATGCAATATGATGAGCACATTTTGAATCAAGATACTATTATTAAGTGCAGTAAAAAGATGTACAAATAAGCATTTTGTCAATCTTATTTTAGGTCGCCCTTGACTACGACCATAGCGCCCCTTGGTCAAATTTTATTTCAACCAAGAGGAAAAAATTGCAGATTTCCAATTTAAGCATTCATATGTGAAGTACTTGATTAGATATCAATTTTGAAGCATGTTTAGTGATACTCAATATGAAAACATCCTTTTAAAAATGAAAGCACGGTTAATATCTCAAGTCTTTTAAAGATGCCAATTGAGAAATTTTTTTTTTATGTGTTGCAAGCATTTCTAAGAGAGATATCATTATTGAATTATTTTGCTTGCCTATGTATCATCAAGGATCCATGCATACAATTATCATTATCTAATCTTGCTAACACAGCATCATCATGATGAAAATGATAATTCCATGATTGTAATCACATGATTTCTATATGGGTAGACCATAAAATACTTTAGGAAACATCATGTGAATAGTGATAAAACAGAAATTTTCTTTTTATTAAGCTAAGCATAATTTCAGTTTTAACTTAAATCATTTAGAGAATACACCAAGTTAATCTCATATAAGTTTTCAGGGATGATTTCCAAAATATATACAGTCATTAATCACAAATAGATAGCAATTTGTTCAAAAAAAGAATTCAGCAATTTTACAGCAGACTGGAAATCAGTGTCATGCTCGGTCGACAATTTCTCGACCGAGGTTCACTCGGTCGACAGATTCTCGACCGACAAAGTTTCTGGAATATTTTCAAAACTGTTAATTTATTCCAAGCAAAATAAGATTATGCAAGTTTAGAGCTCGATTTGTGTTGAGATATGACATTTGTATATCAAGAATCAGTTTAGGTCAAATCTCAACTAGTAAATTTTGAGCTACTAAGTTTTAGGAATCCAAGCTAAATCATCATTCTTTTTCTTATATGGGCATGAAAATGAATAATGTCCGAGACGCATGCAATAATGACAACTAATAGAGTCAACTTCATTTCTCTTTCTAGGAACTGTGTTCCTAGGTACAAACATAATCTTAGCCTTGGATGCTTTAACTCTTTTGGGTTTATTTCTCCTTGGATCATATCCTAATCCTCTTCTTCCATTATAACTAGAGGAAATTTTCGGAATATTTTCAAGCATGTCATTTCCTCTTAACTCATTTACATTTCTTTGTAACTTAGCAATATCATCCATCTTCTTGTTTATATCTTTCTTTGCTTGATCTAAATCAGAGACTAGAGAGTTTCTTTCTTTGACAACCTCATCATAATCTAAATGTGAACATAGAATAGGTTGTTTCTGAAGATCATTGATTTGAGTTTGCAAGTTTAACTTTTCTAAGGAAAGAAGATTGCAATTTGCTTCTACCGATTTTATCTTAAGATCATAATCTTCATTTTCCTTTTTGAGATTTTCATTTTCGGATACAAGAGCAAGAAGTTTAACATTCAAATCATCATTTACTTTATTTGATTTCTTAAGTTTCTTCTTGTACTCAATATATTTCTCATGCGTATCTTGAAGACTAGCAATTAGATCCTCTTTTGGTAGATCATAAAGACTTACCTCTTCTTCGTCTTCATTTGTTGTAGCAATGAGACATTCTACTTCTTCTTTTCCATCATCACTATCATCACTTGAATCATCCCATGCAGCTTTATATGCTCTTTCTTTCTTTCTTTTTGTGAGATGATTTCTTCCCTTTCTTGAGTTTTGGACAATCACCTTTCATGTGTCCCTTTTTGCCACATTCAAGGCACCTGGAAGAAGAAACACTAGAAGTTTTATTAGTTTTAAAACTTTTATATTGCTTACCATTTACAATGAGAGTTTCTTCTTCACTATCATCTTCACTTGTGTCATGAGTGTCCTTGGTTTATGCTTTGAATGCAATGTACTTCTTTTTGCCTTGTTGACGTTCACGTTCTCTTCTTTCTTCCTCTTCTAAAGTTGCCTCATGAGCTTCTAGATTGCCAATGAGTTGCTCCATTTTCAGTTTAGTGAGATCATTAGCTTCTTCAATGGCTGTCACCTTGGTCTTGTATTTGGGAGGAAGTGATCGAAGTACTTTTGATACCTGGTCTTCTTCAAGAACGGTTTTTCCTAAGGCATTCAAACCATTAACAATAGAAGAGAATTTTGCAAACATTTCACTAATGGATTCATTTGGATCCATACGAAAGTGTTCAAACTTCTGTTTAAGCATACTAATCTTAGAATTCTTAACTTGAACTGTACCTTCATAGGTTATGGACAATCTATGCCATATTTCATAGGCTGTTTCACAATTTGATATTCTATTAAATTCTCCTACTTAAATTGAACAATAAAGAATACTTACAGCCTTTGCATTCATTTGAGCCGATTTTACCGTATTTGCATCCCACTCTGCATATTGCATTTGAGGAAGCTCGTATGGGGTTGAGACCATCCTCCATAAGTCCCAACTTATGCCTTGAAAGTAGAATTGCATCCTTCTCTTCCAATATGTGTAGTTTGTTCCATCAAACACTGGAGGCCTAGCAACAAATGTCCCTTCAAGATTAATGTTGTTGAGCACCCCGTCACCCATTCTTCAAGACCTTGTTAGGGTTCCTTGAAGCCTGCTCTGATACCAATTGAAAAATACTAGAGGTGGGTGAATAGAGTTTTAAAACAATTTTAACAATTATTGAACTCAAACAACCAACCACAAAATATTGGACAAGGGGACAAGGATTTAGAGTGGTTCCAACTTTAGCAAATACTAAAGTTGTCAGTCCACTACCCGGTTGCTTACCCAACTGAGATTTGGAAAGAATTTAATTTTATTACCTCGCAAGGACTTTACATAAAATTACAATTCTCTCCCTAAACCCTTCAAGCAGCCTTCACCTAGAAGTAATCGCACCAACCTTGAAGCAGCCTTCACCTAGAAGTAATTGCACCAACCTTGAAGCAGCCTTCTACCTGAAGTAGCTTCCCGTTGCAATAGCCTTCTTGAAGTAGCTTCCCGTTGCGATAGCCTTCTTGAAGTAGCTTGAAGTCCACCTTCTCCTCCGAGAAGAACCTTCTCCAATCCGCAGCCTCCAACCCTAGGAGTAGTAAGGAGAATACAAAGAATAAAAGGAACAAGAAGGAAAACAGAAATTACAACTTATCTTTTTAAGCACAAGGCTTGATTTGCCTATATCAAGCGTATTGATCTCCTAACCAATGAGTGTAGAGGTGTAAGTGCTGTGGAAAGGAGATGCTAGCCTATAGGACACGAAAATTAGAGCAATGGGAATTAATAGCCAATGACGGAATTGCTCTATTGCTCAAAACAGATTGCCAATGAGTATTCAAGCTCAAGTGTAGCACAAGTGTAGTTTCGATAATCTTAGGTGTCCTAAGGCATGTCCTATTTATAGGAATGACCTACAAGTGCTTAAGGACGTTCTAGACACTTTCTAGGGGGTTTTAAGTTCTTAACTAGTCGTTAGGTATAAGTTAGGTGCATTAGTAACGGCTAGTTGCTTTATTCTGCAGTTGCTGTCAGAGTCCATCTCGGTCGAGGAATGGTCGACCGAGACACCTACTCTGTCGAACTCTTGTCGACCGACAAGCTCTCTGAATCAAGTGTTTTGCAACGTTTATCTTCAACTGCCAACTACCTTGTCAGTTGTGTCTAACGACTACTTTGGGTCTTTCTCGGTCGAGAAGATTGTCGACCGAGAGTGTCTCGGTCGAGGAGTTTGTCGACCGAGATTGACCATGTTTCAATCTTTCAATTAAGGCACTAAGTGTGTGTATGAGTGTGCATATGTGACACTATTGAAGGGGATGAACTATGTAAGTGTAGTGATTGGCTAGAGGAGATCTAACGCTTGATTTACATGAAGTCTAAGTACTTGTACATTATATATTTGTACAAGTTTACAATTGATTACATTTCATGAAATTTACAAATATTCAAGCGTATAGATTCCCTTGTGCTGTGTCATCCACCTTATTCCTGCAACACTCAAGTAGCACGTTAGATCAACAAGAATGAAATGTTTGTTATCATCAAAACAAATGGATTATAGTAATGTCAATTTAGCCAACAATCTCCCCCTTTTTGAAGATGACAAACATTTCTTAAATATAAAATAAGGAAATATAAATCATGTGAGTTTCATACCTGAAGTTTACCTTTTGTAGCCATTCTTGTTTTGCAAGTGAATGCTGGCCATGATATTATGAAACTCATTTATGTTTTTGATTTGGATTTTATATTATTTCTCCCCCTTTGTCATTTCAAAAAGATATCCAATATAATCATTTTATATAACTTATATTTCTCCCCCTTAATTTTATGCTATGCTCCCCCTTAAAGAAATATTCAATTTAAAAACAAGGGATTAATGCAAAGCAATTATTGTTAAATTTAGCCACAATTTATTTCTCACTCATTTGCAAAGGATGTTAAGGCTTGAAATGAAATGAGTTCCTTTTAAGCTCATGGAATATGTGTATTGATTTCTCATCCATTTTACAAGGGATGTTAAGCCCTAGAAATGACATGAGAATCCTTTAAGCGTTATAGTAGAGTGTATCTCTGCACAAATACATGGGATGTTAAGTCCAGACTTGTTTAGAGATTTCCATTAAGAACAAGATATATGTCATGTAGATTTCTTTGTAACAAAATTTCTTTCAAGGATACTAAGGTCATAACAAGCTTTAAATGATGTTTATGAAGTTTTGTAAGCTTCTTAATCTTATAATCAAACTAGTTTTTTTTGTGAGCTCCCCCTTAATCTTATATTTAAGATAATTTAAGGATTCTACGGTCAAAAACGATTTTTAAGACTTGATCTTGGAGCTTTATGTTATGCAATATGATGAGCACATTTTGAATCAAGATACTATTATTAAGTGCAGTAAAAAGATGTACAAATAAGCATTTTGTCAAGCTTATTTTAGGTCGCCCTTGACTACGACCATAGCGCCCCTTGGTCAAATTTTATTTCAACCAAGAGGCAAAAATTGCAGATTTCCAATTTAAGCATTCATATGTGAAGTACTTGATTAGATATCAATTTTGAAGCATGTTTAGTGATACTCAATATGAAAACATCCTTTTAAAAATGAAAGCACGATTAATATCTCAAGTCTTTTAAAGATGCCAATTGAGAAAAAAAATTTATGTGTTGCAAGCATTTTTAAGAGAGATATCATTATTGAATTATTTTGCTTGCCTATGTATCATCAAGGATCCATGCATACAATTATCATTATCTAATCTTGCTAACACAGCATCATCATGATGAGAATGATAATTCCATGATTGTAATCACATGATTTCTATGTGGGTAGGCCATAAAATATTTTAGGAAACATCATGTGAATAGTGATAAAACAGAAATTTCCTTTTTATTAAGCTAAGCATAATTTCAGTTTTAACTTAAATCATTTAGAGAATACACCAAGTTAATCTCATATAAGTTTTCAGGGATGATTTCCAAAATATATACAGTCATTAATCACAAATAGATAGCAATTTGTTCAAAAAAAAGAATTCAGCAATTTTACAGCAGACTGGAAATCAGTGTCATGCTCGGTCGACAATTTCTCGACCGAGGTTCACTCGGTCGACAGATTCTCGACCGACAAAGTTTCTGGAATATTTTCAAAACTGTTAATTTATTCCAAGCAAAATAAGATTATGCAAGTTTAGAGCTCGATTTGTGTTGAGATATGACATTTGTATATCAAGAATCAGTTTAGGTCAAATCTCAACTAGTAAATTTTGAGCTACTAAGTTTTAGGAATCCAAGCTAAATCATCATTCTTTTTCTTATATGGGCATGAAAATAAATAATGTCCGAGACGCATGCAATAATGACAACTAATAGAGTCAACTTCATTTCTCTTTCTAGGAACTGTGTTCCTAGGTACAAACATAATCTTAGTCTTGGATGCTTTAACTCTTTTGGGTTTATTTCTCCTTGGATCATATCCTAATCCTCTTCTTCCATTATAACTAGAGGAAATTTTCGGAATATTTTCAAGCATGTCATTTCCTCTTAACTCATTTACATTTCTTTGTAACTTAGCAATATCATCCATCTTCTTGTTTATATCTTTCTTTGCTTGATCTAAATCAGAGACTAGAGAGTTTCTTTTTTTGACAACCTCATCATAATCTAAATGTGAACATAGAATAGGTTGTTTCTGAAGATCATTGATTTGAGTTTGCAAGTTTAACTTTTCTAAGGAAAGAAGATTGCAATTTGCTTCTACCGATTTTATCTTAAGATCATAATCTTCATTTTCCTTTTTGAGATTTTCATTTTCGGATACAAGAGCAAGAAGTTTAACATTCAAATCATCATTTACTTTATTTGATTTCTTAAGTTTCTTCTTGTACTCAATATATTTCTCATGCGTATCTTGAAGACTAGCAATTAGATCCTCTTTTGGTAGATCATAAAGACTTACCTCTTCTTCGTCTTCATTTGTTGTAGCAATGAGACATTCTACTTCTTCTTTTCCATCATCACTATCATCACTTGAATCATCCCATGCAGCTTTATATGCTCTTTCTTTCTTTTTGTGAGATGATTTCTTCCCTTTCTTGAGTTTTGGACAATCACCTTTCATGTGTCCCTTTTTGCCACATTCAAAGCACCTGGAAGAAGAAACACTAGAAGTTTTATTAGTTTTAAAACTTTTATATTGCTTACCATTTACAATGAGAGTTTCTTCTTCACTATCATCTTCACTTGTGTCATGAGTGTCCTTGGTTGATGCTTTGAATGCAATGTCCTTCTTTTTGCCTTGTTGACGTTCACGTTCTCTTCTTTCTTCCTCTTCTAAAGTTGCCTCATGAGCTTCTAGATTGCCAATGAGTTGCTCCATTTTCAGTTTAGTGAGATCATTAGCTTCTTCAATGGCTGTCACCTTTGGCTTGTATTTGGGAGGAAGTGATCGAAGTACTTTTGATACCTGGTCTTCTTCAAGAACGGTTTTTCCTAAGGCATTCAAACCATTAACAATAGAAGAGAATTTTGCAAACATTTCACTAATGGATTCATTTGGATCCATACGAAAGTGTTCAAACTTCTGTTTAAGCATACTAATCTTAGAATTCTTAACTTGAATCGTACCTTCATAGGTTATGGACAATCTATGCCATATTTCATAGGCTGTTTCAAAATTTGATATTCTATTAAATTCTCCTACTGAAATTGAACAATAAAGAATACTTACAGCCTTTGCATTCATTTGAGACGATTTTACCGTATTTGCATCCCACTCTGCATATTGCATTTGAGGAAGCTCGTATGGGGTTGAGACCATCCTCCATAAGTCCCAACTTATGCCTTGAAAGTAGAACTGCATCCTTCTCTTCCAATATGTGTAGTTTGTTCCATCAAACACTGGAGGCCTAGCAACAAATGTCCCTTCAAGATTAAGGTTGTTGAGCACCCCGTCACCCATTCTTCAATACCTTGTTAGGGTTCCTTGAAGCCTGCTCTAATACCATTTGAAAAATACTAGAGGGGGGGTGAATAGAGTTTTAAAACAATTTTAACAATTATTGAACTCAAACAACCAACCACAAAATATTGGACAAGGGGACAAGGATTTAGAGTGGTTCCAACTTTAGCAAATACTAAAGTTGTCAGTCCACTACCCGGTTGCTTACCCAACCGGGATTTGGAAAGAATTTAATTTTATTACCTCACAAGGACTTTACATAAAATTACAATTCTCTCCCTAAACCCTTCAAGCAGCCTTCACCTAGAAGTAATCGCACCAACCTTGAAGCAGCCTTCACCTAGAAGTAATTGCACCAACCTTGAAGCAGCCTTCTTCCTGAAGTAGCTTCCCGTTGCAATAGCCTTCTTGAAGTAGCTTCCCGTAGCGATAGCCTTCTTGAAGTAGCTTGAAGTCCACCTTCTCCTCTGAGAAGAACCTTCTCCAATCCGCAGCCTCCAACCCTAGGAGTAGCAAGGAGAATACAAAGAATAAAAGGAACAAGAAGGAAAACAGAAATTACAACTTATCTTTTTAAGCACAAGGCTTTATTTGCCTATATCAAGCGTATTGATCTCCTAACCAATGAGTGTAGAGGTGTAAGTGCTGTGGAAAGGAGATGCTAGCCTATAGGACACGAAAATTAGAGCAATGGGAATTAATAGCCAATGACGGAATTGCTCTATTGCTCAAAACAGATTGACAATGAGTATTCAAGCTCAAGTGTAGCACAAGTGTAGTTTCGATAATCTTAGGTGTCCTAAGGCATGTCCTATTTATAGGAATGACCTACAAGTGCTTAAGGACGTTCTAGACACTTTCTAGGGGGTTCTAAGTGCTTAACTAGCCGTTAGGTATAAGTTAGGTGCATTAGTAACGGCTAGTTGCTTTATTCTGCAGTTGCTGTCAGAGTCCATCTCGGTCGAGGAATGGTCGACCGAGACACCTACTCGGTCGAACTCTTGTCGACCGACAGGCTCTCTGAATCAAGTGTTTTGCAACGTTTATCTTCAACTGCCAACTACCTTGTCAGTTGTGTCTAACGGCTACTTTGGGTCTTTCTCAGTCGAGAAGATTGTCGACCGAGAGTGTCTCGGTCGAGGAGTTTGTCGACCGAGATTGACCCTGTTTCAATCTTTCAATTAAGGCACTAAGTGTGTGTATGAGTGTGCATATGTGACACTATTGAAGGGGATGACCTATCTAAGTGTAGTGATTGGCTAGAGGAGATCTAATGCTTGATTTACATGAAGTCTAAGTACTTGTACATTATATATTTGTACAAGTTTACAATTGATTACATTTCATGAAATTTACAAATATTCAAGCGTATAGATTCCCTTGTGTTGTGTCATCCACCTTATTCCTGCAACACTCAAGTAGCACGTTAGATCAACAAGAATGAAATGTTTGTTATCATCAAAACAAAGGGATTATAGTAATGTCAATTTAGCCAACAATCTCCCCCTTTTTGAAGATGACAAACATTTCTTAAATATAAAATAAGGAAATATAAATCATGTGAGTTTCATACCTGAAGTTTACCTTTTGTAGCCATTCTTGTTTTGCAAGTGAATGTTGGCCATGATATTATGAAACTCATTTATGTTTTTGATTTGGATTTTATATTATTTCTCCCCCTTTGTCATTTCAAAAAGATATCCAATATAATCATTTTATATAACTTATATTTCTCCCCCTTAATTTTATACTATGCTCCCCCTTAAAGAAATATTCAATTTAAAAACAAGGGATTAATGCAAAGCAATTATTGTTAAATTTAGCCACAATTTATTTCTCACTCATTTGCAAAGGATGTTAAGGCTTGAAATGAAATGAGTTCCTTTTAAGCTCATGGCATATGTGTATTGATTTCTCATCCATTTTACAAGGGATGTTAATGTAACATCCCTGACCTGGGTTATGATTTAACCCTAGATGTTTTGCCTAATAAGGTTAAGTAGATTCTTAATATTATCTTGGGAAAATTAATTAGGGCTCATGAGAAACTTATGTTTCAATTTTGGTCCTGTTCGAACAATGTTGAAGCAATGTTTGCTTATTTTGGACTAAAGTGCAAATTACCCAAGTTGAGGGGTCAACTTGCAAATGTTGCATGGTAAGATGTTCCTCTGATGTTGAGACATCATAATAATGAATATGATGTAGTGGTATGGTTTCCACAAGCTTGGGCACCAAGATTAAGCTTGTAAAACAGTGTTGTGCATTAAAACCTAGTTTTGGTGAAAAGTGCAATTTACCCAAAACCTAGGGTGCAATATACAAATTACCACTTCACTAAGGTCCCTAATGTTTCTTGGAAACATGTAGAGCAAATAAAATGATATGGTTGCCTCATTTGAATTAAGTTGGAGGAGAGAGAATCTTGATATTAAAATAATCAAGATTAATGCCTAATTGAAACCCTAATTTGATTTAGGGCAAAAATGAATAAAAATAATTGAAGGGATTTCAACCAAAATGTTTTGGGTTGATTTTGAATAAGGATGAACGTTCCTTTGCCAAGATAAGGAACGAAAATATCCTAAGTAGGTGAAATTCCACTCACCTTATTATAAGAAAAAGAAAACCCACTCACATATGGATATTAATATAATAAGCATTAAGGTGCTTAATTTGATTTTCTTTAAATCAAGGATAATGAAGGAGAATTAAAGGCAAAGGAAGGTGCCTCGTCCTTAAGGGATTTGAGGGGGAAGAGGCGGCCATATTTTTGGAATTTAATGCATTTTAATAATGCATTTTCTCTCTCTTCAATTTACTTATAAAAGTGCCTTTTTCAAGCCAAATGAAAGGCTATTTCGGATTTTCTTCTTTCCCTTGCTTGCAAAACCGACCAAGGAGCTAGGGAGGATCAGGGAGCACGTCCCCAACCTGTGGGTGAGCCCTTGACCTTCGTTCTCCTTGATTTCATGGTGGAAATCAAAAATAAATTATGGATTCCTTCTTATTTCGATCTCCTCTTCAACCCTAGCCAACTTTTGCAATCAAAAGCTTGAGGACGAGCGTAGGGGGAGTTGCAAGAGCTTCATCCACCATTAATGGCGTGAGCTTGGAGCTTTGGAGCTCAATTGGAGGCGGGTTTTATAACTCAAACCCTTAAACATTGTTATTGCATCAATTCTCTATGCTTTGTTGATTGATTTCTTCAATTTGATGCACTCTTGTTTCTTGCTGCAATTTCCATCAAGAACGGTTGCTGTTCTTGGTTGTTCGAAGGAAGGGGATGATGACATCATCCTAGATGCTTATCCAAAGAAAATTACCAAGCAAAACCGTTTTGATAGCTACTCCAAATCGTTTTAATTTGATTGGCTATGCGGTTTCAGCAAACCGTTTAAGGGCAAACGGTTTGAGACCGTTTGGGAGCAAACGTTCTCAAGACCGTTTGAGATGGTTGACCAAGCGTTGACCGTTTGGGAATTTTGTTCCTAATTATGTAGGATGATAACCCTCCAAATTTGAGGGATTAACTCCAAAGGAATCGAGAGTTGAAGGCCAATCAATTAGGCAATCGAATTGAATTATGTGCTGATTTTCAACCTGATTAACTTGACCTGCTTGGGCAAACGGTCTCAAGACCGTTTGAGTGCGTTGACCAAGCGTCGACCGTATGATATTTTTGATCCTAATTATGTTGGCTAATGACTCACCAAGTTTTATGGGTTAACTCCCAAGGAATCGTGAGTTGAAGCCTAATCAATTAGGGAAACCTAATTGGATTAAGTGCTGATTTTCAACCTGATCAACTTGACCTGCTTGGGCAAACGGTCTCAAGACCGTTTGAGTGCGTTGACAAAGCATTGACCGTATGAGATTTTTGTTCATAATGATGTTGGTTAATGACCCTCCAAAGTTTAGGGGTTAATTCCAAAGGGATCATGAGTTGAAGACTAATCAATTAGGAAAACCCTAATTGAAAATAGTGCTGAAATTCCAATGAGTTATGTTGAGATTTTGGGTTGATTAGCCCAAACGGTCTCAAGACCGTTTGGGGATCACCCCAAGACCGTTTGGAGGCCTGGGGTCAAGTATAGTTGACCAATTGGAGGTCCAAAGGTACCAAATCATACTGCAACTAAATGCTGATTTGTTGATCAACTCGATAGACCAATCCATGATGAATGTTCACTAGAGTCCAAAGGTTGGATGGGCAAACGGTCTCAAGACCGTTTGGTGGTCACCCAAGACCGTTTGGAGGTCTAGGGTTGAGTATAGTTCAGTGGTTGAAGGTCTAAAGATATCAAGTTGATCTGCAATAGATTGCTGATTTGGTGAGCACTTCAATGAACCAAACCCTAATTAGATTGCTTGGATTGGAGTGATATGATGGTCAAACGGTCTCAAGACCATTTGGAGCTCATCCAAACGGTCTCAAGACCGTTTGATGGTCACCCAAGACCGTTTGGAGGTCTAGGGGTGAGTATGGTTAGGTGTTTGAAGGTCTAAAGGTACCAAACTGTTATACAATGCAATGCTGATTTGGTGATCAATCCAATGATCCAAACCTTAATTGGATGGCTTGGATTTGAGTGATATGATGGGCAAACGGTCTCAAGACCGTTTGGAGGTCATCCAAACGACCTCAAGACCTTTTGGGGTCAGGTCATACCCAACATACCCAACTTGGATGATGGTTCAATGGTTTCAAAGCAACTAGTCTTACATTGATTAGTGTTGTTGAATCATCGATTCCAAACCCTAATTCAATTGAATAAAACCCTAATTGATGACCAATTGAGGGTTAATTAAGGGTCAAATAAGTTGAAGGTTGACCTATTTAAACTCAATTGAAGTATGGGTATAGGTCCAATTGATGATTGGTTCCATGAATCCAATGATTGAAGGAATCAACATTGGAAACCCTAATTCAATTGGATACCGTATGTCATTAAAGCTCCAATGGATCAAACCTTTTTGAAAACCTAATGTGATTAGGTGGGAGATACCTTTAATGGTACTAGTCATTAATTCATAACAAATGCATGAATCCAATACATGATGTAAACCCTAATTGAGGCCGATTTCATGTATAACCCTATTAAGAGGTTGCCTACATGTGAAATCACTAATTAGGATGAATAGTAAACCCTAATTCCTTTGGATACCTTATGTAATGGAGGTCCAATGTGATGATGAATGTACTATTGATCCAATGATGGTTAGTAATGTTAACCAATGAAGGAACAAAGGTTAAAACCCTAATAGTACCTAAGTGATTAGTGTCAATTAAGGGATGAACCCTAATTGCTGATAAGATCAATGACTTGGTACACTATGTAAATCATAGTTGTATGCACTTGATTGAAGGGTTGATATGACCTAATCAAGTTAAGAAGCTGATAGCATGAATTCATACATGAATATGAATCATGTGGTGTATAAGGGTTATGATCCTTAATCAAAGAGATCATGAAACCCTAAACATGAACATAAACCCTAATTGACAGGGTTATTGAATTCAACCCTAGTTGAGGGTGATTCCATGTGAAACCCTAGTTGAGGGTGATTCCATGTGAAACCCTAGTTGAGGGTGATTCCAAGTGAAACCCTAATTGAGGGTGCATCCATGTGGAACCCTAGTTGAGGGTGATTTCATGAGAAACCCTAATTGGGAATGCATCCCTAATTGCTTATAGGACCAATGACTTGGTACCCTATGTTAATTATAGTTGTATGCATATGATTGAAGGGTTGATGTGACCTAATCAAGTTGAAAGGATCAAATAATAGAATTCATATATAAATATGATTCATGTGATGATCCTATGTAGCACGACCGTGCAAGGCAGCACGGCCATGGTGACTCTACTCAGTACGACCGTGCAAGGTAGCACGGCCGTGGTAGCTTTACTTTGCACGACCGTGCAAGGTAGCACGGCCGTGGTGGTCTATGCTTGACTTAGAGCTGAATTGAAAGTGACCTAACATGGTCGTTTTGTTAATTCTCAACTTAAGGATGATAGAGATACTCATACCTTGTGATGATAATCATTTAATGATAATTAATGAGAATAAATAAGTATGAGTGAATACTTATGCTATAAATGTTGGCTCCTAGATGTGGGGAGCAATGAACTAGGGTTTGATCATTGATAATATGATCTTGAAAACCTAAATGGTTAATAATGGAAAACCCTATTCTTAATGAAGGGTAATGATATGTGAGAGAAAGCCCTAATTGATGGTAAACCCTAACCCTGGTAAGGGAATAGTGGTGTTACCCTGTATTGCATGATGTGTTGTAAACTTGATAAGTCTATTATCATGTATGACAATCATGCAGGTTTCATGAGTTGATGATCATAGCTAGGTATGAGCTATGATGGTTATTTGATAAGAATTGATTGGCCATATGTCCCATTATGTTTTTGTTACTGAGAAAGAAGTAACAAGATGAGTTGGGCTTGTAAGCCTTTGTTTTAAGTTGTTGCCTAGTGAGAGGTGACAAGATGTGAATGGCCTTGTGCGCCATGTGAATAAAGTTGTTGCCTAGTGAGAGGTGACAAGATGTGAATGGCCTTGTGCGCCATGTGAATAAAGTTGTTGCCTAGTGAGAGGTGACAAGATGTGAATGGCCTTGTGCGCCATGTGAATAAAGTTGTTGCCTAGTGAGAGGTGACAAGATGTGAATGGTTTTGTGAGCCATGTGAATAAAGTTGTTGCCTAGTGAAAGGTGACAAGATGTACAGTGTTCTGATGAGCCATGTGTGATGGAAACCCAAATCCTGATAAAGGATTAAGGGTAATACCCTTGAATTATTAATACATTGTTTTTGCATGGTATTGATAGATAATTGATGTACTGCTATTATATGTGCTAACCATGTAGGTATTATGAGATGATGACCATAGACATGTATGAGCTATGATGTATTATTAGTTTGAATTGTTAATTGGGCCTTGTGTGCCATAATATACCTTGTGCCTGGTAAGAGGTGGCAAGAGAATTAATGTGCATCAAGTGCCATAATGGATGCTTGTGTAGAAAGTATCATACTTACCTTGGTCAAATGACCTAAAGGTGTTAGTTACCTGAGAAAGAGGTAATAGTGCTCAAGTGATGAACAAAGGGTTTGAATACCCAGGATTTCATGGTTATGGTATTGAAATTGAGAATGGATGAGAAGCCCCAGTGTTGAAATGAGGGATTAAGATCCCAACACCTTGTGAAAAGAGTATGGCTACGGGCCATGACTCCACAATGATAATGCCAGGCTTTAGTCGTATGATCTAAGCCTGAAGAGAGTTAATGCAGTGATAATGATTCTGTAGTTTGAATAGATGTTATACATGTTCTTCATATTCATTAAAGGAATAGTAACATGTTTATTCTATCAAGTTACAGTTGCAATGCTTTTGATATAGAATAATGATTTAATCTGTTAGACATCAAAATATCTTCTGTCAAATAAATATGATTTCCCTATTCACATTTATCTTATTAAGTTGCAATAATAATGTTTCTGGCGGAGAGTTATATCTCTCGCTGGGGCAATTTTTATAATTGTCTCACCCCCGTGGGAACCACATTTTTAGGTGTACGCGGACGAGGAGACAGGAATCCTTCAGGAGGTGAAGGACATCAGCAGTAGCAGGGACAGCAGTAAAGTCTCAGGTGGAGACATTGACTGTCATGTCATGTTCAGATGTATATAGAAGTCCTATGTGTCGTCTCTGTACTCTCAGGTCCTTGGAGTAGTAGTTAATGATTTCGAGATTTTGTCTTAGTGCCTCGAGGGTTTTATACTACCTGTGTACAGTTAAGATAGAGTAGTTAATGTTTGTATTCCTCGAGAAGCAAAAGTACTTGAGATGTATATATATGAACCAGGATGTAAAGTTTTACTTTGGTTCTGAATGAAAGAGTTTTCCTATGAATGGATCCCTTTGCAAAAAGTTTTAATTTTTAGTGATTTTCGCTAATCCGCTGCTTGATGAACGCTTCCGCATTAGTTAATCTTATTTTCGCGAGGCGGTCGTCACAATTTAGTGGTATCAGAACTCTAGGTTCGCTGAGTCTACAGAGACATAGGACTAAGGTGGTAGAGTTTGTTCTAAGTGTCTTCCAGTTTATCTGATAGTATCTTCTACTCACATAGGAGAAGAAGAACTTGGAGATGTCTGGACCACATGAAGAATGTGCTGCTGAGGGCAGCACTGCTGCACCAGGAGGAGGTGCAGGAGATCATGAAAGAGAGGAGCCTGTACTAGAACAGCCCCAGTTCAACCAAGCTGACATGGGGAACCCAGCCCTCCAAGCCATGTTTGGGCAGTTTATAGCTGCCATGACTCACATGACAGATAGGATGCAAGTACCTGCACCTAGGGTATCAGCTTACCATGAGGACTATGGAGTTGGCAAGTCTTTTGAGAGACTTCGTCGGGTTGAAGCCATAGATTATGCTGGTACATATGATCCAGCAGATGCTGATTTGTGGCTGACGGAACTGGAAAAGGCTTTCAGGATCCTTGACATTCCTGAAGCTGAGAAGGTAAGACATGCTGTATACCTCCTAAAAGGAAGTGCTGGTCATTGGTGGATGATAGAAGAAGATAAAAGACCAGGTGAAGAAGTTGGATGGGAGGTTTTCCGACGAGAATTTGTCAGTAGATACTTCCCTAAAACGTATCTAGATGAGAAGATTTCTCAATTTGAGAAGATCAAACAAGGACAGATGAACGTTACCGAGTATGAAGCTAAGTTCATGGAGCTGTTGCAGTTTTGTCCGCAAATGGCAGTTAATGATGAGGAAAGAATTCGACGTTTTGAGAAGGGGTTAAACGCTGAATTAACCACTCCTGTGTCTGCTTTAGAAAACAGGGAGAGGTTTTCCACCTTTGTAGAGTCTGTGAGGAGGATAGAGAGATCTAAAATCAAGAAACGACAGACTAGTGGCAATAAAGAGTACACTCAGACTCAAAAACAAAGTTCTGAAAGTTTTAAGAAATCGAGATATTCTACTCCGGAAGTATCATCAAGATTCCAAACCTGGACACAATGGATGTCAAGTAGGGATAGGGATCGTAGTAATATTCCAAATAGAGCCTCCAATATAGCATCAACATCGATAACTGGACCTCACAGACCCTATGTTGCACCTAGGATCTGTTATCAATGTAGACAACCGGGACATCTAGTAAAGGATTGTCCAGGCGAGAATTTAATGATGACTCAACCTCAAGGGCAGAGTCAGCAAGGACCACAAAGGAGGCAGTACTCTAGTAACAACAGAGGACGTGGACATACGTCCCAGACAGGTCAGATGAAATAAAATTCATTTTGATATTTCTTTCCATGAATTCTATGTGTTAAAGATATGAAAGTAGTTGTTTTTGAGCTTCCTTTGACTAGCCCTATACTCAGTGTTCCTTAAAATGTTTTATAACCTCCTTTATCTGTGTGTTGAAAGATGAGATTTAGAAGTGATGCCTGGAGAAAATCTAGGAAATGGAAATCTTGTGTGTACAATGATATGAAAAGTGAGGAATATGATAGCAAATAAAGTGCATACTACCTAATCTCAATACTTATATACCCTGGCCAGGTATATGATCGTTGAAGATAAGGCAAGTATGAAACTCTTAGATTGTTATCTTTTTTATTACTCTGATCAAGTAGTCATTCTGAAACAATCTAGAGAGTATAATGAGACAAAAAGGAAAAGCTATGTGAACATTCCCAATTAAAAGGAAAAGCTATGTGAACATTCCCAATTAAAAGGAAAAGCTATGTGAACATTCCCAACTAAAAGGAAAAGCTATGTGAACATTCCCAACTAAAAGGAAAAGCTATGTGAACATTCCCAACAAAAAGGAAAAGCTATGTGAACATTCCCAACCAAAAGGAAAAGCTATGTGAACATTCCCAATTAAAAGGAAAAGCTATGTGAATATTCCCAACCAAAAGGAAAAGCTATGTGAACATTCCCGACAAAAAGGAAAAGCTATGTGAACATTCCCAATTAAAAGGAAAAGCTATGTGAACATTCCCAATTAAAAGGAAAAGCTATGTGAACATTCCCAATTAAAAGGAAAAGCTATGTGAACATTCCCAATAAAAAAAAGAGCTATGTGAACATTCCCAATTACATAGAGTTTGCTAAGTGAATTATCTATGTTAGATATATATTTTTTTCCTCTTTTGATAAGTATTCTTGAGTGATTATTGAAGTATGTTCTTTTATGCTTCTTCCTTTCAATGATATGGACATCATATGTTAGGGGTTTATGCTCTGCATAAACATTGATGAGGTTGAGCTAATGAAAGGAGCTTTGTGTGGAATCACAGAGTTCATGATATCCCCATGATATTAAGATGATATGTAGAGACTTGAGGGCATGATTAATGAACAATCTATCCTTTTTTTTTCTTGGGATTTCGAGGACGAAATCCTTGTTAGGGGTTTATAATTTGTAACATCCCTGACCTGGGTTATGATTTAACCCTAGATGTTTTGCCTAATAAGGTTAAGTAGATTCTTAATCTTATCTTGGGAAAAGTAATTAGGGCTCATGAGAAACTTATGTTTCAATTTTGGTCCTGTTCGAACAATGTTGAAGCAATGTTTGCTTATTTTGGACTAAAGTGCAAATTACCCAAGTTGAGGGGTCAACTTGCAAATGTTGCATGGTAAGATGTTCCTCTGATGTTGAGACATCATAAGAATGAATATGATGTAGTGGTATGGTTTCCACAAGCTTGGGCACCAAGATTAAGCTTGTAAAACAATGTTGTGCATTAAAACCTAGTTTTGGTGAAAAGTGCAATTTACCCAAAACCTAGGGTGCAATATACAAATTACCACTTCACTAAGGTCCCTAATGTTTCTTGGAAACATGTAGAGCAAATAAAATGATATGGTTGCCTCATTTGAATTAAGTTGGAGGAGAGAGAATCTTGATATTAAAATAATCAAGATTAATGCCTAATTGAAACCCTAATTTGATTTAGGGCAAAAATGAATAAAAATAATTGAAGGGATTTCAACCAAAATGTTTTGGGTTGATTTTGAATAAGGATGAACGTTCCTTTGCCAAGATAAGGAACGAAAATATCCTAAGTAGGTGAAATTCCACTCACCTTATTATAAGAAAAAGAAAACCCACTCACATATGGATATTAATATAATAAGCATTAAGGTGCTTAATTTGATTTTCTTTAAATCAAGGATAATGAAGGAGAATTAAAGGCAAAGGAAGGTGCCTCGTCCTTAAGGGATTTGAGGGGGAAGAGGCGGCCATATTTTTGGAATTTAATGCATTTTAATAATGCATTTTCTCTCTCTTCAATTTCCTTATAAAAGTGCCTTTTTCAAGCCAAATGAAAGCCTATTTCGGATTTTCTTCTTTCCCTTGCTTGCAAAACCGACCAAGGAGCTAGGGAGGAGCAGGGAGCACGTCCCCAACCTGTGGGTGAGCCCTTGACCTTCGTTCTCCTTGATTTCATGGTGGAAATCAAAAATAAATTATGGATTCCTTCTTATTTCGATCTCCTCTTCAACCCTAGCCAACTTTTGCAATCAAAAGCTTGAGGACGAGCGTAGGGGGAGTTGCAAGAGCTTCATCCACCATTAATGGCGTGATCTTGGAGCTTTGGAGCTCAATTGGAGGCGGGTTTTATAACTCAAACCCTTAAACATTGTTATTGCATCAATTCTCTATGCTTTGTTGATTGATTTCTTCAATTTGATGCACTCTTGTTTCTTGCTGCAATTTCCATCAAGAACGGTTGCTGTTCTTGGTTGTTCGAAGGAAGGGGATGATGACATCATCCTAGATGCTTATCCAAAGAAAATTACCAAGCAAAACCGTTTTAATAGCTACTCCAAATCGTTTTAATTTGATTGGCTATGCGGTTTCAGCAAACCGTTTAAGGGCAAACGGTTTGAGACCGTTTGGGGGAAAACGGTCTCAAGACCGTTTGAGATGGTTGACCAAGCGTTGACCGTTTGGGAATTTTGTTCCTAATTATGTAAGCTGATAACCCTCCAAATTTGAGGGATTAACTCCAAAGGATCGAGAGTTGAAGGCCAATCAATTAGGCAATCGAATTGAATTATGTGCTGATTTTCAACCTGATTAACTTGACCTGCTTGGGCAAACGGTCTCAAGACCGTTTGAGTGCGTTGACCAAGCGTTGACCGTATGATATTTTTGATCCTAATTATGTTGGCTAATGACTCACCAAGTTTTATGGGTTAACTCTCAAGGAATCGTGAGTTGAAGCCTAATCAATTAGGGAAACCTAATTGGATTAAGTGCTGATTTTCAACCTGATCAACTTGACCTGCTTGGGCAAACGGTCTCAAGACCGTTTGAGTGCGTTGACCAAGCGTTGACCGTATGAGATTTTTGTTCATAATGATGTTGGTTAATGACCCTACAAAGTTTAGGGGTTAATTCCAAAGGGATCATGAGTTGAAGACTAATCAATTAGGCAAACCCTAATTGAAAATAGTGCTGAAATTCCAATGAGTTAAGTTGAGATTTTGGGTTGATTAGCCCAAACGGTGTCAAGACCGTTTGGGGATCACCCAAACGGTCTCAAGACCGTTTGGGGATCACCCCAAGACCGTTTGGAGGTCTGGGGTCAAGTATAGTTGACCAATTGGAGGTCCAAAGGTACCAAATCATATTGCAACTAAATGCTGATGTGTTGATCAACTCGATAGACCAATCCATGATGAATTTTCACTAGAGTCCAAAGGTTGGATGGGCAAACGGTCTCAAGACCGTTTGGAGGTCATCCAAACGGTCTCAAGACCGTTTGGTGGTCACCCAAGACCGTTTGGAGGTCTAGGGTTGAGTATAGTTCAGTGGTTGAAGGTCTAAAGATATCAAGTTGATCTGCAATAGATTGCTGATTTGGTGAGCACTTCAATGAACCAAACCCTAATTAGATTGCTTGGATTGGAGTGATATTATGGTCAAACGGTCTCAAGACCGTTTGGAGCTCATCCAAACGGTCTCAAGACCGTTTGGTGGTCACCCAAGACCGTTTGGAGGTCTAGGGTTGAGTATGGTTAGGTGTTTGAAGGTCTAAAGGTACCAAGCTGTTATACAATGCAATGCTGATTTGGTGATCGATCCAATGATCCAAACCTTAATTGGATGGCTTGGATTTGAGTGATATGATGGGCAAACGGTCTCAAGACAGTTTGGAGGTCATCCAAACGACCTCAAGACCTTTTGGGGTCAGGTCATACCCAACTTGGATGATGGTTCAATGGTTTCAAAGCAACTAGTCTTACATTGATTAGTGTTGTTGAATCATCGATTCCAAACCCTAATTCAATTGAATAAAACCCTAATTGATGACCAATTGAGGGTTAATTAAGGGTCAAATAAGTTGAAGGTTGACCTATTTAAACTCAATTGAAGTATGGGTATAGGTCCAATTGATGATTGGTTCCATGAATCCAATGATTGAAGGAATCAACATTGGAAACCCTAATTCAATTGGATACCTTATGTCATTAAAGGTCCAATGGATCAAACCTTTTTGAAAACCTAATGTGATTAGGTGGGAGATACCTTTAATGGTACTAGTCATTAATGCATAACAAATGCATGGATCCAATACATGATGTAAACCCTAATTGAGGCCGATTTCATGTATAACCCTATTAAGAGGTTGCCTACATGTGAAATCACTAATTAGGATGAATAGTAAACCCTAATTCCTTTGGATACCTTATGTAATGGAGGTCCAATGTGATGACGAATGTACTATTGATATAATGATGGTTAGTAATGTTAACCAATGAAGGAACAAAGGTTAAAACCCTAATAGTACCTAAGTGATTAGTGTCAATTAAGGGATGAACCCTAATTGCTGATAAGATCAATGACTTGGTACACTATGTAAATCATAGTTGTATGCACTTGATTGAAGGGTTGATATGACCTAATCAAGTTAAGAAGCTGATAGCATGAATTCATACATGAATATGAATCATGTGGTGTATAAGGGTTATGATCCTTAATCAAAGAGATCATGAAACCCTAAACATGAACATAAACCCTAATTGACAGGGTTATTGAATTCAACCCTAGTTGAGGGTGATTCCATGTGAAACCCTAGTTGAGGGTGATTCCATGTGAAACCCTAGTTGAGGGTGATTCCAAGTGAAACCCTAATTGAGGGTGCATCCATGTGGAACCCTAGTTGAGGGTGATTTCATGAGAAACCCTAATTGGGAATGCATCCCTAATTGCTTATAGGACCAATGACTTGGTACCCTATGTTAATTATAGTTGTATGCATATGATTGAAGGGTTGATGTGACCTAATCAAGTTGAAAGGATCAAATAATAGAATTCATATATAAATATGATTCATGTGATGATCCTATGTAGCACGACTGTGCAAGGCAGCACGGCCGTGGTGACTCTACTCAGTACGACCGTGCAAGGTAGCACGGCCGTGGTAGCTTTACTTTGCACGACCGTGCAAGGTAGCACGGCCGTGGTGGTCTATGCTTGACTTAGAGCTGAATTGAAAGTGACCTAACATGGTCGTTTTGTTAATTCTCAACTTATGGATGATAGAGATACTCATACCTTGTGATGATAATCATTTAATGATAATTAATGAGAATAAATAAGTATGAGTGAATACTTATGCTATAAATGTTGGCTCCTAGATGTGGGGAGCAATGAACTAGGGTTTGATCATTGATAATATGATCTTGAAAACCTAAATGGTTAATAATGGAAAACCCTATTCTTAATGAAGGGTAATGATATGTGAGAGAAAGCCCTAATTGATGGTAAACCCTAACCCTGGTAAGGAAATAGTGGTGTTACCCTGTATTGCATGATGTGTTGTAAACTTGATAAGTCTATTATCATGTATGACAATCATGCAGGTTTCATGAGTTGATGATCATAGCTAGGTATGAGCTATGATGGTTATTTGATAAGAATTGATTGGCCATATGTCCCATTATGTTTTTGTTACTGAGAAAGAAGTAACAAGATGAGTTGGGCTGGTAAGCCTTTGTTTTAAGTTGTTGCCTAGTGAGAGGTGACAAGATGTGAATGGCCTTGTGCGCCATGTGAATAAAGTTGTTGCCTAGTGAGAGGTGACAAGATGTGAATGGCCTTTTGCGCCATGTGAATAAAGTTGTTGCCTAGTGAGAGGTGACAAGATGTGAATGGCCTTGTGCGCCATGTGAATAAAGTTGTTGCCTAGTGAGAGGTGACAAGATGTGAATGGCCTTGTGCGCCATGTGAATAAAGTTGTTGCCTAGTGAGAGGTGACAAGATGTGAATGGTTTTGTGAGCCATGTGAATAAAGTTGTTGCCTAGTGAAAGGTGACAAGATGTACAGTGTTCTGATGAGCCATGTGTGATGGGAACCCAAATCCTGATAAAGGATTAAGGGTAATACCCTTGAATTATTAATACATTGTTTTTGCATGGTATTGATAGATAATTGATGTACTGCTATTATATGTGCTAACCATGCAGGTATTATGAGATGATGACCATAGACAGGTATGAGCTATGATGTATTATTAGTTTGAATTGTTAATTGGGCCTTGTGTGCCATAATATACCTTGTGCCTGGTAAGAGGTGGCAAGAGAATTAATGTGCATCAAGTGCCATAATGGATGCTTGTGTAGAAAGTATCATACTTACCTTGGTCAAATGACCTAAAGGTGTTAGTTACCTGAGAAAGAGGTAATAGTGCTCAAGTGATGAACAAAGGGTTTGAATACCCAGGATTTCATGGTTATGGTATTGAAATTGAGAATGGATGAGAAGCCCCAGTGTTGAAATGAGGGATTAAGATCCCAACACCTTGTAAAAAGAGTATGGCTACGGGCCATGACTCCACAATGATAATGCCAGGCTTTAGTCATATGATCTAAGCCTGAAGAGAGTTAATGCAGTGATAATGATTCTGTTGTTTGAATAGATGTTATACATGTTCTTCATATTCATTAAAGGAATAGTAACATGTTTATTCTATCAAGTTACAGTTGCAATGCTTTTGATATAGAATAATGATTTAATCTGTTAGACATCAAAATATCTGCTGTCAAATAAATATGATTTCCCTATTCACATTTATCTTATTAAGTTGCAATAATAATGTTTCTGGTGGAGAGTTATATCTCTCGCTGGGGCAATTTTTATAATTGTCTCACCCCCGTGGGAACCACATTTTTAGGTGTACGCGGACGAGGAGACAGGAATCCTTCAGGAGGTGAAGGACATCAGCAGTAGCAGGGACAGCAGTAAAGTCTCAGGTGGAGACATTGACTGTCATGTCATGTTCAGATGTATATAGAAGTCCTATGTGTCGTCTCTGTACTCTCAGGTCCTTGGAGTAGTAGTTAATGATTTTGAGATTTTGTCTTAGTGTCTCGAGGGTTTTATACTACCTGTGTACAGTTAAGACAGGGTAGTTAATGTTTGTATTCCTCGAGAAGAAAAAGTACATGAGATGTATATATATGAACCAGGATGTAAAGTTTTACTTTGGTTCTGAATGAAAGAGTTTTCCTATGAATGGATCCCTTTGCAAAAAGTTTTAATTTTTAGTTATTTTTGCTAATCCGCTGCTTGATGAACGCTTCCGCATTAGTTAATCTTATTTTCGCGAGACGGTCGTCACAGTTAAGCCCTAAAAATGACATGAGAATCCTTTAAGCGTTATAGTAGAGTGTATCTCTGCACAAATACATGGGATGTTAAGTCCAGACTTGTTTAGAGATTTCCATTAAGAACAAGATATATGTCATGTAGATTTCTTTGTAACAAAATTTCTTTCAAGGATACTAAGGTCATAACAAGCTTTAAATGATGTTTATGAAGTTTTGTAAGCTTCTTAATCTTATAATCAAACTAGTTTTTTTTGTGAGCTCCCCCTTAATCTTATATTTAGGATAATTTAAGGATTCTACGGTCAAAAATGATTTTTAAGACTTGATCTTGGATCTTTATGTTATGCAATATGATGAGCACATTTTGAATCAAGATACTATTATTAAGTGCAGTAAAAAGATGTACAAATAAGCATTTTGTCAAGCTTATTTTAGGTCGCCCTTGACTACGACCATAGCGCCCCTTGGTCAAATTTTATTTCAACCAAGAGGCAAAAATTGCAGATTTCCAATTTAAGCATTCATATGTGAAGTACTTGATAAGATATCAATTTTGAAGCATGTTTAGTGATACTCAATATGAAAACATCCTTTTAAAAATGAAAGCACGATTAATATCTCAAGTCTTTTAAAGATGCCAATTGAGAATTTTTTTTTTAATGTGTTGCAAGCATTTCTGAGAGATATCATTATTGAATTATTTTGCTTGCCTATGTATCATCAAGGATCCATGCATACAATTATCATTATCTAATCTTTCTAACACAGCATCATCATGATGAAAATGATAATTCCATGATTGTAATCACATGATTTCTATATGGGTAGACCATAAAATACTTTAGGAAACATCATGTGAATAGTGATAAAATAGAAATTTCCTTTTTATTAAGCTAAGCATAATTTCAGTTTTAACTTAAATCATTTAGAGAATACACCAAGTTAATCTCATATAAGTTTTCAGGGATGATTTCCAAAATATATACAGTCATTAATCACAAATAGATAGCAATTTGTTCAAAAAAAGAATTCAGCAATTTTACAGCAGACTGGAAATCAGTGTCATGCTCGGTCGACAATTTCTCGACCGAGGTTCACTCGGTCGACAGATTCTCGACCGACAAAGTTTCTGGAATATTTTCAAAACTGTTAATTTATTCCAAGCAAAATAAGATTATGCAAGTTTAGAGCTCGATTTGTGTTGAGATATGACATTTGTATATCAAGAATCAGTTTAGGTCAAATCTCAACTAGTAAATTTTGAGCTACTAAGTTTTAGGAATCCAAGCTAAATCATCATTCTTTTTCTTATATGGGCATGAAAATGAATAATGTCCGAGACGCATGCAATAATGACAACTAATAGAGTCAACTTCATTTCTCTTTCTAGGAACTGTGTTCCTAGGTACAAACATAATCTTAGTCTTGGATGCTTTAACTCTTTTGGGTTTATTTCTCCTTGGATCATATCCTAATCCTCTTCTTCCATTATAACTAGAGGAATTTTTCGAAATATTTTCAAGCATGTCATTTCCTCTTAACTCATTTACATTTCTTTGTAACTTAGCAATATCATCCATCTTCTTGTTTATATCTTTCTTTGCTTGATCTAAATCAGAGACTAGAGAGTTTCTTTCTTTGACAACCTCATCATAATCTAAATGTGAACATAGAATAGGTTGTTTCTAAAGATCATTGATTTGAGTTTGCAAGTTTAACTTTTCTAAGGAAAGAAGATTGCAATTTGCTTCTACCGATTTTATCTTAAGATCATAATCTTCATTTTCCTTTTTGAGATTTTCATTTTCGGATACAAGAGCAAGAAGTTTAACATTCAAATCATCATTTACTTTATTTGATTTCTTAAGTTTCTTCTTGTACTCAATATATTTCTCATGCGTATCTTGAAGACTAGCAATTAGATCCTCTTTTGGTAGATCATAAAGACTTACCTCTTCTTCGTCCTCATTTGTTGTAGCAATGAGACATTCTACTTCTTCTTTTCCATCATCACTATCATCACTTGAATCATCCCATGCAGCTTTATATGCTCTTTCTTTCTTTTTGTGAGATGATTTCTTCCCTTTCTTGAGTTTTGGACAATCACCTTTCATGTGTCCCTTTTTGCCACATTCAAAGCACCTGGAAGAAGAAACACTAGAAGTTTTATTAGTTTTAAAACTTTTATATTGCTTACCATTTACAATGAGAGTTTCTTCTTCACTATCATCTTCACTTGTGTCATGAGTGTCCTTGGTTGATGCTTTGAATGCAATGTCCTTCTTTTTGCCTTGTTGACGTTCACGTTCTCTTCTTTCTTCCTCTTCTAAAGATGCCTCATGAGCTTCTAGATTGCCAATGAGTTGCTCCATTTTCAGTTTAGTGAGATCATTAGCTTCTTCAATGGCTGTCACCTTGGGCTTGTATTTGGGAGGAAGTGATCGAAGTACTTTTGATACCTGGTCTTCTTCAAGAACGGTTTTTCCTAAGGCATTCAAACCATTAACAATAGAAGAGAATTTTGCAAACATTTCACTAATGGATTCATTTGGATCCATACGAAAGTGTTCAAACTTCTGTTTAAGCATACTAATCTTAGAATTCTTAACTTGAACCGTACCTTCATAGGTTATGGACAATCTATGCCATATTTCATAGGCTGTTTCACAATTTGATATTCTATTAAATTCTCCTACTGAAATTGAACAATAAAGAATACTTACAGCCTTTGCATTCATTTGAGCCGATTTTACCGTATTTGCATCCCACTCTGCATATTGCATTTGAGGAAGCTCGTATGGGGTTGAGACCATCCTCCATAAGTCCCAACTTATGCCTTGAAAGTAGAACTGCATCCTTCTCTTCCAATATGTGTAGTTTGTTCCATCAAACACTGGAGGCCTAGCAACAAATGTCCCTTCAAGATTAAGGTTGTTGAGCACCCCGTCACCCATTCTTCAAGACCTTGTTAGGGTTCCTTGAAGCCTGCTCTGATACCAATTGAAAAATACTAGAGGGGGGGTGAATAGAGTTTTAAAACAATTTTAACAATTATTGAACTCAAACAACCAACCACAAAATATTGGACAAGGGGACAAGGATTTAGAGTGGTTCCAACTTTAGCAAATACTAAAGTTGTCAGTCCACTACCCGGTTGCTTACCCAACCGGGATTTGGAAAGAATTTAATTTTATTACCTCGCAAGGACTTTACATAAAATTACAATTCTCTCCCTAAACCCTTCAAGCAGCCTTCACCTAGAAGTAATCACACCAACCTTGAAGCAGCCTTCACCTAGAAGTAATTGCACCAACCTTGAAGCAACCTTCTTCCTGAAGTAGCTTCCCGTTGCAATAGCCTTCTTGAAGTAGCTTCCCGTTGCGATAGCCTTCTTGAAGTAGCTTGAAGTCCACCTTCTCCTCCGAGAAGAACCTTCTCCAATCCGCAGCCTCCAACCCTAGGAGTAGCAAGGAGAATACAAAGAATAAAAGGAACAAGAAGGAAAACAGAAATTACAACTTATCTTTTTAAGCACAAGGCTTGATTTGCCTATATCAAGCGTATTGATCTCCTAACTAATGAGTGTAGAGGTGTAAGTGCTGTGGAACGGAGATGCTAGCCTATAGGACACGAAAATTAGAGCAATGGGAATTAATAGCCAATGATGGAATTGCTCTATTGCTCAAAACAGATTGCAAATGAGTATTCAAGCTCAAGTGTAGCACAAGTGTAGCTTCGATAATCTTAGGTGTCCTAAGGCATGTCCTTTTATAGGAATGACCTACAAGTGCTTAAGGACATTCTAGACACTTTCTAGGGGGTTCTAAGTGCTTAACTAGCCGTTAGGTATAAGTTAGGTGCATTAGTAACGACTAGTTGCTTTATTCTGCAGTTGCTGTCAGAGTCCATCTCGGTCGAGGAATGGTCGACCGAGACACCTACTCGGTCGAACTCTTGTCGACCGACAGGATCTCTGAATCAAGTGTTTTGCAACGTTTATCTTCAACTGCCAACTACCTTGTCAGTTGTGTCTAATGGCTACTTTAGGTCTTTCTCGGTCGAGAAGATTGTCGACCGACGAGTGTCTCGGTCGAGGAGTTTGTCGACCGAGATTGACCATGTTTCAATCTTTCAATTAAGGCACTATGTGTGTGTATGAGTGTGCATATGTGACACTATTGAAGGGGATGACCTATCTAAGTGTAGTGATTGGCTAGAGGAGATCTAACGCTTGATTTATATGAAGTCTAAGTACTTGTATATTATATACTTGTACAAGTTTACAATTGATTACATTTCATGAAATTTATAAATATTCAAGCGTATAGATTCCCTTGTGTTGTGTCATCCACCTTATTCCTGCAACACTCAAGTAGCACGTTAGATCAACAAGAATGAAATGTTTGTTATCATCAAAACAAAGGGATTATAGTAATGTCAATTTAGCCAACATGACCTGCACTGACGTTTGGGGGTGATATGGAATTGCAACCTTATGGTTAACCCCATACTTTCTTAACAGATCTTCAAATTGCTTTTCACCGAAATACGACCCTCCGTCGCTTATAATAGTGTAACATACCGAAATCTGGACATTTTACCTTTTGGTCCTCTTTTCCATCTTTTCCTTTCATTTCTATCCTCTTTGGCCTTTCTATTTAATTTTTGGACAATATGATGGTTTAATAAATATTTGTTCACCTTTTCTCTCAATATTTGGGTTTATGCACAAATACCTCAGTAAGACTTTAGATAATGGGCCTAAAGTGCAAATTGTACACTAAGCAATAAAAAGAATAAAATATTTCGTCCTAGAACTTTCTAGCACTTCCTAGAATAAGAGAAATAAGAGAAAATCCGAATTTGAAATAAAGGAGAAGATAAATGCAATAATTAAAGGTAATATGGGAATTAATGGGTAAAGAAGACAATGAGAAAGATTTTGCACCAAAATTATAATTGGAAACCCATCAGGATAATTTGACACTCAAATTTATTTCCTTGATCAAAAAGTAACTTAAGGGCCAAGTATCATTTAAAGTGGAACATAAATATAAATATTAATGATATTATCAAAAGAAAATTGAAAATATGCCAATAAAGTGAAATAAAATACTTAATGTTCTCAAATCAGAAACATAACTCCAAATTCGTATTCTAAACATAAAAATAAGCCTTTGAGCAAATTTTCATTTAATTTGGTTAATGTTTAATATTTTATTTTAATCTGGAGAGAGAAAATGATTTAAAGATAAAAAAATATCCAATATATGTTGATAAAAATTAATTAATCTCAAAAACGTGTTCCACACATTTAGTATTGCTTATAGGCCAAGTTTTATATTTTTAAAAGGTTTTTAGATGCCTCTAATAAATTAAAAGGTTAAATAGGTGATAAATTTAAATGAATTAAATAAATTATAAAAGTCTTCAAAAAAATAAAATAATGCTAAATTCGTGTTCTACACGTAAAAATATATATATTTTTATGAATTTTGATTCAATTTGGAAATTATTTTATAAGAAGGTGAATTTAGGAGAGAGAAACTGTGTAAAATATTAAAACCATTAATTAAAATAATAAACGATATCAAAAAATAGAAATAATACTAAATTAGTATCCAAGATATTAAATGTGACTTGTGGGTCAAGTTTTATAATTTTTGGATAATCCTAACATCATTAGTAGAGGAGGAAAGAGAAAATAGTAATTGGCTTAATTAAATAATCTAATTTTCTCAAAAGGAAAATATAATTTTATATTCAGATTCCTCACCCCAAAATCAGTAAACCTATCAAATTTGAATTTATTTGGACTTTAGTTGCACCCTTAAATAATTAGAGAAAGGTTTATGCATTAAATGCACCAAATGACCAAAGTTAACAAGTTGTATTAAACGATCATTTCATCTTCTACCTTGGTCGCGCATGAACAGTAATTCCGAGTTTTTGTGATTTTTTCGGATGCCATATCTCTCTCATCTCTTAACCAAATCACGAGATTTTTGGCTTGTTGGATTCCTCTTTCAATTCCGCACTGGTTTATCCCAACTTTTTCGAGTTTTGACGAATATTCGAGAAACGCCCAACATGAGCGCCGCCACCCTCTACCTCCACCTAGTCCAACCCTAACTCGGGGTCTCTTGCCTATATATACTTATGCCCCTAGGACCGCAATCATCTTACCATCTCACCCGTACTTTTAATTTCAAGTTTCGTTGACGTTTTGACCCCTAACGGCGGCCGAAGCACCAGAGCTTGCGGCGCCTATAACTCTCTTCTCCCTCTACATTCGGCTAAATCGATGGTACACCCTGGTTCGTCTCGTCTCTAGCTTTCATTTTCATATCTAAACGCGAGGTTTGGTCAAGAATTGTGGATTCGCCGAAATTTAGAGCTTGGCTCGCTGGCCATGGCTCGTGAAGCAAGGAAGGAGATGACGAGCTGTGTTTTTTTAAACGCCTACGTGGCATCGTCTCATTGGTCTGTTTTTGAAAAATCATATCTTTTTACTCGATTATCCGAATTAAAAACTAAAATATGTTTTGGAATCGGGAGAACGAGATCTATCCAATAAAAATATTTTTGTGGTTTGATTCTGAGATTTTCTAATATGTATTTTTCGAGTCGATTTAATTACTTAAAAATCAAGAAAAATAGCCTAAAAGACAATATCTCGAAAATATATAAAATTATATGTTATTTTGATTAGAAAACCCTAACTAAGATGATGATGATATTTTCGAGACCTAAATCGGTGGTTTGTAGAAAAAAGTTAGTAACTTTAGGGTTTTAAGCGTTTAATGAATGAATATTGTTCTAATACATAAATATGGTCTTGATATTAGGAAAAGTGGAACATTGAATTGATTAAGTGGTACAAGTTGATAATTGGAATCAATCTTAAAGGTATGCGTTTTGATTGTGCATCTACCTTTTCAGTTGGGAAAAACATTAAACCATTACCCGTACTTTCTTATGAGGTTTAACTTGATCTAAATCCTTGAACCTTGAAACCTAAATTTCTTATTGCCTCAAAAGTAGATGTAGTATTATCTTGATTGGGTATTCATACCCCACTGCCATGTTACATATTTTTTTGCTCAACCTTGCCATAACTCTTTTGTTAGCATGTAATTAAATGATCTATTTAATGTTTAAGTAGTGGTACGTATGTACAACCACCCATAGAGGGCATGTATATAATCACCCTAGGGGAATGTTTATAATTCTCCCCATTAAAATTATAGGTGACTGGGAATGTCTTATTCTCCCCTCACCTAAGGTTAGAGGTCTGGTAGGTGCCTCAACCCTACTTAGTTAGGTAGACATATTAATTTACATGCAAATCCTTTATTTACTTTTGTTATTGGCAAGTTTCCTTAATAACAGCCTCATACTCTTGATGTCTCATCTTATGATGAACCCTAGCCTGTTTTCACATGCTTTACTTATCTTTCCATCTTAGAATAGTTTTGTAACACATACTTTTTATTTTCCTTTCTATTTTGTTGGGTGACTTCCCAACCACCCAGGTGTGAAGCAAGGTGGTTGAATAGGACTTGAAGATCTTAGTTTTGGCTTGGACTTAGATGATGGATATGTTGCTTAGAGACAAAAGTGGAGTAGTCTAGTTCCCTCTACTTAGATCCTCTTTTTGTATAAAGCATGTACACCCATATTGGGAGAATTTTTATGTACACTTTATTTGAAATTGAATATAGTCAAAATTTTATCTTCCGCTGCTATTTCAATTGGATTTTGTTTACCATTGTTATTTGTAGAGAGGTGGATTGATTTCACTTCTTTACAGTATGGTATCAGAGCCAATGGTAGTCGGATCTTTGACTATTTTAGTTTGTCTCCCTAGTTAGAACCATAGATTTGCATAGTTCCTTTAGGTGACATGGTTACCCTAGATTTGATCTACCTTGATGATAGGTTGACTTAGGAACCAATAGTTCCACATTAGAACCTTTATGAATAAAACTCTAATATACTCATAATTAAAATATGCATAACTTAATGTTGTTTAGGTTTGCCTTTAGGCAACTATTAGGGCATGCAGTTGAAGCAAGGGTGTCTAGAAAGGATCAGGGTTTCAGGGGCTGGCAAAAATTTCCTCCGCACCACTAGCTTGGTATACGAGGACTCCCGTGCCCATATGATACCGGCCTGGCCTGCACTGATACGAATTGTCCAAAATAGTTTGCTTTTAGACAATAGTAACCTTAGATTCTATATTGTTTATCTTTGGGAACCCTAAGTTGACTTGTTTGAGGATATATACCCTATATAGTTCCTTATGTCCCTTAGGACTATATGCTTGAATAGTTTATCCATAGAACCTAGACCTTGGAGTTTGGGTGTTTGGGAAGATATCAGAGTGCGCAGTGGAAGCATGATGGATCTTGATAATGGTTTAGTTAGATTTATCCTTTAACCCTAATGTAGTAGGTCAAACCCTTTAAGGAGTGGAGTATGGTTAGTTTGATGATGTTAGATGTTGGATTTCGTGGACGAAATCCTCTTTAGGGGGATGGAACCCTATAACATCTTCAAGTCTATCTAATCTATCTTTAGAAACCCTAACCTCATACTTAGGTGGTTAGTGTGCTTGGATCCTTGGTTTTGACCAAACAAGATATAATCGTAACCCTAACATGCTTGTTAATATGTAATGAACATATAATTATCATATAAGGAATAAATCATATGCTTGAACCCTAATGAATATTCAACGCACATAATATGAATATCAATGCTAATTGTCAATAAGTAAGTTGTTAATAATGTCATGAACCAATAAACCCTAATGATATGACGAGTAAGGTTATAATTCATAACTTAATGCATGCCAAGAAATGAATAAGTGCAATATAATGGTCATGTCGACCTAAATTGTAATCATCTAACCTTAATATATATATATATATATATATATCCTTAATACCTTTAATGAAACATTAACGATGATTAAGTGCCATAATCAGTTAACATACTTTGATACACATAAATGATATACATGATCATCTAATCACATATTAATTAAGTCATCAATATGAATGCATGTTACCTTGTTAACTAATATACATGTTATTAGTCACTTAATGCGAATCAATTCATTAATCTGTAATATGTCCCACCTTGATCATTTAAAATACATGTAAAGGTTTCAATGTGAATATGAAGTAATTGGATTTACTTAAGTGTGCAAAATCAATAATATAAAGGAATAAATATGAATAATGATTAATGATGACATTAATGTGAGCAATAATGATAATGTGACATGAATATAAGTAACTAATGTGACATTAATTGAAATAATTGTATGATTAACGACAAATTGAATAGAATGTATTATTTCATGTAAAATAATTTGTTATAATTTATAAAATAGTAATATGAGGATAATGAAGTATAAATCCAAATTATTAAGGACAATGATCAAATATAATAATGAATGTTGAAATAGTTGAGTAACACCTAATTGTGATAAAATCCTTAATAAGAAAAATGAGAAATATATATATATAAATAGTTTAATGGATAATAATGAAATATAACCCTTTTTACAATAAAGAGTATACGACATGACGTAATTAAATATAATGATGACAATGTGTTATCATATAAGAAGTCCAAAATGTAAATAAAGTTAAATCTCTTAAAAAGAATATCTTAATAATGGACCCTAGGTGATCCTTAAGAACCCAACCTATGTTGAGCTTATGTGAAGTTTCTAAACCCTTAGGGGTAGTTGAAGTGTATGTTTTGGTGGAAGTTGTATGGTTGGAGGAACAACCTGAAGTTTTGGTGATGTGAGGTTGCACACTCACCCTTCCCTAATTGCTAGTGATTTTGGGGACGAAATCCTCTTTAAGGGGTGGAGTGCTGTAACATACCGAAATCTGGACATTTTGCCTTTTGGTCCTCTTTTCCATCTTTTCCTTTCATTTCTATCCTCTTTGGCCTTTCTATTTAATTTGTGGACAATATGATGGTTTAATAAATATTTGTTCACCTTTTCTCTCAATATTTGGGTTTATGCACAAATACCTCAGTAAGACTTTAGATAATGGGCCTAAAGTGCAAATTGTACACTAAGTAATAAAAAGAATAAAATATTTCATCCTCGAACTTTCTAGCACTTCCTAGAATAAGAGAAATAAGAGAAAATCCGAATTTGAAATAAAGGAGAAGATAAATGCAATAATTAAAGGTAATATGGGAATTAATGGGTAAAGAAGATAATGAGAAAGATTTTGCACCAAAATTTAAAATTGGAAACCCATCAGGATAATTTGACACTCAAATTTTTTTCCTTGATCAAAAAGTAACTTAAGGGCCAAGTATCATTTAAAGTGGAACATAAATATAAATATTAATGACATTATCAAAAGAAAATTGAAAATATGCCAATAAAGTGAAATAAAATACTTAATGTTCTCAAATCAGAAACATAACTCCAAAATCGTATTCTAAACATAAAAATAATCCTTTGAGCAAATTTTCATTTAATTTGGTTAATGTTTAATATTTTATTTTAATCTGGAGAGAGAAAATGATTTAAAGATCAAAAATATCCAATATATGTTGATAAAAATTACTTAATCTCAAAAACGTGTTCCACACATTTAGTATTGCTTATAGGCCAAGTTTTATATTTTTAAAAGGTTTTTAGATGCCTCTAATAAATTAAAAGGTTAAATAGGTGATAAATTTAAATGAATTAAATAAAATTATAAAAGTCTTCAAAAAAAATAAAATAATGCTAAATTCGTTTTCTACACGTCAAAATATATATATTTTTATGAATTTTGATTCAATTCGGAAATTATTTTATAAGAAGGTGAATTTAGGAGAGAGAAAGTGTGTAAAATATTAAAACCATTAATTAAAATAATAAACGATATCAAAAAATAGAAATAATACAAAATTAGTATCCAAAATATTAAATGTGACTTGTGGGTCAAGTTTTATACTTTTTGGATAATCCTAACATCATTAGTAGAGGAGGAAAGAGAAAATAGTAATTGGCTTAATTAGATAATCTAATTTTCTCAAAAGGAAAATATAATTTTATATTCGGATTCCTCGCCCCAAAATGAGTAAACCTACCAAATTTGAGTTTATTTTGACTTTATTTGAACCCTTAAATAATTAGAGAAAGGTTTATGCATTAAATGCACCAAATGACCAAAGTTAACAAGTTGTATGAAACGATCATTTCATCTTCTACATTGGTCGCGAATGAACAGTAATTCCGAGTTTTTGTGATTTTTTCGGATGCCATATCTCTCTCATATCTTAACCAAATTGCGAGATTTTTGGCTTGTTGGATTCCTCTTTCAATTCCGCACTGGTTTATCCCAACTTTTTCGAGTTTGACGAATATTCGAGAAACGCCCAACTTGAGCGCCGCCACCCTCTACCTCCACCTAGTCCAACCCTAACTCGGGGTCTCTTGCCTATATATACCTATGCCCCTAGGACCACAATCATCTTACCATCTCACCCGTACTTTTAATTTCAAGTTTCGTCGACGTTTTGACCCCTAACGGCGGCCGAAGCACCAGAGCTTGCGGTGCCTATAACTCTCTTCTCCCTCTACATTCGGCTAAATCGATGGTACACCCTGGTTCGTCTCGTCTCTAGCTTTCTTTTTCATATCTAAACGCGAGGTTTGGTCAAGAATTGTGGATTCGCCCAAATTTAGAGCTTGGCTCGCTGGCCATGGCTCGTGAAGCAAGGAAGGAGATGACGAGCTGTGTTTTTTTTAAACGCCTACGTGGCATCGTCTCATTGGTCTGTTTTTGAAAAATCATATCTTTTTACTCGATTATCCGAATTAAAAACTAAAATATGTTTTGGAATCGGGAGAATGAGATCTATCCAATAAAAATATTTTTGTGGTTTGATTCTGAGATTTTCTAATATGTATTTTTCGAGTCGATTTAATTACTTAAAAATCAAGAAAAATAGCCTAAAAGCCAATATCTCGAAAATATATAAAATTATATGTTATTTTGATTAGAAAACCCTAACTAAGATGATGATGATATTTTTGAGACCTGAATCGGTGGTTTGTAGAAAAAAGTTAGTAACTTTAGGGTTTTAAGCGTTTAATGAATGAATATTGTTCTAATACATAAATATGGTCTTGATATTAGGAAAAGTGGAACATTGAATTGATTAAGTGGTACAAGTTGATAATTGGAATCAATCTTAAAGGTATGTGTTTTGATTGTGCATCTACCTTTTCAGTTGGGAAAAACATTAAACCATTACCCGTACTTTCTTATGAGGTTTAACTTGATCTAAATCCTTGAACCTTGAAACCTAAATTGCTTATTGCCTCAAAAGTAGATGTAGTATTATCTTGATTGGGTATTCATACCCCACTGCCATGTTACATATTCTTTTTCTCAACCTTTCCATAACTCTTTTGTTAGCATGTAATTAAATGATCTATTTAATGTTTAAGTAGTGGTACTTATGTACAACCACCCATAGAGGGCATGTATATAATCGCCTTAGGGGAATGTTTATAATTCTCCCCATTAAAATTATAGGTGACTGGGAATGTCTTATTCTCCCCTCACCTAAGGTTAGAGGTCTAGTAGGTGCCTCAACCCTACTTAGTTAGGTAGACATATTAATTTACATGCAAATCCTTTATTTACTTTTGTTATTGGCAAGTTTCCTTAATAACAGCCTCATACTCTTGATGTCTCATATTATGATGAACCCTAGCTTGTTTTCACATGCTTTACTTATCTTTCCATCTTAGAATAGTTTTGTAACACATACTTTTTATTTTCCTTTCCCTTTTGCTGGGTGACTTCCCAACCACCCAGGTGTGAAGCAAGGTGGTTGAATAGGACTTGAAGATCTTGGTTTTGGCTTGGACTTAGATGATGGATATGTTGCTTGGAGACAAAAGTGGAGTAGTCTAGTTCCCTCTACTTAGATCCTCTTTTTGTATCAAGCATGTACACCCATATTGGGAGAATTTTTATGTACACTTTATTTGAAATTGAATATAGTCAAAATTTTATCTTCCGCTGCTATTTCAATTGGATTTTGTTTACCATTGTTATTTGTAGAGAGGTGGATTGATTTCACTTCTTTACAAATAGTGTGTGGTACTCTGACGTGTGGGAAGATAGTTTTCTCAAAAAGCTTAATGACTGCCTTGGAGTCGCATGTTTGAGTAGCAAAAGCCTCAACCCATTTGGAAACATAATCGATGGCAACAAGTATGTATTGGCTCCCTTCTGATGATAAAAAAGGTCCCATGTAATCGATTCCCCATACATCAAAGATTTCGACTTCCACCCAATCTTCCATTGGAATTCCATTCCTTCTGCCTATGTTTCCTGTAAGCTAACTGTACTTGCATGTTTTGACAAATGATGCAACATCCTTGAAGAGTGTTGTCCAGTAAAATCCTAATTACAGAACTTTTGCATTTGTCCTTCCTCCTCCGTGGTGTCCCCTATAAGGTGAGGTGTGGCATTCCTTGAGGATTAAAGGTACCTCTTCTTCTGGTATGCATCGATGATATAGGTTGTCAGAGCACCTCTTGAATAGCAACGGGTCATCCCAGTAGTAATTTTTTAGCTCAGAGAATAACTTCTTCTTCTGATTATACTTTATCTCCATTGGAAGTTGTCCACATGCTAAATAATTACAAATATCTATGAACCAAGGTAGGCTATGCTCTTCCGATTGAGCCATCAAAAGAGCTTCGTCGTCATAGTTGGTTTTCTTCATCAAAAATTATTCTCGACAGGTGGTTCACGACCACATTTTCTTTTCTCTTTATGTCAATGATCTCATGGTCGAATTCTTGTAGTAACAAGGCCCATCGCAAAAGTCTTGGTTTTGTGTCCTTTTTCTGCATTAGGTATTTTATCGCCCCGTGATCTGTGTACACTTTCACCTTTAACCCCACCAAGTACGATCTGAACTTGTCAAAATCAAACACAATAGCCAGCATGTCTTTCTTAGTTGTAGTGTAGTTCACTTGGACTTCATCAAGGTTCTACTTGCATAGAAAATCACATGATGTTTCTTATATTTCCTTTGTCTAAGGACCACCCTGATGGCATAATCACTAGCATCGCACATGATCTCGAAAGGTAGCTCTCAATCTGGTGCTTGTAGTATAGGTGTTGTCATTAATGCTCTTTTGAGGGTAATTGAAGGCATCTAGACATTCACTGGTGAACTCAAACTCAGCATCTTTAATCAGTAGATTTGATAATGGTTTGGTAATCTGAGAGAAATCTTTTATGAATCTTCTATAATATCCTTCATTTCCCAAGAAACTTCGTGTTCATGTGACCGACTTTGGTGGTGGGAGTTTGGATAGGACTTCAATCTTACTTAAATCCACTTCAATTCCTTTCTTGGAAACCTTATGGCCTAGCACGATACCATCCTAAACCATGAAGTGGCATTTCTCCCAATTTAGGACAAGGTGCTTCTCTTCACAGTGCTGCAACACTAAAGATAGATTTCTTAGACATGCTTCAAAATTTGTTCCATATACAGAGAAGTTGTCCATGAAGACTTCTACTATGTCTTCCAGAAAATCTGAAAACATAGATATCATACAGTGCTGAAAGGTTGCAGGTGCATTACACAAACCGGACGACATCCTTCTGAAGGCATAAGTGCCATAAATGCAGGTAAAAGTTGTCTTTTATTGATCGTCAAGATGAATCAGTACTTGATAGAATCCCAAATATCCATCCCGAAAACAAAAGTAGTAATGGTGAGCCAGCCTCTCTAGGACTTGGTCTATAAATAGCAAAGGGAAGTGGTCCTTCTTGGTGGCTGTATTTAGCTTGCGATAGTCGATGCACATACACCAACTTGTCACTGTCCTTATTGCTACTTCATCTCCATCTTCCCCTCATATAATCATCATTCCACCCTTCTTGGGCACCACATGGATGGAGCTAACCCAATTGTTGTCGCTTATCGGGTAGATGATCCCAACATCTCGCAACTTTATAACTTCCTTCTTTATGACTTCTTTTAGCATTTGGTTTAGCTTTCTCCGTGGTTGAGCTAGAGGCTTAGTTGTCTCTTCAATACAAATTCTATGCATGCATAGGGCTGGGTTAAGGCCTCTGATGTCTTCTACATAATACCCTATAGCCTTTCTATGTAGCCATAGCTCATTTAGCAACTTCTCCAACTGGGCATTTGTTAAGTTGGCATTAACGATCACTGGATTCCTCTCTTCTTTGTCTAGGAATTCATATTTCATCCCCTATGGAAGAGGTTTCCATTCTAGCTTTGACTTCTGTGCTTCCTTCTAATCAGTGGTTTGCTCTAGCGAAGTGTACTTTACTAACTCAATTATCTCTTCATCGTCGCTAAATTCCTCTTCGGGTTGATTCAGGTAGTACAAGATTTCTACAACCTCTTGTCCCTCCATTGTAGGGTCCTGATTATTTAAGGTTCACATGAGGAGATCAACAATTTAATTTTCCTCTTGTACCTCTTCACAATATTGATTGTAGCTATCCATGAAGTAGACTGACTCAGATAGAGAAGGTCCCCTCATGGAATCTTGTACCTGGAAATCAAGGTGATCATTCCCCACTCACAAGGTGATGATTCCTTCTGCTACATCTATTAAGGCTCTCCCTATTGTGAGGAAAGGCCTCCCAAATATCATTAGACATTTAGAATCCTCAATTGTGACTATCATTACTATATCGCACGGTATGAAAAATCATCCATCCCGTGTCAGAACATCTTCAACTATTCCTACAGGTCTTGTAAATGTGTGATTGGCTAACTCGATTCTCATCCTCGTCTTCACCATGTCTGTCATCCCAAGCCTTTGTGCTAGAGTCAAGGGCATTAGACTAATGCTCACTCCCAAGTCCACTCACCCCTTTCTCTCCACATTGTCTTCAACACAGAAAGGTATGTTGAATGCTCTGGGGTCCTTCTTCTTGGTTGGTAACTCAGCTTGAACAAAGGCACTACTTTTATCAGTTTGTAGGGGAAAGGAACTCTTGGGACGTAGGGGTTTTTCTTCTAAATGAATTCTCCTATAGGATCTGACTTCTTTTCCTCTTCTTCCTTCTTCTTTTTGTGTTTCCCTTCTTCTTTGACACTTACAGCTTGTTCTTTCCCTTTTGATTCTTCTGTTGCCTTCTCATTCTCAGATTACTGATTAACTTCCTCCTTCTTTGGTGTTGTTAGCATTAGCATTTTCCAACATTCTCCCAGATCAGAGAGTGGCCATTTTTGCAGTCTCAGTATTTGATGGGATCTTTCTTGAAGGGTTTTTCATGAATTTAGCTAGTTGTACAAGCTATTAATCAATTTTCCTTTGGTGAGTTTGCATGTCCGCCATTTGAGTTTGCATTGAAGTTAGCACTCCTAAATTTTTGATAGCACTTTGAGTAAGTTGATCATTCACTGAAGCTTGCCTTTTCATGAAGTTGAATAATTGAGCAATCATGTCAGTTTTCTTGTTGTCCTTGGCTTGGTTTGGTCATCGGCCTTGTCCTTGCCCTTGTCGACTCACATTTTTATTGTAACCTTGATAGTTGTTCTTGTTTGTCTAGTAATTAATAGTATTGGTGTATTGAGTCGGTCCTCCTTTCTTCTCGAATCCTGGAGGAGGTTTAGATGAACTGCTCAGTTGATACACATTCTCTATATCTTCTTTATTGCCATATTTAAACCTAGGATGGTCTTGTCGTTTGAAATTAACATAAGAAACATTCTCAGTTTCTTCTTCACTTTCACTTTCCTTGCTCTCCTCTGGTCTGGTATGGATACAGTTGTCAATTCCATGTCCTCCTTCTCCACAGGTAATGTATTTCATGGCTTTCTCCATGTGTTTCTTGCCTTTGGCCCCAGTGTCTTTTAACTATTTGACATCGGTGGCGATTTTCTAAATTTGGGTTGTAATAGTCTCTAAGGCTTTGGCTTCGATTGATGGTCCTTCAGATCCAACTTTCTTCGTCGATCCTCTATCATTTCTGCCATAATCCATGTGTGCTTGGAGTGTGGCCATGTTGTCAATTATCTTCATTGTTCTGTTTGGCTTCTTTCCAAGAAAGTCGCTGTCAGCAGCTGTGTTCAGTAAAGTTCTCTCAGTGGGAGTCAACCCATTGTAAAAGGTGGTCACTAGGAACCCCTTATGGTAGTTATGGCGAGGGCAATCTCTCTGGTACTCTTTAAACCATTCCCATGCCTCATGAAGGTTTTCTTCTGGTTTTTGTGTGAAAGAAGTGATCTTTTGCATATTATAGATAGTTCTCTCAGTAGGATAATATTTAGTAACAAAGGCATCTGCAAGGGGTCTCCATCCATCTATGGACTAGTGGGGTAGGTTGAAGTACTAGGACAGAGCCTTATCTTCAAGGGAGAAATTGAACCCCTTATAATATATCACTTCTTGAGGAACTCCCCACATCTTAATGGCATCACAAATATTTTTGAAGGCATTGAGGTGATGGTATGGATTTTCGCTTCCTGAATTCCCACGAAAAAGTTTGTTTTGGATCATTAAGATTACAGTTGGTTTCAATTCAAAGTTTACTGCATTGAAGTGTGGAATGACAATTGGGCATCTAGATTTGTTGGCTCTAGTTGCGTCCAACTCTCTAAGAGTTTTTCCTTTTTCATCATCTTCACTTTTGTTGTTCCGGTTATCGTTCTCACGTTCATCTTAACGATGATTGTGATAGTGCCTTCTACGGAGATGGTAGTGTCGTTCTTCATCACGTCATTCTTCCTCACGACGTTCTTCCTCACATTGATGACCATCCGAATGACGGTCATCTCTATCTTCATCTCTCTTATGTGGTGGGGGGTCATGTTGAACTCTTGCACTCTGATCGTCCCCAGTAAGAGTACCATCCACACGTGGCGGCATGGTGACGATGTTTGAGGTGAAAAATCGAACAGATATGCTTCCCACTGGGTTCCCTAAATAGACCGCACAATCGAGTTAGGAAACTGAACATATTGAAATGAACTATTCTATGTAATCGCAAGGTAGTAGATTTAAGATTTTTGTGCAGTCAAACTTATCACTAAGCTTGAGGCACATGAGTATAGTGAGTGGACTCAAGTTCTTAAAAGTGTCATTTTGCCTTGACCCCGACAACGGCGCCAAAAAGTTGACCAGCCTAAATCACGCATCCAAAATGGAGTGGATCCAGAGTATTTAGACTCTTAATATTATAACTCGACACTCAAGCCCCCGTAACTATCATATAGTGTCTAACGTAGTAATCAGGGTCGAACCACGGGGACAAGGTCGGTAGGTGTTAAGTATGTAGGGTCTCACACTCATACACTTTAGACAAACATATAGTTTTAAAAGGTTGTTCCTTAAGGAATGATGGTGCTCAAGCCAAAAAAAAGAAATTTAAAGGAAAGAAAATAACAACAAGAGAAAAATGAGTATGAATGGTAAGAAACAAAGATATGGAAGGAAACTCAGATCAAGTTTCACCTACTAAGGTCTCTCACCAACATACAAAACTCACTTCCCTTCGTATACTCCTATCAAGATTACAAGAAGTCATAAAAATGTCTATTCCCTCCTCTCTCGAGATATGGATAGATCTAGGATCTAAGGTGGCCTCCCTCTCGAGATAACTGCCTTACAGCCACAAAACAAACCATATGGCCAAAAGATTTAGCAATCCAACATTCTCATGCATTCATACTACTCCACTACACTAGATAAATAAGATACTACTCTTTCCAGGTACCAACGATCAAACATTACAAGATGGTATCTAAGCATACAAGTGAAGCATTAAGAACAAGCGTATGGAGATAATCTTGATACGAGCATATATGTATTCAAAGGGAAGCAAGAATATACATGTTGGGAGAGCCTTAGTGGCTACTCACAACCCAAGTTAAGTGTTTATCTACACATGTTAACGGGTTGAATAACAGCATTACAAAATGATAGATACATTACAACCACAAAGAGGGAAGGGGGTACAACATAACAGAGATGATAGATCTAGATGAGAGAGAAGATGGTGATACACCAATATACTCCTTCGAATCTAGATCTAGAATGGATGATGTAGAGGATTCTCCTTCTTTTGAGGAAGAGGGGTTGTTGGTCCTCTCTCTCCTTAGCTTCTGCCTTCAGATATCCAATATTGATCAGATGGATGAGAGTGGCTATAGAATTTGGTAGCACTTTGTGGTCCTTGATGATTTGTTGATGTGATAAGTCAAGGTGGGTGACCTATTTATAGGTGTTTCCCACTGACTTAACCATCTGAGTGTGGTCGAGGCTTGATCTCGATCAAGGCCTAACCGTGGTCGAGGCTACCACTAAGGTCAATCAAGGTTAGACCTCGGTTGAGGTTGGGGCGTATGGCCGCGGTCGCGGTACAAACCTCGGTCAAGGCCCGATCAGAGTCGAGGTGTGTGGGTTGTAGGCCACGATTGAAGGGGAGTGAGGCATTGCGGTCACGAAGTGTTAGTGTGATTAAGAGAAGATCGACCGTAGTAGGAGGACCCCCTAGTGGCTGATGAGTAACGGTCGAGGTGCTAACCATGACCATGGATTGATATGACCCTCCAAATGTGGAAGAGGTGTGCGAATAATATTTTTGGTATAAAGTACTAAAATAAGTAGAAAAAGTCTATAAAAGGTATGTTACGAGAGGTATAAAACATGTACAAAAAGTGTATAAAATGGGATGTTATCAGTTGTGGCGGGATCCTTGATGAAGATGGAGTTGTTGGCCCCTTTGCTTGTTGTAGATGCTTTTGGATCTCTGGGTTTACTTCATCTATCAAGGCATCAATATTTTCCTTGGATGCCTCCTCCTCCTCGTAGGTAGCATCTGTGGTGTGGTGACTACCTGATGAGCGGGTGTGAGAGCCACTCATGGATGTTGAGTGGCGAAGCGAGGCGAAGATTGAATTTGAGGGTGACAGGTGTGCAATGGCACAGATATGTTGGAGAAGGCTCTCTTTGTAAGCGCTCCCTGTGCCAGCTGGTTGATGATAGTGTCTTGTCTCTTTATGTAAGAAAACAACTGACCAACCAAACTGGGTTGGTGTGAAATCCCATCTTGGCCTTGACGTTCACCCTCAGACAGAGATTGCTCACAGCGAGACATGGTGTCAGAGCTTGATGGAACAGATCACCGTTCTTCAGAGTTCCTGAAATGGCACAAAAAATCAAGTCAGAAAATAGAATTATTATTTTGTGCAAAGAGTAATGATAGTAAAATAAAAAAAGAAAGAAAAGAGTGTTGTCAAGCTCATTTCTAAGCTTGAGGCACGGGAGTGTAGTTAGTGGATTCGGATTCATCAACAGTGCCATTTTGCCTTGTCCCCGGCAACGATGCCAGAAAGTTGACCGACCTAAATCGTGCGTCCTAAAATTGGAGACGGATATGAGGTAGTCGAGCTTTTACATTTATAACCCGAACTCTTCTAGGCCCCCACAACTTTTCTTACGAGGTCGAAGTAGATATACGGGGTTGAACACAGGGACAAGGGTGGTAGTGTTAAGAACTCTGAATCGACACGCTACACTCTGGCAGGTACAAAGAGATAGTAAATTCCCCAAGGGGAAACAACAAGATGTCACAAACAAAACAAAGAAAACTATCTCCAACTGGAGTTACAAGAAGGATTTAAGGTTTTAGTCATTTAGCAGTTTTTAGGGGTTTTCATGCAACATAAACAGAAAGATAAAACTAGAGCTTAAAGCAAGGTGTGAAGGATAAACTTTGGTAAAACAAGCAGCAGCAGGAACATCCTGTACCCCTCCTCTCAGAGCGGATACCTCTAACCAAGCATCAACACCCCTCTCGAGGTTGCTGGACTTTAAGTTAGAGTGAAATGTTACTGAAGCAACTCCGATTCTGGGCACTCTCGTACTCCAGAATCAGCCCAAACACTAGAGCCACAACACATCTCTCGAATTTGTTGCGACGGGAAAACACGATTCGGTAGCTAAGCAAAACGCGATCCAAACATGCAAGCTAGAGTTCAGATATTAAACATAGCAGTCATCTAACAATTGCACCAAACATAAAGCAGCAAGTAATTACATTTTTCCATTTCCATAAACATTAAGGGTCTTAATTACATTGCATAAGTAAAGAATTAAATAACAGAAATAAAGTTAGAGGTCGCCTTCTTGATGTAGAAGGACGACAGACTACAGCGGCTCTCCAGCCCGATACCGATCAGGAGCCTAGCCCGATACCACAGTGTCGGGTGGCACACTCTCTCGGGTGGCACACCGTGATGGACGATTGTATCGTTCAAGGAACCTGGCCGATACGTTCAAGCCGGGCGGCACCCTCTTGGGCGGCACGCCATGATGGTCGAAGCGTATCGGGTTCGATATCGTGTCGGGCTAGGAGTGACGCATCTAAAGTCGGGCACTTGTGTTGCTCATCCACGTTGGCCGATATCGGCCTGCAGTGTCGCCCGGGACGGTCCTAAGTGAACCATCCCCTCCCTCTCGGGACGGGGAAGAGCTCACCTAGAGTTGCCTGGCACGAACACTCAGGCGTGATACTTCTGCTCTCGCAGCTTCCTCCGAAGATTCGCTCAGGGTTCCCACTTGTTCCGACCTGTCTTTTCGGCTTCCTGTAGCTGCTATTTATAGGCAGCGGTTGGGGGAAGTTATGGTGCTTGAAGCGCCATGTGTCCTCCTTATTTGCGGGGTCAGTGGACGGCCAATACACATATCGCCCGACACATGGATGCCGGCTGTCGGTCACGTGACGGGCGGCGCCTGCCGGTGGGTGGCCTGTGTCGCGCGACAAGCTTGGGTTGTCGTGGCGAGCTCGGCTCCCTGTCAGGTAAAAGACGTGTCGTCCGTCAGTTTCTTCTTGCGCGGCATCCCCATGTCGCGCGTCATTGTGTCGCGCTACCCTGTCGGGAAGCGATCGTATCGGGCATCTGGAAGGCCGATGCAGGTGGAGCTTATTTGTGGGCCGGTATGACCTCATTGATGACAAAATGTACCAAAATGAGGAAAAACTCTGCAAAAGATGGAAATATTGGATTAAGAGCGTCGTTTGGCCAATTATTGTGAAAGTACATATAAAAGAGAGGAAACCAGTTTAAAAGGGTAGTTTTGATAGCAGAAAAATAGTCTAAAACATCACAAAATTTGGCGTATCACCAACCTGAGCCGATCGGTTCATCACATGAGCCGATCGGTTGGGAGTGCAGACTGTGCAAAATTAGTCAATCACAATTTCAATCAATCCGATACTCTAATCAATTGGTCCAACACCTTGAACACTATGATTTTGAGCTATTAATCAACTGAGTGTTTAATTGAACTACTAAACTCATTTAGTAATCAATCTAAACATCATTTGTGGATAAAACTCCTCTTCCAGGTTAAATCCTATGTGTATGACCCTGCAAGTCCATTTCACATTGGCAGTGAAAGTCCATAACCCTTATGAATTTATAAGCAAAGAGCGGTGCCTAGTCGCACATCAGTGCTACCCAAGTGAAATAGAAAGTTGGAGATCAACTTTCAATCCTACAATCCATGAATGGTGTTACAGTGAATGTATAATTCCTTTGTCACTAATGTCCTGAATGAACTCAAGGCATGATACATTCATCCTTTCAACATTCATCCATTTCCTTGATCTTAGAGTAGACTGGGTGAGATGTGTGTGACACCAATATCACATATTGATTCAAACATGCATGCACATGCCTATCTCAATCCTACTCATCAAGTGGCCATGGACATCAAACTCCCTTAGGAGGGAAAAATCCCATATCTATCACTCACCCCTCAAAATCCCCATGTGTCAAAGTCACCCAATCATCACCTTTATAACAACCCATGTTTCAAGATTGCGTTTGATGATGTCAAAGTGTACCCAACGACATGTGTTGAGTGTAGTGATTTTAGGTTGAAGAATCACACTCACCACCATCCTTGTGAGAGATGACTGTGACTACCAAATCATGGTTCCATGTGTCACTCTCACTGTGGGTCTGTATGGTATACTTGTTCTCTAACAAGTACCTATGTGCTTGGTTTGATATCACCATATCATGACTAATGAGATTCTGTCATCAACCAACACACAATCTAGTCTTTAGTGTTATTGATGTCTATGGTTATTTCCACAATAACAACTGACTAGGGACTAAACAAGAATGTATACTCTTAACATCCGTATGATCTCATCGTTTAGGTCCTTAACCTAAAAGCATACGTCATTGAGTAAAATAATTCTTTAGACATCTATCATGTTGCACTATCATCTCAGAAACAGTTAAAACATATAGATTAGAAATTGCCTTTATTATTATTCAAATCATTTACAAAGTATCCCATTACAATCATCACATGACTTGCTCTATGGGTATGCATACCAACATTTTTTTCTTTCAATAGCCCCCTACATGACCATCTACCCTTCTACCATTTCATCGTGACTTTATGTTACATACCATAATTCCATCTTATCCTCAACCAGATCACCGTCCTTGCCCAAAAATTTAGTTCCTTCTTCATCCACTACGTATGCTTCCCAACAACCCCCACCCACCCGTCCACAATTGGATCATTTCAGCCCACCTACAACTTTGTCTTCTCCAAAATTAACCCCAATCCATTCACACTTCAACCCACCATCACGACATCACTACCTCCCATTATCCCACTTCAACAACATCCTACTACCACCCCTCGCATGTCCTTACGCATAAAGCCTCTTGTGGACTACAAACATCTTACTAGGTTGTGTCCTACTAAACAACATGAAACTACACGGTATTCACTTCCCACATCCTTTGTTGCCCAAAATCCGTTCAAATCCAGTAACTTTAGTGAAGCCAACAAATATCAACCCTAGCATCAGGCTATGTCTAAGGAAATCAATGCCCATCTATCCAATGGAACATGGAGTCTGATTCTGAAACAACCACACATGTATATTTTGGGATGCAAATGGATCTTTCGAAACAAGTTCAATCATGATGGCTCCCTTACACATTGCAATGTTGGATTCGTAGCCAAATGTTACCACCGATAAGAAGGCGTTGACTATATTGAAACCTTTAGTTCAGTTGTTAAAATCACCACCATTCGTCTGGTTCTATTCATGTCAGGTCACCAACAAATGGCCTATCCATTAATTGGACATCAACGTTGACTACACGAAAACCTATAGTTTGGTTGTTAACTCACCACCAATCATCTTGTTCTATCCCTGACAGTCACCAACAAATGGCCTATCCATCAATTGAACATCAACAATGCTTTTCTACATGGTGACCTAAATGAAGATATTTATATGGTTCAACCCCCTGGTTTCATTGATGCTAATCATCTTAACCATGTTTGTCATTTACACAAATTCAATTTTGGCCTCAAGCAGTCCTTACGTGCATGGTTCTCTAAATTAAGTCATGCCCTTATAACCTATATGTTTCATTCATCTAAAACTGACACATCCCTATTCACTTATCACCGCGATGATGCTATCATCTATGTCCTCTTGTATATGTTGATGATATTATTTACACAAGCAACACACACACTCCAATGTTCAACACCTCAACTCCTATCTGCATTCACAATTTCTTGTTAAAGAAGTTGGATCACTCCTTTACTTCCTTGATATTGAAGTATCACCAACCATCAATGGACTTCTTTTCTCCCAACAAAAGTAAATTGTTGACATTCTTTGTCGCACCAACATGGTTGATGACAAATCCATTTCCACACCTATGTGTCCTATCACTAAACTAAAAAAACCAAAAATCATCTCCACGACCCCACCATATATTGACAAGTTGTAGGGGCTCTCCAATATCTAACATTAACTCAACTGAACATTTCCTTTACCATCAATAAAGTTTACCGATACATGTCACATCCTATAAATGACCATTGGCATCCATCAAACAGATTCTCTACTATTTAAAACACACCCCATCCCTTTCTCTATCCATCACACCGTTGTCTACTCTCTCTCTCTCTCCAATCCTCCTCTGATGTTGAATGGGCAGGGTGCCTTGATGATAAAAAATCTTCAGGTGGCTTTGTCATTTTCCTTAGTTCCAATCTCATTTCTTGGTTGGCTCACAAACAACAAATTGTGTCTCGATCTTCCACTGAATCCGAATATAGGGATCTTGCCAACACTACTACTGAGCTTTTGTGACTTCAAGCTCTACCAAACAAACTCTAACAACCACTTCCGCACCCACCACTCCTATGGTGTGATAAGATTGGGGCTTCATAACTTACATCCAATCCCATCTTTGATGCCTGAATCAAACTTATTGAGATAAATCTCCATTTTGTTCGAGGTTGTGTTGCCAAGGGATAACTCCAAGTAAAATATATTTCCACCAAAGACCAACTTGTTGATGTAATGACAAAGCCTCTGTCCATGAATTGGTTCAAGTTCATCCGTTCCAAGCTTTTCCCCATAAATACTAATCATCTTGCTTGTTAGGGGTGTTAGGCGATGTATAACAGACAAAATGTATCACATACATCGGCTTCCATGCACAACATGCATAATAGATTGCAGCTGACATGCAAAATAGATACAACGGTCATAACATACACCACATTTCAATGGCGCCATGTGCATCGGCCCATTATTTGCTGCATTGAAAGTGGATCTGCAACAACAATCATTTAGATATTTCTCTATTGTAAATGTGAGTATAAACAAATGTCAGTATCGACTGTAAAAAGGCATAGAGAAGAAACTAATGGTTCTTCCATTCACATTCTCCAGCTTGATTCCTTATTAAGACGATGACTTCAGCCCTTTTGATTTATACTAATCCCTAAATTTCAATAAAATATCAAACACTTTTTCTGGATTCATAGATACCTTTAAAAAAAGACTATTTGTGGTCAGTAATCTAATGGTTTGGTACAAGAAGATACAATACATACATAGTAATTAGTTTTACAAACATCTCATTCTCATGGGAAGGTATGATGCTTGATAGCGGGTATTTGTAGCTATCATATTTGCTCATAGGTCGTAATTAGTAAGTAATTATTTGAATGAGAAAATGGAAGTGATATATCGTTGCTTTCTAAGTTTCTCTACTGTGCTCACATAAGCTTATGTTGTAAATATATGTATGTGTCCTGGGTTGTAGTTATAATCTTTACATACAAGGAGTTGGCAAGTAGCATTCATGTTTGAGAATTCGTTGTTGCTACAGATACAAAGGAGCCATTCTTCTTATTTTCTCTTCAAATTTGAAAGTTAGTAAATCAATTCCTTGATGATTTTGATATTGTGCATCTAAAACCTAATTTCACTTCCACTTCAATCACTTTGTACATTCTTATCTTATCATGTACCTTTTTTGTTTCCATATTTGTACACTACGTTTTTCTAGTGGCAGACTGAACCATTGGTGGTGGGTGAGGCCATAACAAATAGACTATTACCGATCCATGACAATTTTTGATACAAAATATAGAAAGTCAATAGATAATAAATTATATAGTTAAAACTAGTAAAAATGTTGATACTTAAAATTTCATACTTAGCAAATCAGGTAGCCTATAAGTAATATGTATAACTTACAGAGGTGCCTCCTATATCTTACGATTTGAGAGTACTACATATTAACCCCAAAATGGACATTTTCTGATAGGTTTTACTCTTCATAAGAGGAAAAGGAAGTTGTAGAATATTGCTATAATATTTTGTAAGTTAAATCTAACATTATTTGAGTAGGATTAAATTTTAAACTTATTTTAATTTTAGATAAATGTCAATTGCTAACATTGAAGTTGACTTTATTTTCATATTCATAAACACAATAGTATCTTTGTTTCTGGGTTATATGTTCAGCAATGATAAATAGGTGAATGGCTCTTGTGTGTATGTCCTTGATATTTTTCATATTGTTTATTGTCTAAAATCACCTAATAGGATGTAGTCTATCGTGTAAATTACTATAGCTCATGTAGATTAAACTATCTTATTAATAAGTCACATGACATGCATATTGGTAGGAAAAAAACAATGATCTAGTCGTAGTTGTGGTTTCAAAAAATATATACTATTGTGCATGAAATAGACAAACATCTGCCCAATAATATAATTTTCAGTCTGATCAGTGGAAATATGTTAATTTTGCAATTTCTCAAATTCTTTAAGTAACTTCCACGTTAATTACAATGATTTCAATAAGATACATTTTTTTATAATGCTTTATAACGAAGGAGACTAAACAACTCCACTTTTATCTCCTTAATTTCCTATAATACCTCCTCTCCGCAAGTTTGTCCCGGTTGTCTTGATATTCCAGTCACCTGAGCACCCGTTGGCATACCCAGAGCATTAGAAAAAATGAGATTTAATGCATCCCAGAGATATTCTACCTGTAGCCGTTATTGCACATGTAAAGTGCATTTAAAGTGTAATTATTCACTAGTACATAATCGACATTTAGTGTCAGTTATTTAAGGCCTTTAGTGTCGGCTTTAAAGCGACACCTATGTGGGCGCCTCTAAAAGCCCAACCGTTACGCGTCGGTTCTCAAACTGTCACGACAACCCTTCGCGCGCCACTGAAAATGCGTCAGCAGGGGGGTATAGGCGTGCGTTATTAGCTTAGAAACCGACGCCATATACCTTCGCACCACAGAAAGGGCGCCATCTGGGGCACTATCGGCGTCGGTTTATTAGTGACCGACGCCATCTCACCCGCTGCCACGGCCGTACTGGCCAGCACGGCCGTGGTGTCTGGCCTCATTAGGGAAATCGACATCGGTTACTAGTAGGGCAACCGACACTATAACCATATGTTGTCGATTTTATACAAATAACCGACGCCTATTTTATGTCTGGTCCGCTGCCACGGCCGTGCTGGCCAGCACGACCGTGGTGTCTGGCCTCATTAGGGAAATCGACGTCAGTTACTAGTAGGGCAACCGACACTGTAACCATATGTCGTCGGTTTTATACAAATAACTGACGCCTATTTTATGTTTTTTTTTCTGTCAGTATGCAGACCTGCTGTGGATGGTCGCAGGATGAGAAACCTACAGTTCACTTATGAACTGTAGGTTTTACGACATCCATTGATATCAACCAACAACAGGCCACAAACCTACAAAATTAACATGATGAACAATATTATATATATGTGATTCACACTCATGTATAAGAACATTTAATTCATATTATTTTTTCATCACACGCATGTAGAAACTAGTAGCAACCTGCAGTTCCATTTATTTCATCTCTTTTCACATTCAGACACATGTAGAAACATTCATGTATTGATGATTTTCACACACATATGACAATTCATAAAAATTCATTCACATTCACACAAAATTAATTATGAGAACAAAGTTATTCTTTATTCATCATTGTCATCATTGTCGGCAAAATTATATTAAAAAATTCCCACTCTTTGCAGGGCTTTTGCCCAATCTTCTCTTACATCATCTAATTTGTCTCTCGTATAGGGAGCATGTACATCGAAACGCTTTACACCTGTGTTGAAGTCCTCAGTTTTAAAGACCAACAAAGAGAATGACGTATATACATAATTATAATAATATATAATAAGATTCATATATTTCATATTATCTAACGAGACTATGTATAATACCTGTTGTATGTTATCGATTTCTAATACAACATGTTTGATGATTAGGTCCATAAATTGCATCACATAGTAGGCACATGCCCAGCCATTGTCTTGTGTAACACACTATAAATTGAAACATACAAAATATTCAAAAATACAAATAAGCACAGTTCACATAATATATACATTGGAGTCAGGAAATTACTTTCACATTCTCCCAAATGAGTGTCAGATTTTTTTTCCTGGGGACCTTTCCTCCAGCTTTTTTGTACTCTTGTAAAGCCCTATATATGTTAATGTAACACATTAAATTGCATAATTAAATAGTAATGCAGTAACAGATGTTAACAGATATAAAAACATAAAATATTTCTCACGAGAATAATGGCATTTTAATTGCATGTCCATATTATACATCCAACTCACTCCCTGCATGATCTAGATAATAGACGGTGAATGTCTTGGGGACAATAACTAATAACTCCCAATGCTTAGCGCTACAGGTAAGAAAGTAGAAAATTAATAACTCAATATCCGCAATAAAAATATAATTTGCTTAAGTCCAAATTACAAGCAAAGTAAACTTACTCGACATTGAATGGAGCTATTATCACCGTCTTATTATTTTTACCAAAATATTCAAAAGCATCACTGCAGTATGAAGTAACTGAATACGGGTCTGTATCTACAAGACTAATCAAAGATGGAACCAAAAATCCCACATGGGAAAACCCAAAATTTGTACATGTCTTGTGTAAGTGGCTGCAAAATATGTATTACGTATGCATTAATATATAAGAAACCATATTGCCGTATATAAAACAAGGTATATGGATGTATAAATCAGATTGTCGTATGCATTAATCTCACCATATCCACAACTCTATCATAGATGTGTTCAACCATTCATAACTAAACAACTCCAAAATATCTTGTATAAATATGTTGTTTCTGAATGTTTGACCTGCATTAATACGTATCCAGAACTTCTATTACGTATGCATTAATACGTATGCTAAACTTGTATAAATAGATTATTATCGTATGATTTACCTGCAAACTTCTCTGGAATAGTAACATTTATAGGGCAATTTGGATTAGGTTCGCTGATCCATACTTCCAAACTCCTACAATTAGGACCTATCGAGGCGTGTAGGTCCCCTAGAAGCCAACTTGGTAGTCGAGGAGGTGGAGGCCGAGATGTAGCGGGTCTCGTCTTTTTGACCTGTATATATAATTTCATATCAATTGACTCATATATATACACACACTAACAAATTAAAGTAATGAAAATTTATCATACAATATCAGTATAGAGGACATCCGCTTCGGGCTACAGTATCACTCTGCCTACTGCCTCACCAAGTGTTTCAACATCTGGGTGTGCATGAGGTAGTGCAAGATTCGTCCAGCCAGTGAGTATATGTATCGGGCTCACACGTACCATGCCATCTGATACTGGACTCCCATGAAACATGCACCCTTTAAGGGGTGGGTAAGCCGATGCCTCTGCAACGATATATCCTTCACTTTTTAGTCGGTATGGCTTCAACCCCTACAAATTTACGTAAAGAATGTTATATGCATATATACACAAACATATCATCTTGAACAGACTAGCTATTATATATGCCATAAAAATACTTACATAGGACGTGCTAGGTTGTGGGTATATAGGATTACTCCCAACCTCTGCAGTACGAGCAGTAGGAGAAGAGAGGTCTGCCACAGGTACTATCTGAGTGGCAGTCTGAGACGCCTGCCACTTGTTAATTGCTTTCTGGAGTCTTTTATCAACTACTTCCTTGACTCTCCTATCAATTAAGGAATCTACCTATATATGGCTAAAAGAAATGCTAGTTTCTGATTATTGAATTTCCTTTTGCAATAACATTCTAACATAATAATAAGTTACCTCAGCTTGTGAAAGTCCCGCTTTTGGGACAGGTTTGTGCTGGGATGGCCCAAAGAACATTTTGATGCCCACACCAGTGCCTGAACCCCTTACACGTCCAGGATGCTCTAAGTTACCCAGAGCAACTGTCAGTTCATCCCTTGTGCCCTGAGGGATGAACTTGCCTTCCTTCCTCTGCTCGTGCAGCTCCCACTAATCACCATCACCAAAAATTCGTAAGTAAACATAAAAATAATCAATATCGATAGATTGCTCTAAGAGTTGATTTTTACCATTTTTGCAGCCGCCTCAGGGGTTGCGGGCTTCGGTATCTGTCCCTTCTTGTTTTGCCTCCCAACTATCCACATAGCATGGTGAGGCAGAGGTGCGGGAGCAGCAGTAGAGGACTCTGCAGTCTCCTGAGTAGCAGTAGGCTGAGTAGACTCAGCCTGTAGTCTTTGGCGAACGCCTGCATATCCTCTTGGACCCATTGTGTGGTCGTGCACATTCAGTGCACGCCTTGCTCGTTGAGCATCACTGATAGCCTAGTTAGTTAGCACATTGATTTGGTTAATAACACTAAAGGTTAATCTTGAATAGGTGAATACATAAAAACGTATATTAATTAAATTAGGAGTGGCGCTTAATACCTTGAATTCATCTATTTTTCTTTGGGTAACAAACTCCTCCCAGTCTTTGGGGTCCAAGTAGTTTCATTGTTGTGTGGCTTCCTTCTTCCTATATTTATTTTTTCAAAAAGAATACAAACAAAAAGTATTAGTGTAGAGTTCGTGAAATACTGATCAATGTCTAGAATTGGAATCAATCAAGAACCTATTCTCAGCATCGCGTATGTAATCTCAGGTGAGATTGGTCCTATAGTTCTTTAGGACCCTCCCACAACATTGCATCACACATTTACGATGCAACTTTTCATCCAGATCAAATATGCTCTGCAAATTAAATAGAATTGCTATTAAGTAGTATCCTAAAAATTAGTAATCTACACAAATAGAATTACAAATAATAATAACTCACACATAGTTCCTTCCATATGTGGTCTTTCTTTCCCATAGGAACTTTATGCCATAATTCTAGGATAGGACTGCAATGGCTGCAAGTAAGAACTCCAAGATATGAAACAAATGAGTTGCGGTTCAATCCATATGGATTTCCTGCCTGATCGAAATCCACAGCCAATTTGGGTCCATTACCCCTTTGATGTATTAACTTGTTCATCATTGTGATGCCCCTCACTTTCTCAATTTTCTTTTGCTGCTCATCAAGTGCTGTAATTTCTTCAAGGGGTACATCACCAACCTAAAATTTGATAAAAAAAACACTTACATAATATAATTATAAATGAACATATAGATAGAAACCTCAGGGATATATTCTTAAAACTTACATTGTCAGGCGGTGCGAGCACGTCCTCACCCTCACGGTGATCATCAGCACGGTCATCATGGGAATGCTCAGCAATCTGAAAGTTCACATTCAAATTATAAATTTCACATTGTAAAGTAACACTAATTGTAAAGTTCACATTGTAAAGTACACATTCACATTGCAAAGTTCACATTCACATTGTAAAGTTCACATTCACATTGTAAAGTTCACATTCACATTGTAAAGTAATTCACATTGTCAAGTCCACATTCACATTGTGAAGTTCACATTCAGAAAAACAAAACATAATAAAAATATAAACATCCATACCTCTAGTATTGTGATCTTTTATCAATTAACAATCCTTCATTATGATCCCTGCAAACATACAAGTCATTGTGATCCCCAGCTTCAATTTTTGGTGGTGTTGGCAACCCAACTGAGAATGGACTGGAGTCATCATACTTATCATAGTACTCTTCTTCATCTATATGTTCTTCGATGAACTATCTTTTACCACGAAGAACAACTGACCATTTATCATTTGCAGGATCATCGATATAAAATACTTGTTTCGCCTGTGATGCCAATATGAATGGTTCACCCTTCTCGCCAATCTTTTCAAAGTTCACTAACGTGAAACCCAATTCATCCACTATAACTCCTTTGTTGTTGTCAACCTAATTACATTTAAAGAGCGGAATTCTGAAATCTACATAGTCAAACTCCCATATGTCTTCAATGACATTGTAATATGACATTTTAGCTTCACGTGGACTTTTATCCTTTGCACTTGCAAAAAACAATGAAGACGCTTAAAGGGTGACCCCACTGTTTTGGACGACACTCTTATCATCTTGACGCTTTGTGTAATATGAGAAACCATTTATGTCAAACCCTTCATAAGACATAACATTCAATTTTGGCTTAAAGGCGAGGCATTTGATGGTTTTAGTAAGATTATCTGTTGTTTGAAATAGTTGATGTAAGATTTTATCTTCAAACCACTTAATAAATGTCTTGTTATGCTCTCTAGCAAGCTACATTGTATTGGCTCGAGGATATTGTCTCTTGATGAAATTGGTATGTTCCTCGATATAAACACTCACTTCATCCATGTTGTGTAAAATATACAAGTGACCTCGCTCCAACTGCTCACGGCTGATTACTTTCACCCGTGATCCCAAAACTCCTTTGCCAAAATGCTCCTCAATATTCTTTTCATTCACGGGAGCGTCATTACCACTCAGATAGTCATTGCAAAAATCCATAACCTCTCTCGCCACATAACCCTCAATAATACTCCCTTCAAGCCGATAATGGTTTCGAACATCACCTTTAAAAATGCTCATGTATCGTTCAAAGGGATACATCCAATGCAAGAAAAATGGTCCCAACATTTTCACTTCCCTAGTCAAGTGGACAACAAGATGTACCATGATATCAAAGAACGACGGAGGAAAATACATCTCAAGATGACATAGGGTAACAACCACTTCTCTTTGCAAATTATCAAGAGTATCAGGGTCAATAACTTTGCTGCACAAACTGTTGAAAAAAAAAACAAAGTCTGGTGATTGCAAACCTTACATGCTTCGGCAATATAGATCTAATTGCCACAGGCAATATTTGTTGCATTAGAGTGTGACAATCATGAGATTTAAGACCTATCAACTTTAGATCTTTCATTGATACCAATGTACGGATGTTGGATGAGTAACCCTGTGGCACCTTAACATTTACCAAGAATTCACAAAATTCTTTCTTCTCCTTTCTAGGCAACATGTAACAAGTGGGAGGTAAGTATGTTCTCCCATCACTACTAACTACTTCTGTTAATTATGTCCTTATTCCCATTTCACGTAGGTCCATTCTGGATTTTATCCCATCTTTAATCTTACCTGGTATATTCAACAAAGTACCGATGACGCTATCACATACATTTTTCTCAACGTGCATGACATCGATACAATGCCTGACTGTCAAAGAACTCCAATAAGGAAGATCCCAAATATTGACTTCTTCTTAAATAAAGACTTGTCACTCCTTGTGGCCATCGTACATTGTGATCTCTTACCAAATTCATTGGCGATATCTTTCACTCTTTCATAAACATCCTCCCCTGATATAGGTTTAGGTGCACTACGTTCCTCATTCCGTCCATTGAATGCTCTGTACAACCTATGATACGGATGAAATTTTAGAAGAAACCTTCGATGAGCAAGATATACAGTCTTTCCGTCGTGTTTTAGTCGTATTGAATTAGTGTTCTCTTTACATATAGGACACACTTTAGATCCTTTGACACTATATCCATACAAATTTCCATATGCTGGAAAGTCATTCACATTGCAAAACAACATAGCGTGCAAATAAAATGTCTTTCTTCATGAAGCATCATAGGTCATCACACCTTCACCCCAGAGCTTCTTCAAGTCATCAATCATAGGTTCAAGATAAACGTCGATATCATTTCCAGGTTGTTTAGGGCCCGATATCAAAGACGATAGCATAACATACTTATTTTTCATACACAACCAAGGAGGAAGATTGTATATAACAAGCATAACTGGCCAAGTGCTATGTTGGCTGCTCAATGTCTTGTATGGATTCATCCCATCTGTACAAAGCCCAAGTCTTAGATTCCTATCCTCTTCACCGAATTCAGGGTACAATAAATCAATCTTCTTCCACTGTGGGGAATTAGACGCATGTCGTAGGATCCCATCATTATTTTTTTTGACATCTGCATGCCACCTCAAATTCTTCGTATCTATAGGATTGGCAAACAAACGTTGAAACCGTGGTATTATAGGTAGATACCACATCACCTTGGCAGGAGAACCAGTTTTGGACTCCCCCGAAGTCGTCAATTTATACCTTGACACACCACATTTTGGAGAATCTTTCAAATCCACATAGTCCTTTTGAAATAATACATGATCATTCTTGCATGCGTGTATCTTCTTAGCCTCCATTCCCATTGGGCACAACAATTTCTTTAACTGGTATGTTGAGATCGGCAGCTCGTTTCCTTTAGGAAGAATTTCTTTCAACAAAGACAACAATGACGTGAAGCTTTTGTCACTCCATCGATTGTTAGCTTTCAGTTTATACAATCTCAACACAGTGCTAAGCTTCGTAAACTTACAACCCGTGTATAACGGTATCTCAGCATCATGCACAATGTTTCTAAACATGGGAGGTGGATCAGTTTTGGTGTGCTCTACCCCACAACTATCCATCATCGCATCAACGATGTCTACTGGAACTGATTCGTTCACATCTACGTCATCGAAGGCAATTTATTCTTCCACACAAGCACTGCTATCGACATCCACTAGTTTCAGGTTTGAAATCTCTCCATGCCAGTGCCATTCTGTATAGCCTTGTACAATCCTGTTGCACATGACATGACTTCTGATTTCGTCACCAGTACTGACTTTCAAGTTGTTACCGCAATGCCTACATGGACAGTAGAACCTATCTCCAGGTTGTTTCCTATGTTCCTCGGCAAATATAATAAACTGATCAAGACCAGAAATAAACTCTGGAGTGCAACGATTGCGAATGGACATCCATGATCTATCCATTCTATGATCAAAGAAAAAATAAGTATATATTACAACAAGATTAGGGTCTATGGTAAACAGATTAGAGTTTATGGTTAAAACTTTAGGGTTTATACATGTGATGTCATTCTTATATATATATATATATATATATATATATATATATATATATATATATATATATATATATATATATAATAAATGTGTACCACCTATCGCATTCTTGAACACCTAATCTCACTAGTAAGTGTATAATGTGTATTGGGTTTTCAAGAAAATTTCGGCAGCATTTCCCCGCTGTTCTCCAAGTACATATGTACTTAGAGAACAAACGGGGAAATGCTATTGGAATTTTCTCGAAAACCAAATACACATTATACACTTACATCCTAAGTGAGATTAGGTGTTCAAGAACAGTCCCAAACTGGGGATTATCCAAGATTTACTCCTAATGAGTAAATCTTGGACGGGTTTCTAGGCCAACATAATATAACACCAGTCCCTTGTTCACAACCTCATTCAACACAATTTTCTTATAAAAACACTTGTGGACAGCCATAACAACATATCAATGCTTCCTAAATTAATCAATGTATTATTTTATAACACAAATCGTGGTGGGTATAACAGAAAAAAAAAAAACTCAACATGTCACAATAGAAACATGTCCTTAACCTGATATACAAATATTTGTAACAAAACTCGTGGTAGCTATACCATAGAAAATTAAGTAGCATGCCCAATATATAACAAAAGCAACATTTTTCCAAATTGTTATAACAAAATCAACATTAAGGTTATTCATAACAACATATGTAGTGGAGGAAACTCGTGGATGAGTGATGGTTTAAAATCTTGGTCTAATCTTTGTGCAGGTCTGGATGTGATTTGACTAGGGCACAAACTGATATGTTTCTAAGGTTGTGATTATTTAACTAATATTTAAGACAAAAGCTGGATTGATTGATTATTCTGTGATTAATAAAAGTGTTGAATTAAATATTGATTATTCTAAAGTTGTGATTAATAAAAGGGTTGAACTAAATTATCATATGAAAGTAACACAGGCCGGAATGAATTTCACCATCGCTACCTATCATTCAATGTCTTACTACATCACATTAAGCATTAAGATATATGTTGAGGTCGCGTTAATCCACTTTTGGTGTTAATTAGAAGACCCACATGTAACATCATTTAGAAGACCCACGTGTGAGTTAATTTTGACATTCAACATCAATGTATCTTTAACACGCATGTTTCAAGGGTTCAAAGCACATAATCAAATCAAATTAGGATGCTAGAATGGACAAGTTTGAATTTTATTTCAACATGCATCAAAATTTATTGAATTAGGTCAAGCATTAGAATTAGACAAGTTAAAACAGTACATTATTACTAATCAGTAGATAAATGAATAAAAACCAGTAGATAATAAATACAAATCAATAGATAAGTAAATATAAATCAGTAGATACAAATCAGTAGATAAAATGAAGATATGTAACCTACCTAGTAGGGGAAGCAGAAGCTAGCTATGGTGACCTCAGGCTCAAGCTCTGACGGTGCAGTAGCTCCTCCGGCGACCTCAGGCTGGAGCTCTGACAGTGTGAGGAGCAGGAGGCAAAGGCTTGATTAGGCGGCGGTGGCTAGACCACAGTCGTACGGCAGGCGGGAGCAGGGCAGGCGTAGGACCGACGGCAGTAGAAGGAGCAGGAGCAGGAGCGGCGGCAGTAGCAGGAGCAGGAATGGTGGTGGTAGCAGGAAGAGGTGGTAGAAGGCGACGACGGTAGGAGACGGAGGTGGTAGCAGGAGCGGCGGCGGTGCACGCGGCAGCAGGCGACGGCAGGAGCAGAACAAGTGGCGGCAGAATCGCAAATCGCCAGCCCTATGTTCTCGGCAATGAAACAAAGAGACAGGGGGAGAGTCTGGCTCGAGCGGGTGGTGTTAAGTTATACAATAGGTGTCGGTTATTTTAAAACCCGACACCTAAATTAAATAAGTGTCAGTTGTAACTAAAAACTGATGTTCAGTTGGACAAAATTTACTGGCGGGAACCATTATCAGCGTCGGTGACCCCAAGAAAACCGAAGCCCATATTGGAACTTTGCACGTAATTTTTGGATTCTTTAGGCGTCGGTTATGAAGTAAAACACCGACATTGTATGTGACACTTTGGGGGCAATTTTTTTCGCTCGAAAAATTGGATTTCACAGTTGTATGTTCTGCTGAAAGGTTATCACAGTTGTATGTTCAAGAGATAGTGCGTTTGCACGGAGTTCCTATCACTATAGTTTCTGACAGAGGTCCCCAGTTTACAAGTCATTTTTGGGAACGACTTGATAATGCTTTAGGCACCCAGTTAAGGTTTAGCACGGCCTTTCATCCACAGACTGATGGACAGTCGGAAAGGACCATACAGACCTTGGAAGACCTGTTGAGAACATGTGTTCTCCAGTTTACCAGAAGTTGGGATCTACACCTAAGCTTGATAGAGTTTGCCTATAACAATAGCTATCAGCATAGTATTGATATGGCACCTTACGAAGCCTTGTATGGTAGACGTTGTAGATCATCCTTGTGTTGGTATGAGACTGGTGAGCATCAGTTGTTAGGACCTGATCTTGTGCAGCAAACTACAGAAAATATTAAGGTAATACAGCAACAGATTAAGACTGCACAAGATAGGCAGAAATCTTATGCTGACAAGCGTCGTAGACCCTTAGAGTTCCAGGTTGGAGACAGAGTATATCTCAAAGTCTCGCCTTGGAAAGGAGTTCTTCGTTTTGGAAGAAAAGGGAAGTTAGCTCCTAGATTTATGGGGCCTTATCCAATCATTGAACGGATTGGAAAGGTATCATATAAACTAGAACTGCCACCAGAGTTACAGAAGTTACACCCTGTGTTTCACATTTCTATGCTAAAGAAATGTCACCCAGACACTGAGTCAATTCTACAACCTATGGAGGTAGAATTGAATGATGATATATCTTATGAGGAAGGACCAGTGTCAATCCTTGATAACAGAATTAAAAAGTTAAAGAAGAAAGATTTAAGCCTTGTGAAAGTCCTCTGGAACCACCGTGGTGTTGAAGAAGCCACTTGGGAACTAGAGGATGAGATGAGAAGGAAATACCCTGCCCTTTTCTCTTAATATGTTTTATCGATTTTGGGGACGAAATCCTTGTAAGGGGTGGATAATTTGTAACATCCCTGACCTGGGTTATGAACTAACCCTAGGTGTTTTTCCTAAATATGTAATTAAATCCTTGTGATTAACTTTGGGCATGTAATTAAGTTCCTCAGAAACATATATTTCAATTTTGCTCCTTTATATATAAAGTTGTAGCATTGTTTTGTAATACAGGGATCTATGTGCAAAGTACCCAGTTAAGGGATTAACTTGCAATTGCACATGTTGAGATGTTCCTCTGATGTTGAGACAACATGAGGATGTTTATGATGAAGTTTGAGGGATTTCCCAAGCTTGAGCACCAAGGTGCAGCTGTGGAAGCAACCCCTGTACTTGAAAACCCTAAATTGGTGTAAAGTGCAATTTACCCAATTTGAGGGGTGTAACTTGTAAAATACATCATATAAAATATCTTTTATAACTTTTTTCATCATTTAGAGTAGAAATTATGAAGAGGGCACTTCATTTGAATAATCATATAATAAAGAACACCTTTGTGATTGAATAACCAAGGTGTATGTATAATAGCCCTTTTATGTGTATGCTTTAGTGATGGGTTGATCCTCTTTGCCTTCAATTCTTGACCTTAGAAGGAGTTTGTCCTTATAAATAAGATGTGGGGACGTGCAAAGAAGAAAGGAAGGACTTAGATGAGAAATGAGGAAAGCATATGTTCTTATGTTGAAATTTCACCTAAGTATATATACTACCTTCCCCACTTAGCAAGGGAACGATCCTCTTCCTTTCATTTCTTTTCCCCTTGCTCAAAACTGACTAAGGCAGAGCTCTGGAGCATAGGAGAATGACCAGGGAGTTCAAGGTAAGTTTGGATCATCCCTTTTTCTTGAATTCATGGAGGAAACTCGATTTCAAGGTTGAATTCATGGCTAGCTCACCTAGCTTTATCTTTCTAGCCATTCCTTTCCAACTTTTCCTTGGAGAATTCACCTTGGCCGACCTGTGGAGCTCAAAGACGCCATTAAATACCTGAAGCTTGGAAGCTTGGAGCTCAAGGAACAACCTTTAGGCGGGTTTTATAACTCTAAACCTTATGCTTTGATTATACATCTTTTTCTATGCATATAGTTGCTAGTTCTTCTTCTTTCCTATCTTCCCTTGAATCCTTGCAAGTAAAATCATGAATAACTGCTTCTGTTCTTGAGGTAGAAGATAAGGGCATTAATTCCTATGCTTATACATGGACTTCCACTTTACTAAACTGTCCTAACCAATTGCCCATGCGGTTTGCACAACCGTTTGGTGGGCAAACAGTTTTAGGGTCGCATAGCGGCAAACGGTCTCCAAGACCATTTGGTCCAGTTGACCAAGAGACGACCGTATGGGAATCCTGTTCCTAATTATTTAGGCTGATCACCCACAAAAATTGAGGGGTTAACTCCAAAGGAATCGTGAGATATAAGCAAATCAATTAGCAAATCCAATTGAATTAAATTCTGATTTTCAATCTGTTTAATTGCCCTTTTTGGGAAAATGGTCTCAAGACCGTTTAAGATGGTTGACCAAGCATTGACCGTTTGGGATTACTGTTCATAATAATGTTGATTAATGACTCACCAAATTTGATGGCTTAATTCCAAACGAGTCATGAGTTGAAGGCTAATCAATAGGGCAAACCCTGATTGAAATCAGTGCTGAAATTCCAATGAGTTAATTAGTGATTTTGGGTTGATTAGCCCAAACGGTCTCAAGACCGTTTGGGGATCACCCAAGACCGTTTAGAGGTCTGGGGTCAAGTATAGTTGACCAATTGAAGGTCCAAAGGTACCAAATCATATTGCAATTAAGTATTGATGTGATGATCAACTCAATAGATCCAACCTTGATGAATTTTCACTAGAGTCCAAAGATTGGATGGGAAAACGGTCTCAAGACCATTTGGAACTCATCCAAATGGTCTCAAGACCGTTTGGTGTCAACCCAAGACCGTTTGGAGGTCTAGGGTTAAGGTAATTTGATCAATTGAGGGCCCAATTACATTGGGTTATTGAAATAATCAAATTGCTGATTTGTGACTTAATTAAGGTTCAACCCCTATCAAATCAACTTAGATTTTTATGATTTCTTGGTAAAACGGTCTCAATACCGTTTGGAGGTCATCCAAACGATCTCAAGACCGTTTGGGCCAAGTTTGGGCCCAATTGGAGGTCAATTGATAGGTTCAACTTTGAAATGATTCACATTGTTGAATATTGATGACCATCCGATTTGAAACCCTAATTGAGATGGACTTAACCCTAATTGGCTTTCAATTGAGGGTTAATTTGGTGTCCAATTGATTGAGGCTCATCCTAATTGACTCAATTCATAAGTGGTTAACATGGCTTTGGCCAATTGAGGGCTTCAACATACTTAATCATAAACATTTGTAACTTTTGAACCATGTTGGAGGTCCAAACGGTTTGAGCCCATTTGGACCAAACGGTCTCAAGACCGTTTGGGCTCAAACGATCTCAAGGTCGTTTGGACCAATCGATCTCAAGACAAGTTGATCAAACAGTTTCAAACCGCATAAGCTCAAACGGTTTGGAAAGTCAACCTTTCCAAACGGTCAACGCACCCAAACGGTTTGGGAAAACAACCTTGAGGTCATGCGGTCTTGGAGTAAAACCTAGCAAACGGTCAACGCACCCAAACGGTTTCAAACCATTTGGTGGTTGAAGGTTGAAACCGTTTGGAGGTTTTCAAGGTTATTTATACATAATCACTTGAAGTTGTAATTGGTTCAATGGTGATCTAATCTAAACCCTAATGGTAACTTAGAACATTAAGGGACTAAGTGATCAACGATTTGACCCATGATGGTGATCATGAGGTAATTTACCAAAATACCCTTGAGGGGTTTAATTGAGTAATACCTTTTTCTAATAAAACCCTAATCACATGTTAATGATGTTTTGGCACATGCTAGTCAATGAAGACTTAACCCAACCTGATCTAGAGTGGTGTTATCACCATCTACTAGTAAGAGGAGAGAGAAAGTATCATAAGAGAGAGAAAGTACCCTTTTATAGTGGAAACTTAAGTAAAATACCTTCAATTCACATGAATGTGCATGATTAAGGTATGATCCACCTATGTGAGATCATGGAAACCCTAATTATGATGTTTAGTGAATCTTAATCTTATCTAGGAGCTCTAATGATGATGTTTCTCATACTTGATGATGTTATGAGTAAATTCTCCATGAGGTGAATAGTAAACCCTAATTCTAGGGTGAGGACATGTTTTGTGAATAGTAAACCCTGATTGATGAATATTGGGGAACTTGACTCTTCTAAGAGTTTTAAAAGTGTAACTTCTAGAATGAATTGTTTACTGTTATCAGTTGAATTAACCATGCAGGTTGTCATGAGATGATGATCATATCCAGGTATGGATTATGAAACTATATTCATTGAAAGCATGCCTTAGCTTTATGAATAGTGATATATCATGATGCATTGTCAATGGCAACCTATGGATTGAAATGGGCTGTGAGAGCCATAATTACCATCAAGGTCATGATTTAGAGATGACTTGTGATGAATGTATTGAGATATGATGATTGATGAGAGTTAGGCCTGTTACATTTAGTATTCTCCTTTCATAGCTGTTATGCTAATGTTATTGTTTGAAGAATAATGTATGATGTTAAAAGAATACTGAATGTACCTAACTAATCAAGTGTAGTGTAGAGCCCTGATCATAGATCCATCATTGTCAGAGATCAAATGATGGTGAAACAGGTTTTCCTAAGGAAACTCCTGGATCACATACTTTTGAGTATGTGGGGTATATGGATGTGTAGAACCTTACATCCTAGTGTAGGTGTTTGATGTAGATGTGTAATCCATCAATCCTTCACTACAATCCTATACCGTATCAGTGGATGGTAAACATGAAACCTCGTGATGACGAAGAAAGCACAGATATCCGTATCAGTGGAAGATAAACATGAAATCTCCTGATGACGAAGAGAGTACAGAACGCCACTGTAACTCTAAAATAGCAAAGGACCAGATTACCCTGGTAAGCTATTATAGTAGAGGCATGAGATGTCCTACAAGTAATCCTCTTACTGACTGAGGAAGGTGAAGGTCATGAGAATCCAGCTCTTTCGATGACCTAGTATGATGCCAAGGCACTTAGCAGTGATTGGTCGGAGGATGAGTGGTAAACCTCATCTCCACAGGGCATAAAAGTAATGTTTGAAAAACATAATCCACAGCGTAGTATACCTGTTAGAGATAACTACGAGTTGATTGATTGATGTTACACTGTATAGTGCAAATGTCTTCATGTTTCATAACTGTTGAACTCATGCTTACTATTAAATCTGATGTTGAATACTTTGAAGCTTTTACTGCTTAAGTTATTCTTTGAGGTGCTATAATAAAGCTTCTGGCGGAGAGTTATAACTCTCGCTGGGACAATTATGTAAAATTGTCTCACCCCGTAGTCTTCAACTTTTTAGGTGGACATCAAGGACGGAGGAACAGGTCTACAGGTGACCAGTTCCAGCAGCAGCAGCACCAGGGGCAGCAGTGAAATCTCAAGTGGAGATTTAGCATGCCATGTGGTGTAGTTAGAGTCAGTCCTATGTGTCCTTTGTACTCTCAGGTCTTGGAGTCTTTTGGTCTGAGATTTTGGTTATGAGTTCTTGAGATTTTGTATCATGTTGTATGTAATTACTCAAGAAGTAATTATCTGAGATGTAAACAGTTTATCTCCTTTTATGAAGGAAGTTTTATGGTTTCAATGCTTTATCTCAAAAAGTTTTAATTTCCGCTGATTTTTGGTATTCCGCTGCTAATCGAATCGCTTCCGCTAAGTTTAAATCATGTTTATATCGTGGTTTGGAGATCAGAGTCCACAATTAAGTGGTATCAGAGCCCACAATTAAGTGGTATCAGAGCTCTAGGTTCGCTGAGTCTATAGAGGTATAGGACTTAGGATGTCGAGTCTATCCTTAGTATCTCTTCCTTATCTAATAGAATCTTCTGCTCCTCAGGAGAAGAAGATACATAAGGATGGCTGAGCCACATGATGAGTACGTGGCAGAGAGTAGTGCTAGTGCACCTCGAAGCGGTGCAAGGGTTCCAGAAATAGAACAGCCTACACCTGAACCACCCCAGTTTGACCCAGTTGATATGGGTAACCCAGCAGTTCATATGATGTTTGGGCAGTTTATGACTGCCATGACACACATAACTGACAAGATGCCCATGCCTGCACCTAGGGCACCTGCCCAGCCTGAAGGGCAAGGTATCGGTAAGACGTTCGAGCGACTTCGTCATGTCGGAGCTACCGAGTACTTTGGGACTGCCGACCCCGCAGATGCTGATCTGTGGTTAACAGAGTTGGAGAAGGCTTTCAGGATTCTTAATATCCCGGAGGCTGAGAAGGTTAGACATGCTGTCTATCTTCTCAAAGGCAGTGCTGGTCACTGGTGGAACATGGAAGAGCAGAAGAGACCTGGGATAGAGTTCTCGTGGGAAGAGTTTCGTCGGGAATTTATCAATAGATATTTTCCAAAGACCTTCCTAGATGAGAAGATCTCTCAGTTTGAGATATTGAGGCAGGGCATGATGAACATTAGCGAGTATGAAGCTAAGTTCATGGAGTTGCTGCGGTTCTGTCCGCACATGGCTGCCATAGAAGAGGAAAGAATCAGGAGATTCGAGAAGGGTTTGAATGCTGATATATCAACCCCTGTGTCTGCCTTAGAAAACCGAGAGAGATTCTCTACCTTCGTTGAGTCAGTCTGAAGGATAGAGAGATCTGTGGTTGAGAAGAGGCAAACCCAGAAAAGATATCCACAGTTCCAGGGTTCTTCATCTAGGGATTTCAAGAAATCGAGATTCTCTGCACCTAACCCTCCACCACCCAGATCAAGTTCCCAAACTCAGTGGTCACCAAGTAGAGGCAGGGGACGAAGCCTACCTCAACAAGAGACTTACAATTCTGCATCAATGTTAGTTACTGGACCACCAAGACCACAACAACTGGAGAGGAGTTGTTACAACTGTGGGAAGGTGGGGCATTTAATGAAGGACTGCCGATCTAGGCCTGTCAGTGTGACACAACCTTAAAGGCAGAGTCAACAGGGATTTCAGAGAAGGCAATCTCAAGGAGCATCTCGAGGACGTGGACAAGCGTCTCAAGCTGGATCATCAGCACCACCTCAACACCAGGAGACAGCGAGATTCTATGCGATGAACCCACCAGAAGCAGTGGTCAATCCACGGGTAGTGGCAGGTCAGATGGAACTTTTATATTCTGATATGTCTACATCCTGTGTTGTATCTATTCTGATTGACCCGGGTGTTATGCACTCTTTTATCACTCGAAGAGTGATTCGTAACTGCAATATGACGGTTAGTCATAGGGTAGATAGTTTGTTGTTGGAGACTCCGTTGAGTGGGTCTGCCGTTTTGCAAGAGGTATGTTCTCCCTGCATCCTCTTCTTTTCTGATCATCGCATTCAAGTGGACCTTATACCACTTGATATGCAAGGATTCGATATAATCCTTGGGATGGATACCTTAGAAAAGTATAGAGTTGTCTTGGATTGTGAATCCAAGTTGGTTGTGTTTGCTGATGAAGGCAACACATGGATCTTTCAAGGTGAAAGAAAGATTCTGCCCACCTGTCTTGTATCAGCTATGGTTGTTGATAAGCTGTTGAGGCAAGGATGTTATGCATTCTTCGCCCATGTGGTAGATGTTACCAAGGAAAGTTCCAATCATGTTGAAGTTCCCATAGTCAGGGAATTTGAGGATGTGTTTCCTGAAGAACTTCCTGGTATACCACCACCTCAGGAGATTGATTTTGAGATCAATTTGGTCCCATATACGAAACCCATAGCCCAGACACCGTATAGGATGGCGCCTGCCGAGATGGCAGAACTCAAGAAACAGCTTCAAGAGTTACTTGAGAAGGGTTTTATCTGACCAAGCACTTCACCTTGGGGTGCTCCGGTCTTGTTTGTTAAAAAGAAAGATGGGTCAATGCGATTGTGCATTGACTACAGACAACTTAATAAAGTAACAATAAAGAACAAGTACCCTTTGCCGAGGATTGATGATCTTTTTGACCAGTTGTGTGGTGCAACAGTCTTCTCAAAGATAGATTTGAGATCTGGATATCATCAACTCCGCATTAAGGATAGTGACATATCCAAGTCTGCTTTTAGGACAAGATATGGTCACTATGAGTTCACGGTTATGTCGTTCGGACTAACCAATGCACCAGCTGCATTCATGGAACTCATGAATAGAGTTTTTTGACCCTTCCTTGATAAGTGTGTTGTCATCTTCATAGATGACATTCTGATCTACAGTAAGGATGCTCAGCAGCATGAGCAGCATCTTCGTCAAGCTTTGACCTTGCTAAGAGAACATAAGTTGTATGCTAAGTTTAGCAAGTGTGAGTTCTGGCTGCCGGAGGTATCTTTTCTTGGACATGTGATATCTACCTCGGGAATTCATGTTGACCCTGCAAAGGTAGAATCTGTTCTACAATGGGAACAACTGAAGACACCGACAGAGATTCGAAGCTTCTTGGGGTTAGCTGGTTACTATCGAAGGTTTATTAAAAACTTTAGCTCTATAGCCTTACCTTTGACCAAGTTAACCCGGAAAGATGCTCCATTTTCTTGGAGTGATATGTGTCAACAGTCCTTTCAGTTGTTGAAAGAGAGGTTGACAAGTGCACCTGTGCTTGTGCTACCTGAGCAAGGAAAAGGATATGTAGTTTTCTGTGATGCTTCTAAGAATGGACTAGGGTGTGTGTTGATGCAGGATAAACAAGTAATTTCTTTTGCTTCTCGATAGCTTAAGAAACATGAAGAGAATTATCCGACACACGATCTGGAGTTAGCTGCTGTAGTTCATGCCCTGAAAATCTGGAGACATTATCTTTATGGAGAGACGTTTCAGATTTTCACTGACCATAAGAACCTTAAGTATATCTTCTCTCAGCATGAGCTTAACATGAGGCAACGTCGCTGGATGGAGTTAATCAAGGACTACGATTGTACAATTGATTACCATCCAGGGAAGGCTAATGTTGTTGCAGATGCCTTGAGTAGGAAATCAGCAACATCAACCATGGATAGAGCACAACTAAACTCTTTAGTATGCTCTAGAAGGGATATGCTTATCTCTTTAAGGCAAGACAATGTGCAGTTGAAGGTGTCATTGTTAGCTGTGCATCGGCCCATTATTTGCTGCATTGAAAGTGGATCTGCAACAACAATCATTTAGATATTTCTCTATTGTAAATGTGAGTATAAAAAAATGTGAGTATCGACTGTAAAAAGTCATAGAGAAGAAACTACTGGTTCTTCCATTCACATTCTCCAGCTTGATTCCTTATTAAGACGATGACTTCAACCCTTTTGATTTATACTAATTCCTAAATTTCAATAAAATATCAAACACTTTTCTGCATTCACAGAAACCTTTAAAAAAGACTAATTTGTGGTCAGTAATCTAATGGTTTGGTACAAGAAGATACAATACAGACATAGTAATTAGTTTTACAAACATCTCATTCTCATGGGAAGGTATGATGCTTGATAGTGGGTATTTGTAGCTATCATATTTGCTCATAGGTTGTAATTAGTAAGTAATTATTTGAATGAGAAAATGGAAGTGATATACCGTTGCTTTCTAAGTTTCTATATGGTGCTCACATAAGCTTATGTTGTAACTATATGTATGTGTCCTGGGTTGTAATTATAATCTTTACATACAAGGAGTTGGCAAGTAGCATTCATGTTTGAGAATTCTTTGTTGCTACAGATACAAAGGAGTCATTCTTCTTCTTATTTTCTCTTCAAATTTGAAAGTTAGTAAATCAATTCCTTGATGATTTTGATATTGTGAATCTAAACCCTAATTTCACTTCCACTTCAATCACTTTGTACATTCTTATCTTGTCACGTACCTTTTTTGTTTCCATATTTGTACACTACATCTTTCCAGTGGCGGACTCAACCATTGGTGGTGGGTGAGGCCATAACGAATAGACTATTACCGATCCATGACAATTTTTGATACAAAATATAGAAAGTCAATAGGTAATAAATTATATAGTTAAAACTAGTAAAAATGTTGATACTTAAAATTTCATACTTAACAAATCAGGTGGCCTATAAGTAATATGTATAACTTACAGAAGTGCCTCCTATATCTTACGATTTGAGAGTACTACATATTAACCCCAAAATGGACATTTTCTTATAGGTTTTACTCTGCATAAGAGGAAAAAGAAGTTGTAGAATATTGCTATAATATTTTGTAAGTTAAATCTAACATTATTTGAGCAGGATTAAATTTTAAACTTATTTTAATTTTAGATAAATGTCAGTTGCTAACATTGAAGTTGACTTTATTTTCATATTCATAAACACAATAGTATCTTTGTTTCTGGGTTATATGTTCATCAATAATAAATAGGTGAATGGCTCTTGTGTGTATGTCCTTGATATTTTTCATATTGTTTATTGTCTAAAATCACCTAATAGGATGTAATCTATCGTGTAAATTACTATAGCTCATGTAGATTAAACTGTCTTATTAATAAGTCACATGACATGCATATTGGTAGGAAAAAAACAATGATCTAGTCGTAGTTGTGGTTTCAAAAAATATATACTATTGTGCATGAAATAGACAAACATCTGCCCATAATATAATTTTCAGTCTGATCAGTGGAAATATGTTAATTTTGCAATTTCTCAAATTCTTTAAGTAACTTCCACGTTAATTACAATGATTTCAATAAGATACATTTTTTTATAATGCTTTATAACGAAGGAGACTAAACAACTCCATTTTTATCTCCTTAATTTCATATAATACTCCTCTCCGCAAGTTTGTCCCGGTTGTCTTGATATTCCAGTCACCTGAGCACCCGTTGGCATACCCATAGCATTAGAAAAAATGAGATTTAATGCATCCCAGAGATATTCCACCTGTAGCCGTTATTGCACATGTAAAGTGCATGCAAAGTACAGTTATTGTATTCATTTCCCAACTAATTGTATCTGTGATATTTCAATTCCACCACAGATTACGAAAAGTATTTATAATTTAATTTCTATTTGTTTCTAATTTCCTCCAACTCACTAACTGTAAACGCACGTACTGTACACACATTTGTTGATATTTTTTTATTGTAACTTATTTGATATGTTGCGTCTAATGCCATTATATATACACAATAATATAGATTTCAAATTTTAATCATATATACAATATTTTACACACCTTTACATATTGCAATATTTGCCCATGTATAATCATTATCATTTTAACTCAATTTTTGCGCACAATAGATGATTTACAGTACGATATGTACAATACAAACGACTGTATATTACATGTAGTCCTCAAATCTTGTTACCACCGCCCCATCAGATATTTGTATCTTTAATAGGCACGGTACAAGACATACAATACAATGCGTACAATACTGACATCATTTGACAGTATATTTAGATGTACAGTATGATACTTACAGTATGAGCATGCAATATAAACTACATTTTGGATACATTTAGAATGTAGTGCTAGTCAAAATTGAACACAAGAAGTACAATACTAATAATAACATTGTACAAAAACACAATACCAACAACTACATTTTGCATACATTGAAAATGTAGTGTTTGATAAAAGTGTGTACAAAAAATAACTTTCAACCACGTACTATAAACACATGTACTGTACTAGTGCGCGAACGTTGATGGGTGGAATGAAGGTGGATAGTGGAGTTACAAAAGAAAAATAATTTTTTGAAAATTAGGGCTGGAGAGAGGAGTAAGGATAGAATCTCGGGATTCTTCACTTCTGCATGGAGTTAATTGGTGTGGAGTTAATATCAATGAGAGAATATGATTGGGCCAGGGTTTTGTAGGCTCCCAAGGACCATATGTGAGAACGGGTATAAAATCTACTGTGGGTAGCATAACTCCTCTCTAATCACGGACTGCATTTATCTCTCAATCTTCCCAACTTTCCGCTCCGCTTCAGTTACGAAGGGCAACAATTAGGATTATTTAGATATCACAGAACGCACAAAAGCAATTAACGTTGGAGGACCACGTGGCGAAATTAAGTGAGGCCAAACAGAATTAATGTCAGTTAATTGGGAGATGCGGCAGGGTGCGGGTGAGGCCATGGCATCATGTAGCCTCTTACTGTGTCCGCCACTACGTCTTTCTGTACATATATTTTGAAGTAGCACTTAGTCAGACTTAAATTTTGAAATTATTGTTTGGAAAAAAAAACCAATATTTACCAATATAGCACACTTTGTAAATCTTTTCCAAAAAAGAACACTATTGTCTAAAAACACTACTTTGTGTGGAGCTTTTTGTATCAACTACCGAAAATCGCTACAATAATTGGCGTGTTTACTTTTAAATAAAAAATTTGAAAAAATAAATAAATAAGTTGGAAAACGAGCGCCTTTCAACTTGCACTTAATGTTGCATGAAGTTGAAAGCGTCACTCAATGTGGCGCCTTGCAATTTTTTTTATTTTTTTATTTTTCTATTACAGGTATATCATGAAAAGATTTACATTGAAGAAGAGGACAGACGAGCAACAAGTTGCGCCGCTAGTCCTTTTTGGATATATATTTAAAAGTATGCTAAATTAGTTTTTTTCCTTATTTTTTTTTGGAAGATCACGAAAGAAAGCTGGAGTAGACAATCAACCCATGTGTGCCATTGATACACTTAAGATCTGCTTGATGTTGTGTGTAACGCTCGATCGCTGAATATTGGTTAATGCTTATGTCGAACTCTTAACCACGTACATGTAAGGCAAGACCGTATAGTTTTTCCCATTTTTGGCCCTCGCCCATAAAAAGCTCTGCTCACTAACCCAAACTGCTAAGTTGTGATTGGGGAATGATATCTCTTATCATACTTAGCTTAAGCACTACAGTCAACAACAAATGTCTGCATTGGAGTAGCATACGGACAAATAAATATGTTTCTTTTTCTTGTCTAGCCAACGTTAGTCTGAACCAATGGACCACGTAATGGTGATAGGTTGTTGACAAACGAGAGGAGCCAGCCAATATAGCAGTAGCAGATGACTGCGGTCATGACTTGACGGTCACGGTGGGGGAATGGTAGAGCGCAAATCAGCCTTGACTGGTTTGTTGAGGTGCTCTCCAACTAGGACTCCGGTCGATGCATGGTTAGTTGACCAGTCTAATGACGTCCACCCTGCCTCCTTCCTTGTACACTGGACTTTTTGAGGTCCTCTGGCAAAACTCTTCCTAATCATTATTCGAACCTTTGACTCCAGACGCAGAGAAAGCATGTCATAGTTTAGGTTAGAGTTGTTACGGTTTCCTTAAGATCACTCAAACTAGCTATTGGCATAATGTATGCCCAATCTGGTGGGTGGACTCATTCCAACTCGCATAGTGCATGTAGGGTACTTTGGTTAGGTGGATTTATTGAAATCATGTATTCTATCCATCATGTATTGCTGAAATGTTATATTTTCAAAACCCACAAAGTAAAATTTTATGTTTGGTTTGTTGGATTTTGCAAGTGTAAGATTTATTTTTTTAGTGTCTGCTGTCTTACCTATGATGGATTTTGTCATCCGGAAAAATTTTGATGGAGACCAAAATGCGGGATTCCTATTCTGTCTGAAAATTCTGAAATTACTCTCAGTTCTCCAATCATGCAAACCAAACATAAAAATTTACTGGAGTCCAAAATACAATCCAATACTATAAAATCTAAGTAACCAAAGGTGGCTTACTAGCTGGCATCAGCATGTATGAAACATGCGCAATTAACGAAGCTAGCGCACAATTTGTTATCGAATCAAGTATCAACGATCTATCAACCACTGGATTGGCGGACGGACGAATCTGTAAGGGTTAAAACAATTTCCACGGCCGGCAGACGAGCTTCTCGCACGGACGTTCGTTCTGATCCCACGGCGCAGCTACACGGCACGGGGTTGCCGTCTCGTCGCAGCAGCGGCAGCGGATGCCCAGCGTCGCCAGCAGCTTCACGTATCCTGTTGATGAATTATGATAACCCCAAAGTGAGTGATGATCAGATTCGAGACCACCTAGCTGTAGTTGCCGCTGTGTGGTGGTCATACAGCTTACTAGGTTCTTCGTTAGGCTACTTACTCTGTTGGTTGAGAAATGCGGGCTTCGGGAACGTCCTGATGGCTTCGGCGCTCCTGATCTGGACGGAGATGGACAGGACCAAAACTATGAGGAAGAAGGGCAAGGTGGTGGTGGAGGAATACCCGCGGTGTCTAGGAGCAGAAAAATAAGCCATTGCAGGTTAGCTAGCTTGCTCAGTTGCTTGAGGTCGCCAATTGCTCTTGCTTGTCTGAGTCTGCGGAGAGGGGCCAATAGTGGGTGAGATATACAGCTTGCTCATAGACAAGAGGATATACAGTGTTAGTGAAGGTGGAAAAAGTCGTTCAGTTGGATAAGGTGCATGTACATTCCACCGAGTTGGTAGCTGTTGTCTGAATGAAAATTGCCGGACCCAATCAAACAGTCGTAGTACAAGGGTTTGATGGTAGGTACTGTCATTGCTTTCGGTTGACTGTCTCGCCTAATGGTCTGACGGTAGGTTTCGTTGCTTTAGGTTGACTCCGCCTGCATTGCCGCACATATAGTCGTGTTTTTCTTAGGTCATTTGACAAAGCCATTCTTCTCTACGCCGCGGTCGCATCGCATTCATTTTTCAAAATGCCTATTCTTCCATTTTTTTCATGAAACTTGACTTAGATGCATATAACATCATGCAATAACAATGTAGTTGATGTGCCAATTATAAAAGCGTATTCACACTATGGTCGGGCAACAAATTGCGTTGTCAAAGGAAGGTTGAAGAAACTTTACACCATATGTTCCTATTTATTACATATTAAGGGCATTGAATACGAGAATACACAACATTAGCTAGCATCCCTAAGGTATCAAAGGCGTATGACAAAGCAATTCTTCTCTACTCCCCGGTCGCATCTCATTCATTTTTCAAAATGCATATTCTTCGATTTTTTTTCTTGAAACTTGACTTAGATGCACATAACATCATGCAACAACAAGGTAGTCGACGACCCAATTATGAAAATGCCTTCACACAATGGTGAGACAACGAATTGCGTTGTCAAAGAAAGGTTGATGAAACTTTACAAAATTGTTCGATGTAGATAATGACACCATATTTTCCTATTTAACTATTACTAAAGGCATTGAATAAGAGAATACCCATCATTAGCTAACATCCCTAACGTATCGAAGGCGGATGACAATATGACCCACAAGCGCTATATTGTTTTTTGTGTAACCGTGTCAGAGGTTGTTGATGAACATACGTCTATGGCTTACACAAACAGCCTAAATCGCACACTCTATCACACAAATCTGCAACAACATGAGCTGATATTTCTTAGAGTAGGCAAGTCGTGGTCGATCCATAAGGGTGGAGGATACTCACTAGTTATTGTGTTTCTATAGGTTCCTAGTGCGAAGATTACTATTATAATGATTTAAAGTTGGTTGATTGAAGTAAATTAAGAGAGAATATAATTAAAGAAAGCAAGATTGGAATCTAAGTTATCACTAACAATCAGGGTTGTTTATTTTACTAGAAGACGAAATAACACTAAGACAAATAGTTGACTATACTAGACTAAGCAAGGAAAACAAGGCAATTATCTCAGTGTACTAAGCTAAGAAAGGGACTAAGCGACCAACTGGACTAACCACAACTACAAACCAAGTTGGTTACTAAGCTTGCCTCACCTATTCAATTACCACTATGAGCAAGAAAGAAAGTTAAGCTTGTAAGCAACTAAGAAATTTGAAGGTTCTAAGCAACCAATTAGAGAAGTGGGTCATTCAGGGGATATGAGATTATACCAACCATGCATTAAGGTTGTATTCAACAACACAAGCTATAATAATGCTACCAAACCAAAAAACATGGGAAGACGAGGTTAGGAGCTCTATCCTACTAGTTGTCCATGGGTGGAATAGAAGGTGTTTAGGAGAACAAGTCCCTAAACCACACTCGATTCAACCTTATGAGGCTCAATTGGATAGGAGATAGATAAACCTAATCCTAGACCAACCCTAGTCTAGGTTTCAAGGAGTGGTTCTCCTAACAGACTTGGTGGCTGAGGTTGGCATAAGGTTTAGGAGAAAGGTGTTTCACCTCCTATTACCTCCTCTCCAACCTATAACACGATGTTTGTCAAGTGTACCTAGAAACTTAGGGATAGGAAAATAGAGGGTAGAAGGATAGAAAAGAGGACTAGGTAGGGTTACTTAAGTGTCCCTGAGAGTATCTCCCTTCCAAGCCTCCAAAATCCATCTTTTCCCTATACCTTAGGGGTCGTTTGGCCCCCTACTTATGAAATACTAGTATTTATATGCAAGAAGTGTTGGTATATATGCCCATAGAGCCATCCCAAGCGATTGCATGGAGTTGGATATTAATTAATCAATTAATGTGATTATTTAGTTAATTAATGAATTCCAGAATATTCTAATTAATCCACGATCATTTTAATTAACGCAATGTTTCTATTTACCGATGGGTTTAGAAAACCCTACTTTCCTTCATCTCCTATTTAGAGGAGCTTGATGGCCGATATCTATATAAGATATCGAGAGAGGCTTTTCAGTTTATGCTCACGCACGTAAACCCTAGCCGTCACCGTCCTTAGGAGAGAAAGGAGAGAAACACACTGCTAGCACGTCGTCATATAGACACAACTCCTTCCCGCCAGATTAGGAAGCGTGATGTGGAGTTCCAGTCCATCCGTGTGGATGAAGTAGAGACGTAGACGCTGAGACGCCTGCGTTCAGAGGACATCTACGATCATCTGAACGTGCTACGAATGGCGTACATCATCGCATAAAAGGAGCACCTCCGGATTTTCCTATGACATCGAACGGGAGAGAAGTTCCGTCCGTGTAGGCCAGCGTCGTTGCACACCTTTCTACAGCAGGACAGCGCTGGACTTGCTCTGTGATAAGGTATATCCCGCAAACACTCCTTCCAAATACGATGTTGTCGACGAGATCTTGTTTCGGGTTGAGTGGAATTTATGTTGCTTCCACCGCGCATGTTTTCTCCACAAAACCCAACAATGGTATCAGAGCCAAGTTGATCTATGATGTATTTGGATTCATTTCGATATGATCGAATCCCTGTGTACCCTACATAGTATGCGTGGGAGTCAAAAATTTATTTAATGGGGAATGTCCCGCATTAAAAGTACTGCAATTTTAATATGTATATATGTATATATAGATATACCTATGATAGCATACACGTCGCCATTAAAATTTTGTTTTATGTGGTGAATGCATGCACGGTTATGGCTTAGTATCCCCTTTTGTGAATGTTGTGAATGAATGTGGATGTCAATCTTGTGGATATGTTTGTTTGTGAATGTTATGGATGTATAATGGTTGCATTTGGATCTTTTGTATAAAGTATTTGGCTTTCATGTCGAGCCTCATCTCTTATTTCAAAATGTAATTAATTCTTTCCCTTTATATTTGTACTCATATGATGTAATAGAGATAAGATTAGTTTTACTCTTTGTAAACTTGATGTAAGGAGGCCACTTGAAGATCCAACTCCAAGGAGTGTCCATGGAGAAGCACCATGAAGATCAAATTCCAAGAAGCAACATGAAGATCCAACTCCAAGGAGCATCCATGGAGAAGCAACAAGAAGATCCAATTCCAAGAAGCAACTTGAAGTTCCAACCTCACGAAGCATCCATAAAGTTGTTCATTGTAATGTTGATCATTATAGGCTTACATGTTGATTCACAAGTGTTGCATGAGATGCATAAGACCATAGGTGGACCGTAATCCTTTGTTTCTCCAAAGGATTACAATAGTATGGCCATAATCGATGTATTTATATTTGTGATTGCATGTCTATCGTTTGTGGTTGTGAATATAGTAGTATATGATACATACTATAAGTATGTGGTGTTTGTATATGTATATATATTAATAAAACCCCTCAATTAATAATATTAAGTTTTAGTTGCCTTCCATAAAGCAACACACATGAAAAGCTTGATCGACTATGAGTGGGCACGCCTCCGCGTGGTACATTGTTTATCTCGTGGAAGTGTGATGTTGGGTGTGTCAGTCTTCCTCCGTAGGGTGCACACTCATCGTGTCAGCTTATGGGTTGGACTTAACTAGGGAACCTTGATAGGATCAAGTACCTAGAAGCACACAGATGCATGATGGCAAGGAGTTGTGCATGGTCATCTATCCAAGAGTTGCATATGATGCAATTGGCAAAAGTTGCCTACCTTAGTATTTTATCTTTGACGCCGACGTTGGCTGGGCATTGATCCAATTATTTTGGATCTTGGCTCACTAGAAGGTTGTACATTACAATCTTCCGAGTTGATAGTGAGGGCTATCAATTTGAATAAAATAGTGGGAGCGTAATTAAATTGAGGCCTAATTAATCTCATTTATCAAATCTTTACAAGTCAAAATGTTTTGGACTAAATGCAAAATTTTCTTTTATAGAAATCAAATGGAAAACAACACTCACACTTTCTCATTGTGATCGGTCCTTGAGAAGGACAAACTTACCGGAACCAACTTTCAAAACTGGTTTAGGATGCTGAGAATTGTTCTCACACATGAGCGTAAGCTCTATGTCCTAAAAACACCAGAGCCAACAGAACCCACCGCAAATGCGCCCAAGGCTGAAAAGGATGCTTACAAGAAGCACCTTGATGATGTCGTGGATGTCAAGTGCCTAATATTGTGTTCAATGAACTATGAGTTGCAAGAGTAGCATGAGAACCTGAATGTCATGGAGATGGTAACACATCTCAAGAACATGTATCAACATCAAGCAAGACAGGAGAGATATGATGTCTCTAAGGCTTTGTTTAGGAGAAAGATGAAAGAGGGAGACTCAGTTGGCACCCATATACTCACTTTGATTGGGTACGTGGAAAGTCTATCCAAGTTGGGATTTCTCCTAGGTCAATAGTTGGCCACTGATGTGATTCTACAATCGTTGCCTGAATCATATAATCATTTTGTCATAAACTACAACATGAACAATTTTGACAAGTCGTTATCAGAATTATTGGGCATGTTGAGGACAGCTGAAGCACATATGAAGAAAGATAAGCCCAAGTCTGTGATGATGATCAACAAGACAAAGGGAAAGTCAAAAGGCAAAGGCAAGGCTAAGAAAGGTTCTAAATCCAGGAAGAAGCCAAAGTCATCCGCGCTCAAAGCTAAAAGTGGGATCTCCAAAGAAGGCAGTTGTCACCATTGTCACCAACCTAGACATTGGAAAAGAAACTATCCTCTTTACCTAGAGAAACTGAGGAAGAAGAAGTAGGGGATAGAGATCTCCACTTCAGGTATATACGTTATTGAGATAAACTTAAATACTTCTTCATCATGGGTACTGGATACCGGATGTGGATCTCACATATGTTCTAATATGCAAGATCTGATAAGAAGTAAGCCTTTACGAAAGGGCCAAGTCAAGTTGTGGGTTGCTAATGGAGCAAGAGTTGCTTCCACCGCAGTTGGAGTTATTAGTTTATCTTTGCCTACATGCCTTGTAATAGAATTAGAGAATTGCTATTATGTACCTGCCATTAATAGAAATATTATTTCTGTATCTTGTATGGACAAGAGTGGATTTGAATTTCACATTAAGAATGGAGTTATTTCTATTTCTAAAGATGAGATCTTTTATGGCAATGCCCCTATGTATTACAGTATCTACTTGTTAGAACTTGAGACTAGCATATACAACATAAATACTAAAAGGTTAAAACTTGACAATTCAAACAAAACATTCTTATGGCATTTTCGTCTTGGGCACATAAACGAGAAGCGCATATCTAGACTTCATAAGGATGGTTATCTAGACTCTTTTGATTTTGAATCATTGGAGACATGTGAGGCATGTTTATTAGGGAAGATGACCAAGACTCATTTCACTGGACATAGTGAGAGAGCCAATGATCTACTAGGGCTCATACATACTAATGTATGTGGACCTTTTAGATCAAATGCTAGAGGAGGCTATCAATACTTCATTACCTTCACTGATGACCTCAGTAGGTATGGCTATGTATATCTTATGAAACACAAGTCAGAAACTCTTGAAATGTTCAAAACTTTCATGAATGAAGTAGAGAAGCAACTTGGAAAGTGTATTAAAGCACTCCATTCAGATCGAGGTGGCGAATACTTAAGCCAAGAGTTTGAGGACCTTTTGAGAGACCGTGGTATTGTATCACAATGGACTCCACCTGGTGCACCACAACATAATGATGTGTCAGAAAGAAGGAGTCGTACATTATTAGACATGGTACGATCAATGATGAGTTCAGCCGAACTTCCAATATCGTTCTAGGGATATGCTCTTGAAACTGCATCGTTTACACTTAACTGTGTACCTTTCAAATCGGTTCAAAAGACACCATATGAGATATAGAATGGGAATCGTCCCAATTTGTCTATGTTAAAGATTTAGGGATGTGGAGCTTATGTTAGGAAACAATTTCCTAAAAAGCTTGGACCCAAATCGAAAAAATGCTATTTTGTTGGATACCCCAAGGAAACTCGGGGATACTACTTCTACACACCAACTGACAACAAAGAGTTTGTTGCTAGGACTGCTGTATTTCTTGAAAAGGAATTTATTTCCAAAGGAATTAGTGGGAGGAATGTAGAGCTCAAAGAAGTTCGAGACCAACAATAAAGCAGAGAACCTGAGGAGGTACATAAGAAACATGAAGACTCACAAAATTTTGTGGAATTTCAAGTTCCAAATGTAACACAAGAACCTCGTAGGTCTAGTAGGACACAACTTGAGCCTGAGAGATTTGGATTTCTCATGACTCAAGACAATGACGAATTGGGCATAGAAGATGAGCCAACTTCCTATCTAGAAGCAACTAAGGGACCAGAATCTGAGAAATGGCTCGAAGCTATGAGATCTGAGATGGAATCCATGTACACCAACAAGGTATGAACCTTGGTGGATCCACCTGAAGGGGTAAAACTCATAGGGTGAAAGTGGGTCTTTAAGAAAAAGACCGACATGGATGGAAATGTTCAAACCTATAAAGGTAGATTGGTTGCGAAAGGATTCCGTCAAATTCAAGGTGTTGATTATGACGAGACCTTCTCACCAGTTGTCATGGTTAAATCCATCAGGATCATTCTTGCCATTACAGCTTATCATGACTATGAGATTTGGCATATGGATGTTAAAACAACATTCCTTAATGGAAATTTACTCGAGGATGTGTACATGACACAACCTGAGGGTTTTATCGATCTAAAGGAAGCCAATAAAGTTTGTAATCTGCAAAGGTCAATCTATGCATTTAAGCAAGCCTCTTGGAGCTGGAATCTACGTTTTGACGAAGTAGTAAAAAGTTTGGCTTTAGTCAAAATGAAGATGAACCTTGTGTTTACAAAAGGGTTAGTGGGAGCACAATCGTATTTCTCATATTGTATGTGGATGACATACTATTGATGGGAAATGACATCCCTACTCTTCAGACAGTGAAAGGTTGGCTAGGGAAGACCTTCTCTATGAAGGATTTAGGTGAAGCATCCTATATACTAGGGATCAAGATCTATAGAGATGGATCTAGAAGGCTTCTAGGCCTAAGCCAGAGCTCATACATTGACAAGGTGCTAAAGAGGTTTATCATGGAGGGTTCTAAGAGATGTAACTTACCCATGTCCCTTGGGGTTATGATATCGAAAGCCCAATGTCCTAGTTCATGTGATGAACGGGAACGCATGAGTAATATTCCATATGCATAAGCAATTGGCTCTATCATGTACGTGATGTTATGTACTCATCTTGATGTGTCATATGCTTTGAGCATGACGAGCCGATATCAGCCAGATCTAGGTGAATGTCACTAAACAGTCATAAAGAACATCCTAAAGTACTTGAGAAGGACTAAGGATCAATTCTTGGTATACGGTGGTGAGGAAGAGCTTGTGGTAAAGGGTTACACCGATGCTAGCTTCCAAACTGACAAAGATGACTATAGATCGCAATCTGGATTTGTGTTTTACTTGAACAACGGAGCTGTGAGCAGGAAGAGTTCCAAGTAAGAGATAATTGTGGATTATACAACAGAGGCCGAATATATTGCCACATCTAATGCTACAAAGGAAGTTGTGTGTTTCAAGAAGTTCATTTCTGAACTTGGAGTGGTTCCAAATGCTGGTGATGCAATTGAGTTGTTTTGTGACAACATTGGAGCAATTGCACAGGCTAAAGAACCAAGATCGCACCAACGTTTCAAACATATTCTACGACGGTTCCATCTCATACGAGAGATCATACAATGAGGAGATGTGAAGATTTGCAGAGTACCTACAGAAAGCAATGTGGCTGACCCGCTCATAAAAGCACTTTCACAGCAGAAACATGACGGACATGTTCGATCACTTGTATTGAGATTCATGAGTGATTGGGTATAAGCACAAGTGGGAATCTGTTGGTATGTATGCCCATAAAGACTATCATTCGATGATTGTAATGGGATACTATGTAAATGATTTGTAATACTACATTGATCATATCAATAAAGGCAAGTTCCCAATCTATATGTTTGTGTTTTATATAGTAAGATGACCATAAAACTTATATATGTCTATAGAATAATATACTCAATGACATGTCTTCGGGTTGATGACCTGAACAGTGAGATCATATGTATGCTAAGAGTATGTATTCTTGTTTTGTCCCTAATCGGTTGTTATTGTAAAAATATCCATAGACATCAATAACCCATAAGATTAGAATGCATGTTGGTTGATGGAAGAATATCATTATCCATGATATGGATATATCAAACCAAATACATTGATACTTGTTAGAGAATAGTGTATCAGATAGACCCACCTTGAGAGTGACACATGGATACCATGATTGGTAGTTAGAGTCACATCTCATAATGATGGTGGTGATTGTGGTTCTTAGACCTGAAGTCACTACACTTATCACATGTCGTTCAGTGTACTTTGACATCATCCACCGTGATCCTGAATAAGGATTGCCATAAAGATGGTGCTTGGGTGTACTGTGACACATGGGGATGACTGTGAGTGATGTAGATGGAATTTGTCCTTCCTACGGGAGTTTGATATTCTGGCCACTTGATAAGAAAGACTGAGAAATGCATGGCCATGATGATGTGAGTCAATATGTGATATTGAGCTTACATATATCTCAGACAGTCTGCTCTAGTTCAAGGAACATAGATTGAATGTTGAAAAGGATAACAATTCCATGACTCGAGTTCAATCTGGATATCAGTGACAAAGGAACTATACAATCACTGTAACACCAGTCATGAATGATAGGTTAAGTTGTTCTCCAACTTTTCCAATTACTTGGGTGGCAATGAAGTCTTTCTAGATACCAATCATTTCATGTGAAATCATAATATGATTATGGATATCATTACCAACGTAATTTGGAGCCCATCGGGTCACACACATAGGATGTGTTGGAATAGGAGTATAATTGTGGATTTGATTGGAATTTCTCCAAATCACATTGATTACTAAAATGTTTATGTAATCGATTAGAATAATATTGGAGTGACTGGATCTAAGTGCAAGTGGGGGTCTGTTGGTATATATGCCCATAGAGACATCCCAAGTGATTGCATGGAGTCGGATATTAATTAATCAATTAATATGATTATTTGTTAATTAATAAATTCTGGAATATTCTAATTAATCCACGAGCATTTTAATTAACGCAATCTTTCTGTTTACCAATGGGTTTAGGAAACCCTACTTCCCTTCGTCTCCTATTTAGAGGAGCTTGATGGCCGATATCTATATAAGATATCGAGAGAAGCTTTTTAGTTTACGCTCATGTACATAAACCCTAGCCGTCACCATCCTTAGGAGAGAAAGGAGAGCAACGCGTCGCTAGCACGCCTCCGCACAGACACGACTCCTTCCCGCCGGCTTAGGAAGCGTGACGTGGAGTTCCAGTCCATCTGCATAGACGAAGTAGAGATGCAGACACTGAGACGCCTGTGTTCAGAGGACATCTATGATCATTTGTAGGCGCTACGAGCGGCGTACATCACTGCACAAAAGGAACACCGCCAGATTTTTCTATGACAATGAACGGGAGATAAGTTCCGTCTATGTAGGCCAACGTCGTTGCACACCTTTATGCAGCGAGACATCACTGGACCTGCTCCGCGATAAGGTATATCCTGCAAACACTCCTTCCAAATACGTTGTTGTCGACGAGATCCTGTTTCGGGTTGAGTGGTATTTTTATTGCTTCTGCCGCGCATGTTTTCTCCACAAAACCCAACAAGATGTGCATATTAATGGCTGATAACAAGTTCAATATTTGAGCTAGTATTTTTGTTAATAAATATGTGGGATTCAAAACCAGGACATGTGTAGTGGTACTGTAGAATGCCATTTTGAGTCTGACATCATCATTTTCTCATGATCCGTTGCTCCTTCTGGTAAATTGATTTCTTTGGTTAAAGTTGGCATGGCGTAGTCATTTTGTCATGCGTACAAATACATGTATTTGAAAAGATGGGGGCCAAATGCCCTCTTAGAGTTGGGTTTGGGCGAGCTCATTTGAAATTTTAGTAGTTAGCATATAATTCACTACTATATTGTATCATGTTTAGTAGTCATAACTACTATATACTTGTTAAAGTAGCAGAGTAAGGATAATTCTTTAATCACCCTAAAATCAAAGAGACTGAGAACTACCTCTTGACATCGTTGCTCATTCTCACACAACGGACACAGCTAGTAGTAATTGTTCACCTTACGACCTCCTAAAACCATATTCACTGATACAAAATTTTATATAAGACTATTGTCACTCCAGAAATAGGCACAAACTACTCATGGGGGACTCCATATCTCAAAAACTAAATCATGAGATAGGAAGATAGAATAAGCATGAACATAGCATTCAAAGACAATATTAAATGTTTTGCATATTTACCCCCAAACAACCAACAAGAAGGGCTTAGCTACTCATGACCAAAAGGGAAACAAAAAGAGAAGAGATGATAGAGGAAGAACTAATGACCATCTGATGGAGAGCTTCTTCTTCATCATCTCTATTTGCTGAAAAATTGAGCTACTCCCCCAAGGGTAAATGGCAAGGAAATGGAGAGAAATGATGGACAAAACCCTAGAAAATTAGAGTTTTGGGTTGAAATGAAAGGTAGAAGACTAAACATGAGTGGATAGTGGTTGATGGGTAGTAAATGAGCTAACCACTGACCCCTACCCACTATTAAGGCTTTAATAAGGGCCTAATGTTGGGTTATTACACTAACGAGTTTCAATCATAAGAATGATCTTTTACTCAACTATCTATTTCCCGCAAGTATACGAGAGTAGTTGTAGTCGAGGTCAAACACAAGGAGCATTGGTTAGCTAGGTGTGAGAGTTATGATTTTCAATAATCTAGATCGTTGTACACAATTGGATTAGAACAACTAAATTACAAATTTGAAACAAAATAGTAAATTATCACTTAAGAAAGGTTAAGATTCAGATTTAAGAGGATCCTGACTTGGGATTTCACTATCACATCATATCTTATATTAAAATACGAATTTAAACATGTTAATTAACTTACAAAGGAGGTTTGTAGTCATCACTCCTGGTAAAGTCATGATGATTCTAACTCCATACATCATTCTCGTGTATGTATTTCATTTCGAATCACAAACCTTTCTCCTCAAGTTAATACCAGCCACTCTCGCGGTCAAGGACAAGTTGCCAAAAGAGTAACTCCATACTCTCAAACACATCTTCTCAGATTACGAAAGAAAGCATAAAACATGTAAGTATGATGGCCAATCACACAAACAAGCATTTCAGATCTGAAATAACTCTTGGAACATACAAGTAACTAACATTTAGTATGAAATTCATATGTTCATACAAGCTATGATATGGGAGTTACTCTCCCATGTCCAAGATTCAGATTCTACTCATCCATGGCTACAGGAAGAAGGTACAAGCAGCAGAAAACATCAAAGGACATAGTAAAAGAGTAGAAAGAACTAGTATGTCTGTGAGATGTAGTAGAATGAAGAAGAACTTCGGCTAGAAGTCTAGCTCCGTCCTTTCTTGTTGCACTTTCTTCAGATTTCTTCACTCCCAAGAGGATATAAGAGGAAGAAGAAGATCCTTGCTACAAATAGTGAAGAAGAAGGAAGAAGAAGATGGTTCTCTCTCGAGTAACCACCTCCTGTCTCCCTTGGTCTCCTCCCACTTCTCTTGGACTCCCTCCAATCGAGTTTCCCACCAAAAAGTTTGAAATGTCGTGGTAACTGTCCCAAGACGAGTTGGGGTCGTATATATAAGTGTGAGACACTTAAATTTGTGTTTGAGTGAAATATGTAGGTCACATGACATGTCTTTTACAAGACATGGCATGTCTTATGCAATAACTGAAGTTTGGATCGAGTTCTAGGAGGTTACACGGTGTGTCTTAAATAAGACACGATGTGTCTTTGATAAGACACGACGTGTCTTTGATAAGACATGATGTGTCTTTCATAAAACACGGTATTTTGCTGTAAACATGGAGTTCTGCATTCAATTTCTGGACTTAGACAAGGGTGTCTTTTATAAGACACGTCGTGTCTTTTTAAGACACATGGTGTCTTAATTAAGACATGGTGCTGTTGTGTATTCTGCTCATAAGTTACAACGTGTAGGTCAGTTTTACATGTCGTAAAAAGTGGTATTTACACAGTTTTGAACCCCAAAATATGTAGATATTTGAGGAGTGATCCAATAAGTGATAATATGATATATCCCCCCATCATTTCATTACAAAACATAGTACCTACAATCCAAATCATGAGACAAGTAAGAATAGCTAAAAATATAGAATCTAGCATGAATGAGAGTGATAATTGAGTCAAAACAACATGGATATGCAACCAAACATGATCCAGAAGATGATATGATTTGTGCACATCAAATCCCCCTAAGCTTAAACCATTGCTTGTCCTCAAGCAAAAAGAGCATAGAAACCCAAATGAAGAATTGTCAAGTTCATGCATATATCAAATGAAAAAAAAGATGTGTATAAGTTCAAGCCAACCATGATCAATAGGTTTATACTTATAGCCATAAATTCAACTTAAACACCCAAGAAAGAGATTTTTAGTGTAGTAGGGGTGGTCACAATTAAATGAATCAATCACACTAAGTAGAATTTGGATGACTAAGCCAAGCAATTAGTGGATGTGCAACTCAAACACAACTATTAAGGATACAAATGATGAAATCTTAGTTAAAATTGACAATTTTAGTTGTACTCTCATTCTTTCCTAAAAATGATATGACAATGGATTATGGGTTTTGACACTCGGCTGCTAATGTAGGCTTATGCACACGTGGAATGTCAGTTGGGGTATTTTACCCTCTTTTAAGACATACCACCTAACCATCGTGGCCAGATCGGACTTACACTAGGCTAGCATGATATGTGGGTGGTTTAGCCATCTTTTATGGGGCATGAAGATGAGATAAACCAAAAGAAATTTTAAATTTTTTCCAAAACATAGAGAGTTAACTAAATTGCAACATTAGCTAGATTTCATTCATTTGTTTTGAAAAAATTTCATTGAAAGAGTGGTTGAAAATGTACTATGAGCTTGGCAAGGGCATCTCGTATTCTAAATGATGTTGTAAAGTTGATTTACTCACAAAAATTGAAACCATTACATATTTTAAGGAATCAAGGATGTGTAAGATGAATGTTCAAGCTAGAAGTATAAAATAGAGTTAAGCACATGTTATGGCCAAAAGGTTTCATTTGATTGATGCATGCCTTCTACAATTTATCCAAATGATATTTCTCAATAAAAGAGGACAATCAGTTAATCATAGGAGTTCAATCCACATACAAAATATGGGTCTCAAATCAAACTGGATTTTCCACAAGAAGAGCAGAACTGAAAACAACAACTAAGAAAAAGATGATAAAAGGGAAATAAAACTACACTACCGGTCGGTTGCTCTCCCCCTAAGCTTGAAATTTGTAGTGTCCTCACTGCATATAACAAACTCAAGAGGATTGCAAACGGATACCTGTCATGGTGATTGATGAAGATGGAGGTCCATTGCTTTGATTTGAGGCTAGAAATTGTTGTGCTAAAGATTGATGCCTCCTTAAAAATATGTCCTTGATTTGGGGCAAGCAAAAGCACCTATGAGTTCAAGAAAGAATAGTCTTTTGTATGCCAATACTATTTGTCTTTTCATTCTCCTTTGAAGCATCATCAAAATATGAGTTGGAAAGAGTGTTCTCATTATAAACCAATGAGTCATCTAGAATGTGAGGAGGAAGGACATGTGGCTTGTTTAAAGATTATAAAAGTAGATCATTTGTTGTAGCTTTCTCCCATTGTTTTGCAGCTTCATAATCCTCATAGGTATCAACATCATCATACCTTGAAGGATATACTTCTATGACAACACCATTCTTCAATGTCACCGGCCTGAAATATGTAGGATTCATCTCCGATGGACTAGGCAAGAAAGGTGGAAATGCTTCTTTGCTAGAAAGAGCTTGCTGAGCAATTTGTTTCTCCAAGATGTGTGCATGAGTGGCAATATCATCCACCTTAGAAGAGAGTGGGAAAATGGCACCCTTCATTGATTGTCTTTGTTGATGTAACTCCTCATTTTTCTGCATTTGAGTTGAAATAAATGTTGCAAGCATGGAGTCTAATCTAAAAGTTACTTGTGGTTGTTGTGGCTGAATGAAATTGAGGTTTGCATTACTGTAGAAGTCTGGTGGAGTGTAGCCCATTGGAGAATAAATAGAAGAAGCATAACATGTGGAAGATGAGTGTCCAAGCCACCCACATGCATCACAAATAATATTGGCTGCTTGAAATGGTTGTGTGCTTATCTTCTTAAACCTTTGTGATAAAGTGTCTAGATTTTCTATAATTATGTCTATAGCATCAACCATGTGACTCCCCACTTGTATCTCGAATGTAGTAGTTGAATAAGATGGTTGGTAGCTTGTATCCGAGCTCCATTGGCAATGGTTTGCTGCCATATCTTCAATAATAGCATAAGCTTCTCCATAAGATTTGTTCATTAGAGCTCCGTTTGCAGTTGCATCAATAGATAATCTTGTATTGTAGCACAAACCATTATAGAAAGATTGCAATAGAAGCCAATTGCTTAGACCATGATGTATACAAAGATGTTGGAGATCTTTGAACCTCTCCCATGTATCATGCAAGTTCTCTCCATCCCTTTGAGAATAATTGATGAGTTGACTCCTTAGATGTGCGATCTTTCTAGGTGGAAAGTATTTTGCCAAAAAGACTTTTAGAAGCTCCTCCCAAGTGTTGATGGATTTCTTTGTCAAGGAATAGAGCCACTCCTTGGCTCTATCTCTAAGGGAGAACGGAAAAAGGAGTAGGCAGATCTCTTCAATAGGAATGCCATTTATCTTTATGGTTCTTAGAAACTGTAGAAATTCAACAATGTGGAGGTTTGGATCCTCCATTGGTGTCCCTACAAACGCATTCATCTGTAGCGATTGTATGATGGTTGGGCTGATAGAAAACTCCTCTTCCTCAAATTCTAAAATATTAATAGACCCACTGATGTGCATTACATCTTTACCAAAGTAGTCCTTAAGAGGAAGGTCATCCTCCTTGACTAGTTCTTCATGTGGATCTGGAGGATTAGGTGGATGTGGCGTAGATGGTGGTGGTGTATGTGATATGGATGAAGGTGGTGGATATGAGGGTGTGAAAGAATGTGGTATGGGTGTTGGTGGTGTATATGATGGTGGTGAATTAGATGTGAATGATGGTGGTGTGGATGAAGGATGCGTGGATGAGGGTGGAATGGGTGAATGTCATTTGGATGATGGTGACATGGATGATGGTTGTGTGGGTTGTGATTCCTCTATACATGTTTGGGTTTCACTCCTTGCTCCATGAGGGATGCAAATGATGTGTTCATTTTCTAAATGTAGAGATATGCACGGTTTAAGGATCTTTTTATGAACACCCCATATGCTCCTGCAAATAAATAAATAAGGTGAGTGAGATACAAAAACAAACATGGAAGATAAAACAAATTATGATGATCATGATGAATTATGACTTATGGATATGATGGTGGATATGAAGGTTGTGATCTAGTCTCATTTACTTATCAACAACTCTTACTCTAATAGGAATACCGATGCTCCTTGACAACAATGCTAAAAACTTGTTGGGTTATTACACTAATGAGTTTCAATCATAAGAATGATCTTTTACTCAACTAGCTATTTCTCACAAGTATACAAGAGTAGTTGTAGTCGAGGTCGAACACAAGAAGCGTTTGTTAGCTAGGTGCAAGAGTTATGATTTTCAATAATCTAGATCGTTGTACATAAAATGATTGGATTAGAACAACTAAATTATAGATTTAAAACAAAATAGTAAATTATCACTTAAGAAAGGTTAAGATTCAGATTTAGGAGGATCCTAGACTTGGGATTTCACTATCACATCATAGCTTATATTAAAATATGAATTTAAACATGTTAATTAACTTGCAAAGGAGGTTTTTAGTCATCATTCACCTCCCGGTGAAGTGATGACGATTCTAACTCCATACATCACTCTCGTGTATGTATTTCATTTCGAATCACAAACCTTACTCCTCAACTTAATACTAGCCACTCTCGCGGTCAAGGACAAGTTGCCAAAAGAGTAACTCCATACTCTCAAACACATCTTCTTAGAATATGAAAGAAAGCATAAAACATACAAGTATGATGGCCAATCACACAAACAAGCATTTCAGATCTGAAACAACTCTTGGAACATACAAGTAACTAACATTTAGTATGAAATTCATATGTTCATACAAGCTATGATATGGAAGTTACTCTCCCATGTCCAAGATTTAGATTCTACTCATACATGGCTAGAGGAAGAAGGTACAAGTAGTAAAAAACATCAAAGGACAAAGTAAAAGAGTAAAAAGAACTAGTATGTCTGTGAGAAGTAGTAGAACAAAGAAGAACTCTGGTTAGAAGTCAAGCCCCATCCTTTCTTGCTGCACTTTCTCCAGATTTCTTCACTCCCAAGAAGATAGAAGAGGAAGAAGAAGATCCTTACTGTAAATAGTGAAGAAGAAGGAAGAAGAAGAGGGTTCTCTCTTGAGTAACCACCTCCTATCTCTCTTGGTCTCATCTCACTTCTCTTGGACTGCCTCCAGTCGAGTTTCCCTCCAAAAAATCCAAAATATGTCATGGTAACTATCCCAAGATGAGTTGGGGTCTTATATATAAGTGTGAGACACTTAAATTTGTGTTCGAGTGAAATATGCAGGTCACACAACGTGTCCTTTATAAGACACGACATGTCTTATGCAATAACTGAAGTTTGGATCGAGTTCTAAGAGGTTACACGATGTGTCTTTAATAAGACATGACATGTCTTTAATAAGAAACGACGTGTCTTTAATAAAACATGGCATTTTGCTGCAAATCTGGAGTTCTGCATTCCATTTCTGAACTTAGACACATCGTGTCTTTTTAAGACACAACATGTCAATGGCTGTTTTGGGCTGTTGTGTATTCTGCTCATAACTTACGGCATGCATGTCAGTTTTACATGACGTAAAAAGTGGTATTGACACAGTTTTGAACCCCAAAACATGTAGTTACTTGAGGAGTGATCCAATAAGTGATAATATGATATATTTCTCATCATTTCATTACAAAATGTAGTACCTACAATCCAAATCATGAGACAAGTAAGAATGGCTAAAAATATAGAATCTAGCATGAATGAGAGTGATAATTGAGTCAAAACAACATGGATATGCAACCAAACATGATCCAAAAGATGATATGATTTGTGCACATCATCTAACATAGCTAGGGTAAACGAAGGATAAAGTGGTAAATGGAGTGTAGGGAATCACTAGAGTTTTGGGGAAGAATGATCGTTCTACCCCACCAAGACCATGGTGGAAAGGGTGGTACAACCATGGTGACCAGGTACAATGGTGTGGATGGGTAGGTTTAATAGGGTAAATGAATATATGTAACATGGTCATTCTATAGAATGTTTTTTAGAGGTTTGGGTGGAACAACCATTTCGGATGGAATGTTTGTGGTGGATGGATGTGGAATGATCATTTTAGGAAAGAATGATTGTGGAAAATGGGTGGTTTTCACAGGGACTTATTGGATTTGGAGGCTCCTCAAAATAGTCCTGATAGTGTGGGATAACCATTTTGACCACCACTCACCAAACCGTTCTCATTTGGGGATGGTCATTCTAAGGTCCATTACTTTTCTTGGAAGACTTGATGAACTAGAGTTGTGTAGCACAATCATTTTGTTTGCCATAACGACCACTCTGAGAGTTTTGTCTTTCACTTTTGTTCTTTACTTGATCATTGATGGAGTTTTTTGCCTAAGTTTGATCCTTGATCACTTGAAGTAGGTTGGGGTGATATTAGAACTTTTTTGGACTCCTCCAAGACTAGGGAAGTCCTCATATATACCCTCTTCTATCCCATACATCAACTAGTGTCCAAGTACACACAACCCATGTAAAAAGAGTCCACTAATGCATTTAACATGAAGCGTGATTTATTGAGGATATGTCATAACTCTAAGTACATTAACACACATTCAAGATTACAACCCAATCTAGTGATTCATCACCAACCCAAGCTTTAAACATACTTTACCTCAAGTATTATCCAAATAAATATCTTTTTTTAGTTTTAATTAATAATAAATGAGAAATGCATCTAGAAAGACATTTTATTAACTCGATAAGATCACATGTGACTTTATCCATATAATACACTTCTCTCTTATGCACTCTCACAATCCTAATGCAATCAAAGAAAAAAAACCATAAACTTCCTATGCAGGGCATCAAACAGTCATTCAAGCAATGTGGCATTCATAAACTCTAGGTAAAGCCATTTCATATTAGGATCATTCCAAGTAGTTACGAACATCATTTCACTTGCAAGCTGTCAACCTTATGTATCAATTCATCCTACTTGGCCCACGGGGTTGTGCGTGGGGGTACAAGGAAGTATGGTTGTTGTTGATTAGCTCAATGGGTATGCAAAGAGAGGGAGAAGGTCATGGAAGGAATTTTGGAGTTCCACTAGATTCTCTTCTTTTGTTTTCCTTTATTTTATTGCTATTACATACAAGTGCCTTTAGTTTTTATTGCATTTTTCCTTTTGTTTTCCCTCATTATGTCTAGGGATGTATGTTGGTAAAATTAAGTGGGGAGGGGGTGGCAGATTGTCCACCCCGAGCTTTTAGATGGTGGTCAATGCTTACTCTTTTTGTTCCCTTTCGGCATCTTTTCATGTGTGAAGGATAAAAAATGATAGAAAAAGTTGGATGAGAGAGGGTTCACGTAGCGTGGATATCCACATAAGGTTTCATAAATGCAAATGCATCAAACATTCATCACAAAATAGTGAAAAAACTATTATGAGTTAGTAAATATGGTAAACCACTGTCACAGGACCATTTCTTACCCAAATCCTAACTCCAAAGGACTACACACTCAATGGAAATAGGACCTAGGCATCCATCCCTAGCATGGTATTAACAAAGTGTGAATGTGGAAGCGTAAAACTTAGCATACATTAACAAATAACAAGATAAAAACACCAACCATTATCTCAACATTCAACAAGTTTTATTAAGCAACATCCTTTTATTACAAGTATTCACTTACATATTCAAGAGTACAATTTTACAAGACTGCTCATGTATACTAGGGATCATACAACAAGTACACCTGACATAGCTCACTAAGCCCATCAACTTCTATCCATCTCTGAACCTATAAAATATGTGAAACAAGATGGGTCAAGCACACGACGTGCCGAGTACAGGGTTGAAAGATACATATATATAAGCTTTGAATAATTTGAAAAGATTTGTAGAAATAACAAACAAGAATAAACAAGTAAAGTATTTAGTAAAATGAGAGCCCATATTTTATGTCATTTCACTCCAATTATACCATCATTTTTTGCATTCATCAATATCATGTGTTTGTAAGGCCTTTTATGAACAATTTCTCACTGGAAGAGTCTATGAGGGTGTTCAACCCTTTTATCAATGATCTGCCCTATCTTGATAACTCAAGTAGGGTGCCCATCCTCATGTCCTTACCCCAAAACTTCAGGCAGGTGCATAAGGTTTGTATAATGAAGTTTCTATATTATGTTTGCAAGGTATACAACAACGATACGATAAAGCCATAGTTATATAAATATTTAAAGCCCATACATGATTCAGAGAATCTTAACTTACTTATCTTTGACCATCTATCCACAAGCAACACCTGATTAACAACAAGATTGCATACATGTATTCGATCCTCATCATTTACCCTAATTAGTTCCATTTTTAGGGTTTTGACCAAATTAGGTTCCAAATTGCTAATTAGTGCATTTATTGATCTTCTACAGCTTTAAAGGTCATCAGGAAGGTGTTGATCAAGTTTTATGTCATTCTGAGGTTTCATGCACTTTATATAATCATATGAAGATTTAGGTCACATATGCACATTGTAGGGTCAAAGACTCCTAATAGAGCATCCAAGGTTATGATCCAAACAAGAAAAAGGTTCCAAGCATAAAACATGATTTAGATTAGGAAAGTATGGTCATAAGAAACACATTCTAAAATGGGTGGATGTCCCCTAGGGTTTAGGCATCATATTCCCAACCTTGGGTATCAACATCTCAACATTCATGCAAACATTATCATAGTTCATTTACCAACAAGGTTCACATGTGACTTAGGTGGACAACCACATCAAAGAGAAACAACACTAAAAGATTCGAATTAGATTGGAAAGAGTGCATAAAACCATATTCACATGAGATTAGATCACAAGCAAGGAAAGCACGTCATATGTGTCACACTAGGTCAACACTGGTGGACTTAGAGTCACTTGTAACATCATAAAAAGACATAGTGTAAATATTGGGAATTAGGGCCTCTAATCTTTCTTGAGTTAATGAGTTCAATAATATAAAGGGTTTTGGAGGTATTTTACAAAACGAAGGTTCCATATCTAAATTAATTTATCCTCATACATCACAACAAAGGGGTTTAAATCATGCATCTTAGGTCATTAATAGTACAAGAAAGGTTATAAGGTTTCCCAAGGGCTCCAACATCATGAATTTACTAATCTAAGGATTGTTAAGCCTTTAGAGTCATTAGGTAGCAAGGTTAGCATAAAAAAGGTAACGTACCTCATTATAGTCCAATCTAGTCAGATATGTACAAAAAGGAGTCATTTATGAGCAATAGGGAGAGTAGGACCTTCACTAGGGCCACAAGAGCATAGAAGTTATGAATTTTTTGCTTAGGAGGATAAAAGTGCAATAAAGATCCAAACCCCATCATAGAGGTGCATTAAATGTATTCAATAGGTCCAAAGATCTCATTTTTTAGCAAAATAGACAAAAGGAAAAGGTTTCTAGGTCTAAAACCATGCTCACGTTGTAGATCTTTTTGATAGGATAAATTAGATATATAATTTCTCTATATTTAGACAAGGGAGTAGGGAGTTATCATATTTTAAATGTTTGCATCAAAAATATTGGGGAAACAGGGACATGTTACCATACATTATTTTGTGATTAACCATGGTCGTTGATTGAGGATTTAATGGTGGGTGAGGTACGGTCTCGTCCCTCCTTCTCCTGACGACGCCCCACTATCACTGTGTGGTCAGACGGTGCCCAGAGGTTGCTCGCCACCGTTCTGGCTCGATCGGAAGTCTCTCGTGGCCACCCACCACTCACAGGTTCTGTACAGGTCATTTGGTCGTCCAATTCCTAGCTATGGGTAGCAGTTGAAGCCCAATTGCAGACGCTACTCTCCACGTGATTCCTCTATTCCAAGGTCAGAACAGGGAATTCAATTTTCCCCTAGTCGTCCCCGTCAAAGCACAATTGTGGCCCTGTCTGATGTACACTAGTACAAAAATTGTCTATAGCGTCAGTTTTTTTAAGCCTATAGCGTCACTTTTCAGCCGACGCCTAAGTGGTCGTCGCTACAGAAATTGCTATACAGGGTCGGTTTTTTTAACCAAAAAAAACCGACCTTGTATAGTAAAAACTGACCCTATAGGCTCTCAAAAACTAAACCCAAATGAGAAATAAAATTATACCTGAACCCTATAACGTCGGTTTTTTACTAAATAACCAACTCTAAAGATTCTTTCTAAGGACGGTTATATGAGGAAAACTGACTCAATAGAGTCTTGGAATATGATAGAATGGTCATGCCACCTAGCATGGCCATGTTGGTCTATATTAACACGGCTGTGCTACACGGCACGACCATTCTACCATATCTCAACATGGCCGTTCTACACGGCACAGCCGTTCTACCTCATCCCAACACGGCCGTTCTATGCAGTATGACCGTTCTACGCGGAACGGCCAAGACACATATAAGGTCAGTTTTTTAAGAAAACCGACGCTATAGGGTCCACTTTTTTTTAAAATTTCTGCAGAAACTGAACAGAACAAAACAGAAGAACAACAATAAGATATGGGAGAGGGAAGCATTGATGCTCAACTGTCACCATTCCAAACCACACATTCATAACAAAAATGATTCATATATAGAGTTGAGTACACATAGTCACATCATAATTTATAAAATGATAGATTGCAAGTCTGAGATGATATTAAATGTCAGATACAAAAGTAAATATGAAAGAGTACTGAAACCACATACATAAATGGAACGTAACTGACATATTTATTCGAATGCTATATTGACTTCATTTAGAAAAGCATCTGACCACTCTTCTCAGAATTCATTTAAGTCCTCACGTGTGTAAGGCTGAGTTGTAAAGATCTGTAACAGAAAATGCACATGGTAATATTTTATAAAATGACTACAACTCACTTGTAAATTTATGATGTTATTCTTTATTACTTGATCTATAGTCTGAATGTCATTTGATGCTTGTTTGACAATAGCTTGCATATATTTCATTACATAGTAGCCACAAGCTCAGCCATTATTTTGTATAGGACACTACAAATAATGAATTACACTTAATGTTAGTAAACTACTATAAACAGAAGACTATAAGAGTTGACATATAAGAGTTGAAAATTAATACATATAAGACTAAGCAGTTGTCAAAGTAGCTACCTTGACATTTTTCAAAGTCAATGTCTTTAATTTTGTGGGTATTTGTCCTCCACCTTCACGAAAAGCTTTTATACCCCTATCAATTAAACGTTAGTTGATAAAATAGAAATTCTAAATAGAAATATCATGTTGAAGCATTGACTATATTTATGCTTACTCCATAGCTGGCAATTTCAGTTTGTGACCCCTTGTTGTTTTTCCCATTGGGTCAAGATAATAAAGAGTCATCAATTTTGGGACAATCACCACTAATTCCCAATGTCTAGATCTGAGTAAGAATAAAACCAACATTAAAATAAATACATTTGTTCATTATTCAAATTATATTGAATAATAATACTCATTGGACGTTAAAAGGAATTAGGATAATTTCCTTTCCCACACTAGCAAAATATTTGAATGCATCAGAGAAGTACTCACTCACTTCCTCAATATGTGTCTCTACCTAACTAGTGACCGAAGGAACTAAGAATCCAACATTCTTTATATCAAAGTTTGTGGCCTCGGTATATAAATGGTTGTTAAACATTTGTAATTATTTTCATATGTAGAAATAAGCTAAAAATGTGTATTGGAATTTTCTATATTGATATATCCTTACCTTATCCATACTTCTAATATCGAAGTATTCATCCAATCATACCAGAACAACTCTATAATATCATCAAGAAAAATATAATTGTCAAAGTCCCTCCCAGTTGCATCTTCTATTAAATTGATCAACATTTGTAGTCCAGAGCTTTGGTTGGCTAAGTATCGACACAAACATTTACATTTACTTCCCAACTCGTAAAATGTGGATTCTGGAATAATAGATGGCTTGGGCATAGGAGGACGACTAGTAGAATTTTTAATTTTTTCTTTGCAAACATGTTAATTAAATTACATACTTCTATTACACAAGTTCATATATGCAGTCAAATATGAAAAACATGGTAGAATTCAAGTATACCTTGTCATTGATAACCAACTGTCTAGGCCAACCCACCATAGCACCCTCTGCTTCTTCAACTGTACTATATTTAGGATTAGGTATGGGTAGTGGTTTGTCCCCCATTCCGTCATACACAAGATGGATGGACACATGGAAAATTTCATCAGTAATTTGTTGGCAATGCAATGTACCACCAAGGTTGTACACCTTGCCTACTGCCACAATGTTATATTCTGGAACCTCCACTGCAAGTTTACAGTTCATACCAACCTAGATTGAAATAATATAAGTTATATAAGAAGCAGTAGAATAGATACTTGTTACAACTATATATATTATCATATATATATATATATATATATATATATATCATACTAATAACACAACATATAGAACAAAAACTTACTGCAGATTGTTATGGTGGGTCATTGGGAGTGCTCCCATGACCTTCTACAACTGTAGCATGGGCTTGTACCTCATCACTTGAGAGACGCACAGTATGAATAGGTTGAGAAGGTTGAGTAGGCTAAAATGAAGACATTATTTCTTTTACTTTCTGTGCTACTAATGCTTCAACCTTCTCTTGTGTAAGACCTCCTGCACGACCTCTTTTAGATTGCGAAGGGCCAAAATAAGACTTGAATCCTATGCCAGCTCCTAATCCCCTAACACGGCCAGGATGCTCCTTCATACTAAGAGCAACTGATAGTTCATCCATGTGGCCAGTTGGGATGAACTTTCCTTCCTTCCTTTGCTTGTGGAGATCAATCTATTCATAGTTAATAAAAATATTAAATCACAATATCAATTAGATATAAATAAATCTAAGTTTGTGGGAGTTACTCTTTACTTAGTTGGGATAAATCTACCATCTTTTGTGCCACCTCCTTAGTTGCAGGGTTGACAATTCCACCTGCTCGATTCTTTCTAGCATCAATCCATGTCAAGTGTCGGGGTGGACGCTCAACTTGAGTTGTACTAGATTCTTCTCCAGAAGAGGATTGCTTCTCTTGTAGTTGGCGGCGGAAGGCATAACCACCGGGCCCCAAGCGATGGTCATGCACATTTTTGGCCCGTCTTTCCTTTTGATCCTGGTGGATAGCCTGATCATTTAAAACGAGGTATTGCAATTTAGACTTGGAAAACATGTATAAAAAGATTCACCTCCTTAATTGTATAAAATTAAAGATTCATACAATACATCACAATCTTTATTACCTGAAACTCTTCCAATCTCCTAGCTGCAACAAATCTTTCCCACACCTCAGGATCTATACAAATATATACATTTGTTGCTTTCTTCTTTTGTTTAGGATTATCTATAAATTCCCTTGCGAGATATGTCTTAAAACCCCTCCATCGTACACCACAACGTTGTAGCACTCTTTTCTTGTGATCTTTTTCATTTAGATGAAAAACACCCTATACATACAAAAGAAGCAATTAATAATGTTGTTTTGAAAATGAATTAATTCCAAGCAAACTAAATTAGAATCAATATATAAAAAACACATTAAAATAATATCACTTCCACTCACAGATATATCTTTCCATATGAGATTTTTTTTGGCATTAGGAACATCATGCCAATTTTCTATATCTATTGGCACTTTACTGTGCGCGGTCATCCCTATGTAATGCTTGAAAGCACTAGCATGTTCCCCAACAGGTGCTCCTGTGATATCAAACTTGATGCTTGAAAGCACTAGCATGTTCCCCAACAGGTGCTCCTGTGATATCAAACTTGACTGGCAATTTGTCCCCTTTAGCCCTGAGCTCCTGCAGTCTACGCATCAGTGTGGGACCTCTACCTTTCTTAGCATCACCACTACCATCCTCATGGTGCTCATGCTCATGCTCAGAATGTTCATCTTCACTCGCCATTTTAGAACCTGCAAGTATACATGATAAAAAATAAGTGATAATAAAAGCACAAGTGATAAGGTATACATGATATATGATGTATATTTAAAAGATTACTTGCTTGAATGATAATAAAATAAATAATTCAAAGAATGCATGCCTCTAGTATTGGTTGAGTTGTTAGTCAAGGAAAATTCTTTCAGCATGGTCTTGACGTTTATAATATTCATCGGTGTTATCTTCAAAATTTACACTTGGAAAACCAACTGAGAATGGACTGTAATCATCATACTTATCGTAGTATTCTTCTTCATTTATAGGATCTACAGTAAACTATCTTTTTCCATGAAGAACGGCGGACCAATTTTTATTTGCCAGGTCATCAATATATAATACTTATTTTGCTTGGTCTGCCAAGATGAATGGCTCATCTTTCTCACCAATCTTTTCAAAATTCAAGTGTATCTCTATAAATTCGTTCAGAAATATGCTTATTCAAGTTATGGATTAAATTACTTTGGTCAATTTGTTATTCTATTATGTTAAGTTGAGATAAGACATAAAGATAGTCAAATTGGAGTCTTTGGTCATATCTCAACTTAATTTTATTCATTTAGTTTGGGGGTTTTGGAACCCATACCAACTCAACATCCTTTTTCTTATAAGAACATGAGAAGGAATAATGTCCAAGCCTTAAGAAATAGTTACAGCAGATTGAATGAATCTCATTTCTCTTCTTGGCTAGATTGTCTTTAGGCACATACATAACTTTGTTCTTGGGCACTTGTTTCCCTCTCTCTCTAGGTTTTTGATAGGATTTTCCATTGGGCTTATAACCTAGTCCTCTTGTTCCAATCTGACCAGAAGAATCTTTTAGGATCTTATCAAGAATACCATTGTTTTTCAAGCTACTAATTTGCTTTTGTAATTTAGCAATTTCATTCATTCTTCTTTTAACATCTAACTTTTCTTGATCTAGATTAGACAACAAACTATCTCTTTCTTTGATAACAATATCATAATCTAAAGGAGTACATAGGTGTTGGGTTTTAGGGGAGACAGAGAAGGAAGCGGAAACAAAAGATTTCTTTCCCCGAACCCAGTATATAGGAATCGTGTCAACGTCTATACAGTAGGAAGGATGGTTTGTAGAGACATACCTTGTCCCGAGGCTTTCTCGGCGACGCTACCTCGTAGCTTGCATGGTCTTCACCACTGGTCTTGTATGGTGTCTGTGCAGCTCCTGGTCTCACCGGGAATGTCGGGATTGACAGCTGTCCTTCGATCGGCAGAAATCTCCTACCTCTGTAGTAGTCCACACGGACCACCTGGAACTCCGATCGCCTTATTGCACAAGGCACCAGAAAGAATCGTACCCTCCTGTTAGCGTACTAGTCACTGACACACTCTCCTGCAACCATTCACTTTTCTGTGGTTGTCTTTCCCTTATTGTGCCTTCTTATCGGGTAGCACTTGCTCGGGCTCTCTCAGTTACCACAACCAGAGAGAATGACAACTTTGTAGAGCAATTGGTGTTCTGAGTTGTACATTAAGAAGCCTCCAATACCCCTATATATATAGGAGGGTCATGGGATAGGATTCTCTACCCCAAGCAATGTGAGATTAAAGCAGGAGTAGAAGGGTTCAAGATTTTCCACAAAACAACCAACTGTCAGTTGTCAACCCAATTACACCTAAAGATAGGAACTCTAAAATTGGGTTGTCAGTTGTCAACCCAATTACACCTAAAGATAGGAACTCTAAAATTTGTATAGTCCAATTCCCATATGTCCTCAATGACGCCGTAATATGACATCTCAGCTTCGCGTGGTCTTTTATCTTTGGCACTAGAAAAATACAATGAACAAGCTTGAACAGTGACCCCACTATTTTGAACTACACTACTTTCATCTTGACGCATTGTGTAGTATGAAAATCCGTTTATGTCATAACCTTCATATGACATGACATCCATTTTTGGCTTAAAGGTGAGCCATTTTATGTTCTCAACAACATTATTCGGTGATTCAGATAGTTGATTAAATACTTTCTCTTCAAACCACCTAATAAATGTTCGATTATACTCTCTTGCAAGCCACATTGAACTGGATCGCAGATGATTTCTCTTGATAAGATCATTGTGTTATGTGATGTAGCTACTAACTTCATCAATGTTGTGTAAAATATACAAATGCGCTTGTTCCCACAACTCATGACTGATTCCTTTCACTCGTCCTCCCAGAGTTCCTTTGTCACAATAAGATTTAGTGTGATGGGAATTTTTTAGATCGCTAGAAGTTTCATTACAATTCAAAAAATCATTGCAAAAGTCCATCACCTCCCTAGCCACATAACCCTCAACAATACTCCCTTCAGGACGATAACGATTCTGAACATCACCTTTAAAAACACTCATGTAGCGTTCAAATGGATACATCCAGTGTAAGAAAATTGAACCCAGCATCTTCACCTCCCTTGTAATATGTACTACAAGATGAACCATGATATCAAAAAATGAAGGAGGAAAGTACATTTCAAGCTGACACATGGTAACAATTACATCTTTTTGTAATTTATCGAGAGTATCAGGATGTATCACTTTGTTGCATATTTCATTGAAGAAGAAACAGAGTCTTGTGATTGCAAACCTTACATGCTTCGAAAATATAGATCGAATAGCCACAAGTAAAATTTGTTGAATTAAGGTGTGACAATCGTGAGATTTGAGATCTATCAACTTCAGATCCTTCATTGATACCAATCTACGAATATTAGAAGAGTATCTTTGTGGAACCTTAATATTATACACACACTCACAAAAAGTCTTTTTCTCCTTCTTTGACAAAGTGTAACAAGATGGTGGTAAATATGTGCGGCGACCCCTGATCTCCACTAATAATTCTTTTCTTATACCCATTAATTCTAAATCTTTTCTAGATTTGATGCCATCTTTAGTCTTTCCTGGTATGTTCAATAGCGTAACAAATATTTTTTTCAACATGCTTGACGTCAATGCGAGTGTACGACTACTTGAACTCTTTCCAAATTCATTAACAATATGTTTCACCCTATCATATACAACATTTCCTGGTATAGGTTTAGGTGCACTTCGTTCCTTAGTTGACCCATTAAAGGTTTTGCGTTGCCTTCGATAAGGATACACTGGTGGGAGAAATCTTCGATGACCAAGATATACAATTTTACCACCATGTTTCAGTCTGATTGAATAAGTATTTTCCTCACAAACAAGACATGCTTTGTATCCTTTTATTCTATATCCAGACAAATTTCCATAAGCTGGAAAGTCATTAATCGTGCAAAACAACATAGCACGCAAATTGAAGATCTCTTTACGTGAAGCATCATATGTCATAATACCTTCTTCCCATAGTTTCATTAGGTCATCTATTAGAGGTTGAAGGTAAACAACAATATCATTTCCAGGTTGCTTGGGCCCTGATATCAATATTGACAACATGACATACTTATTTTTCATACACAACCAAGGAGGATGATTGTATATAACAATCATAACAGGACACGTGCTATGTTGGCTTCTTAACGTACCATAGGGATTCATTCCATCTTTACATAGTCCAAGTCTTAAGTTTCTTGGTTCTTTACCAAATTGAGGGTATAATAAATCAATTTTCTTCCATTGTGGTGAATCAGATGCATGTCGTAGGATGCCATTATCATTGGCCTTTAACTCCCCATGCCAAGACAAATTTGCGCATCTTCTGTATTAGTAAATAAGCGTTGAAATTGTGGTATTATTGGTAGATACCACATCACCTTGACAAGAGAGCCATTTTTAGCCTTAGCTGAATTTGTGGTCTTATACCTTAACGCACCACATTTTGGATAATTTATTAAATTACTATAGTCCTTCTGAAATAACACACAATCATTTGTACATGCATGAATCTTCTTAGCCTCCATTTCCATTAGGCACATTATTTTCTTTGCTTTATATGTTGAAATTAGAAGCTCGTTGCCATCAGGAAGAATTTCCTTTAACAAAGACAACAGTGAAGTGAAACTCTTATCGCTCCACCAGTTTTGAGCTTTAAGAGTATATAATCGCATCACCGCACTCAACCTCGTGAACTTAGTACAACCCTTATATAAAGGTTTTTCAACATCATGGACAATGTTTGCAAATAAAGAAGGTGGATCAATGACATTGTCCTGACAACTACGTACCATCTCATCAACCATATCATCCTGAATCGGGTCATCATTGAAATTATCATCATTATCTATATCTTCTATGCCACAACTATTAGTATCAGCATTTTCTGATCTATTATTAATTTTCTCTCCATGCCAATACCATTCATTATAACCTTGTATGATCCCATTGCATATGACATGATCCTTAATTTCCTCAGCAGTGTCAACTTTCAAATTGTTACCACAATTTCTACATGGACAATAGAACCTATATGTAGGTAGTTTCCTATGTTCCTCAGCAAATCTGATAAATTCAACAAGACCTTTGGCAAACTCTGGACTGCAACGGTTCTTGACAGACATCCAACTTCGATCCATTTTCTATATCACATTAAAAATTAATTATAAAACTAAGCATTTAATATTGATACTATAAGCTGTAAGTTTTTATTGATAGGAAGTTAATTACTTTTATACTAAAGTGTACCACCTATCCCATTTTTGAATATTTAATCTCACTAGTAACTGTATAATGTATGTTTAGTTTTGAAGAAAATTTCACTAGCATTTCCCCTAAGTTCTCCAAGTACACCGATATAAATGGTAAATAACGACTCACATATGTACCCAGAGAACAAATGAGGAAATACTACTAAAATTTTCTTCAAAACTAAATATACATTATACAGTTACATCCTAAGTGAGATTAAATATCCAAAAATAGTCCCAAACTGGGGACTATCCAAAATTTACTCCTATGAGTAAATTTTGAACGGGTTTCTCAGTTGATTCATTCATAAATGTATTATTGTCATATTTATATATTAAGTTAAACATCATGCATGGATGATCTTATATATAAATCCTAAAGTGTCAATCTGAAACTACACAATGTCTACCCTCATATTTCTGGAATGTATATATAATGATTACATATGTGATTGATAACAAAATATAGATATGAACGAATACATATTTTAATTATTGGTTGATTTACTAGTCAAATAAAATGGCACATTGGGAGAGTGAGAATATTATACGTCACTTGTAAGCTGAAGAAGAAATATATGCAAGTCAACAACAAGTCAATAACACATGCAACAACACAAATGCACGATTCAATTATGTTATAATATATTAATTAGGGGTCAGTATATATCAATTTTATAGGAGCAGTAACAAATTCAAAATTGACAAATTGTGATGATTCTGCAACTCAGCTGACACGGCCGTACTGCCCAGCACGGCCGTGCAAACAACACGACCGTACTGCCCAACACGGCCGTGCTACCTGGTCAATTGCTTGAAAGTAAGACGTAAACGGAGGAGTGAGGCGGAAGAGACAATACCTTGAGAAGAACCGATCTGTAAGGGAGCTTGTACGGGAAAAGAACCGGAGAGATGTGCACGACCCTTGCAACGCCTAAGGCATCATCGTCGTTGACTTTCAAGAAAGAAAGCACCAGAGAGTGAAGCAACGCCTAAGGCATCATCGTCGTCCAAGGAAAACGGCGCCGAAGATGGTGGTAAGGAGCGTCGTCGACGCCGGAGATGGTGGTAAGAAGCTTGGGCGTCGTCGTCCAAGGAAAATGACGCTAGTTTGCCTATTTTCGGACGAGGAGATGGTTGGGGGAGGTCACCTTTGTAGAGGTGGTGCTGCCTTTCTTCGGGTATGGGAGCGGGAACGGGGAGTAGCAGCAGCAACAAATGGCAACCTAAGCCTTACAATTGGGCTGCTATGTGCAATGTAGAAGACCTATAGCGTCAGTTTTGGGTAAAAAACCGACCCTAAAAGTCTATTAAAAAAATGGTTCCCGGACTTAACCTGTAGCGACGGTTTATTAGGATAACCGATGCTACAGACCACATCTATAAGGTTGGTTATATATAAAAACCGACTCTAGAGTTCCAAAGAGGTGCCCACATTTTTTGTTGACCCTATAGCATCGGTTATTTTAAAAAACCGACCCTATAGATCGAGGCGCGAAGCTAAAATCACGTGAATAATCCCTGCGGGAAACCTATAAGGTCAGTTTTTATGATAAAACTGATGCAGTAGTCTATTAGGTCGGTTATTCTAGTAAAAGCAATGCTATGGGAAGCGACGTTACTGGCCAAAAATGTAGTAGTGGTAGTTGGGGTGGTGCAGAACTAATGAAAGTCGATCACCAGCAACCCTTTCACTCTGAGAAGGTGTGGGCGTGGCTATGCTTGCAGTGGAAGCGCCACACAAGCCTCAATGGTGGTAGCCAAGTACTTGGGGAAATTGGCACAAGAGGGAAGGGAGGAAGGAAGAAGGTGGCTGACGGCTGGAGAAACAAAGGGAAAAAATGAAAACAAGGAAACAAGAGGGGGTTATAAAGGAGCAGCAAAATAGGGTTTTCAACTACCTCCATTGCTCAATTTGGAGTGGAAGATGAAGGGAAGCTCCTACCCTCTAATGGTTTCCTGAAGGAGAAAGGGAGCAGGAGAAGCACAAGGGCCATGTCTGATAAGGCCCACTAAGGCCCAAAACTCCACAAAAACGATTAAATCATGTACAAATTGAGCCAATTTTCAAAGACCCATAACTTTGGTTAGGACGATCCAATTGAGACAATTTTTACACCGTTGAAAACATAATTGAGGACTCTACAACATGGTATTCATTAGAGAGTATTATATTTATATTGGATAAGTTCAAAATATTTTGCAAGATGGTGATCATATTAAAGTGTGCAATCTTAGTTCAAGAAGGCAAAAAAATGTCACTCATCATAAAGTTGATCATTGTAGCAACTGAATAGGAATATCTTAATTCTCTAATTATGAAATTAACATAAAATTGAGTAATAGATCACTTTATGAGAGAGGAAAAGAGCAAGATAGGAGAGAGAGAAGTCAAATTTGTCACAACCACACTCCTCATAAAATTTGAGTTAAACCCTAAATATTTATTACTTGCCATGATTGCATTTCATACGAAAATTCCGGTTTTCAAAAGAGTGGTTGAAAGAATGTATAGAGTCAAATAAAGAGCTTAAAAGGAAATAAGTACATGATATTGTGGATGCACTTGTCAAACTTCAACAATTCACTTTAGCCAGATATAGAATAAGTCAAAACACCTTTTAGGGAAATTAGTTCAAAGCTTGGGTAGTCTTGGAAAAATTATGTCAAAGAGCTCATAATCACATCAAGATTCACCTACTAAGCATTAAAATCATGAATTTTAAATATAACTAAGCACACACTAGAAATTACTAAAAAGCTACATGCAACAAAAAAGAATGGCATGACAAGAAAATCAATTTTTTAGGAAAGAAAATCAAATTTATTAGAAGATTATACAAAATGTAAGAAATTTAAACTGAATGGAATGCAAGTGGATGTAACACAAAATAAAATAAAATAAATATAAAATAGTATGTCAAGTCAGTCATTCAAACAAAACTAGAATATAGGAATCAAGATAAAGGGCATACCACCCTACCTTCCAAAGATTTTAAATCATGTTGTTCTCAAGATGAATCTAGGCTCAAGATAGTATGGTAATTATTGTGGAGATGTAGTTCCTTCTCATAGAGGTAGGAGGATCTATATGTCACTCAAGTAGTGTGGGTCCAGGGTCACCATGGTCATTCTGTATCAGAATGACCATACTGTGTAGCTTTCTTCCATGTCTATTGTGGAGAGTAGCCATTTTAAATTTGATCTCGATTTGAGAGGGTTTTTAGTATGACTTGATGGTGAGAACCACGCCCATTCTATGACAAAACAATCATTCTCAGCATTTTCCTATACATATTTAGTTGATTCAAAAATTTTCTTCTTTTTAACTTGGATCTCCAAATGGCTTTTTCACTGCATGGATCATCCCCTCATATATTTTCCTATTCTATTACGACTCAAAAATAACTAAAACTATCAAGGGTGTGTGTGTGTGAATTCTTCAAAGTATAAAAATAAAAGTATAATGAAATTTGAAGTGTAGGGTTCAAAATCTTGCAAACTACATAGGTTGCTTCTCACTAGCACTAAGTTTTATGCCTTCATCTATGCTTGTTCCTCCATCATTCAATCAATCATTTGTGGTACATATGGCCATCTTAAGAGGTTGTCACACAAACTTTCATCAAAAATTTATCAAATCATACAAAAATGTAGATGTAAACCTATAATTGGTCACCTAATATTGAATAAGGGTTTTTAACCTACAAAAATATTCATATATAGGGTGAGTTATAGACTATAACTACCAAGTTTGAAGAAAATATATCTACCATACCATGTGTATGACTCGACAACCAAATAGATGAAATAAGATTTAAAAGAATGCAACTGACCAAAAACATAAGTATCAAGAGGCATGGTTGGTAAGTATAAGATATATAATAGAATGTTTATACCAAATATGGATATGTTGATATTGTGGATATGAAACATATATATAGGAGAAATCACCATAAGAAATACATATTATTTAAGTCATTTTCAAAAATGATATGCTTGTATTGAATGTTGATCAAGAGAAACAATTTAGGTATGAAACTTAGTCGAGAATATGTCAATACAACAATAATATACATGAAAAATAATGGCCAAAAGTAATAAGTACAATATTGCAAATTATTATAATAAAACATTTTTATCTAACCGTGAATGTGGATTTTAGAAAGAGCTATGTTGGATAAAATATATATTTGTTTAAGATTCCTAGTTAATTGATAAACACATATCAACATCAAGTATGAACTTATATAAGTTATGTTGGTCAGCTAATATTTTATATATTGTATTGGTCGATGAGCAACTGCTGAAAAAAATATGTAAAGTTGCTTGAATGTTACCCAAATGGTTCCTAAGAACTTTTCCTTGTCCCACAGGGTGGTTTATCTTCCAACTTGAATCTATGTTAACTTTGATAGCTCTTCAGGTGGTGGATCCCATGGTGAATGTCTCCTTTTTCGAATTAGGATTCTCTACAGTTTTTGTAGTAGTCAGCTACAAGGTTCAAAAGGTCGATATTAGGCTTGTCTCATGGATCATTTTCAATTCAAGTTGTTTCTTATATCTAATATGATATCAGATGCCCAATCTAAAGTTTCAGAATCCAAAATTTGATATCTGAAATTCAACTTGAATTTATTGTATATGTGATTTTATGAAATTATTGAGTGGCAACCGTTTGAAAACATAAAATTTGGAAATCTATATGTATGTAATTATATGGTAAAAAAATTATGTGTGAAGGAGATTATCTTATTCATCCTGGACCCCGAACCAAGCAAACAAAAATGTATTACCCTAATGTGAATCAAGTTTGAGTCATGTGAAACATTGTTGGAGAGAAACTCGAGGAATTGATTCCACCTTATGACACTACATCTTTTTTGTTTCCCATCAAGTTATGTTTGACATGGATACTATCTGAATACATCAATCCTAGATTTCCATTTATATACATAATAATATATAATACCTTAACTTATTTACATTTTTAAAAAACTAACATTAGTAATATAAATCATTTAATGAAACAATTCCTACCAACTTAAACCAAAACCCAATACATAGGAATACCAGTAATACCTCCAAACTTAGGAATATGATGTCATTCATGTAGTGACCTTGCCCTTACTTAGTAGGTAACTGAGGGTATAAGACGTTAAGTTCAATTTCTAGATTTTTAATATGAATTGGATATCCTATAATAAATGTCATATTATATTTCATCATTCTCTTTGATTTTGGGGTGAAATCCTTAAAGGAACAACAATTGTAACATGATAAACCCTTACTTACATTTAATTTACATTTTTTGCTTAATTGTGTGCTTTTTCTAGATTAGTGTTAAAATCACATTTATCTTGTTTATTGATTTACTATCATGTCACATGCAGAATTTGGTTGAATGGATAGGATTTGGTAGACAAAACCATGGAGTAGATGAACTTAGAAATTGTTGTCTTGACTTTTCCCTCAAATAGGTTAAAATGTTATGGTAAATAAACTCTATAAATTAATTTTTACCTCTTATATGTGATATTAGGTTACTAATGGACTTCGATTGAATATAGAATATATAGAATCTAACGGATATTGATTTGGAGGTCAAATGCTCAAGATATGTCAAATTATTATTCTAAAAGATAAAATTTAAAGGGAAACTTCATTTATGGACCTCTTTACAAAATATCCAAGAACCTCAAATGGCCTTATCCAACTAATCAAACATAAACATCTCAAACCCCTCTATTCTTGTATGCAATTTTCTTGGTTAGAGAGGGGATTTTGAGGGGATATGGGTATCTGTTGACCTAGTGTCGATCTAGCTCATGTTCTTCCCCAAATTCAAGTTGAATCTAGCAAGTTCATTGCTTGTCTTATTATTTCTTTCAAGTTTGTTTAGTTATATGACTATGACTGAGATATTTTTGAAAGTTTTGGTGGAAGTCCTAATCTATCCATATTCTCTCACTTTTCTCAGGCTTTTATCTAGGAAGGATCTCAAGCTAGGGATTTTGTGGTGATTTTCAACTTTAGAGAAGTTTGGTGGAACATTTTATAGAATTCTAGAGTTCACCTTCTTGAAGTAGCTGAGGACGTTTTTCACCTACTTATCACAATAAGGGACAGTGGATTTACACCCATATATATATATATATATATATATATATATATTTATTTATTTATTTATTTATTTATTTATATATATATAAGTATGCAATAAAGTCAATTTGAGCTTTGTGATACTAATTTAGCCCTATATTAGAGAATTTGGTTGATTTCATAGTAAAATGGGTATTTGATTATGAAATCCAGGATTCATATTTATTTTAAAGAAATGTACTAATATGAAATCTATTTGAGTATAAATTTTGTCTTACACAATTATTTATGATTAAATGTCATATTTTTGTCAGCTTTTGTCCTAATTTGCCATATTTTGTCCATTTTAGGAGAAAATAGCTCAAAACGTAGTATTTTGAAATGAATTTTGATACACTAGTCTAAAATGACTTCTATTATAGGAAGTTATTGTTCTTTATATAAATTTAGATGCATAAATGTTAGACCATTTTCTATGTTAAGAATCATTGGTTTAGTTTGTTTTGTCAAGATTTTGGCAGATTGAACTCAAAGTGAGAGGAAATTATCCTTTAGATATTGCTTTTACATATCTAATCTACAACACAAAGAACATGATTGTATCTTCTTATAGTTTATCCATTTTTGTCTTAGTGAGCCTCAATTCAAAATTTTAAGACATACATAATCTAGATAGCTAGAAAAATTGATTGAACGTGAATGATTTGAGTTCTTTAATGTATGTACATGATTGGTATGAGTTTCAAACATAGTATATTATAGGGGGGGGACAATTTATTTGGGTTTTCCCTAATCTACTAGTAGTGAAACACATGCTAGAGTTTGATATTAGATAGATTGATTTTAATCTTATTTATTCGATGGTCATTTTAGGTAGTTCAAAATTTTACATAGCAACAGTTCAGTGTGATTCATTTAGGTTACATCAACAACATTTAATATGAAATCTCAATAGTATCGTTATAGCATAGATCAATTCAATATATTTGCATATGTTTAGATTATTGAATTCAAGTGAAATACAATATTGAGAATCTATAGTTTGGTTGTATCCTTTTTTCATAGTACTACAATTACATAGAATTATCTAATACTACTTTTGATAGTGAAATATAGTACAGAATACAAAATAAAAAAGGAATTCTTTGCCTATAGGCTAGAGGTAACAAAAAGCTTAGTATATTGTTATTTAGTGAAACTAAATAAGATGCCTTGAATACCATATATTCCTTGTGGAGGTATGCACCACAATGAAGGAAATGACTTACCCATTGGTAGTGTCCTGGAGAGGAAACCAAATCATGTTAGTGAGGAATGAGGTGTTAAGCCCAATTCAGATAACCTATTGAATGATACTAGTGGTATCCAACATTAACTGAAGATTACCCAGTGGTACCCAACATTATTGGAGATTTACAGGTATCGGTTTCAATATAGTTATAGTTAGTTGTATAGTATTTATCAGATATCTCATTCATACCAAATTTAGTTACTACTCAGGGAATCAATCCTTCTGAAACCACTAACGTAAGCAATTTAATCCAAAGTTCTTTGAATCTCATCCTGAATACCCAAGTTTAGAGGAGAAGTCTAGATTATCCGGCCAATTGATACAACCAATGAGACTAGAAGTGGTGAGGTCTGTTGCAGATTGAGTAGTTGGTGACAGAGTTAGAGACTCAGGTCTAGTCTAGGAATCGTATGGTAAGACTGTAGATTGCTATGATTCTTTCACATATTGTGGTACACTTCATGTGGATCCAAGACATTAATAAGACAATTAAGAGATTAAAAATTCATACTCATTTTATTGTTCAATTATTCAAATTAAGTAATTAGATCCAAAAATGTATCATTTACCTATTCTCAATGTTTTCGTATGATGACGATCTTACATTATTGCACATTTTATTCAAAAAAAGTTAAGAGTGACATTGAAATCCACTTAATAAGGAATATACATATTATCTGGTCTATTTAGATGATTTCCATTCACTAGTAGTTCAGTTTCTACTGAACAAATTTCCATATAACACTACTAATATGTAGCTAGTAATTGATTTTCAAAAGAATCTTGTCATAGATGATGTTATTAGTGATTTGTGGTAGAAATAGTCAGTCACAATCATTTAGTTATTAAGACTTTTGCTTTTATAAATAACAAGAATTAGTATGAGTGCTTTAATATATATCTTTAAGATGGGAATTAATTTATAAGAACTGGGTTATACCACTATGCAATGTCATTTCATGTGATTGAATGTGTCAGGTATGAGAAATTTAAATAAAAAAAGTTAAGAGTGATGTTTAACTTTATTTAGTCATCAGTTTATGTCCTGATCTTATAATTAGTAGTTAACCTGAGATGTGGGGTGTAACAATTCCACTAAAAAAAGAATTGATTTTAGGTCTAGTTTCTATAGTACCATAGCTTCAGTGTTTAGACAAACAAATCAAGATCTAGTATGCATCAATTTTTAGGTTCTAGTTTCAGAATATGGATCAATTATGTACTCTAATCTTCATACTTTGAGTCAGTTCCAGGTCTAGTCTTTATAATTGTGATTGGTTCCAAGTTTTGTTTACTACAATCTAGATTGATTATGGGTTTGAACAAATCCAAATCACTGGTCAAGTCTGAGCTAGACAACCATAAATAATTAGGTTACATGTAACTAGATTTGGACACACACATTTATATATGATCTAATTTAGACAAATCAGATCAATTTTATATTTGATAGGGTGATTGAAATCTAAGTTATAGTCAATTCTAAATCTAAATTAACAATATGATTGGACAAAATGATCAAAATTTGGATCTTGATTGTTTAGTGTGACCGCCCTTACAGACTCAGAACCCACCCACATCAAAAATGTAATAGTCGTATCAATGCAACATGAAAATTTTAACTTAGGGTGTAAACCCTTATTTTGGAGTAGCATATTATTTTGAAATTTTATACTGAGAAGATATATACTCATAAGTGGATAGCCAATTATTATTTCCACTACTACAAAAAATGATTTTTACAACAGGAGAAACACAAGAGTTCTGGTGATTCGTTGTAGTTAGCATACTTATTAGAACAAATCTATTTGTGTATTGTGTATTGTATATTTTATGCAATGCATGTTATTTACAACATGAAAAACCCATTGTAGTATGCATGATACTACAACATGTGTTAAATTGTCGTAATACACTACAATATCACAAAATACTCAAACCTATTATAAAAGGCCTTAATTACACATCATATTGTGACCCTTTGTAATAGTTACATATGACAACACGTTGTAATAAACCATCATTATACAACATATACTAACCTCTTGTAATATATCATAATCACACAATATGCATTCACCTATTGTAATAGGTACATGTTGTAATAGACCACAATAACACAATATGTTGAAATCCATTATTTTATACCAAGATCACACAATAGACTATGACCTATTGTTATATACTATAATTATACAACATGTTGTGAACCATTGTAATAGCCCCACATGATAAGTCATTGTAATAAACCACCATTACACATCATAGACTAACCTGTTGTAATATACCATAATCACACAATAAGATTTTAACTATTGTAATAGCTACATGTTGTAATAGAACACAATCACACAACATACTATAACCTGTTGTTATATATCAAGATCATACAACATACTCTAACTTGTTGTTATATAAACCATAATTACATAATAGACTCCAACCCATTGTATAATCACATGTGTCCTTATTATTCAATGAATCTCATTAGTACAAAAATATTAAATCTTTTGGTCGCCTTGAGCCATTGACTTCCTCTTTTATTAATTTGATGCGATGAATATATCCTATCTTCCCCTCTCATTCATATTTTTAAAATATGTTACTAGGCCTTTCGTGGTTACTATCTCCAATTTTTACATTTGCTATTAGCTGAGGGCCTGTTTGGTAGGGTGTAGCCCGACGAAAAAGTGTGTGTTTGATGTACATTTTTACATTGCGAACTCACATAATTACACCCTACTACACCCAACCAAACTAGCCCTGAACGTCATTCCCAACTCTTAGTTGACCGAATGACTATAAATATCATAACAAAATTATTGTCCTTTTACAAAAGGCCCTAATTAGTAAGTATATATTTTATTTTAAAATGAAATGTTAAATATGAAAATTATTACAGACAAATTGTATTTTTTTTAGATGTGTATTGTAAGTCATTTCTTATTTTCAATTTAATAAATAATAGCAAGGTAAAAAAATAGCCGCCTAAACATTTAGTCACATGTGTTTTTCCCCCATTATGTGCATCCACGCCCTATTTCCTAAATTCTACGTCAACGGTCCATTTGTGACTTCCTCAATCATTTGGGATCTAGAGATGAGAAAATCTTGGTCAAGACCACAAAATCGGACCAAACTGTACATTCTTTTTTGTATGTATCTAGACCGAATAGCAAGTCGGTTCGATATGTAGTCCATAATATCTAAATTTTTGGTCTGTGGTCCGATCTGGTCCGGTCCAAACTCGATAAAACCGTAGTCTAGACTATGAACCAAGCTAGTTGAGTAAATGTTTAACCCGAATTAATTTAGGCAAACCAATATTGTTGCCCAACACCCAACCATCTTGTGTGAGTCACAACCCATCTTTCCCAACAACTCCCATGGTCATCACAATAGAACAAGAGACTCACTACAAAAAAAAATTGTTGAAGGACAATCGTGAGGAACCAAAAGTCGTCAAAAAATAGAATACTTTTGTGAAGTCTTCACCCTCATAAACCTTGTCTAGTCCCTCAACCAAAAATTTTAGAAAATGAAGGATTAGTAGTTACTCATAGTCCTTCATAGACTGACTCTCCCGTATTCTATAGGAAAATTATAATCATTGTACCGCATATCCTCCTCACATTTTTCACAGTATTTGCCAAAATTCCCAAGACTTCCCCAAATCCTCCCTAATACCATTGCGTCATCCTCAGCAAAACGACCTTCAAAAACAACACTCCATTCTCACTACTATCATGATACATAGTGATTCCCTAACTCGTAGCTAGCTCACTAGTAGAAGGTGGGGCTTATATAAAAAATTGACAAAAGAAATTGATAATGATGTGTCTTTTTATCCACTAGTGCAAACCAGGGAAACACACCAACTTGTGTGGCAGGAGTGAAAAACTGATCCCCGCCAATTCAGCCCACTAATTAAAAGCCCACCATAATTTGATCCAAGAGACAATTTTATCTTAATGCAATCTAATGAATGGAAGTTGATGACCTAACTTTGTTTATATTCTTTTCAGTCTGGAAATGAATTTTGTCTTTCTATTCTATTTTTGCCTCTGTGGCGACTGATTCTTCCAACTCCCCCTTTCACCGATTTGCTTTGTCGTCATCAATTCCCTTTACCTCTCGTCGACCATAATTATGCCTTTGGTAACATAAGGGGTTCAGCGAGGGTGGAGAAAAGTAGCTCTGCAAGTTACTTTGTATGATATTCTTGGAGGACATCCAAAGTTGATGATCCAGAGGTTGGCTCGTAGGAGCAGCATGAAGTTCACCAATGGGATAATCTATGACGAGACCATGGCGTGCCAAAGATATCACATGATTTGTTATTCCCCTACATAGACCGGGCCGAGGAAGACTATGTGTGTGCTGAAGGGCAAGGCAAGCCCGGATTGGTCTTAACACCGAAGCATGTGATATAAGCTATTGATCGATTTAGAGCTATCCCAGATGGACAAGGGGAGGGAAAAAACGATGAAGGTATTATAGGGGGCATTTCTTGCATTCTGAATGATCTTTTTCAATTTTTTTCATCTTACCTTCATTGATTTTGTCAACAATAAGGAAATGGATCTAATGTGGTTGTAATTGAAGTGTATATGCCACTATTAGTGTATTTCAAATTGCATATATTTAGGAAATAGAATACTCCTCACATGCCTATCACAGCAAACTCCTTCCCCTATCTAGAGCATGATCCTACACATTGCAAGCTCTATAATTTGGTCAATACATCCTACGTCTATGTTTAGATAGAGGACATAGTAAGGTGTTTGTTGCTGAAATAGTGTGCTTAACTTTCTACATGATACATGCATACTAAGACACAAGGTGATATAAATCACTTGTTAAGACATTGTTGGCTGGATCCAATGTTAGAGGCATTAAGCAAGCAGTGGCAGACCTAGTTGTGAAACACCTAAGGCCATGCTCAGAAGGAAACGTTATGCATTAGATTACTAATAAGATAGATATGATTTTTAAATAAAGTAACCACATAAATAGATTATACCTATTTCAACATCCCAATGGTTTTCATCTTCATCGAATTGGTTTCTTACTCCATATTTTTTTGACATATTACCGTTCAAATCAACTTCAAAAACCATTTAAGTAAATAATAAAATGACATTAACTGTGTTCCATGTTTTTGTATGTCTAGTACAATGATGCTCTCTTCTCTCTCTTTATGTTGGTTTAACAAAGCAACTGTTTGTAGACATTAAGGGGAGAGATTTGGTAAATCCATAGTCTACGAGTTGGTATTTTCGTCTCCCAACAAACTATGTAATATGAGATCTTTATATGGTTAGTATTCCAACAACAAATTTCTTATGGTGATTTTGTTTTTAACTTTATGTTCTACATAAATTTGAATTCTAAATTATTTATTCTTTTGAATAAGGGTCAACAATCATGGAGACTTTGTGTAGGAACCTAATACAAAAAAAATATAATTGAGAGCATAAAGAAAATCAGTTGCATAACATTAGCAACCTTGTGCATAAGTTGGTCCAAACGACTCAACATAAATGTTCAGATATCAGTTATACTAAAACCCATCATAAAGAGGGTTTTTTATGATAAATTTGGGGAATGTCAAGGGCAACAAATGAATTGGTTTTGTGATTGCTTTTACGGAGCACAATCTATCAAAAAAATATTGATGTAAGTTTGATTAGTGATAATTTTTAGAATAAAACTTGCCTCATTTTCTTCACAATTTATATTAAAGATACATAATTTTCAGTTCTCAATCATGGTACTTATAATATGTTTTCTCTATCTTTTTGGCATTGACATTATCAAGGACAATATCTTCAACTTTTATAATTTGACCTCGCGCACCCTGTATACATGGGTCTACCATTGTAAGCAGGTATGCTTCTACCACATCAAGCCACACATGTGTAGTTCAAAATTAGTCTCTTCATCTTGTGCATATGTTGTCTTACACTTAAATGGTACTTTTTGTTTTATTCTCACGTGTATATTTTCATGATTTCAGATGTTTGGTGATCCCATTATATTGTATGAAAGCACCACTTTCAACTCTGATGCGTTGATTTTGTATGGTAAATCTTGATGCCCATGTTTAGTTTGACACACATTGGTGCAATCCATCGTGAATGTGTAAAAATATCTTGTTGACCATCTTGAAGGTATCATCGTCTCGATATTGTCATTGAATCGGGCAAGGTATATGGTATTGAAGTACATTTATCCTAAAATGGAAGTCTAACATACATTTCTTCAGAAAGGGTGACCTTCTTGATATACTTTTTACCTGATATGAGAACATAATTTCTTAACCTAGTCTTGTTTTTCTTTGTATATAATGTATCTAGACTCATATGTTAGTACTATAGGGAACAATGTCTGACTTGCATCTTAAAACTGCAATTAGTTAGTGCAAAAAAATTTCCAATCAACATTGATACTTGGAGTGATATGGGAGATAGACTTAATGACCTTATTTAGGAAGTGGTTGAGGTGAGTATGTAGACATCAATAATTTTTTGTCTCTTTATTTGTATAAAAGTGATATAGTATATATATTTTATTTGTTGTGTGTACATAATTTTGTTTTTTGTAAAATGTTTTTTCGATTGGATATGATAGAAAGTAATGGGTGTTACAACGAGCCAATGACAGATGGAGGGAATTCAAATATTAGTTATCAATAACATTCCTGAGAGACGAAGATCAAATATATGCAAACACCCACCCTAAGATTATGATTTCATATTGGCATAGCAATGAGAAGACTTGACAACGGTGCTCTTTGTAAGACGTATAAAATATTTTTTTTATTTGCAAAAATAACCAGAGAAGAAGTAAGACTGGAAGAGAATTATCGTCAAAGAATGAGTATCGCCCTAGGATTTCTCGTAAGGGATATTTTCTTTTAGTTTCTTCAAATTTTCATATACATTGAATAAATTACTAGTTGTTGATATATTTGACATAGGATTGTAGTATTATTCCAAATATATTAGCCATTGTTTCAACCAAGAAGAGATCGATGAGGTCTGGAACGAGTGGGTGGCGTGTGTTCTTGAGCAAACATCAGTTTATGTGACATGAGGGGGAGATATCTATTCTTTAGCATAGACCATGTGAAACTTTTATAGTTAATTCATAGTTTCCATTCTAGAGTGTGTACTCACTACTTTGTATTATTGAATTTTGTATGATTGATCAATTTTTTATTAGATACAGTGTAAGTTTTTTTAAGGTTTGATGAAAATTGTGTTCAATATTGTGCTTGTTTATAACATGAAAAAGGTATAATTTTATATTTATTATTATTTTTTAAAATATGATTAATTTTTTAATAAAATTGGTTTGATATGACCAGTCAAACTCTAGTCAAATACAACAGTTAATGATTTGTTGTAAAAAGATGTGCTACTATAACAAACAACATATGTTGTGTTATCCACACCTATTACAACAAGTGTGTCTTGAAAATGGACCCCTATTATAACAGGTGTGTCTAGTGAACTACAACATGCACTACCTGCTGTATAAAATGTGTATATTACAACATGTCCACCACATGTTGTATAAATACACCTATTACAATGGGTGTATTTATCGAAAGACAACGTGTTCCAATTATTGTATAAACATATATATTACAACAAGTGCATTGTATGTTATAAAAACACCTCTATTACAACGTGTGTATTTAGTAAAAAATAACATGCTTCAACTATCATATAATATATATCACAACGGGTGTACAGTCTTGTTCCGGATCTAAATTTAACAATTTGATTGGATAGACTTGAAACTTAGATCTTGGTCGGTGTTTCCAATATCCCTTTCAGACTCGGAACCCATCCGGATCCCGTATTGTAACAGACCCATATCAACGCAATGTGTAAAGTTTAACTCGGGTGTGGACCCAGATTTTAGAGCAATTAATATTATTTTCAAATTAAGTAGAGAAGACATATATACTAGTAAGTTAATAGGCAACTATCATGCTGCAACACACAATCATATTTTCGTATTAATACGTGTGATTGTGATTTAATGAAGAAACGAAAACAACAAGTAAATAAGACGATCTACTTTCAGTTTGGCTTCGGTCAGGGAGTTGTTTAGGAGTAAGTATAAAACGGGAACTCTTCCTGGATTATGGGAAACCTGAGGTGGTTGTGTGGAAGTTAATTTTTCCTGCATGATTGTAGCTGAAGTCAGGACTAATGGGCCACATAACGGTCAAACTAGCTGTAGACAAAACGTACGGTGATGGACAACTCCATGGTAGGGGGTAGGGAGATTAAAGACGGCGCACATTAGGCTTGACTGGTCTGATGACGTGAATGTGAACTGCAGGTGATCACTTGAGACTTCCCCGGCCGGCGGTGATTGGTTGACCAGGCTAGCGCTGACGCCCTCACGGCCTTTTGCTTTCGTTTCGTAGCTATACGTTTGGAGTACATATACACAAGATGCAAACAGACGAATAAAGCATGCATTTAATTATCAACTTTTTTTTTCCAAACAAACCAATGAAGTCGTGAATTTTAATAACGAGATTGGCATGGGCAGGTTGTTCTTTTATATTGTATCAACAACCAACATTGATCTAGATTAATAAATGATTGAATATGGATGTACGGGGTTAAATTTCAAAAGAATTTCCAAGGGCGGCAGACGAGCTTCTCGCACGGTCGATGCTCTTTGTCATCCCACGGCGCTGCTACACGGCACGCGGCGCCGGTCTCGTCGCAGCAGCGGCACCAGATGCCCAGCGTCGCCAGCAGCTTCACGTATCCTGTTGGTGGAAAATGAATTAAGGAAAGATCGTCAGATTCATCACCATCATCAATTAGTTAATTAATTAGCTCCGGCGCTTACTCTGTTGGTTGAGGAAAGGGAGTTTGGGGAACGTCCTGATGGCTCCGGCGCTTCTCGCCTGGAAGGAGACGGCAAGGAGGAGCGCGACGAGGAACACCAACACGGTTGTAGTGCGGCGGCGGAGTCTCGTTGCTGAAACTGAAGCCATTGGAAGTTGGTAGATGTCGTTCGATCGCTTGCTAGCTAGACGTTCTCAATTGCTTTTCTGTCTCTGACCTTCTGACGTCTCTGTGGAGGGAGGAAGGGCCGTGGACGAGATATATGGTTGCTATGAAGCTAAAGGAGACCGGATCGAGGAGGAAGAGTCAATACGTGTGAGGAAGGAATAGTCATCGTCCCTCGTAGAATATTTTTGTCAGACCGATAGTTTTCTCGTTCCGCTTTACTCTGCCTTTGACTGTTTGGCCGGCATGCTAGCTTCATTATTATGGGTATATAATGAGTCGTCCATGTTCTAATTACCTTTGAACGGGCTGGAATCTTGTTACCTCGATCTCGATGGATGTTCCAGACTGGAAATCCTAGCTACCCTGTCGAGTCGACCAAAGGTCGACGGCGTCGTCCTGGATCCGTTGCCGTGTTCACATCACACTATGGTCCAACTTGTCCGCCGCGCACGCGCGTGACAGGTACGACCGCGCGCGTGCATGTCCTGGCCGCCGGCTCGATCGCCCACAGACGCGGGCCTGGTCGATTGATAGAATAGAATTACAACTTGTGGTGTCCGTTGATTGCCTATTTCCTTGATATGTACCCAGACCACGACCGGGTTTAAGGTGATTGATTGATAACTGGGGAATAAAAGGGTTTCCTTCGACACGAATTTATGTATGAAAACGGTGCGTTGCATCCCGATGAGATGAAGCGATCCAGTCGCTGCTTAATTTTCCAGAGTATCTGGATGCATGGTTAGACCGGCGCCCACAGCTATAATCATATACATATCCTCATTGGTAGTCACACCCTGCTGCAAATTGCGCTGGATAAATCAAGCCTCCTTTTTAATCTTTATTTTCAGCTATAATCATAAATATATATATTCACCGTCGTCATGACTTTCAACGAATTAGCTGGGCATGATCACAAAAGCCAGAGTAAAAGCGAGCATGACTTTCAGCGTTTTACATATATGATAATACGACGACGACGACGTCAATGCATGCAACCTATTACCATTCAGTCTTTCTAGCAAAAGACGACGACTGTGATCATGACGATAACTATGACGACGACAAGAAGATCTAATAATCAAGGCATATATGGGTTTGACAAACTGAAATTGTAAATGGGTCTGTCCTTAGACAGTAGGCCATGTCAAGAGTAGGTATGTAAATGGGTTCGGTTATATCGGTGGATTCGCTAATCCAGAACCTTCAGAAATTAAAATATGCCAAGGGTTCGTTGAGACTAGTCATCTAATTGAGTATTAACTATTCTAATCGCAATCTTAATCAAAATTAAGCAAAATAGAATACTATATGCTAGATAACTCAAACATTACGGCAATGACTACTGTGAGGAAAAGAATTAACATAGACCAAATTAATGCTAACAGTCCTAACTAGAGGAAGCACAATTAGCTAATACAAAAGACAATAAATAACATAAAATACCAGCAACACTCACCCTCAAGTTGAAATAGATCTCCTATAGTAATTAGCAATGACACAATATTCTCCATCAATGTTAGAATGAGCCACAACATTCTGCTTCTTACTCCGCCAGCTGATGGGATGACCGCCCAATAAAACACAGCAGTCCAAAATTATTCACATATCATGTCAAAGAGATATCAGGAGATTATGATTTCTTGTAGGGGAAACCTATAGACAGGTGTACTTTTCAAATAGCATATGATACATAGTACAAGACTCTAGTGGCATGCAAGAGGCTTAGCCATGTGTTGACTAACAACACTAATATAGTAAAACAATGTCTCGTCAGGTAATCATAATATAAATGATTTTCCCAACTATCTTTCTATGTTCTTCAGGATCAGAAAAGGCCCCCCCTCTTGTGATGGTACATAGGTAAGTATACATACTTAGAATTCAACATATCAGAATCCTTCCAGAGTTTAAGGATCCACCGTCATCGAGATCAATAAGTGACATCACTGGATGATCTAAAAAAATCTAGGCTACCAAAGAACTCCACTGAGTTTAGTAAACCACGCCCATGGTGATTGCTTGAGGCTATACAAATAGAGTTTGAGATGACAAACTCTTTGTGAAGACTCATTTTAAATACAAGAACACAAAGGTTGTTTTCATATAAACTTCCTCCTCTAAATCACCATGGAGGAATGCACTTTTAATGTCAAGATGGAATGTAGGTCAGTCTATATGACTGACAAGGGAGGTTACAATCCTGGAAGAAGCAATGTGAGTGGCCTTGAGTAGGTTTCAAAGAAATTCACACCATATATTTGGGTGAATAGAGAAGATGCATCTATAGTCAACAATGTTTTGTGCTGGAAGACGGACAAGATCTCATATCCCATTGTCACACAATGTTGTGAGTTTCTCACTCATCACTTCGTTCCAACTAGAATATTGAAGGGCCTCATGATAATTTTTTAGAATCTAGATAGAGGCGAGTTGATGGACAATACATTTAGCATTACGGAAAATCTTAGATAGGCAACAAGTATAAGATATAGGATGGCAAAGAGTGTAAGAGCATATACTTTTTTAGAAAACCATTGTACGTGATAAATCCTCAGACATAAACATTGGTGTCGGGTTCCATGCTGGTAGAGGAGGAATAATAGGTTCATGATCCATTAGTAAAAAAAGATCAAGATCAAGGAACTCATTTTGAGGTTGAGGTTGAGACAGAGAAGATGATGACGTAGAATCAAATAACATATTGATTCATGAAACATAATGTTGGAAGAGACATAAATACGTTGATTGTTTGGACTATAACAATGATTACATTTCTAGAAGGTAGAATAGCCAATGAAAACTATTTTGATGGAGTAGGGAACAAATTTATTTGTTTTGCATCAAAGTTATGCATAGAAGTGATACACCCAAAAACATGCAAAGGAAGATGAAAAGCCATTTACATGGGAAAAATAATTGAAAAAGGGGTCTTGTTCCAAAGAATAGATGAAGGTTGTCGATTGATAAGGTAGTAGCATTTGAGAACTATTTCATGCCAATAGGGCTTATGCAATTTATCCTAAAACATAAGAGCATGATATATGTCAAGCAAATGATGATTTTTATGTTCTTCCATCCAATTTGTCATGGGTGTGAGCATAGGAAAGTTGATGGATAGTTCTAGTTCTGGTACAAAATGAAGATACTTGAGATAAAGCATACTCTAAGGTAATTTTGATTTGGAAAATTTTAATGGATTAATCAAATTGTATTGAGATTGTTTTGTATTTTTTTAGAAAAATATATGATCTCATCATGAGATCTTAACCAATATAACCAAGTCATTCAAAGAAATCATCAACAAGGTAATGAAATAACATAATATATTGAAATTAGGGTTAAAAAAGACAACAAATGGCACTATGAATAACATCAAAGACTGCTTAAAAAATAGACTAGTTTTTTCTAGAAAAATCAACTCCTACGATGATTTTCAAACTCACATGAGAGATTTTTAAACTAGATAAAGAAGGCTTTAGGTGTTTTCGAGGAAGGGATGGCTGTAATGTTGGTGAAGTTTGATAGGTGTGCTCATAAGAAGGACAGGAGAAGGAACACTATCACCAAAGTAATAAATGTCATCAACTTTAGAACTTTATCCAACCATCCTGAAATTTTGAGAATCAGGCATCACAAAACCATGGCTACTGAAGGTGAAGGTGCTGGCAAAGGCATCGACTAACTTAACAATGGACATTAATTTAAAGGAAAAATGAGGAATATAGTAAATATAATTTAGTTTAAGACTATGTGAGCTATTAACATTCCCACGTTGATGAACACTTTTGATGGTACCATCGCTCAAAATAATATATGAGGTAGGAATATGAGGGTTAGTGGAGGAAAGGAGGTGTTTCATACTCTTTGTATATTGGGTGGCCCCAGAATCAACAATCTAAGTAGAGTTGGATGCCATCTTGGAGTTCCCAACATAACCTTCGTTGGAGGCCAGATGCGTAGAAGATGTCAAAGAGATTGCATGGTCATGAAATCCTCAAATCATGTGGATTTTGGAGTGGTCTACTAAGAGGCATGTAGAATTTTCTCATACTCATCTAAAGAGATGGTGACATGCAAATTGATTGATCTGTGGGTAACATGGCAAGCTCTAGTGCCACGAATGCAGCCATAGGGATGACCATGATTCTGATAGAACTTCTCCTCCAAGTGGCTCAATTTGTTGTAAAAAGTGCATCTTAGCCTCAAGGGACATTCATTTTCATGCTTAAGAGAAACGAAAACAATCGGTAGTTATGATTCTGGTGGAGTGGAAGACAAGAATCGTATATCTGACTGTTGTGAGATGAGAGTAGACATCTTCTAGAGTGGGAAAGTTATCGACTGCCAAGATGATGTTGCGGACTAGGGCATTGAATGGATAAATTCCATTAAGAAATTTGGATGTGATTAGACTGCCCTGCTCTTTGGTTTGATCTTCAAAAGAGACAGGCTGAAATAGTCAAGATGTTGAGACAATCTAACAACAGAATTAAAATATTCATTAAGGGTCCTATGACCATGATTTTCACCAAATAGTTTATGTAAAATTTTATAAATCCTCAAGGTATTCTTTTCCTGCTTGTAGTGACGACGGACAAAATCCCAAAATTAAGTTTTGTAAAGCATGTATTTGGAGACAATAGAAGGTTTCATGTTGTTCTATAGCCAATTTTTGACTTGGCTATTTTCCCATTTCCATTCCTGGGTATCCTCAACAGGTTTTATATATATACATTTCATCTTGTCTCTTATTCAAGGATTATATGAATATCATTCAACCAGAGCATGTACTTTCACTATTCAACTTGGTTATGAAGATAGGAGTATTGTCATTATAGGCAATGGTCTAAGGAGAATCTCCATCGTCAGTCTTGCCTTAAGATATGATGAAAAATCACACCAGTAGAACAAAGGTGGAGAAGGGTATCAAAGCAGTCACAATAGTCACACTTATTGAACAATGGTGGATATGGGCAATCACTGCTAAAATACACAGCAAAAAAGAGGAGAGAGAAAGTTAGAAAGAAATATGGTTGAAGTACTAGCATAAGAATAAGGCATTGTGACAGAAAGTGATAATGGATCCTTCGTAATTAATGGCACTCACCCATGTACGTGAGGATAATACATGGACAAGAAAGTAACGAAAAGACATGATATGAGGTTGTTACAACCTTATTTATGGAAACAGATACCTACTGTGTCAAGACCAACATGCCACCATTCGGATTTAGTGGGTGATGGAAAAGGAGAGGAGTACCAGTCAAATTTCCATTGAGATTTCTACGTGAGAAAACAACCAATCAAGGGACCAGGGGTGCAACTCTAAAGGAGATGATGAACTACAACTCCCATATAATAGATCAGGAATGTCAGAGTAGATAATACTCTAGAAAGAAGAAGGAAAAGTGCAACAAATCAACACCTGATCATAGCCATAGGATTGACACCTACCTAGACAACCATCCAACAGCCAGTGATAACATAATAGTGGGCTTCTGCACAACACACTGGAAACTGCATAGGGTGGGGCCTACCGATCACTACGTAGTGGGTGCGGGGGTGGGGTGGAGGGGGTGGGGGGAGAAGAGAAAGAAGAAAAAGAAAAAGAAGACCAAGAATAAGAGTATGATGCTTGGAGATAAGGAGATGGGATGAGACTACTTTTTGGAAACTCTAAAATTTAGACATTTGTTCTTGGTACCATGTGAAGAGAAATTCTTATTATAGGAGAATTTGGGTTTCAGGGAGTCATATATATAGCCTTGTCTAAAGGTGTGATGTACCGAAGACACAACATAATAGAAACTAAATCAGTGATGATGGACCTAAGTAAAGGGAGCCCAATTAGCTAAAATAAGAGATAAAATAATAATATAAAATATTATTGATAACTACAAATATGCAACAAACTAACTCAATTAATATTAATTCTATAAAATTTTATGCTATTTAATATAATTATTAGGTGTTAATATCTTATAGATAGCCATATCTTGTCAAAAAAATGTAGAACACATTACAATTTTTCTTACATAAATGATATGATATTTTATATAGAACCATTTACCTACATACCCACAAGTATTATGGGTATGGGTACAATATACATCTAGACTTTTATTATGTAGGTCTAAAATTGGAACTGGACCTACTAAATTAAATGGGTATGGGAATGAGTATGGCTAAACCCACACTGTATACACACTATTTACACCCCTAATCAAGAGCCAAGTCTTAGACAATGTATATGCTCAGTCAGCAAAATATAATCAAAGGATCATGTATTAGGAAAATGTAGAAGAACTTTGACAATAACACTAAGAAATGGTATGAAACCAATTGCTCTTTTGTATTACAACTTAACATAGTGATAATCAAGAATACTTCAAACATAATATCACACTATACATTCCAAATTCTCACAAGTTGTTAACGACATACATCATTTTTTAATATGATGTTCTTAAAGAAACATACAGATCAGATGTAATACCGTAAAGTCGGTTCTTTACACTCTACATTGATGTAATATTTTCGCTCAAGACCGTCACTCAAAATAACCTTCATCAGACATTGACAAGTTGCATAATATTTTTAGTGTTTCACATCCTCAACATTAAAATGTAAAGAAGAATAAAACATGCAACAATGGCACAATATCATGTAATGTTTTATGAGTGTCTTAATGCCAAATTTGAATAAAGATTCAATAAGCATCAACATGTCATAGTGAAAAATTGTATCATGCTCCAATGCATCATTCAATAACGTTTCAACCCGTGTTTAGCAATGCTTTAATACCATTCAACTTATCATACATTGTCGTGATCTTAAAAAAATAAAGCAGGATGGTACTCGTTGCAGCCTTTTGAGCACCAAAAATTAACAAAATATGAGCATTTTGTAACCATGTATTTAGTATATATGTTTGAATTTTGAATGTGTGTTGCATGAGAGGGAGCCCAATATTGTAAAATGATGTTCAGTCACTCGCACCGCATGCCAAACAACATTATGTTTTGTGCCAAACAATGCATATAGTCGTGGAGTCAGATAGCCTACAAAAGGGTGTCATATATAATAAGTGTCATAAACTACAACATTTGAAGAACCTTTATATATAGATAGGCTAGAGAAAGGGAGCATGTGACCCAACACGACATCCCTTGGATGCAGTTAGCATAAACACCTTACTACCTAAGTGGATGGAGATTCTAAGCATACAAAAACATTCAAAAGTTATTATTTAGTAAGCATTGAAATATATATATATATATGTAATTTATTGTGTGTAGGGGTAAACAAATATTAAAAGATTGTGTTGGCTATTGATTAGGTTTTTCTACTCTCTGGGGTTTGTTATGCAAAGTTTTTGAATTTATTCCCATAAGAAGCGTGATTGGGGGGATTTATATTTTTTGCCTCCCAAATTACTTATATGGTAGAAAAATATGACGTGTGTATCTCAAGTTCCATGTGAATGTGTAAATTGGATTCTAGTTGATTAATTCCACAATTGAACATTATGTAGCGTAAGACGTAGAATATAATTGGAGACTAATCCCAATTAATTTTGTGAATGTGTATAGGAAATGGGAGCATTAATATCTCCAATGTTATCCTCACGGATCAAGGATTGGAGTTGAAAATCAATAGGGTTGTCAATGTGTAAGGATAAATATGTTTACCCTTTACTTGTACCCTATAGGGTAAGGGTAAGGGTAAAGGACTTTCTTACCCTTTACCCGCCTACCTGCTACCCTTTAACCCACTACCTTGGTGGGTAAGGGTAAGGGTACAGGTAATCCATTACCCATAACCTCTAACCCGCTACCCACCAATATTTGTGTGCTTTATATTAAATGTATAGTCATTTTGTGCTTTGAGTCTATGGTACATTTAATGTTATGTAGTCATCATTTTATGCAATATATGATATTCTTATCTATTGCATATGTAGTTAACTTGATTGGGTATGCAACACCATTCTGGAGGTGTGAGACTCACATATAAAAATAGACTATGTTCCATTAAATATGTGTGTGGTGTAAGACAAACATGTATATCATAACAAGATACAGTCTTTAATGTATCATTTGATACATACGTGAGTATTTGCTTTATTTTTTTAATGCAACATTTTAGAGGGTATAAGATATGTATGTTTCTAACAATAACTCTTTCTGACATATCGTCACTTAATATCATTTTTTGTAGCAATCTTTATTTTTTGGGTATAATTTATTTGTCCACAAACCATTGTTAGGGTACTACCATTTCTATATGCATTAAATACAACACAAACCATTTGTATCTTATGTAAAAGATTGCATAGAATTATTTTGGATATTTAAAAGTCATTCTGGAGCATCTTGATATTTCTCTCAAATATATAAGTGTATTACCTATGTCATTATTGTTGATATTAGTGCAAATTTGAAGAAGACATATAAATTCCCTATGTCACTCTTACCCTCCCCATTTATCATGTGGGTTAGAGCATGAGGGTAAGGGGAGGGTAAGGATATTGGTGGAGTGGGTAATTACCAATACCCTTACCCACCATACTTGGTGGGTAAGGGTAAGGGTAAGACATTACCCTCCCCAATGACAGCACTAAAAATTAATGGATGATTGACTGGGCATAATTATTTACATAAAGCTGAATAGGTGTAATGTACTAACACTGAAACATTTATACATAGGCAACAAAGCTTACCTCAATTTTAGAATTAGTAAAAAAATCAGTGAAAGTGTAGCACGATGAAATTAGAAAGCTTGTCTAAGGGGAAAAGAAAATTCTTCAACATTCTTTCACTATTTACAACATGCCAAATTGTTCTAGTGTCATGTTTTGGTGTATAATCTACATATGAAGCACTCTTGTAACCCATTTAGAAAAGTTACCACGTTTCAGTATACTTGGAGTCTAACATTTATGCAAAAATACAATATGAGAGGTCAAGAAAATTTGTTCTATTATTTACAAACATTCCAACAACCATATACATGGCTAGATCAAATTTCACTTAGATATAAGTATCACCAAGCTTAGATTTTTCTTACCAAATCACTAGATAAGAAACAAAAATAAATAAAAAAGGAAATGTTACTTAATAGACCCAATTTTAGTTGTTAAAAGTATAAAGGGATTAAAGATTAAGGTTGAGATGTCCTTTCTGTTGTTGATTTCCATTATACCAACTTTCTTTACAATTCATTACATAGGATATATCATATCCCATTCTATATATCAGCTCCAATTTATAAATTAAACTCTAATGAGCTAATAAAGCATTAAGAGTTAAATATTCAAACACATATCAAGATAAACCAATACTAATACTTGTTTGAAAGCCAATGGACCTAAATAACATGCATGCCTCATGATAATGTTAATGTTCTCTCATTAGGCTTCTCCTTCTTGTCTTATTGTTTCCCACCTATAAAGATAGAAATGATACCAACCTTTTAAGAAACCAATACAAAAGAAATTTTTAAAATTAAATAAATAATTAATTGAGTTGCATACCTAAATTATAATAAAATTTTGGGTGACTATGTTACTTTGTCTTGCGTGCTTCTGGAACCAACTACAATAAAATTCATAATGACTACCACCTTGGCATCTCTTCCCAAATTTGCTTGCCAATCCCTTGACCTCCTAATACCCAAAATTTTATTTTATTCTTTTGAAAAAGTAACTCCAAGTGTTTTCTTGTGACATTTTTAATTTTATACACATAACATCATGTGATAATCACATTATGTACACATCCGATCATGATATGTTCAAATTTTCTAAACTTAAATGGAAAAAGCTAAAGGTAAGACATGTGGATGTGCTAATTGCTTTAAGTTCCCCCAACATCTCCTCTGATGCTCCCACCTTCTATACTATATCTAGTATTGATTCTACCACTTGCACCTTGAGGATTACCTCTATTATTCCACATTTGTAATTAGCACGTATAATATTCTAATATTTGAAAGCTAAAATTTATTTCCAAAAATACACATCCTCATGAATCAAATTAGAAAACAAAATTGAATCAACCCCATAGATCTAAGCAAGATGATGATAAATTACAAAATATCTATATGTATGCACAATCATCTAACTAATATTCATTGTCTTCTACTAGATCAAAGTGAATGAGCAACATAAAATAAGGTCATTGTACTAAAGAGGTTTATGCATGTACACACCTGATAAAAATGCCATAAGCGTGCATGTCGGTATCCATATCCATTGTAAGCATATACAAATTGAGAATTTTGAGGACTGCTTCATTCCTTGACTTCAACCAAGTGACATAGATGATTAAATGATAAATAATATCCACAAAGTAGTTACATTTGGAATCTAAATTGAACTCTTATACTTATAGAGTTGGTGGTTGATATAATGGACACCTGAAAAATGAAAAACGGAACAGTTTGACATTATAGGTTAGGTTGTTTGCAACTTATGATGCAATTATATGGGTTTATTCATATTTTATTCATCATACAAAACATATTAGACTAACATGTACTAGGAAAGCAATGGTGGCAATGCACTCAATGTCTAGGATATCTTAGTCATCAATTGTTGTGATAATTCACTCCTAAATTTGAGGGTATTTTCATTAATTATATTTATTGTTTCTTTCATCGGACTTTGTAAAATCTCAATAATAACTTAACATTTTGATTAAACAACTAGTAGTAGACAATACTACCTCAATTTTCGTTGCAATGATAAATTGTGTCATATTCACCTTATATTTTCCATTATCTCCCTATATAATTTGATCATTCATGTTCAAAGAGACCTTTGATCCCATATTGTCATGTCCACTCCAATCAATCAAGTTTTCTTACTTCACAATTGATGGCATGGAGAATAGCTTTATCCTCTGGATCATATTTTTCAACAATTGGTTCATTGTTCATTGTAGACTTTGTTAAGATTCATAGTGTTCCAAAAAATTTACTAACATATAAGGGGACACATCTTACATAAATATGAAAATAATATCTAACATTATAAAATTATAGATTGCTTACCATAAAGTTTCCAGTCTTCTGTTATGAAAATTTTAGTATATAAAATTACCTGGAGTGTGTCCAATTTCCTTTTTTGAAATACCCAAAAAAAATAGTCGCAACTACATTGTAATATTGAGATGTGTGTATTAAAGGTTCCTTACCAACTTTTTGCATTTACTTGCAAATAATTTAGATCTAATACAATGATCCAATTTTCACATTTCCCTATTTGCCTTCTTTGTTATTTTCAACATTTTTGTGAAATGTGAATAAATATATTATCTATACAAGTTTATTATATATATATATACATACACACATATATACATAATTCTCCATTATACAAAAATATGAATAAAAATAGGTCAAAAGCATAAGGATTTTATCACTTCTCCATCAATAGCTTGAATTATCCAAGATCTATCTAAGGTTCCTTTGAAACATCATGCATCATATATTCCATATCATTTTGATATTTAAACCAATATTTTGGCTTTTAATTCTACCCTCAACTCATTAGGACTAGAATTGATGTCTCTCTATGCATGCCCCCAACTATTAGGATAATCGTACAAGGCATAATCAATCTACTTAGAAAGTTGACCAACAATTAACTAAACAAAAGTGAAATATACTATATCCACTAACGACAAAGTAAAGTTTAATACTGATAAAAATATATATTATGTCAATGAATGCATATTGAGGAATTTGTGGCCAATATTTTATCTACAGACCACAAAACTTACCTTTCTTGGTAAAATCCCACACATTAAGATTAGGTCTCTTGCCCCATCACTAATTTTGAATCCTTTTTCATTGAATGCCATCAATTTTTTCATACCATGTTTTGGATTAAAATTTGAGATATAATTAAGGCTCCTATCTTGGATTTTAGCCATCCCGATTTGAACATCTTGAATTGAAGCTTGTTATTCAAAATTTTCATAAGTAGGAGAAGTGGGAGGTGCATTACTAATATCTGCAGTCATATTTTTAGCTTCATATCTCAATGCAAATCTTAATGAATTTCTTGCCATCTAGAGGAAGACATGTTCATTGAAATATTAGAATTTACTAAGTTTGTATTAAGTAAGACCCTTTGTTTGTGACTACACCATATGCTATTGCAAAATTGACATTTGTGGTGAACAAAACTAGACATCTTGCAAAACATAAATAAATTTGTAGGACCATATAAGTGAACAACTCTAAATATTTGGGTATTACAAAAAAGATCATACTCAAATGATGCAAATCACTTATAGGAAATACAAAATTGTCCAAACATATGACCTTTCAGTGATGTTCTTTCTACATCAATGTTGCATTTCATTTCATTACTCTCTTGCTACAAACATGTCTACCCATCATATTCAATCACGTTCAAAAAGAAAATAAAGAAGGCAAGAAAATATATGATGTATACTTGGTACATAATATTAACCCTAGATATGATCATTTGTATCTTTCTCAAAATTATGTTGATAAATAACTATTGAATATCCATACCTAGCCCCTGAAATGTTATATTTATCACTGAGACATGTTTCATGAGTTGGTGATTCAGCATATAACTCTTCAGTCGATGGAATATTAGATAATTTTGTTGGTGGGACCTTCTAAACCAATGCCAATTGTGGGGTATTGGGTCTTTAACATAAAAGCATTGTTGAGCTTGAGAAGCAAATATTAATGTATCATCCATATGTGATGTTTTGTAAAATTTAGTAGAGTGAATCCATACTCCTCAACTCAATGTCCAATGATAGTGCTCTCAATGACCAAGTGCGGAAAAATAATGGAATATGTATGTTAGGTCCATATTCTAACATAATCACCTCTTTTAGTTGAACATAACAAGTAACACTCAAAGAAATTGGATTGTGATACCGAAAGATTGAGTAGATCAATGTTTTTTTGATAGAACAAACCCACGATTTTGTGACTTGTGACTAAAATCTAATACAGTATATCCATTAATACAGTATATGTAATATATTTATCCTTAACAAGAAGGACCACATTGCATATCATCAAATTTCCACCCAAACTTTTTCATTATCAACTCAAACATCAAAAATCTATATTCCTATAAAAGTAAGATTTTGGATTTTGAATCCATAGTAACATAAGTTGAAAAGGGTATGCAACTTGTTCAAATACTCACATCATCTTGAGACCATCTATGAGAATCATGACACTACTTCGGTTTAAGATATCAAAGAGACATGCTAGGGTGTTTCATTTGTATATCAACCGTATGTTTCCTAAAAGTTAAAATCCATGTAAGAATACCAATATATACTACTTAATAATTTCAAAGTTTATGAATTTTACCTTCTAAAAGGGTTTGTACCCATCGTGCTGAGAAGAATGTTACAATGTTCCTACTCCAATGTCACACAATCAAATTGCTTTCTCAAACACGCACCTATAGGTGGACACATCATACTATAAGGAAAATTATTCCATCTTTATTCATTTGTTTCAAATCTCTTACACAAAAGGATAAGCATTCCTCAACCCATTGATATTAATTTACATGATCAATGTCCATAAAATGGTTGACTCAAAGTCACGAGAATTCAATTATGTGAGTTGAGAATTAGTTATTAATGGGTGCTAAGAATAATATCTTTAGAATTCTTATATCCAAGTGTTACTTTGGATTGGACAACACACGTCACAATAGTATGTGTGCTGACAGATGACCATGTCTCATGGGCCATGTCTATTGGATGCCAAGTTAGAAACATATGTACATATAGAGAAAAAGTATGCTAGATAGGCCTACACTGAGAGAAATTCATGGATAGTTATATGATAGTCATAATCATCTTTCAAATATAATGATAATGTTGTTTTCCGTTGGCATGAAGCCACTACCATTTGCGACATGATGATCCTCCTACTTTGATGCTAACCAATGTGATCCTGAAAAAGATTTCCATAAAGGCGGTGATTGGGTGTGATGAACACATTGTGAGAGACGTAGTAGGAATTAGTTCCTTCCATGTACTAGTAGTGGTATCATAGGCCTCTTGAGGATTGATACTATAAGAATGCATGGCCTTTCTCATGTGGGTAAATGTGCAATAATCAGCTCATATGTATCTTTCTAATATACTTGGGAATCAGAGAGCTTGGATTGAACATGATGAGGATGACATGTCTATGCCTATAGTTCAATATGCATATATCTTACAAAGAGGTTATATAACACAATAAAATTAGTCATTCATGCTTTAGTTTTATTTTACTAGTCCTTCTACTTGGGTAGCAATGGTGTCTAGCTAAACACCGCTCATCGCTTGTAGATGGTAATATTGATGATCGAGTTCATTGCTAACATAGAGTGGTTCCTATATTGTCACAACATAGACATAGCTTAAAGAAATGCTTATTTGTACCTAATTGTAATTGTTACAATAGATTTAGGAATTGAAAGTATGTTTGGGGCCTGGAACTAAAAAATAGACCGGGACATGGGAATTTGATTTACAGAAATTAGGGTCCATATCCCCTTAGAAAGTGGTAAGTCCACACCATAGAATAACTCACAGATGGGTTTTGCATGAGGCCTAGTCGGTGGTGAAATCTCTCTGTGTGAGGGGGTCACAATACTAATCATATTGGGTTAAGGAGAGCCTATTCTCTCCAAACCATGTGTGTGTGTTTGTATGTATATGTGTGTATATATATATGTGTGTGTGTGTGTGTGTGTGTATATATATATATATATATATGTGTGTGTGTATATGTATATATATATATATATATATATATATATATTGTGTGTATATATATATCTGTGTTTGTGTCTATGTGTTTATGTATGTATGATATGAGAGGATTTCTTCATGATATACAATCTTGTTTTCTCATCGTGGCCTACACTAATTAACAGGCCCAAGGGAGACTGAGAGAGAGAAAAAGTGTACGAGACTAGCAACTCTAGACCTCCTTTGGTTCTTATGTGGATACCATGGAGATAAGACTTTGAGATAAACCCATTTAAGAAGAGAGGATCCATCATCATTTATGTAACTTGCAAAATGATGCCTTTTGTGAGTTGGCTTTGTCTTGAAAACTAAGTTTTATGGAAACATATGATGCGAGTCCCATCAGTGGAACCAAAATATTTATCCCAAGACATGTTGGGTGGCTAAACACAATGTTCCATCACCCCTGGAGTAGTGAGGAACATAGGATTCCACTATAAGAACAATTCATATTTCTACACACATCTCAAAGTGAGGTAAGAGAACATGGGTGACCTGATATGACATGATCAAAGTTGAAGGATCCTTGGATAGATCATTCTTAGTTCAAACAGACATGTTCAATTGTTGGAACTCTTCCATGATAAGGTATCAACTACCCTAATGTGGTATCATTTCATTAGATTGATCCTCCTTGTAGGATTTTGAGGAAGAAATATTTAGTTGTGATTTTTTCTCTCGGGAATTCAATAGACTTATCATACAATGTTAGGTTATGATGTTATTAATGAATTGTTCTATCAAAATACTAATATATAAAAGAAAAAATTGATAACAAAATCTTAAATTTCTAAAAGTTGAAAGAAAATACAAATCTCTTAGTAACTACAGCCATGCCTGAGTCTGAAATCTAAGTAATCGTATCACAATGTTTAGAAATCTTATATTTGTATAAATTGACTCAATCTTAATATGCATTACTTATAACATTACATCATTGGTTCATCTTGTCAGATATATGATATGTGATTTCTAAGTCTAACAATTAAGGGAAATATAATGATATGAATGTATGAATGTTGTGTATCTTAGGTATAGCATGACTAAATATGAACTAAACATATAAAACATATTATATATGCAAGTAACTTCGATCTTGAGTTACTTATGTAGGTATATTGGAAGTATATGGAACATTATAATAATAGTGAATTATAATGGACATGGCCCACTTATCTAAAGCATGCAATAAAATCCTAAGTTGTTATGAGAAAATGGGTCATGACTATTAATCTTGTGTGGGAGCACACCAAGTGTTTATTATTTGGTTTACCCTTATGGATAATACTTTAGAGTCAACTAGAGATTTATTAATTTATTAGAGTTTCATACTCCAATTAGTTTAATATTAAACTAACCTTATATTCTTTGTTTCCCTTGTAGACCTTTAGTGTCACTTTGGTGTAATAAGATACAATCATCAAACAAACCTCATTATTTGTAAACTTTGAATCACATCATCAAAATAGGGCCGTGGGCACATGTTTGGGTCTTTAATATGAGATCACTCATCCTAAGCATCATAAATTTATAATTGATTTTCTAAAATAAAAAGAATCGTGTCTTGTTATTCTAGTAATTTATTAGCTATCAATAGCATTTACCGAATCAAACTACGATCTATAGACCTATGTATGGATTAGAACATGCAGATATGATTATGAACATGCATATGTAATATCAATATATTTTCTTATAATTGATATAAAAAACATATTTTGTATGTCAATTTTTGGACAACTACTAGTTAGTAAAGTAACTTTTATAATTACGTTAGGGCTTCTAGCATTAATTAGGTTTCTTAGCATAAAATTGGGAAATCTCACCTATGTGTCATGATCATAGTCATAAGTAAACTCAAAACATCCTTAACCATTTGGATAAATTGTCTGATATTTCTCTCTATTGTAGGCTATTTATAACAATTATTTCATCAAGTAAACACTAGTCATTACTTATTCTATAATAGCATACCATTTTGGACATAAAAACCTATATCTAAGCTTTTAGTTACGTAGGTTTTCATTTTTTATTCCAATGGATATATGTTTTCTTCAAACTTACAGTCTGTATATTTGTAGTGACTTTATCAATGTGAGAAATTATTAGGAAAATAATAAATATTCACCTTCTTTCATTCCACCCTCACAAATGTAGTGTGGAACCCATTTAGAATCAGATATAGTTGGCCCTTGTGGGGAACTCCCTCATCTTCATTCCTCACTTTTTGCAAAACACATATGGGTGATGTGTTCCCCTATTTTTTGATGAGCCACTGTAAGAAGGATTCTAAAGGACAAACCTTCTTCCAAATGGCATCTTCAGTCTGATCGGATACTAGTCACAATATTCTAGTAGTGCGAGCACTAGGTTTTTGGGATTGCTTAAGGCATAGATATCTAATACACTAGGTTTTTGTGATTGCTTAAGGCATAGATATATAATACATGCCCCAATCACCAGACACATGTACCACTACCTCATTATTAAGGAATCCCAATTAATTGTAGTATTGGCCCACCATTGTCAACACACTCACTCAAATCACTAGTATAGGATTCATTGTCAGAATGTTAAGGCACGATGGCAATAGCCAATTAGGAATAACCCCTATGGAGGGTATCTTGTTATAGGTAGGACATTTCTCTTTTAATAAATAATGACTGGTACTATCTCTATAGGCCTAGTTTGAATACATTCATAATGTTATATATTTGGGTCTTACTTGATTACATGATAATTAGCTCGACTAACCTAGCTTGACTAGCATGTGATCTCTATTGTACATATGGATTGTGGACATTAGGAAATAACTTGAATTGAATGTCACAATAACATTTAGTTAAATGGAATTGTATTCTCTCCAGCCTTTCTTTCTTTATGTTCTCATATTCCTATCCTCAAACTAGGGATGTCTAGTTTATGTTAATAAAATCATATATTGTTTACTTGAATCCCAAAGATCATATCCTTCCTTGGCTCTATAAGACCCAGACTATTGGTAGCTCCTTCATGTCACAGGGTCATTGACAAAGCTTGATGCCTTCTTGTGCATCACCTTTGGCCTGGTATCAACATGGTATCAAGATCAGGAACACCCACATAAGAACCATTGATGTCTTGAACATTATAGATTCTTCATCCACAATCTCAAATCATCGAGTCCCATGAGACCCAGTTTGAGATCCTCCACAATGAGCTTATCAAATTGAGCATCAAACATGATATTAAAGGTTGTGAGAAGTAGCAAGACCTTGCATAAAAATGCAAGTGCTCACCATGGTGGGGTGACTATAGAAAACACAAGAAGTTTGACTTCCCCACCACACATGTGGGTTAGGTGATGTGAATATTACTTTGACCATGGCAACATAATGAACGATGTAGTAGAGATTAGACACAGTGTTTCACCTTGAAAATTCAGTGTTGGAGTGGTTCAGATCATATAAGAATATGAATGTCGATTCATCTTGACAAGAATTCTGTGAATGCTTAAACATATGATTCAAACTATCCTCAGTAGGTAATCCTCACAACAAGTTATCAAAAGAATACTATATGTGAAGAATGGAAGAATTTCAAGTTGAGTTCCAATAATTCATCAATTGGTACACAGAAGAGCTTGATTCATAGCTCTCAAATTATTTCTTCAGTGGCCTAAAAGAATAAATTTTGGTGGGTTATAGGTATGAGCACATAAAGTCTCACATGAGCTAGACAATCATGTGGAAGCCATTATGGATATGCACAAGCATTCACACCATAGTACTGGACAACATCTGCAACCCAACTAGACACCAAAAGACACAAGACGATGGCACCCATCCACCATTTATCCAAGGATGTGGGAGTCAAACACTGCATCTATGGGTTGTACTTATGGTACCTTGAAAAATACATGCTCAGTCACAAGTGTAACATCCTAGTTCTCATCATCATCAATGTTGACACTCAAGAATAAGATTGCTTGCAATATCTTCCTCCATATTTGCCTTCATCTTCTTATGCTTCTTTACCCATTCAGCCACCTCACCATGAATACTGAATAGCCTATGAACACCCCAACCATATTTTCAATGTCCCTCAATGGATCCATGAATCACACAATAAGACAATGGAGAACATGAGAAGGTTGTAGGATATTAATCTTCTTAACTCCGATAGTTCTAGGAATTCCATTAATCATATAGTAATCCCACTAACTTGTTCAATTTATAAACTATTGTTATAGGCAATAGAAAGCACTTGTAATATAATATTCATTTAAGGATTTAAGGACAAACATAACATGAATAACAATAAAACAAACTAAGAAATCTCTAAGTTGATCACTATCCTGAAGAAGAGAGACATTACTTGAAGAAATCATACTTCATCTAGTCATGAACTTAGAGAAAGGTATCATCTCTCTCCCATGTTTATCACAACCATTGACACCATCGGTGTAGCTCGGTGGCAGTTAGGTGCCACTACCCAATAGATCAGATCAAAAGGAAGAGTGGGGCAGAGAAGATTTCTCTTACGCAAGAGACAAACTCCACAAGAGAAGCGGTGGCTATGACAACAACATGTGACAGAGTTTCAAAAAACAAACAAGTGTAGCTTTGAGATATGTTTTATCCTAGTTCTAGGGGCCTTATCTATAGAACTCTCACACTTAGTCCTGTTCCTGGTTTGATGTAATCACAACACGAACCATGACCCAAAATCCATGAGCCATGTGCTCACGCTCGAGCGCAGCCTGGCTCAGTGTATCATGGTGATTCGAGGCATGACGAAGTGTGGCGTGGCACACGTGTGGTGGTGGTGTGGTCACCATACCCACCACAGGGGTGAACATACCCTCTTCTAGAGCTTCTGCACACTAATATCACATGCTCCTTCATATAAGGAACACAAAAGATTTAGAAGTTGGTAGTGTGGGACTAAACCTTCTTCTCATTTGCATAATAAGACAAAAAATTACTTTTTCCTCCACACTCCATATGTACTAGTTGTACCTATATTGGGTTTAACATGTGCTAGCTAATGTTACCTAAGATAATATAGCTAACAATCCCCATAAAGTCCAATTTGTAGTGTGCTCTTCCACTCATCCCTCCATATTGTACCAGGTTATAATGGCAACAAAGACAAAAGTGATGCATTAAAGGCCATTACATCCAAATCAAGAATAAAATTGGTATCAGGGAACAAACCAATTCTTCTGTTGTGGCCTACAGACCATCAATCATTAGATTCTCCAAGGATGTATTGCTAACATCATGTCCAAGGACTTAACACCATTCATAGAGTAAATCTCTTACAAATTTTCAGTCATGATACTAATAGGCTTTAGCAAATAGAAACACAGACATTGAAATCATCTAGAAAGTTACATGGTGTCAACCAATTCACCTAACAGCTTGTTATTATGAAATTGAACCCAATTTGTGGGATCTACACTCATTTGGGTTGGGTTGCTACTGCTTGCAAATAACAAGGGGTTGACCCATCCTCAACCTAGATTTCTCAACTAAGACCAAGGTAAGACCTTAAGTCAAAGGATTAGTTGTATTATCTTAGGATCCTACATAGTTTATAACCACAAATCCATTATACACTAGCTCCATTACAAACTTGAGTCTAACATGGATGTGTCTATGTTGTTTTTTATTGTACTTGGAACTCCTTATCTTGGCTATAGTTGTTGTTCTATCACAGTGAACTAAAATTGTAGGAAATGACTTTTCTACCATAGGTAAATTTGATATAAGTCCATGTAGCCATTCATCTTCAAATATAGTTTCATCTAAAGCACACAACTTAGCCTCAAATGTGGACCAAGACAATATGGTTTATTTATTAGACCTCCAAGCAACATCACCTCCTCCCAACAGGAATACATCCTTTACATATGCTCAAGATGGAACATGTAATAGTTGGATCCTCTTGAGAAACTTCCTTGGGAGCACCAGATTTCGTGGGGAAAACATCCTAAGAATAGGTTGCATTATGAAGTTCCACTACTTCATTTATATCAATTCCTCAGATTTCAAATTTTACAATCAAGAATATATATGCATAACTTATCTCTATGTAACCGAAGAAAATGGCATCTATAGTTTGTGATCCCAATTTCTTCCTTTTATTTTTAGGGACAAGCACTTTCCTGAGGTACCACCACACTTAAAGATATGTGAGACTTATCTTTTGGCCTCTCCATAAACTAAATGGACTACTCTCTTTATGTTTATGGGAAATTATATTTAGAATATCACAAGCCGTATTCAATATTCCACCCTTGGATAGACATAAAGTTTGGAGAAAGTATTTACGATGTCCATCAGGGTTTAGTTCTTACATTCAGCAATCCCATTAGATTGTGGTGTAAAAGGAGTAATAATCTCATGAACTATACTATGGAATTGATAAAATGCTATGAACAAAATTGAGATATACTCTCCTCCCTTATCATACCTTAATCTTTTAAGTATCTTTTGTTTGTGTTTCAACTTATTTCTTAAATATTTTTTATTTTCTAATGTCTCATCTTTACTTTTAAGAAATAGACGTAACATAATTTACTAAGATCATAATTGAAAGTTATAAAATAACATTTACAATCCCTAGTTACAATCCCATTAAATTTATAGATATCAATATGTACTAAATCCAAAATTTCATAACTCCTATCCACATAATAAAAAGGTTTTCTAGGTAATTTAACTTGCACACAAATTTCACATCTACTCCTTACCACCCTCAAACTAGTGGTCAAGTCAAGCTAGACAATCGGGAGATAAAGCTTATTCTTACTAAGACGGTAAGACCAGACCACAATGATTGGTCTCTATGTCTTAATGAAGCTTTATGGGTGTATATAACATCATTTAAGGCCTTGATTGGCACCACATCCTTCAAGCTTGTATATGGTAAGAGTTGCCATCTACCTATTGAGATGCAACACAAGGCGTTATGGGCATTAAAATCTATGGACATGGATGTAGAGACCATGGGAGTGAGAAGAAAACTGCAGCTCCATGAGTTGAAAGAGATGAGGCATGAATCCTATGAGTTGTATAAAAGCTACAAGGTAAGAACCAAATTCTTGCATTACATGATCGTGAAGAAGAACTTTGAGCCTGACGATGGGTATGGCTATACAATTCAAGGATGAAGTTCTTTCTTGGAAAACTTAGGTCTAGATGGGAAGGACCTTATCTAATCAAGCATGTGTATCCATCGGATGCCATTGTGATATGTGATAAGGAAGGAGCAAAAGAGTTTACGGTCAATGGAAAAAGGTTGAAGGTCGTTGTTGAAGTTGTTCTGGAAAAGGTGTATCAAAGTTTTAACATTGTGATGCTATTTGAGGAAGATCTTATTGATGAAGAGATGTGCTTGAATGCACCCAAGAGATATATATGTCAATGATGCTTTAAAGATTCCAAGAGAACAAAAGAATCAAGAATCAATAAGCCTGGCTGAAGGCATAAAATTCAGTGCTAGTGGGAGGTAACCCACCTAGATTTGGGAACTTTTGCACCCCCTTCACTTTTTGATACTTTTGCTTTGTTTTTACACGATTCCAAGATATATATACACACACACTTGTTCTTGATAGTTTTTTTTAGTTTTGATGTGACACGATGATAGGTCGAAGAGAGAATGAGAAGATGGGTGTAACAATTTTAAGGAAAGAGAAATGAGATACCACAATGTTTACATTGAGAAGTTTGAAGTTCCATGAAATTGTTTTGAATTCATTGCACTGAAGAGACTCACCACGAGCGTGGCAAGAGAAACCCATCACAAGCATGGTGAAGGACATGGGCGTGGTAGAAAACATGACAAAATCAATAGAGAAGTAGGGCAAAATATGAAGGAACCAACACGATCGTGGGGAGAGCCATTGTCGTGCTAGCATATCACCATCACGACTGTTTTGCTCGATACGAGTGTGGAAGGAGTAGCCCAACACGGGCATGCAGAAGGCCATGAGTGTGGTAGAAAATTAAACAAAGTCATAGGGAAGTTTAAAAAAATGCGAAGGAAGCACCACGACCGTGGCGGCCGCCACGGGCGTGGCACTCGAAGGACACCACGGTCATTTCAACCTCCACGGTCGTGGAGAGGGTCAAAAGATCCAATAGCCACCCAACCTCCATGATCATGTCCCACACCAAGGTCATTCCACTACCACTCCACCTCACTCATGGTCCTCCACCAAGATCGTGACGGGGGGTTGACCCCACCTAAAATTTTTACTTAACTTACCTATCTCACCATGACTCTTCCTCATTCAAACCTTCTGTCTGCGCCACGGCCCCAATGACCTCCCCTCTTCTGATCTTCCTCCTCCATCCTTATTCCTTATCCAATCCACCCCAAACCACATCCCACACCTCCACCTACTTCTCCTCTTCATTTTCCACCACCCAATCACCACCAATACCCCACAAATCACCATTTCTGCCGCCAACCTCACTCCAAGACTTTCACCCAAAAACCCATTGTAATTTCAGTCTTTCCTCCTCTAAATCCATTTCCCATACATCCATTACCACAACCACACCTCCACAAGCCGATTCCATCCCATTCACGCCTCCATTTCACCCCTCTACCACCAAAATCAGAAAATCACAACCCTCACCTCCATCACCACCTCCACACCATGAAGGGAATAGGGAAAGCTATGAAGAAAGGAGATCAAAAGAGCCTTGAGGTAATCACTGGAGGCAAGGTGTGTCTTCGCCTTCGACAAGTTTAGGTCGTACCTCGTTGGAGCAAAGGTCAAGGTATATACAGATCGTGGGGCAATAAAATACCTAATGCAAAAGAAAGACACAAAGCCCCGTCTGTTGAGGTGGGCCTTATTGCTGTAAGAGTTCGACCATGAAATTATCGACAAGAAGGGCGCAGAAAATGTGGTCGCCGACCACCTATCGAGGATCGTAGCTGAAGGGCAAGGGGGACCACTGATCAATGACGACTATGCCGATGAAGCTCTTATGTTGGTAGAAGCAAAAGAAGAAGACTTGCCTTGGTTTGTAGATATCTGCAACTATCTTGCTTGTGGGGAACTGGCTCCTGACATTACTTACAATCAGAAAAAGAAATTATTCACGGATGCTAAAAATTACTATTGGGATGATCCTCTCCTCTTCATAAGATGCGCTGACAGTCTATACAGGAGATGCATCCCCGAGGAAGAAATCGCGAACATCCTGAAAGAATGTCACGCCTCCCCCTACGGTGGACACCTGGGTAGCAAAAGAATGGCTGCAAAAGTGCTACAGTCAGGTTTCTACTGGCCCTCGCTATTCAAAGATGCTGCACAATTTGTAAAAGTTTGCAAGGTGTGCCAGTCTACAGGGAATATAGGGCGGAGGAATGAAATGCCGATGGCGGACTGGATCGAAGTAGAGATCTTCGACATGTGGGGGATTGATTACATGGGACCGTTTCCTCCTTCCAGGGGGTATCAATACATACTAGTGGCAGTAGACTATGTATCGAAATGGTTGGAAGCAATAGCAACCCAAACATGCGACGCCAAGTCGATAATCAAGCTATTCGAGAAGACGATCTTTCCTCGGTTCGGTGTACCGCGCACTGTAATAAGCGACGGTGGGTCACACTTTGGAGAGAGACAGTTTGAAACACTCCTACGTAAGTACGGAGTGAAGCACAAGATTGCTACACCCTACCACCCACAGACGTTAGGGCAGGTAGAGGTTTCCAACAGGCAAATTAAGCAGATCCTTGAGAAAATTGTCAGCTGAACAAGGAAAGACTGGTCTATGAAGCTTGACGACGCACTATGGGCCTACAGGACCGCCTACAAAACGCCCATTGGAACCACCCCCTACAAAACTCATATCCACCTCCAATTTTAGGACGCGCGATTTAGGCCGGTCAGTTGGTGAACCGATCGGCTCAAGTGGTGAGTCGATTGGCTCATGTGTCAATGAAACGATCGGCTCATTATTGAATCGGTCGATTCGTGGACCAACCGAGATCATTTGGAAAGTCAGAAGACTATTTTGCAAATACAATTTGTTTCACTTGTACAAATTTGATTTGGACAAGGATTAATATTTGATTAATCAGAAACAAATATGAAAGTCAATTTGAGTTGGATCAGGACCACGAATCGATCGACTCAGAAGTGAACCGATCGGTTCAGGTGTCCCAAACGATCAGTTCAGGTGTGAACCGATCAGTTGAGGTCACCAAATGACCGTTTCAGGGTTGAAACGATCGGTTCAGCTAGCGCAGTTGGTTGTTTTGTGGAAAATCTCGAACCCTTCTACTCTTGCTTTAATCCTGCATTGCCCGGGGTAGAGAACCATGTCCCATGACCCTCCTATATATATAGGGGTATTGGGGGCTTCTCAAAGTACAACTCAGAACACCAATTGCTCTTCAAAGATGTCGTTCTCTCTGGTTTTGGTAACCGAGAGAGCCCGAGCAAGTGCTACCCGATAAGGGAGGCACAACAAAGGAAAGACAACTGCAGAAAGGCAACTGGTTGTAGGAGAGTGCGTCAGTGACTAGTACGCCGACGGGAGGGTATGACTCCTTCTGGTACCTTGTGCGACAAGGCGATCAGAGTTCCAGGCAGTCTGTGTGGACGACTACAGAGGTGGGAGACTTCTACCACTCAGAGGACAGTTGTCAATCTTGATAGTCTCAGTGAGACCAGGAGCTGCACAGACACCGTCCAAGACCGGAGGTGAAGACCGCGCAAGCCGTAAGGTAATGTCGTCGAGCAAGCCTCGGGACAAGGTACGCCTCTACAAACCATCCTTCATATTGTATAGACGTTGACGCGATTCTTTTATTCTAGGTTTGGGAGAAGAAGAAAAAATTTCCGCTGCCTTCTCTGTCTCCCCTAAAACCCAATAGTGGTATCAAAGCCACGTCAACTGCTCTATACTTTAGGATTATCGATATGATCGATTTTGGTTTGTCGCCTTTATTTATTGCATACGATGCGAATAAAATTGGATTTATGCATGTCCAATCCTAAATCCACAAATCCCTATATACATATATGATATGTAATATAAATGCACTCGATGTGCGTCGCCCTTAGATGAGTTTTGTGGTGGATGGATAGCATGGTTATGGCCAATAAACCCTATGTATGTGTTCTTGGTTGAATGTGGTTTCTTGCATCTCAGTCTGTGCACTGATTCCTTATTTCCTATTCCTAATGTAACTCGAGATAACTCGAGATTTCTTTCCTACCTTTTCTCCCCCCGAATGTAGCTTGGGGTTTCCTTTTTCAAATGTAAAATAGGATAGATTTTTTATTTCATGTTATGTCAAAGAACGGCAGACCTTTTGATGACCGGTTTGAGGAGAGAGACGAGTGGGTGGCGACCTGAGGAGATGCACAACGACCAATGAACTAATCGGCTGGAGGTGCCAATTGATCGGCTGGTGGCACCCAACCGACCGACCTGATGGCGAGCCGATCAATCATGAAGATGAGTTGATCAAACCTAGAACGGCGAAGCACAGAGTTCATCTTGTACAGGTTGCATGTGATGTGGACCTAGATGACCGTGATTCCTCTTGGCTTGAGGAATCACATTAGGATGGTCATAACCATTGCTTTTATCGTTTCACATGTTTTCTATGGGATGTAGCATGTATATGATACTTACTATATTGTGGTGATTGGATATGTATATGTACCTATAAAAACCAAATCCCTCATCTAAATATTAAGTCTTTCACGCCTTCCATTAGCGACACACATGAAAAACCTGATCGACAAAGCGTAGATTATGCCAAAACATGGTGCACTGTCTATCTCGCGGAAGTGTGAAGGGTAAACATGTAGGTTCTCCCAAAGCAGGGTGCATGTTTACTGTGTCAGCTTTTGGGTTAGACTTAACTGGTGATTCTTAGAGCGTCTAAGCCCAGAGGCACGGAATGTTCATGGTAAGGTGTTGCACATGTTCATTCATCAAGAGTTGCATATGATGCAATTGGAATGATGGCCTACCTAAATAATCAAGATTGTGGGCGATCAGCCAAAGCTAACTCATGACTTGATGAAATATGGATCTTGACCCACTAGCCGATTGTGCGATGCAATCTTCTGAATTGATGGTGAGGGCTAGCAATTTGAATCAAAATAGTGGGAGTGGTAATTAATTAAAGGCCTAATTAACTATTGTCAAATTTTATTCAAATCAAATCAAAAGGAGTTTTGACAAATGCAATTTTGTCTTGTAGAATGGCAAAAGAATCATCTTTTAAAATGGGCAAATTAATTGAGAATAAATTCCATAACTGGTTGGGGATTGTGAGAAGTGTTCTGCACAATCCAGATATACCGGTAGCCTTTGAATCCACTCTATGTACGCCTAAGAAGAAGGATAGTTCATTGATGGAGATCAATGGAACAAAGTCTAATGACAACGGTGAGGGAGAGAAGGGTTCTCTCGCCAAACCAATGTCAGAATCTTCTGCGCTCAAAACATGGAGAGGATGGAAGGAACGATGGAAGAAGAAGTCAGAGATAGAGATCTCTACTTCTGGTGTATATGTAATAGAGATTAACTTTACTACTTCTTTGTCATGGGTACTTGATACCGGATGTGGATCTCACATTTTTTCAAATGTGAATGATCTTAAGAGAAGTAGGCCTTTGGGGAAAGGCGAGGTTGAACTACGTGTTGCCAATGGGGAAAGAGTTGCCGCCAGTGCCGTAGGAACCTATGAGTTAACTCTACCAAGTGGGCTAATAATAGAGTTGAAGAACTGCTATTATGTACCTTCCATAAATAGGAATATCATTTCCGTCTCTTGTTTGGACAAGGATGATTTTGAATTTCTTATTAAGAATGGAAAGTGTTCCATTTCAAAAGATGGGATCTTTTATGGCAGTGCCCCAATGTCTTATAGTCTATACTTGATAGATCTAGAGACAAGTATATACAACGTAAACACCAAAAGACAAAAACTCAACAACTCAAACAAAACATATCTTTGGCATTGTCGTCTAGAGCACATAAATGAGATGTGCATCTCTAGACTCCATAAAGATGGTTATCTAGACTCTTTTGATTATGAATCAATAGAGACATGTGAATCTTTTTTGTTGGGCAAGATGACCAAGACTCCCTTTTCAGGTAAAGGTGAGAGAGCTAGTGATCTATTAGGACTCATACATATTGATGTATGTGGGCCTTTTAGAACTAATGCCAGAAATGGGTATCAGTACTTCATTACCTTCACCGATGACTTCAGTAGGTATGGCTATGTGTACCTGATGAAACATAAGTCAGAAACTCTTGAAAGGTTCCAGGATTTCATGAATGAAGTAATAAACTAACTTGGTAAAAGTATTAAAGCACTTCGATCCGATCGAGGTGGAGAATACTTAAGCCATGAGTTTGAGGACCTTCTGTGATCCCATCGTATTGTATCACAATGGACTCTGCCTGGAACACCACAACATAACGGTGTGTCTGAAAGAAGGAATCGTACCTTACTGGATATGGTGTGATCGATGATGAGTTTTGTTGATCTTCCGATTTCCTTCCGGGGTCATGCTCTTGAAACTGCCGCATTTACACTTAATCGAGTACCATCTAAATCGGTTCAAAAGACACCATATGAGATATGGACTGGGAAGTATCCCAATATGTCTTTTATGAGGATTTGGGGGTGTGAGTCATATGTCAAGAAAATATTTCCTGACAAGCTAGGCCCTAGATCTGATAAATGTTATTTTGTTGGATATCCTAAGGAGACCAAGGGATATTACTTATACCACCCAACTGACAACAAAGTGTTTGTTTCCAGGGATGCTGTGTTCCTAGAAAAGGAATTTATTTCCAAAGGAAGCAGTGGGAGGAAAATAGAGCTTGAAGAGGTTCAAGTCCAACAAGAAAACATTGAACCAATAGATGTAGAAGAGGAACATAGAGATTCACAAGGTGTTGTGGAATCTCAGTCTCCTCAAGTAACACAAGGACCTCGTAGATCTAGTAGGACACGCCTTGAACCTGAGAGGTTTGAATAACTTGTGACTCAGGAAGGCGGTGAGTTGATCATAGATGATGATCCAACTACCTATCTAGAGGCTATTGAGGGACCAAATTCTGAGAAATGGCTTGAGGCCATGAAATCCGAGATGGAATCCATGTACTCCAACAAAGTATGGACTTTGGTGGAACCACCTGAAGGGGTGAAACCCATAGGGTGCAAGTGGGTCTTCAAGAAGAAGACCGACATGGATGGCAATGTGCAAACTTATAAAGGCAGATTGGTTGCAAAGGGATTTCGACAAGTTCAAGGTGTTGACTATGATGAAACTTTTTTTCCATTTGCCATGATTAAGTCCATCAGGATTATGCTTGCTATTGCGGCTTACTATGACTATGAGATTTGGCAAATGGATGTTAAAATTACATTCCTTAATGGGAATATAAATGAGGATGTGTACATGACACAACCTGAAGGTTTTATTGATCCAAAGAATGTCAATAAAGTTTGTAAGATACAAAGGTCAATCTATGGATTGAAGCAAGCATCTAGGAGTTGGAATCTTTGATTTGATGAGGAAGTCAAAGTGTTTGGCTTTATTCAAAATGAAGATGAGCATTGTGTGTACAAGAAGGTTAGTGGGAGCACGACCACATTCTTCATATTGTATGTAGATGACATACTATTAATGGGGAATGATGTCTCAACCTTAGAGAAGGTAAAGACTTGGCTTGGGAATACTTTCTCAATGAAGGACTTAGGAGAAGCATCCTACATTCTAGGTATTAAGATCTATAGAGATAGATCTAAAAGGCTTCTCGGACTAAGTCAAAGCACGTACATTGACAAAGTGCTGAAGCGGTTCAGCATGGAGAACTCAAAGAGAGGCAACATCCCCATGCTACATGGAGTCACCATCTCTAGAGCTCAATGTCCCCAATCTTGTGAAGAGAGGGAGCGTATGGATGGGATCCCATATGCATCAGCCATCGGATCCATCATGTACGCTATGTTGTGCACACGCCCAGATGTCTTGTATGCCCTCTGCATGATGAGCATGTACCAGTCAGATCCTGGGGATGCTCATTGGACAGCCGTAAAGAACATCCTAAAGTACTTGTGAAGGACTAAGGATCAGTTCCTTGTATACGGCGGTGAGGAAAAACTAGTTGTAAAGGATTACACCGATGCTAGCTTCCAAACTGACAAAGATGATTACAGATCACAGTCAGGATTTGTATTTTGCCTAAACAATGGAGTTGTGAGCTGGAAGAGTTCCAAGCAAGAAACAGTTGTCGATTCTACTACAGAGGCCAAGTATATTACTGCTTCACATGCATCAAAGGAGGTTGTGTGGATTAGGAAGTTCATCTCTAAAGTTGGTGTAGTTCCCAGTAGCTGTGATGCAATTGAGCTTTATTGTGACAATAATGGAGCTATTGCTCAAGCTAAGGAGCCCAGATCACATCAGCGGTCCAAGCACATATTGTAGCGCTTCCATCTCATACGAGAGATCGTACATCGAGGATATGTGAAGATTTGCAAAGTACCAACTGAAGACAACATAGTTGATCCACAAACTAAGGTCCTTTCTCAGCAGAAGCATGATGGTCATGCTAGGTCACAAGGACTGAGGTTCCTTGGTGACTAGCTCTAAGTGCAAGTGGTATTCTATTGGTATGTATGCCCATAGAGCAAGTCATGTGATGATTGTAATGGGATACTTTGTAAATGATTTGAATAATAATAAAGGCAATTTCTGATCTATATGTTTTAACTATTTCTGAGATGATAGTGTAACATGATAGATGTCTAAAGAATTGTTTTACTCAATGACGTATGCTTTTAGATTAAGGACCTAAACGATGAGATCATACGGATGTTAAGAGTATACATTCTTGTTTAGTCCCTAGTCTGTTATTATTGTGGAAATAACCATAGACATCAATAACACTAAAGACTAGATTGTGTGTTGGTTGATGACAAAATCTCATTAGTCATGATATAGTGATATCAAACCAAGCACATAGGTACTTTTTAGAGAACAAGTGTACCGGACAGACCAACCATGAGAGTGACACATGGAACTATGATTTGGTAGTCACAGTCAGCTCTCACAGTGATGGTGGTGAGTGTGATTCTTCGACCTAAAATCACTACACTCAACACATGTCGTTGGGTACACTTTGACATCATCAAACGCAGCCCTGAAACATGGGTTGTTATAAAGGTGATGATTGGGTGACTTTGAGACATGGGGCTTTTGAGGGGTGAGTGATAGATATGGGATTTGTCCCTCCTAAGGGAGTTTGATGTCCATGGCCACTTGATGAGTAGGATTGACAAAGACATGTGCATACATGTTTGAATCAATATGTGATATTGATGTCACACACATCTCACCCAATCTACTCTGAGATCAAGGAAATGGATGAACGTTGAAAGGATGACGGTACCATGCCTTGAGTTCATTCAGGACATTAGTGACAAAGGAATTATACATTCACTGTAACTTCATTCACGGATTGTAGGATTGAAAGTTGTTCTCCAACTTTCTATTTCACTTGGGTAGCACTGATGTGCGACTAGGCACCGCTCTTTGCTTGTGAAGTCATAAGGGTTATGAACTTTCACTGCCAACGTGAAATGGACCTGCAGGGTCACACACATAGGATTTAACCTGGAAGAGGAGTTTTATCCATAAACGATGTTTAGATTGATTACTAAAGGAGTTTAGTAGTTCAATTAAACACTCAGTTGATTGATAGCTCAAAATCATAGTGTTCAAGGTGTTGGACCGATTGATTAGAGTATTGGATTGATTGAAACTATGATTGACTGATTTGCACAGTCTGCACTCCCAACCGATCGGCTCATGTAATGAACCGATCGGCTCAGGTTGGTGAACTAATCGGCTCAAGTGGTGAGTCGATCGGCTCATGTATCAATGAAACGATCGGCTCAATTGTTGAACCGGTCGATTCGTGGACCAATCGAGATCGTTTGGAAAGTCAGAAGACTATTTTGCAAATACAATTTGTTTCACTTGTACAAATTTGATTTGGACAAGGATTAATATTTGATTAATCAGAAACAAATATGAAAATCAATTTGAGTTGGACCAGGACCACGAACTGATCGGCTCAGAAGTGAACCGATCGGCTCAGGTATCCCAAACGATCGGTTCAAGTGTGAACCGATCGGTTGAGGTCACCAAACGACCATTTCAGGGTTGAAACGATCGGCTGGCGTAGTTGGTTGTTTTGTGGAAAATCTCAAACCCTTCTACTCCTGCTTTAAATCCGCATTGTCTAGGGTAGAGAACCATGTCCCATGACCCTCCTATATATATAGGGGTATTGGGGGCTTCTCAAAGTACAACTCAGAACACCAGTTGCTCTACAAAGTTTTCGTTCTCTCTAGTTTTGGTAACCGAGAGAGTCCGAGCAAGTACTACCCGATAAGGGAGGCTCAACAAGGGAAAGACAACTGCAGAAAGGTAACTGGTTGTAGGAGAGTGTGTCAGTGACTAGTATACCGACAGGAGCGTACGACTCCTTCCGGTGCCTTGTGCGACAAGGCGATCGGAGTTCCAGGCAGTCTGTGTGGACGACTGCAGAGGCAGGAGACTTCTGTCGCTCGGAGGACAGATGTCAATCCCGACAGTCCCAGTGAGACCAGGAGCTGGACAGACACCGTCCAAGACCGGAGGTGAAGACCACGCAAGCCGCGAGATAACGTCGCCAAGCAAGCCTCGGTACAAGGTACGCCTCTACAAACCATCCTTCCTATTATATAGACGTTGACGCGATTCATTTATTCTGAGTTTGGGAGAAGAAAATTTATGTTTCCGCTGCCTTCTCTATCTCTCCTAAAACCCAACAAAAAAAAATCCACAAATTGGGCATGTCGTGCAATACAAAGTATTCCAGTCACTATTTAAGGCAATGGTAACCATGGTAGTTGGATGGGTACCAAGGAAGACGCAAGGTTTGGCACAAAAGGCAGAGTTGTGCAGGTTGTAAGGACATGTCAATGGAAAAGTGGCAGACTGAAAAGCTTTCAACATATGATAAATCTGAAACAGTACCATATAAAGACAATGAAATGGAGAAAAAAATTGGTGAAGCAAAGAGGGAAATTGATTAATTAAAATATATTGTAGTATCAAAAGCAAAATGTCAGTACTGTTTTGGAGCACTGTCTTGCCCAAGAAGGGTGAGGCAAGTGACTACAACATGGTGAATTTTTCTTTCAGCACCACCGTTTTGTTCATGGGTTTGCAGGCAAGAAAGATGATGGTGAATACATTGTAATTCCATGTGGTTTTTGAGAGAACCAAATTCTCCACCCCATCACTTTGAGACTTCAAATTTACAATCCAATTGTTCTTACATCAGTGCTTGAAATTGAAAAAAAAAAAACACAAAGCACGTCGACTTATGAAATAAAGAGAATACCCACGTGAAATTAGAAGCATCATCAGCAATAATTAAAAAGTAATGATGTCCATCGACGGAGGCAACAGGTGACGGACCCCATACATCAAGAAAAAGTAAGTCGAGAGATGAACATTGTGGTAGTTGTGCTAGGCAAATGTATGCAGGAAGATTTTTCCTGAATACACAAAGTACATTTATTGAAAGTAGAGGAGGACAACAGTGGCAGGCAGTGGGAGCCAATGACTATGTGAACGACGCGGGAGTGTGGATGACCAAAGCGATTGTGCCAACAATACCAGGAGACCCTTTTAGAGAGATGAGTTGTTGGTGGAGGTGGTTGGTATAGCAGGCGATAAATCTCGTCACTAGTTTTGGCATGAAGAAGAGTCTTGTTGGTCTGTGAATCCTTCACAACAAAAAAAGTCAAATTGAAACTCAAAGCAGCAGCGATTATCTCGGATAAACCGAGAGACAGAAAGCAAGGACTTAGTTAAAGAAGGAACATGAAGAATTTGAGACAGTAAGAGAATGAGAAGGAGAGGAAAGAAGAGATTTTCTAGTCAAACAGATTTCCAAACATGTACAATCACCCACATGAAGATGGCCCAAGCCTTGATATGATTCAACATAATGCAAATGACTGATTTCAGGGGTTGCATGATGCGTCATGTCGATGTCTGATACCATGTGTCATACGGAAAAGAAGATGGAACTGGATCCGACAACAAAGTTGGCGAGCACGCGTTGGTAAAATTGGCATTGTAGTGAGGTGCGCCTAGGCCAGCTAGATGCCATGGTGCCCATAATGACAATGGTACAGATTGTGATCCTGAGTGTTTCATAAGGGACAGGAATCACATCGTGTTTGTCCATGATCGGAGCCATGAGGTGCTAGCTCGAGAAGACACTGCACGTGGATAAGGCAGCAGAGTCATTTTCTGCATTGTGTTGGCAACTGGAAGAAGAGCAGTGTTTTTGAGTTGATTGTGAATTCTATGGCTTACTAATAGACTGTTGAGTTCGTTATACATAACATGATTAGCGTGAGATGATAGCAAGGCAACCATCTCCTTAAAGTAGGAGCTTAAATTGTTGAATAACATTGAATGTGGCAAGGGGCATAGGGTGTCCAGTAGTAGCAAGTTGGTTGGGGAGAGATTTTTTTATTTGAGATATGTGGCAGCAGGCCAATCACCTTGTTTGACAGTTTAGAGCTTGTTGGTGAGTTGGAGGATACTTGTAAGGGGGAGCCAAAAGTTGTATGAATGGCATGTCATACGTCATAAGAGGTGTGGAGGCCAACCATTGCAGTCATCACCTCCTCGGTTCAAGAGACAAGGATCTAGCTAAGAAGTTGTTGGTTTGTACGTTGTCATTGCACTAATCATAATTGAGAGGAATTTCATAGGGTGAGGGGGAGCAAGTATCAGTGGAAAGGGATGGTGGAGGATAAGGGTTGGATCCATCAATGAACCCAAGGAGATTGAAGTTTTGTAGGAGGGGAGTGAGTTGGGTCTTCTATAAAAAATTGTGGGTGAAAGTTTGATAGAGAAATAGTGATGAACTTGGTGAACGTGGGGTAAGGAGGGAAATTTGCTGGAGTTGGAATCCATAGATGAGGAGGATGAGGAGGAATTGGTAGAAGCCCGGTAGACATGGTTGGCTCTAATACCATGTGATTGTAGAAAAACGTTTGATATTTTATTGAAATTCATTACCTTTTTACAAACGATACTCGCATATAAATATGCACAGGTCTACAATAGAGAAATATCTAAATAGTTGTTGTTGTAGATCCAATTTCAATGCAGCAAATAATGGTGTGGTTGTTGGGCATGGTTTTATTGAATTGTGGTGTTTATTACAACCGTTTTATCTATTTTGCATGTCAGTTGTAATCTTTTGCGCACATTGTGCATAGAAATCGATATATGCACTACACATTTGGTGTGATGTACATAATATAAAAGTATCATTCGCATTACCAGCTGTAGGTTGTTTGAGTTTTCCCGTACCATGTAATAGTTTGTTGGCTGCATTATTGCATCTGACTATATCATCGTGAAATTATCACGAACAACCTAGCTAATTGTCATATAGAATTGGTGTATTTTCTACATGTCCTCTATTGTTGGAATCTGCCACTAGTATACATGCATGACCCCCATTACGTATGGTCATTCATAGAGAACACGCAAATCTCATACAAAATCCTATCATTATGCCAAAAAAAACTTTCGTGTACTTGTACTAGATATTTCTGCATGACTCTAGCGGTGTCATCTCGACCATTGACTGATAAACACTCATGGAACTCTCAATCCATCATATCACAAGTAATGAGTTCATATATGGAATATTTATGGGAAATTATAGATTAAAGTCATATTCCATATCTAGTTCATTGGGTAACTGATTGTCTTTCAAATGACAAATGTTGAGCACTTATTCACTATATTGTTTCAACATTTTAGGAAACTTGCTTTTCGTGTGATGTAGAATTGAATGGGTCATTTGTAAAATAGCCCTATCAAAATCAACCAAATTGATCGTGAGTCACTAATGTATATCCATTGATATTATATTCAAATTTTTAGATTGTAAATGTCTCAGAAATGGAATTTGCATCTATTTAGTCACTCCATAGTACATGAAGTTTCCATTTAGTATATTTTGTCCTTTATAGTTACAACTTACTTGGTAACAAATTCTAGATGGAACCCACTATTTTGCAGAGGACTATTCTCATAACAATCCTTCATGTAGAAGGCAGCCAATTCATAAGGTATCTAAGCAGAGATGAAATCACATATTTTCTTGCACCACAATGACAACCATTTCAATCGATTTGAGTCATTTTCAGGAGCATGTTGAATCTTTTTTTTTATATTTGTGTTAATCATAGTATTATAAGTTTTTTGTCATACATGTCCATTACTTAGTCTAGGTCTGACTGGAAACTTGTAATTCTTTATACTTTGTGACATTGGTATCACCACCATTATTTTAAATTACATTAAGTGTGCAAGGTTCCATTTGTCACGTTTATAGTTACTACTTTAATTAAATGGTGCATTTTTGTTGAATCATGTCATGGATATCCAAATTATTGAATTCCTTTGATATCAACTTTGGACAAGTAAGTACAACAAAACTCAATGGTCTACTCAACTATATATCATTTGACATTACAACCTTCAAGGAAATCTATGTTAGTTGCATACCTTTCAACAGAAACATTGATATCTCAAAATGATGACCATTGTAAGCAAAATAGGCCCAATAGTTTAACTTCTTTTACAAATAATAGTTAGATGAATCATGATCTTGGATGTTGGATCATAAATTTCAAGTTGAAGTTAGGTGTCATATTCAACACATTTATGACATACTTGATCTCTTATTGGCTCAATAACCTTATGAGATATTGTAATGAAGGAGAAAAGCTAAGTAATTGCATTTTCCAATGAATTAAGAAGGATAAATTAAATTAGAAAAAATGATTGCATCATAGTAAGATAAAAAAAGTAGTTCAAAATTTAGAGTGAGACAAATATTTCAATAATACGAGATTCGTATGTTCTCAAGAATATTCATCCAAACTTTATTTGTCAATGGACAATCACAAAGGTGACCTTCTCAATTTTTTGACAAACTATGAGATCTTTGCTGAAGTAATTGTGAGTGCCCTTGCCTTGTGGAGCCAAAATTTTCTAATTTTCATTTTGAGTAAATCAAGTGTAGCTCTTATACCATATTTTGGCTCCCCATGTACAGTTAGTGGTGTAACACTAATGTTATCATGCATGTTCTGTTCATTGTGTATTATATTTATCTTTATACAACATGTTAACCCCCCTATGCATCACATTGTGATAATTCATGTACCAATTATAGATCTTTATAAGAGATCCTACATAAAATATATTCTCGTTATAAGCTTAAAGAAGTTGAATAATGTAGAATGAGATGTATTAATAATGCATATGCCTCTCTCTCTATCATTATCCAAGTTATGTAAAAAAACTTTTCTCTAAGAAAATTTGTTTTATATTTTAGTCAAAAGGTAACAAAAACAAATTGCCCACTGTTCAGGATTTTTAGTCTATTGGGAATGGTTAGTTAAGTTTTATATGAGGCAATTACATCTATTCAATCTTCCTCCTTTAATTTCTCCATATTTTGATGCCATCTCATAGGATTGGTCAACATGGGCATCGCCTTTTGTGCTCTTTCCAAATTGAGCATACATATAATATACAAATGATGGGCTCTGACAAGTCGTAATGTTTTAGAGGTCTTCATGTACACACTTACAGGAAAGGAGATCTATGCATCAAAGGGTGTGGAAGTTCCAGACCCATTGTTCCCATTTGATCGCTTGGCCTCTCCAGAGGGTGTGCTTCAAGAAGGCAGTGTTGATGTTCTCAACACCTATAGAATATATATTTTTGGTGCCTCCTATAGGTTGTGTAGTCACAATCTGATGATATGATGTTTAAGATTTTCCAATCCCCACCCAACTGGGATCATCCACTTATCGTTGTGTATAATGATAGATAGTTTGTTGAAGATCTTAGCTCCTCTTAGTAGTTTCTTATATCCGTTATTTTGAACAAGGTGAGATCCACTCAACGAAGGGGTTGTCTACAAATACACCCTTACGCTATCCCATACTTCAGAAGCAGTTGAGATTTGCACATTTTTTGGGTTGTATTTTATTGTTGATTACATTCAAAATGATAAAAGGATATTTATAGTATGGATGGTATAAAAATCAATAATGTGTTCTCAATTGGTTGTATATAGTTCCACAACTACAAAAATAGTTGTTTGTAGTGGTTCAAAATGACCTTAGGTGTCTATATGTGAGTAACACCCAGACGAGTAATGTAAGAAACTAGATGCAACTTTGGATTTCAAACCATCACATTTAAGTTTGCACCAACACTTCATGCAAGAGAATGAAGGTGGTGTCGATTTCCGGTAGCTTTTTTTCAACACATAATCTATGATTCATGTGGTATTAACATTTGGTCTTTGTTATAAACCTTCACAGCATATTGTATTTTTATTGCAAATTTTAGAACTTTCAGATTGTTGAAATAAAATTCATTAGCCCCACCAGTTGCAACCTACATAGATTGAAAGAAAACCTTGAAACATGGCACATTGAATTGAATACCACAACTCATACAATCACTCATCAGCATGACAATGCATACTACAAATCATCCAAGAAAGTATTTCGTTCTCAATAAAAAGATTTGTTTCAACTCTCATTTCATCAAATCACATTGCATTGAATGGAATCTCACAAGTTCACAAAAACGTAAGTTTGCAATAACAAAATAACGGCATGTTTTGGAAAAAGGTGCTACACCAACAAGTCAAAACATATATATTTAACTATACACAAACAAATTTAACACATTCTTAGAGTAAGAAACATTGATACAAGTTTTTTATCATTAATAAACTGCAATATGCACATGCATCATAGCAAACTTAATACAACTTATTTGTTTTGAAGGATGAAATAAATGCATATATAAGAGTTCAAGAAACTTATCATGCCAAAAAGAATATGGACACCCAAATGACAAATAGGGATCAACACATCCACTCTTTATTTTTTTAGAAATTACTAGCAACTATTAGTGTACTCTATCATGTGCACATTGATATACTTAGAAATAAAAATAATATAAAGAAACTATTTTTTATAATAGAATAGCTATACTTACATCACAATATAACTATATGTTTGGTATACACAACAAAACTATTGAGTGCATCATTGATAGTAATCATACTAACAAGTAGTATAGATTAATTCTATTTTAAGCAACCATTAGTGGTTCTTTCTCTTTAAAGTTAGCCTCAATGATTGTGTTGGAAGAGTCTCTTTGTAACCCGAAGTAGTCTCAACTAGTATGATTTTAGGGTACTTCTTGTAACTCATCCTCACCTTTTATCATTGAACATATGCTATTCTCACAATTCTTGAGAAGAAAGCCATCTTTGTTGTTGAATTCTTCTTGCTCATTGAATTCAGCATTAGCATCCATTTTGACAAATGAGTATATCTTTGTTGGATCCTAGGATGGGTGATTGGATGATCTAGAGGGGGTGAATAGAGTTGGATGCACTTTAAAAAAAATCATTGGACCTTCAAATTATATCACAAGATAAGGTTTCTATATAGGAAATTTGAGTGCAACTAAAACATATATAGCAAGGATGAGAGAGATTGAACAAGCACCAAATGACAAGCTATGTAGAGTGGTTCCATACTTCAAACTAGAAGTATGTCATTCCACTACATAGAGAGGTCAACCTCTAGGATTTCTAAGTATGTATCCCTCTATATATTCACTTATAAGAGTTATAAACACATGACCTTCCTATTTTCAGGACAAGGATACCTAGCCACTCTTTAAGGACCAAGGGAACTAACAACCAAGCAAAGGACTTACCCACCAAGACCAAGAGTCTTCAACCTACCAAAGGACATACCCACTTGAGAAAGGAGTCTTCCACCTTCACTAAGGACTTACCCACTCTTTCTCTAAGTCTTCAGCCTTCAAGGAATTATCCACACTTCATGGATCTTCAGCCTTTGACTTCACCTTTGCCAAGGAGAAGCTTCCAACAAGGACTTACCCACTTGAGCAAAGAGTCTTCTCCCTTCACCAAGGTCTTACCCACTCTTACTCCAAGTCTTCAACCTTGATCTTCACCAAGGGACTCCTTCCCTTATTCTTCTTCACCTCTCTTGGCCAAGAGAGAGAACCTTCATCTTCATGGTTGGAATGAGAGAAAGTGAGGTGGTGGAAGTAAGAGTCTCACAAGATATACAAATGGAACTAGCTCTCTTACATATTTCCTACTCACTCTGACGGATGTAACAAGTGATTGAGCTTAACGAGAGAGAGGAGGATGTAGGTTACACTCAAATGTAGAATAGGAACCTCATATAGAGTTTTGCATTGAATGCTCAACCTTGAAATGAAGCCCAAGGGGGTCCTATTTATAGTTGGGGATGCCTCTTAGCCTTTGGGAACACTTAAGAATGAAAACTAGTCATTTTGTGGCTTGCAATGGATATATTTTCAATTTTTACAACTTCACAATGACTAGAACCCCTTTTCTGCACTTTTCCATACAGTGCTATCGGTCGAGTTTTTTTAAAGGTAATTCGACTGAATGCACTGTGCGACAATGCTAATTTGACCAATCGGTCGAGTTTTTTCTAATAGGAACTCAACCAATATATTAAATCAATTTTGTTCCAGTGTAGTGGTCGGTTGAGTTCTGAGTAAAGGAAACTCGACCGAACCATGACATTCTCAAAATTCATCAAGGATCGGTCGAGATTGTAACTCGACTGATAAAGTTCCTGTAAGGAATTTTGGAAAATGTCATTAAGTGCTTAAATATTCAATTTAAGTGCTCCTGGTTTTTTTTTAAGATTAATTACAAGTCATACAATCATTATAAGTGATTTAGAACATGATTCTAATAGATTTACATCATACTCCACAAAAGTGCACTTGCATTGATTTTGACTTGTCTTTTCTCCAAGTTGAGATGTGCAAGTTAGGGCATTTGGAGTGTGTCTATACCTAATCTAAAATCACTCAAGTAGAAGCATTAGACACAAATAATTGGAACGATTTAGTCATTATCAAAACAAGGGTTTGGTCAATCTAGACCTAGAGTCGACATTGACCTAGAGTCAACAATCTTCACTTGCATCCACCTATAATGATTAACACACCTAGAATGAACAAAACAATAAAAGAAAATTTTGGTGGGTTTATGAGTTTTAGAAAAACCTTCTTCCTCAAGGGAGTCTCAAAGAATGATTGGAGTTTTAGAATCAGTAAAAGTCCCTCCCTAAAATCCATCTAACCTTTTGAAGAATAGGTGGTCCTCTATGTTCTAGGAAATCTCAAAGTCATTTTATCATTTATTTCATGAGAAATAGCATGCCATAATCCTTCTTTGTCCTTGACCATTTCTTTAGGGCCAAAGGGGTGCCTTAAAGAATTTTTCATCTTGCTAGTTGTTGAAACTTAAAATGTTTGTCTAATGAAGTTCATATTGGGTGTCCTGAATAAACTTAATAGTGTCACCGACGGGAAGGGTCGACGAAGAAATCATTCTCATATGAGAAAGGATAAATTGATTATGGGAATTCCTTAACAATGGACGATCACCTATTCCTCAAAAGCTTTCCTATCTCTTTTAGGGAGGACCTTCTGATGATTCTCAAATTCCAATCCTTTTTCCAAACTCCCTCGATGAAGAAGAAATTTTTCTGAAACCCATTTAACGACCGAAATTTTCTTTTCATTATTTTGTTTGTTCCATGTGTGTTAACCATTATAGGTGGCCACAAAGTGGAAGACAATCATTCCTTAACATTGACCCTGATGACAAAGTCAAAAAGGAAAAAAGTGTAGGAATGACTATCCTCCCATCAAATTTGAGAAGATTTTGAATGGTCTGAGATCAAAAGAAAGTTTGGGTTATAGGAAGAACCTCAAACCAACTAATATTGAGATCTTTTTAGGTTGCAAAATTGGACTCTCACTTTGATACAATTAGTGACCAAGCTAGGATGACCTAAAAAGAATGAAACTTTAATCAATGCATACATTACAAATGCCCTAAACAATATTTGTGTGAGACCTCACTATGAAGATTATTATATTTTTTTGTCAAAGTTACACATAAATCATGCAGGCATTAGTTGAAACTCACATATACATAAGAAAATTTCATGTAAGGTCACTTATACTATGTGTAGAATAGATCTACAGATTAGTTCATGTGGTTCACATAATCAAAAAGTAAATACTATATGTTTCATGATTTAAGCCAAATTAGGCTATGTTTGGCAATTTTAGGTCAAATGTTGCTCAAAATAGCATTATTATCACTAATTTGTCTCAACTCAAGGTGATGGTGGATCGAACATGTGATGTGTGCCCTCCACTCTATGAACATCCAAATGTGCTTCATATTCTAATATGATACAATCTATAGATATCTTCTGCATCCTGATTCATTTCATCTATGTCCTATAAGTTCATTTTATGGGCATAGACTAATTTGTGTTCCTTGTCCAGTAGCTTGATCTTAGCCTGTAGTGTCTTACATAGGGCTGTCAATGGGGAGGGTATGGGGAGGGTAAGGCTCTACCCTTACCCTTCAAAGGGTAAGGGTAAGGATAATTACCCTTTTTAGCAATCGATTTACCCTCCCCTTACCCTTACCCTCTTCCCCATAGGGTAAATAGGGAGGGTAAAGGGTAAATGAATAATTTTGATATAAAATGAAATTTATAAAAAGCTAACTTCTTTTAAAGTGGTACGTGGGGTGATAAAATTAAATCACATCTTTCTTGACTTGTATTTTCACAAATGTGATTATAAGAAGGATAATGTTATACTTGTGTAATATGTATAGACATTGGTCCAAGAATAACTTATTTTCAATCATTTTCCCATTGTTCAGCATCCCTATCAATTGGTTCAAAATTCAATAATAATATACTACAAGCATTTGAGTGTGAGTGGGGGTGGGAAGCAAGCCGCAACCCACAAGCTTTCCTATTGAAAAAATGGGGTGCAATTAAACTAGAAGTTTCTATATAGTTATACACCTTTGTTAAAAAATACAGGTAAAAGGGTATGGATAATGTTCATACCTTACCCTCCCCGCTTAATGTGGTAGGAAAATGGGGAAAGGGTAACAAAAATATTTACCCTTACCCTTACCCTACACGATATGGATAAAAGATAATGGGTAACACCCTCCCCATTGACATTCGTAGTCTCACAAATAGTTGGTAATTGGTTACCCAAGGAGTTTTGTGGCATTGATCTTTACCATAGAAATTTCATCGTTATTAGTTGTGACCTAAACATGTAACATTTTCTAAATGATGTCACAGTTGTATTTGTAGGAATCTGTAGAGAGAGAGAGGAAAGCAAAGTGGAAGCAGTGAATAAATTCTTTCTCTCTAGGTTTCCAACCATGGATCTCGTTAACAACGATATAGCGTAAAAGAAGGCTTGTGAGTTTATACCTTTATAGTGAAGTAGATCTGATGATGGATCTCATAAGAATAGAGAAGGAAGATGATGTCAAAGAAGATCTCCCAACGTGGCCTACAACACGTTCACGTCTCTATACCATCCATGTGAATGATAGGAAACTTCATGTTGTGATCCTAGAGTCAATGTGGAAGGAGTTGTCTTTCTGTCGACAATGTGCTAGCATGCACAACCTCTCCTCTCGCCTTATTTCCTAGATGGAAATGATGGATAGTCAGAGGCCTCTCAAATGTGCCTCCTATTTTCTCAAAGAGTTGTCTCTCAAGAGTTGTCAAATAGGTGTCACACATATGTAATCAAAACTTTGTCTGTCGTATCCCTACATATAGAAAAGGCATGGAAGCATGATTTCTAATAAATCCTGGGAAACAAAATGGCACACCCCTCGATAGTATGGTTAGGCAACCAAACTCTATCCAGACAACCAACCAGGATGTCCGATCGAATCACTGGACACAACCTGATTGGGCGATGGAATTCAATCCATTTGGCAATCAAACTCGGTCTAGTCAGTCGATCAACATGGTCCAGTCGGGCTATTGGACACAATCCAATCGGGCAACCGAACTTAGTCCAAATACTCAATTTCCTGGTCTAGTCGGCGCTATTGGACACAATTGGATCGGCCGACCAGACTCGCTCCAATCTACATATCAGGCTGTCAGTCAAACCATTAATGATTTAATCAATTGTGGAAACCTTTTAACAATCAATTAATCATATGGCAATGATTATACTCGTCTTCCCTATGCATCCTTTTGTGTGTGACGCTATAGGCTCCAAATTATATTGAAAGTTATATCAATGATAATGTTATTGTGACAAAGTGGAATTTTGCATAAGTATGACGAAATTACTTCTTTTGCCCTAATTATGCTCACTCATGATCCTCAATCCTTTTCCTCGGCTTAATAACAAATTTTAAGAATCAAATCCAAGATATGGTGACCAATGTTGATTTTATACACATTATAACATCACAAATTGAATTCATTCATCACTCTGTCCAAAAGATCAAATTGGTCAATAAAACTTTGTCTTTCAATTCTCAAACTTTTTCAAGATATTCTCCACATTATTTTGAAGCTTTAGTCCAAATTTGAGGTAATTCAAACATTCCTACAATTTTCTATGAATTCTTGAAGTTAATGGGTTAAAAACCCCTTTATTTGCTCTTTTATTGGCTTTGCCATGTCATCAATCCGCAGGGTGTGTATGGGGGGCGATTCAGGGCCCTTGGATCTGCCCCTCACAGATCAAGGCCCAATCTGACGGCCACTGGTCATCTCCTACCTCCCGCAATCAGCGGGGAGGAGTAAATGAGGACCGATTGAGAAACCTCACACCCTTGACTACGATTCTAAATTATGAGCGAGCCAAAATGCTCCTATCACGATTTTGAACTTAAAAAGCTCTAGTTTGACTGCCATTCGTGCTCTGTCCAGCCGTTAAAACGAGCTCCTCATCTCCTGTTCTCATCCCGGCAGCCATGGCTGCTGCTCTAGTCCTCAAACCCTAAACCCGAGCCTAGTACTATAAAAAGGACCCCCTCTAAGGTCCGCAACAAGTGAACCTTGCTCTGATATCAGCCTCACACGCCATCTCATCATAGAACTCCCTTTTTTTTGCCTCCCCAACCTCCTTGCTTCTGTGCGGCGCCGCCGCAGAGCCCAGATTGGGCGTCTCCTCCTCACAGCTCTGGGCCACAACCTAAGAAGTGTTTCCACTTCGCGAGATCACGCCGACCCCGTACGACACCTCCCTGGCCTTCCTCGATCACTGTTGCTCCCAAAGCCACCCCTTTCCGGTGAGGTCCTCTGCCTCTACTGCAGGCTTGTGCGAGTATTGTCTGAAGAAGGAGAAGGTCCCCAGACCGCTGGTCCAGATGAGAAAGGACCTGGTCCAACAAACCAGCCTGAACTTGCTAATCAAGGAGAGTGAACCGGCCAAATTGAAGACCTAAACCAGCGTTTTGCTTGTGCCTATGTGGCTCAATCTGGGCCTTTCCTTGCACATCCAACGATCCTCATTTTTCCATATTAAGGTATTTTTTTGCCTCCTCTCTGCTAGAAATTGCAATAAATGGTCAAATCTTGTTTAAATCGTATCTAGTGCATCTGACCTCTAAAAATTATGTATAAATAGTCAATTTTGATCAGAAAAATCCATTGAATCTGTTAAAAACACTCTTGAGACTTGATTCCAAATCATTCTCACGGATTTTCATATATTTAATATATTGCTTATGTAATTGGTCTAAATGACTCTAATTGTTGTTAATCTTGACTAAATATTGAAAACCCTAGATTTGGACTCTGATGATTATCTTGTAACCTAGATCTAATCATCTACTCTTGAAAAGGAATCATTAGTGATCTAAGATCTTTTACTGGATTCAATCTTGATTATAATGAATATGAGTAATCTTGATATTGATCTTAATCTTGCAAAACCCTTGATATAGTTTTGACCCATCAATCTGATCTTGAATACAAATGATGTTAGAACAACATGATTTGATGATGACTTGGATAATGATCATAAATTAGGGTTAACACATATAATCCTAGAAAACCTAGGTAAGTCATTCACACTCGATTATATTGTATATTTGAAATAATGTTGGACATATTGGAATATTGATTATAAGTGAATGACCCAACCCTAAGGTTGACATAGGAAAAGTGTAACCCTAATCTCAAATATTAAAACATGATTTTCTGAACATCATGATCTTGACCTTTGATCCAATCTTGATGATTTAGGATCTGACTCAAAGGGTTGACATATTGATTCAAATTTGATCATACTTGAAATCTTTGGTGAAAGGTACGCTATTTATATAACTCCTCCTTGATTGTATTGTAGATACTTTTATGTATCTCTTGATTGTATACTTGGCTATTTACTTGGATGAGCTATTGTTCCCTATGATTAGTCTTCTGTTTTTCTTCTATATTATATGTTAAAAAACATGAAAACAGAAATTGCATGCCCATTATGACTGCCCGTATATTGATGTTGATAATGATGATGATATTGATAATGTTGATAATGTGGATATTGAGTACAACAATCCCCTCATTTGGAAGTGGGACGTGTACATTGGCTTCCTATGTTCCTATGGTGAAAAGGGGCCTAATGACCTTCCCCATCGTGTTGGGGTAATAGAGTCATACAAAATATATAAGCATGCTTCTTGAATTACAGCATAATGGGAACTCATAATAAAATTCGAATTGCTTGAAAAACTTGTCGAATAAATGTTGGATTTGCAAATTGATTATTATTCTTTGAAATATAAGTCCTGCCAAGTATACATATCTTTCTTATAAACTGTTTTCCTTGATTTTGATAGTGTACCGTGCAATTGCATGATTGTGTCTTGTTTTTCTTGATTTTAGACAATGCATATGGAATACTGAATAAGATCGCTTCCGCACTCTTTCACTCTGATGACAAAGATTTTTTGGTGAAATCTCCATATTGGGTTAGTTTGTTCTTTAATTATCCAGTTTTTGAGTTATTTATTTCTTATTGTATATGCCAGTGTGATTGATCTTATGGGGCCACTCAGGGACGGGCGCTTCAATCCTTTTTCTACTGTCTAGGCAGTAGGATTGAGATTGGGGTAAGAACAGTTCCGTGACAGTTATGATTTTCTAGACAATGGTTGGTATCTAGTAGCGCTTCGTTGTCACTCAAATAATTGTAGTAGTTGATGAACAACTTCAATTTGGTGTTGTGATCAATATTACCGTGGACACGTATCCATTTGTCACATATATCCATATTGAAACTAAGACATAGAATTGTAATCCTCTTATAATTCAATCTATGTTCCTTGGACTATAGTAGACTAGTCGAGATATTATGAGTGATGTATCATAAATTGACTTATATAAGCATGGTCATGCATTACCATAGTCAAGTGATCAGGATATCACTCCAAAGAATGGACATATCCCACCTGCATTACTCCGATCATAGTGTAACGACCCCACCTCTTGGTAACCCCCAATTAAGGGAGACCCGAAGGTCAGAGCCGTTATTCAATTAACAGGATCAAAGGTTCAACAAATAATCAATAATAATTATGAAATTCTACTGACTAAACTGAAATCTGGTAGAAAATTAAAATTTTTCTTACCTTTTTAAAACTTTGGAAATCTATCTATCCACGGCTTGGATTACTCTATCTAATCCTCCTTGCACTTTATTTCTTAATTTTGTGATGTTTCACTTTATTTTTGGTGCTTTTAGGGTTACCCTAAACGTCGACAAACAAAACGTCAGTCAGCAATTGCTGGTATGTGCATGCAACAAAAATTTCACAATTAAGTCTAACAATTTAAATATTGCAATCAAGATATTTAGCAAGTCAATTTACATTTTCCATGTGACATTCCCCACCGCTTTTGCCCTAACCCTGGAATTACCCCTTTAGGGTTTCTCTTTTGCCGTTGATTAAGGCCACCTTCTCAATCCCAAGCTTGGTGCCTTGGAGTCACCTCTCATGGTGCTCCATAGTCATGCATCATAGATCACCTTCTCATTCCCGATCATGGTGTCTGGGGTCACCTCTCATGGTGCCCATTGGTCTACCCTCCTGGGCCTGACCTTTATGGCATCTTCCATCAAGGTGGCATGTAGGTGCGGGAATACACATTTATATTAAATTGTGATAATCTTAGTCACTTTATAATTGCAATATGAACATCCAAACTATTTAGTTGCACTCAATGCAATTAAACATCCGGTAATTCTTCGGGAAACTAAAGTGGTTATTCAAAATTAACCACATACATGTTAAGAAGACTTGAATGCAGAATTAACCAATCAAGAAATCAAACAAGTGCACACAGGTTGATCCTGAAAAAGGCATCCAATTTCTCTATCATTAATCATGTCATCTTGATCCATTAATCCTAGTTGTTTCCTAGGTTATTTGCCCTTTTTAGGGTTTTGAGCATAATTAGGGTTCCACTCTATTTTTATTACTTTAAACCCTAATTTTACCAAAACACTTGCAAACCCTAATTATTTCATCTTTCTTTTACAAAAGATTCTAAATTCATCTTTTAGCAACAGGAAACCCTAATTTCAAATTATAAGCACCTTTCTTTTCTTTTTCTCTATTTTAGGGTTTCTAAACATATTAATCAACATATTAGGTTAAAAACCCTAAATGTTGCAATTATATCATCAAAATAGGTTAAAAACCATCTTTAACATTAATCAAGTAAACCATGCTCGAATTAACCTAATTGCAGGATTAAACATATCTTTTATCAACATTTAGGGTTTTTAACCACCAATTAAAACCTTTTCTATCCAAAATAGGCACTTTTGCAAAAATATGCAGATTTAGGTGTCCAAACCATTTTTAATGTATTCCTTGTATTTTTCTGATCATTTTTCATGTCTCAACTTTCTTCAGACGACTTTCCTAGCTCAAGATATGATTTTTAACAAGAAAACCCTTTTTAATAGTTTACTTGCTATTTTACTAGAAAAAAACATAACCGCTCGATCCATGGGCCGCGGATCCACTAAGGATCTAACGGTTGTGGATGCGCACGCCTTTTATGTGTGATCAAAAGAAGCAGAAGACGATTCTAACCTTGATGCTACTGAAGGAGGTGAGGGGCAAATCGGTCAATCTGCGGTTCTCTTCTTCTTCTACCTCTCGACTTCGTTGTTGTAGCAACGATGGTCAACCGTGAGGTTGACTCTGGGCTGTCATACTCCTTTGCTCGCGTCGATGGGTCAGGGAGTTCCGCCTCCCTTCGTCGAGGACGACGACGCCTTCAATTTCTCACCCAGGTCACGCCACAACCCTCCTCTACTCGTCGGACTCTGGCGCGGCTCACAGAGGTATGGAGGTCGCAGGTCAAGAGGGATGGAGCAATTGAGCGCACGCAAGTGTTCCTTGCTCTCTTCCGCAGAGGCTTGTGTAGAAAAGAGGGACACTGGTGCCCTCACGCACCCTCCCCTATATATAGGGTCGAGGCAGTCCTTGTTGGTTTGGCTGTTTTCTGGATTGGCGACAAAACTCAACCAAAATAGGGATGCTTCCCTTCATCTCTCTCTCTCGAATCTAATGGGACAAAAACCAGGCTGGCTCATCCACTGGATCACGAGAAAAATGGGTGGGAAAGTTCTCCTGGAACTTGTAGAGTCCCAGTCCGCTTGAGACTAGACGATGAGCGTCCATCATTGGATTAAGATCCAATGGACCTCATACTTCACGCTCAAACAAAGGAAATATCTATTTCTTTTAATCCAGAATTAATTCCCAAATTGAAGATAACTTACAAAATCGATTTCTCCCAAACCATAACTCCTTTCTTTCTCAAATTTTAAGAGAAGGTTTGCCTTGGCATTATCTAGCTTTGCACGAAATTTGGGAAGCCAATTGCAATGGATGATAAGGCTTCCTTCTCTCCCAAGTTATTTATTAATTTATTCAAAATTAATTATTATTTCCTTTCCCTTTGCCATTATCTTGTTATTTTGTGTCCCTTGGACCTCAAGAAATCTCAAAGGACGGATTCCCATATTGGGGAATATCTTTTTGCCTTTATCTCCTCTTAATTGTCAATTACTCATATTTCCCTTTTATTAATCAATTTCTTTTCCTTTTTAATTCTCTTTTTAAGGATTTCTCTTTATCTCTCTTCTATTTTCCTTATTAGAATTCCTTTCAATATTAGAAATCTTTTGGATATGAAAATCCACCAAGTATAACTCAATTATACCTCTTTTCACTTATTCTCCACATTTTATCATTGTTTTCAATTTCTTTCTTAATAAAGAAATATCTAATTAATCTTTTCTTTTCTTATTGCATTTTCTTTGCAACTTTGGACTCCTTGGGACCTAAGGAACCCAAGAGGCACGAAATCCATCTTTAGATTATATTATTTTTCCTTCTAGAGATTTCCACATCTTTCTTTTCTCAAACTCGATTATTCATTTATTAATTGAATTTTCCTTGTTATTGGGCCCAATAGCCAATAAAGCCCACAAATAAATCAACAAGGCTATTTTAAATGAAATACATGCATTCAATCAAAAGACATCATTATTTGTTAATTTATCTTTATTGTGAGAAATTACATTTCTCACCAAATGAACCCAAAAATTGGGGTTGTAACATCCTTCCCCTCTTATAAGAATTTTGTCCTCAAAATTCCATCAAGCAAACAAACAATTCAGGATAAGCCTTTCTAATGTCCAACAGGGCTCCCATGTGGCTTCACCCTTCCCATGGTGCTTCCCAAGAACCTTCATCATTTCATATTCTTCCATTTGAGTTCTTTCTTACCTTGGTATATCGTACCCTCATAGGTGACTCAGGACATTTCAGCTTTTCAAAAGCTGAATAGGTTCAGGGTTCAGCACATGGCTTGGGTACCTCACATAGTGCTCTAGATCGGACTCATGGAACACATTACACATCATGTTATTCTGAGGGGCAAGTCTAAACACAACCATCTCCACCAATCCATCTCAAATGGACCCATATATCGGGGACTCAGCTTTCTCAGTTGTAGCTTAGAGGGGTCGGATTTTCACATCACATATTCTCCCACAGTGAACTGCATGTCAGTCTGCTTTGCATCAACTCGTGACTCATGTCACCACTGGGTTCTCTCTCATCCATTGCATGATCAAAGTGACTTCATCTGCACACACTGTGGTTATTTTCTGACCTTTGTGAGGCCTCCTTCACCAACATCATCTTAATGAGGTGGTGACTGACACAACCTCTCTATAAGACTTCTTGCATCCCGATAAAGGCTATGGTGGTTAACATCACATCTTAAGAATTGTCTCTATGTATCACCCTGAATGAGCACACATGCTCTAATCAGACCCTCTAGTCTGGATCATACTGTCCATTAGTATGGGGTGATAAGATGTACTATCATCGAGTTCTTCATGTATCCACTTCCACCTCATGGAAGTGAACCTTGGTCATACCCAAGAACTTTTGAACTCGCATCATGATGTGGTTGAACCATCTTTCTCACTTAAGTAGTTCAACCGAATCTGTCTCGTGATAGTACTCTCTCTTTCTCATGTCATCTAGATAAGGCGATCTACCATAACCCCTATTGCATCTTGACCTTCCTTGGTCTAGGGGAGACTCACAACATCCATAGTGATGAACTCCCATTCCCTCTCGGGAACTCTTTATACTTTATATCCATGCACTGGGTTACTAGTGTTCGTCCTTCACCTCCTGGCTTTCATGGCTACATGCTACATGCAACTTAAGCATCCCAAGTACTTCTATCACTTACTATCTTTGTAGTTTCATGGTGTAGGATAAACTTAAAATCATGATTTCCTATATGTCCCGATTCTTCAAAGTTGATTCCTCAGAAATCCTAAACCACTCTCATAAGGGTTTTATTACCTTCCTATCCAAAGAAGTGCATCTGAGGTTCTACAACCATCCTTTCATTATGTCACAGACTAGAGTGGCTAACCAAACAATCATTTACTTGATTAACTGCTATTGATACATCTGGGTGTTAGCCAAACTTAACTCTTTTTCTCAACTTAAGGTTAGCCTAGCAACCTCAACTTCTTCTAGCTTCTAGCTTCTAGATAAACTAGGTAGCTATTTCTCAACCAGAGCATTCATTATCACTTCACATCTGTAGGTATTAGGTAATGTTGGAAGACATACACTTCCATGCATTCCACTTATCCCCTCGTTTCAAACTCTGAGTCTATCTTCATCAGAACACTCTGAGCTCATCCTCTTGATTATCAAACTCAACCTTGGTTAACTTGCAAATTCCACATAGCTCCTGATAAAACATCCTCATAAGCTGACTACACTACTTCTCTTAGTGTGTGCAAACCATCCATGTATCATTCACTCCACCAAGGTATGTTATCATCTCTGTCCTCATACCTTGTAGCAACATTCCAACTCGCATTATCTTTTATCCTTGGTGTATGGCATGCATACTGTCCCATCTCTCCCTCTCATAACAAGAGGAAATAAGCATTTGGCAGCCGTCCAAACACAAAGTTCTTCTTGTTCCAAGAGTAGAGATGATACACCCAACATCGCCATTACACCTTCAATTCTAAGTTGATACATGCAACTTATGTCTCTACATCACAAACATCATGATATCAAAGTTACTTCCATGGAACACTGATTTGGAACCTACTTGGGTCACCACACAATCCTTGGTCATCTCCTTTAGGTCTATAGGGTGCCGGTGCTTTTGGGGTCATCCATGTTCCCTTATGCATCCAAAGAGTGTCCTACTCATCTGCCCTTTGGGTCCCATGAGTTCATGAAGGTGATCAATCTCCTAACCCATGGCCCTCAGACAATGATAGTTGTTACCTCCCGACCCTATGGTCATGTGCAACTAGGGAATTAGGCAACTCCTTCTTCCATCGGTCTTATCCCTACCTGACCCTAGGATAGACTTAGGATTCTATTATAGTACATGTCCAACTTAGAACCTTACCCAAGCCTTCATCTCTCTCTCTTTGTATTCATGGGCTGACTTTCATCCTTTCATAGGGGTCATGACAACTTGCCTACCTTGGTCAGGTCCCATATCGGTTACCATCATGGTAACACATCCACATGCACATAGAGATGGTAATCTATGGGTCTATAGGTTCATCCTCGTGCCATGTACTTTTCACTTAGCTTCTCAAGATCCCATGAAACCTCTTTAGGTTACCTCAACACCAACAAAACTAGTATATACCCAACCAAAGGGTCCCTCTCCCAGGATGGGAGGAAACTACAACTCTTGACAACAAGGTCACAACTGTCCTTAGGGTTTACCTTCACATGAGCATGCCTAACCCAACAGGTACTAAAGCACAAGCAGACAACCTATTAAATCATGTTGGGTCGTACTTGTTCTCTTTCCTCAACATTAGATCAACTTAGTTGTGAGGGGTTCATCAAACATACCCTTTCCTTTACTTCTACACGTGAGGAGTATCATGCTCGAAACTATAGAGACTCAAATCTCATCATGAGCATCAGATACACTGCTTCCCTTCTTAGGCCTAGGAACCCTTGGTTCACCTTCGGGTGTCCAACTACATGCTCAATCTCTTAACCAAGAATCAAGCATGTCCAAGGTATGTCATGTACCTCGATGATCCTTTTATATAAGTAGCACCTCAAAGTTAAGTCCTTCTCAAAGACAACCATCTAAGTATAAAGCCTCACAACTGGTTACTTAAACCTCCTCAGGGTCTAAGGAACTCTTTGTCTCATCTCAGCAAGTAATCACTTATACCATAGGTACATAGTTACTAAAAGCATCATCCTCTCTCTAGGGTTTGATTCCTCTAAAGGCAACCAAGATATCATCAGCCTCCAAGGATCATGCATGAGGCAACCACTATCATCCACTTAGGTCACGTCATTCTCGACTCCCCACTGTTCCTCACATCTCGGGGTTTTAGGTTTCCAACCTTCTTGCTTGGTTCCTTCTTTCTCTCTCTAAAGCTAACTCTACATCCAGCCATACTACTAGAGGTCATCTCTCCATGAAGGATCAAGCTCACAAGCATACCTCTATGCGGGTGAAGCCTATGCTCAAACTTATGTTTGCTCATGATTATCCATAGCCCCTTATTCTTATCTCATAAGCCATCCATCCTATCTTCTGGTTTCGGTTTTAACTTTCTGCTCGTACTACTTATGTACTCCGGGTGAAAGCTATATCCTATTGGCAACAGCCCATAAGGTTTCTATAGGTTCTTCTCTAACCTCATCCATGAAAGAGCTATCCTTTGCTCAAACATGCATGACCCTCTCCAGGGTTGGGTTGCCAAAGATACTATGCCATCTAACCTCTCATGGCTCATATGACATCCAAGGCATGTCTATCCAAACATCTGGTCTACAAAGACCACTAACTCATCATGTCATCTCTTCCTCTAACCTTCACTTAGGGTTAGGGCTACCATCATCCTCAAAGGATGTGCTAGGTCTCTACTTTTAATGGAGGTTCCTACCTCCAGGACTAACTCTCTTTACTCATCCTCCTGCCAAGGAGGTGTATCCTCAGGTCTCTCCTAAGGGCAATGACAACTCGTGTCATACGACCTAAGCATGTATCTCTTCCTTTACGCTTACTCTATTAAGCTTATTTCCATGACATCTTATTTACATGATTTTTATTAATTTGGTGGAGGATTCCTTAATCCTTATCAACCTTACCCATACCTCAAGAGGGTGAGGAAAAGAGAGAAAACCCTAATCCTTAACATCCCTAAGAGAATTTTGAGTTGAGGAGAGATAAACAAGATGAGAGAGTCCTAAAGGTATCTTATTTCGAGTCAAATCCTAGGACATCAGCCAGGCAGTCACACAATCTGTGAGTCCTCGTATTCCGACTAGCAGTGCGGAGGAAAAAATTTCCAGCCCCCGGACGTGATCCTTTTCTAGACACCTCTGTCTTTCAGAAAATCCTCTAATAACTCCCTCGGTTCTATGGAATTTGTAAAATTTAATAATTATTAATGATTAGATGAGGAGCCTATGCTCTGATACCAATTGTAACGACCCCACCTCCTGGTAACCCCCAATTAAGAGAGACCCGAAGGTCAGAGCCGTTATTCAATTAACAGGATCAAAGGTTCAACAAATAAACAATAATATTTATGAAATTCTACTGATTAAACTGAAATCTGGTAGAAAATTAAAACTTTGCTTACCTTTTTAAAACTTTGGAAATCTATCTATCCACAGCATGTATTACTCTATCTAATCCTCCTTGCACTATATTTCTTAATTTCATGATGTGTCACTTTATTGTTTGTGCTTTCAGGGTTACCCTAAACGCCGACAAACAAAACGTCAGTCGGCAATTGCTGGTATGTGGAGGCAACCAAAATTTCACAATTAAGTCTAATAATTTAAATATCGCAATCAAGATATTTCGCAAGTCAATTTACATTTTCCATGTGACATTCCCCACCACTTTTGCCCTAACCCTGGAATTACCCCTTTAGGGTTTCTCTTTTGCCATTTACTTAAGGCCACCTTCTCAATCCCGACCTTGGTGCCTGGGAGTCACCTCTCATGGTGTTCCATAGTCATGCATCATAGACCACTTTCTCATTCTCGAGCTTGGTGTATGGGGTCACCTCTCATGGTGCCCATTAGTCTACCCTCCTGGGCCTGACCTTTATGGCATCTTCCATCAGGGTGGCATGTAGGTGCGGGAATACACATTTATATTAAATTTTGATAATCTTAGTCACTTTATAATTGCAATATGAACATCCAAACTATTTAGTTGCACTCAATGCGATTAAACATCCGGGAATCCTTTGGGAAACTAAAGCGGTTATTCATAATTAACCACATACCTGTTAAGCAGACTTGAATGCAGAATTAACCAATCAAGAAATCAAACAAGTGCACACATGTTGATCCTGAAAAAGGCATCCAATTTCTCTATCATTAATCATGTCATCTTGATCCATTAATCCTAGTTGTTTCCTAGGTTATTTGCCCTTTTTAGGGTTTTGAGCATAATTAGGGTTCCACTCTATTTTTATTACTTTAAACCCTAATTTTACCAAAACACTTGCAAACCCTAATTATTTCATCTTTCTTTTACAAAAGATTCTAAATTCATCTTTTAGCAACAGGAAACCCTAATTTCAAATTATAAGCACCTTTCTTTTCTTTTTCTCTATTTTAGGGTTTCTAAACATATTAATCAACATATTAGGTTAAAAACCCTAAACCTTGCAATTCTATCATCAAAACAGGTTAAAAACCATCTTTAACATTAATCAAGTAAACCATGCTCGAATTAACCTAATTGCAGGATTAAACATATCTTTTATCAACATTTAGGGTTTTTAACCACCAATTAAAACCTTTTCTATCCAAAATAGGCACGTTCGCAAAAATATGCAGATTTAGGTGTCCAAACCATATTTAATGTATTCCTTGTATTTTTATGATCATTTTTCATGTATCAACTTTCTTCATACGACTTTCCTAGCTCAAGATATGATTTTTAACAAGAAAACCCTTTTTAATAGTTTACTTGCTATTTTACTGGAAAAAGCATAACTGCCCGATCCATGGGCCGCGGATCCACTGAGGATCTAACGACCGTGGATGCGCACGCCTTTTATGTGTGATCAAAAGAAGCAGAAGATGATTCTAACCTTGATGCTACTGAAGGAGGCGAGGGGCAAATCGGTCAATCTGCAGTTCTCTTCTTCTTCTACCTCTCGACTTCGTTGTTGTAGCAATGATGGTCAACCGCGAGGTTGACTCTGGGCCGTCGTACTCCTTTGCTCGCGTCGATGGGTCAGGGAGTTCTGCCTCCCTTCGACGAGGACGACGACGCCTTCAATTGCTCACCCAGGTCACGCCGCAACCCTCCTCTACTCGCCGGACTCTAGTGCGGCTCACAGAGGTAAGGAGGTCGCAGGTCAAGAGGGATGGAGCAATTGAGCGCACGCAAGTGTTCCTTGCTCTCTTCCGCAGAGGCTTGTGTAGCAAAGAGGGATGTTGGTGCCCTCACGCACCCTCCCCTATATATAGGGTCTAGGCAGTCCCTGTTGGTTTCGGCATTCTCTGGATTGGCGACAAAACTCAACCAAAATAGGGATGCTTCCCTTCGTCTCTCTCTCCCGAATCTAATGGGACAAAAACCAGGTTGGCTCATCCACTAGATCACGAGAAAAATGGGTGGGAAAGTTCCCCTGGAACTTGCAGAGTCCCAGTCCGCTTGGGAATAGACGATGAGCGTCCATCGTTGGATTAAGATCCAACAGACCTCATACTTCACGCTCAAACAAAGGAAATATCTATTTCTTTTAATCCAGAATTAATTCCCAAATTGAAGATAACTTGCAAAATCGATTTCTCCCAAACCATAACTCCTTTCTTTCTCAAATTTTAAGGGAAGGTTTGCCTTGGCATTATCTAGCTTTGTACGAAATTTGGGAAGCCAATTGCAATGGATGAGAAGGCTTCCTTCTCTCCCAAGTTATTTATTAATTTATTCAAAATTAATTGTTATTTCCTTTCCCTTTGCCATTATCTTATTATTTTGGGTCCCTTGGACCTCAAGAAATCTCAAAGGCACGGATTCCCATATTGGGGAATATCTTTTTGCCTTTATCTCCTCTTAATTGTCAATTACTCATATTTCTCTTTTATAAATCAATTTCTTTTCCTTTTTAATTCTCTTTTTAAGGATTTCTCTTTATCTGTCTTCTATTTTCCTTATTGGAATTCCTTTCAATATTAGAAATCCTTTGGATATGAAAATCCACCAAGTATAACTCAATTATACCTCTTTTCACTTATTCTCCACATTTTATCATTGTTTTCAATTTCTTTCTTAATAAAGAAATATCTAATTAATCTTTTCTTTTCTTATTGCATTTTCTTTGCAACTTTGGACTCCTTGGGACCCAAGGAACCCAAGAGGCACGAAATCCATCTTTAGATTACATTCTTTTGCCTTCTAGATATTTCCACATCTTTCTTTTCTCAAAACTCAATTATTCATTTATTAATTGAATTTTCCTTGTTATTGGGCCCAATAGCCAATAAAGCCCACAAATAAATCAACAAGGCTATTTTAAATGAAATGCATGCATTCAATCAAAAGACATCATTATTTGTTCATTTATCTTTATTATGAGATTACATTTCTCACCAAATGAACCCAAAAATTGGGGTTGTAACACATAGTGTCATAGTGCACCCAACCACTACTTTTTTAGCAACCCTTCAAGCCACATTCGGGTAATGTCAAAGTACATTGAACAATATGTGATCGCTACATTGACTTCAGGTTTAAGGGTCAAGTCACCACTGTCGCCTTGAGATATGACTCTAGCATGTCATTGTATGACTTCCATCTGTCATCCTCAAGGTGAGTTTGTCCATCACACTTGCTCTCTAGTAAGTAACTATGTATTTGAATTGATGTTCAATATGATGACTAAAGAGACAAAGTCATCACTCAGCTTACATACTAAAGATATGGTGTCCCGTAATATCCACTATAAGTTTAAAAACATAAAAGCAACGATTAAATACAACCCTAAGACCACGTGGACCAATTTGTAGTTTATAAAAACTAAAAATTTTCATACTCTCTCATGTGGCTCCCTTATTAGAATATAAAATAATTTGTGTATTAGAACATAAATATAAAATTACATACTATTCTTTCCACGCATTATCATGTATTAAATAAATTAGTATACAAGAATTACTTTGTAATTAAAAAACACATATAAAAATTCCAAGAAAACTTCCCATAGCTAGTCCATACCTATAAACTCTATAACTAAGAGTGAGTGTCATCTGTGCTTTCGAGCAGCTTGCTCGGATACCACATGTATAATGGCACAAACTACTTGATGATAGATTGACAGTTACTTTTTTTATTATATAAACTTTTGTTGGGTACTCCACACACACTGCCGTCTGTAGTTATCCTTTCAACTTTTTTGAGATTATATTTTTTATCAATTAGTTTCTTCAGTTTCTTTGTTGGAACACCAACTGAATATATTGATGGCAGTAATCTTCTTAGTTCAGTTCCACATTTTATTGTAGTTTAAAAATATTCACAAGTTGATTCTAAATGGAACAAGATTTGGGTTAATGTAGCTTATATGAGTATGATCAAGCATGTAGTCACTAGTCTATGTGCCAAAGGAGGAGAGTAAATAAGTATAAGACGAAGATGGAGAGTGAAGGTACCATAGATGTGTTATGTTGTTGTGAGTGCTTTATGATTTTTTTGTTGTAGGCTTCTTAAAATAATTTGATACGAGATCAACTAGAAGTTTGGCTGTGTTTTCAAACATTTTATCTGAGTATTAATTGGTCCAAGTTCTCTGTGTACTTATAGGTTGGAGAGAGTCAGTTGACTTTTAATCAAGACACTTTATCTTAGTATTTGTATAGATTAGTGCATGTTAATACAGTGGTTATCAAGAGTCGAGATAAAAATATAATTTTAGTTTAAATTTTGGTAATGACACTATAAGTCAGAGGGATTCAACTGGTATAATGACCCTGCCTCCTGGTAACCTCCAATTAAGGGAGACCAAGAGGTCAGAGTTGTTATCCCAATAAATAGGATCAAAGGTTCGACAAATAATCAATAATAATTATAAAATTATACCAAACTATACTAAAAGCTAGAATAAAATTAAACTTTGCATACCTTTTTAAAACTTTGGATATCTAACTTCTATCCACAGCTTCAATCTATTCTGACTAATCCTCCTTGCACTTTAATTCTTATTTTCATAATATACCACTTTACTATTTGTCCTTTTCAATATTGTACCTAAAATGTCGACAAACAAAATGTCGGTCGGTATAAATGAATATGTCGGTATGTGGGGACAACTAAAATTTCACATATATGGCTAACAATATAAATATCATAATCAAATTAATTAACAAGCCAATTTACGCTTTCAATGTGACATTCTCCACTACTTTTGCCCTAACTTGGAATACCCTCCTTAGGGTTTCTCTTTTGTCATTGACTTAAGGCCACCTTCTCCATCATGAGCTTGGTGTCTGGGGTCACCTCTCATGGTGCCCATTAGTCATGCAATATCATAAGGCCACCTTCTCTATCTTGAGATTGGTGCCTGGGGTCACCTCTCATGGTGCCCATGGGTCTTCCCTCTTGGTCTTGACCTCATTGCATCTTACAATAAGGTGGCATGTAGGTGCGAGAATACACACTTATATCTTAATTGTGATAATCATATTAACTTTATGATTTGCATATATGAACATCCAAATAGATAGGTTGCATTCAATTCGATTAAACATCCAAGAAATCTCTATGAAACTAAAGCGGTTAACCATAAATAACCACATATCTGTCAGGCTGATTTGAGTACAGAAATAATCCAATCAATGCAAGAAATCCAATAGGCAAGAAAACACACAAAGAGATCCTAAAATATGCATATAATTTCCTATCATAAATCATGCCATCAAGATCTATTAAGCCTATCTTGCCTCCAAGGGTTTCTAGTCCACTTTTAGGGTTTCCATTGCAATTAGGGTTTTTCTTGTACTTTCATCATTACAAACCCTAGTTAGGCAAAATTGATCTTAAATCCTAATGATTCTAACCTATTTCTTTTAACATGCTTAGGATCATCTTCCAACAGCATAGAATCACATATATCAAATTAAAAGTGATATTTTTCTCTTTTACCCTAAATTAGGGTTTCTAAGTGCTTAATCATATTCTTATTTGGTGTAAAACCCTAAATCATGCAAGAAACATCTAGATCAGGTTCAAGTTCGTTATTAACTAACCAACATGTTGCAAATACTCAATTTCAATAATTAAGTAACATGAACTCAACCAATATGCTCAAATAGGGTTTCTTAATCTAATACATATGCACTTTTCATTAGATTAACACACTTTTGTAAAAGGGAATAGTTTTAGGTTCTCAAACCAATTTTAATGTGTCCCTCGTATTTTTCTAAGAAATTTTCATTTATAAACTTTTCTCATCGGAGTTTTCTACGAATTTGTATGATTTTTGCAAAGAGAAACACTTTTTTGGATCATCTATTATTTTTAGAAAAGTGTAGGCCGTTGGATTGATGATCCACTGGACCACGCTAGATCCAACGATCCCCAGCTACGTGGCTCACCCGCGATCAAAATAACCAAAGGAAAATATTGTCCTTACCTGAACTAAAGGCGCGAAGGGGCTTTTTGGTAAAAACACCGCCTATCTTCTTCTTCCTCGTGTCGAGCACAACAGCGAGCCCGCGGTCAACCTAGAGGTTGACTCTGAGGTTCTGACCACCAACGAGGGCGATGAAGGTCCAGGAAGCTCTGTCTTCCTCCAAAGAACTCGACTAGGCCCTCAATTGCTCGCCACAACCATGCTATGACCTCCTCCTACTCGTCGAACTCTGGCGAGGCTTTCTGAGAAGATGGGGGTGAAGGTCAAGGTAGAAGATGGAATTGGAAGCACAGAAACACTCCTCTCGGTCTGCCGTAGAGTTTAGGTTAGCAAGATAGCATGCTGGTACCCTCTCTCACCCTCCCCTATATATAGGGTCAAAGGCAGGGATCAGGTGAATTGGGAACTCTCCCAATCATCGACCAAACCCCTACAAAGTAGGGATGGTCCTCTTCGGAATTCTCTCCCGAGTTCAACGGTGCTATTCTCGTGATCTAACTCCCTTTCCTTTTCCTGTAATGATCCTACTTTGGATCATCGCAAGTTTGCCTGACGCAGACTCCTTGCGCCAAAAGGGATTCATCCCTGATCGTTGGATTGTGATCCAACGGTCTACATAAAACCCGAAATCCTGAATTATCCAATTAAATTGTGACATCGATTTCTTAGGCAATTAATAACCACACTTTAGGTAATTTTACAAATTGCATAACTAAAAAACTATGCATTATTTTCCAACCAAATTTTAAGGGTTTCTCTCTCTTGCCTTTATCTACTTGCATGTCAAGTTTGAGTCTGAAATTCCAAAAGAATAGGACTATCTCTTCATAGGCAAGTTACTCTTTAAACAAATCTAAATAATGGTTATTTTCTCTTTCCTCAAACCAAAATCTTTCTATATTAGACTCCTTGGTCCCTAAGGAATCTTAAGATTTCAAAATCCTTTTTGAAGGATACTTATTATCCTTCTAGATGCATCTACATCCATTATTTCTCATTATCTTACTTATTTCTTTATTAAAAGATTTATTTTCAAGGATTTCTCTTTATCCTTTATTTCCTTTTTCCTCTTTTCCTATTTCTTTCATTAGAAACCACATGTAAATGAAACTTACTCAATTGTGGCCATTAATGCCACCTTCTAGAGATTTCTATATAATTCTCATAAATACTTTGCTTAATATTCATTATCTTGTATCTTTTTCTAATATTTGGACTTATCTTCTTTTCTTCTCTTTTATATCCATTATTGGATTAATCTAATAATAGGAACCACGAAATTCCTATCAAAAGAGAGATTTGCAAAGAAATCCCTTCTTTGAAGCAAAGCATACAACCTTTTGAATTAAGTCCATATTCATAAAAACATTACATTTCAATTATGAAAACACATGCAAAATTGAGGTTGTAACATCCTTCCCCTCTTATATGAATTTTGCCCTCAAAATTCCATCAAACATACAAACAAGAAGGATAAGACTTCCTCATATCCATCATGGATCCCATGTGGCTTTACCCTCTCCATGGTGCTTCGCAAGAACCTTCATCATCTCATATTCTTACATCTGATCTCTCTCTCACCTTGGTATCTCGTACCGTCATAGGTGACTCAGGACATTTTAGCTTCTCTCAAAGCTAAATAGGTTCATGGCTTAGCACATGGCTTGGGTACCTCACATAGTGCTCTAGATCGGACTCGTGGAACACATCATACATCATGTTATCCTGAGGGGTAAGGCTACACACAAGCATCTCTACCAATCCATCTCAAATGGACCCACGTATTGGGGACTCAGCTTTCTCAGCTATAGCTCAGAGGGGTCGGATTATCATATCACATATAGATCCAACATACCTCATACTTCACGCTCAAACAAAGGAAATATCTATTTCTTTTAATCCAGAATTAATTCCCAAATTGAAGATAACTTGCAAAATCGATTTCTCCCAAACTATAACTCCTTTCTTTCTCAAATTTTAAGGGAAGGTTTGCCTTGCCATTATCTAGCTTTGCACGAAATTTGGGAAGCCAATTGCAATGGATTAGAAGGTTTCCTTCTCTCCCAAGTTATTTATTAATTTATTCAAAATTAATTGTTATTTCCTTTCCCTTTGCCATTATCTTATTATTTTGGGTCCCTTGGACCTCAAGAAATCTCAAAGGCACGGATTCCCATATTGTAGAATATCTTTTTGCCTTTATCTCCTCTTAATTGTCAATTACTCATATTTCTCTTTTATTAATCAATTTCATTTCCTTTTTAATTCTCTTTTTAAGGATTTCTCTTTATCCGTCTTCTATTTTCCTTATTGGAATTCCTTTCAATATTAGAAATCCTTTGGATATGAAAATCCACCAAGTATAACTCAATTATACCTCTTTTCACATATTCTCCACATTTTATCATTGTTTTCAATTTCTTTCTTAATAAAGAAAAATCTAATTAATCTTTTCTTTTCTTATTGTATTTTCTTTGCAACTTTGGACTCCTTAGGACCCAAGGAACCCAAGAGGCACGAAATCCATCTTTAGATTACATTCTTTTGCCTTCTAGATATTTCCACATCTTTCTTTTCTCAAAACTCAATTATTCATTTATTAATTGAATTTTCCTTGTTATTGGGCCCAATAGCCAATAAAGCCCACAAATAAATCAACAAGGCTATTTTAAATGAAATGCATGCATTCAATCAAAAGACATCATTATTTGTTCATTTATCTTTATTATGAGATTACATTTCTCACCAAATGAACCCAAAAATTGGGGTTGTAACACATAGTGTCATAGTGCACCCGACCCTGCCTCCCGGTAACCCCCAATTAAGGGAGACCAAGAGGTCAAAGTTGTTATCCCAATAAATAGGATCAAAGGTTTGACAAATAATCAATAATAATTATAAAATTATACCAAACTATACTGAAAGCTAGAATAAAATAAAACTTTGCATACCTTTTTAAAACTTTGGATATCTAACTTCTATCCACAGCTTCAATCTATTCTGACTAATCCTCCTTGCACTTTAATTCTTATTTTCATAATATACCACTTTACTGTTTGTCCTTTTCAATATTGTACCTAAAATGTCGACAAACAAAATGTCGGTCGGTATAAATGAATATGTCGGTATGTGGGGACAACTAAAATTTCACATATATGGCTAACAATCTAAATATCATAATCAAGTTAATTAACAAGCCAATTTACGCTTTCAATGTGACATTCTCCACTACTTTTGCCCTAACTTGGAATACCCTCCTTAGGGTTTCTCTTTTGTCATTGACTTATGGCCACCTTCTCCATCATGAGCTTGGTGCCTGGGGTCACCTCTCATGGTGCCCATTAGTCATGCAATATCATAAGGCCACCTTCTCTATCTTGAGCTTGGTGCCTGGGGTCACCTTTCATGGTGCCCATGGGTCTTCCCTCTTGGTCTTGACCTCATTGCATCTTACATTAAGGTGGCATGTAGGTGCGAGAATACACACTTATATCTTAATTGTGATAATCATATTGACTTTATGATTTGCATATATGAACATCCAAATAGATAGGTTGCATTCAATTCGATTAAACATCCAAGAAATCTCTGTGAAACTAAAGAAGTTAACCATAAATAACCACATATCTGTCAGGCTGATTTGAGTACAGAAATAATCCAATCAATGCAAGAAATCCAATAGGCAAAGAAACACACAAACAGATCCTGAAATATGCATATAATTTCCTATCATAAATCATGCCATCAAGATCTATTAAGCCTATCTTGCCTCCAAGGGTTTCTAGTCCACTTTTAGGGTTTCCATTGCAATTAGGGTTTTTCTTGTACTTTCATCATTACAAACCCTAGTTAGGCAAAATTGATCTTAAATCCTAATGATTCTAACCTATTTCTTTTAACATGCTTAGGATCATCTTCCAACAGCATAGAATCACATATATCAAATTAAAAGTGATCTTTTTATTAGGGTTTCTAAGTGCTTAATCATATTCTTATTTGGTGTAAAACCCTAAATCATGTAAGAAACATCTAGATCAGGTTCAAGTTCGTTATTAACTAACCAACAGGTTGCAAATAATCAATTTCAATAATTAAGTAACATGAACTCAACCAATATGCTCAAATAGGGTTTCTTAATCTAATACATATGTACTTTTCATTAGATTAACACACTTTTGTAAAAGGGAATAGTTTTAGGTTCTCAAACCAATTTTAATGTGTCCCTCGTATTTTTCTAAGAAACTTTCATATATAAACTTTTCTCATCGGAGTTTTCTACGAATTTGTATGATTTTTGCAAAGAGAAACACTTTTTTGGATCATCTATTATTTTTAGAAAAGTGTAGGCCGTTGGATTGATGATCCACTGGACCACGCTAGATCCAACGATCCCCAGCTACGTGGCTCACCCGCGATCAAAATAACCAAAGGACAATATTGTCCTTACCTAAACTAAAGGCGTGAAGGGGCTTTTTGGTAAAAACACCGCCTATCTTCTTCTTCCTCGTGTCGAGCACAACAACGAGCCCGCGGTCAACTTAGAGGTTGACTCTGAGGTCCTGGCCACCAACGAGGGCGACGAAGGTCCAGGAAGCTCTGTCTTCCTCCAACGAACTCGACTAGGCCCTCAATTGATCGCCACGACCACGCTACGACCTCCTCCTACTCGTCGGACTCCGGCGAGGCTTTCTAAGAAGATGGGGGTGAAGGTCAAGGTAGAAGATGGAATTGGAAGCACAGAAACACTCCTCTCGGTCTTCCGTAGAGTTTAGGTTAGCAAGATAGCATGCTGGTACGCTCTCTCACCCTCCCCTATATATAGGGTCAAAGGCAGGGATCGGGTGAATTGGGAACTCTCCCAATCATCGACCAAACCCCTACAAAGTAGGGATGGTCCTCTTTAGACTTCTCTCCCGAGTTCAACGGTGCTATTCTCATGATCTAACTCCCTTTCCTTTTCCCACAATGATCCTACTTTGGATCATCGCAAGTTTTCCTGACGTGCAGACTCCTTGCGCCAAAAGGGATTCATCCCTGATCGTTGGATTGTGATCCAACGGTCTACATAAAACCCGAAATCCTGAATTATCCAATTAAATTGTGACATCGATTTCTTAGGCAATTAATAACCACACTTTAGGTAATTTTGCAAATTGCATAACTAAAAAACTATGCACTATTTTCCAACCAAATTTTAAGAGTTTCTCTCTCTTGCCTTTATCTACTTGCATGTCAAGTTTGAGTCTGAAATTCCAAAAGAATAGGACTATCTCTTCATAGGAAAGTTACTCTTTAAACAAATCTAAATAATGGTTATTTTCTCTTTCCTCAAACCAAAATCTTTCTATATTGGACTCCTTGGTCCCCAAGGAATCTTAAGATTTCGAAATCCTTTTTGAAGGATACTTATTATCCTTCTAGATGCATCTACATCCATTATTTCTCATTATCTTACTTATTTCTTTATTAAAAGATTTATTTTCAAGGATTTCTCTTTATCCTTTATTTCCTTTTTCCTCTTTTCCTATTTCTTTCATTAGAAACCACATGTAAATGAAACTTACTCAATTGTGGCCATTAATGCCACCTTCTAGATATTTCTATATAATTCTCATAAATACTTTGCTTAATATTCATTATCTTGTATCTTTTTCTAATATTTGGACTTATCTTCTTTTCTTCTCTTTTATATCCATTATTGGATTAATCTAATAATAGGAACCACGAAATTCCTATCAAAAGAGAGATTTGCAAAGAAATCCCTTCTTTGAAGCAAAGCATACAACCTTTTCAATTAAGTCCATATTCATAAAAACATTACATTTCAATTATGAAAACACATGCAAAATTGAGGTTGTAACATCCTTCCCCTCTTATAGGAATTTTGCCCTCAAAATTCCATCAAACATACAAACAAGCAGGATAAGACTTCCTCATATCCATCATGGCTCCCACGTGGCTTTACCCTCTCCATGGTGCTTCGCAAGAACCTTCATCATCTCATATTCTTACATCTGATCTCTCTCACCTTGGTATCTCGTACCCTCATAGGTGACTCAGGACATTTTAGCTTCTCTCAAAGCTAAATAGGTTCATGGCTTAGCACGTGGCTTGGGTACCTCACATAGTGCTCTAGATCGGACTCGTGGAACACATCATACATCATGTTATCCTGAGGGGTAAGGTTACACACAAGCATCTCTACCAATCCATCTCAAATGGACCCATGTATTGGGGACTCAGCTTTCTCAGTTATAGCTCAGAGGGGTCGGATTATCATATCACATATTCTCCCACAGTGAACTGCATGTCAGTCTGCTTCGCATCAGCTCACGACTCATGTCGCCCTGGGATTTCTCAACCATCGCATGATCAAAGCAACTTCATATGCACTCACTGTGGTCTCTCTGACCTTCACAAGGTCTTTCCACCGACATCATCTTCATGAAGTGGTGACCTACACAACCTCCATTATACAGCTTCTTACATACCGATATTGGCTATGGTGGCTATCATCACAACTTTCATAAGACAAGAAATGTCTCCATGTATCACCTTGAACAAGCACACACGCTCTCATCAGACCCTCTAGTCTGGATCATACTAACCATCAGTTAGGGGTGATAAGTTGTACTAGCATCGAGTTCATCATGTACTTACTTCCACCGCATGGAAGTGAATCTTTAGGTCATACTCATGAACCTTTGAACTCACATCATGGTGTAGTTGAACCATCTCTCTTACATGTAGTTCAACTGGATTTGTCCCTTGACAGTATTCTCTCTTTCTCTGTAGACTATGTCATCTAGGTAAGGTGATCTACCATAACCCATATTGCACCTTGACCTTCTTTGGTCCATGGGAGACTTACCACAACGTCCATAGTGATCAACTCCCATTCCCTCTCAGTGACTCTTTATCCTCTATATCAACTCACTGGGTTACTGGTGTTCGTCCTTCACCTCCTGGCATGTATGGCGACAAGCCACATGCAACTTCATCTTAGGCATCCAAAGTACTACTGCAACTTACTATCTTCGTAGTACCACGGTGTAGGGTGAACTTACAATCATGATCTCATGTATGCCATGATTCCTCAAGGTTGGTTCGTCTGAAACCCTAAAACACTCTAGTCGTGGGATTCATCACCTTCTTTTCCAAAGAAGTGCATCTGAGATTTTACAACCATCCTTCTATCACAACAAGCCTTAGGCTGGCTAACCAAGCAACCACTAACTCAATCAACGTATCTCATTATATCTGAGGGTTAGCCCAACATATCTCACAAACTTAGGTTTCACCTAGCCATCTCTTTCAGCCTTTCCACTAGCTAAACTAGGCAGCTACGTCTCAATAAGAGCATCCATTACCACCTTTCATCCTTATGTGCTAGGTAATAGTGAAGACATAGACCTCCATGTATTCCACTTATCATCTCATCTCGGACTTTAGGTCTATCTTCATCAAGAAAACTCAGAGCTCATCCTCTTGGTTATCAAACTCCAACTTATATAACTCATAGATTCTACATAGCTCATGATAAGAACATCCTCATAAGATGCATACCTTAGTTCTCTTGGTGTTTGTAAACCATCCACATATCTTACACTCCACAAGGGTACGTTATTACCTCTATCCTCATACATCATAGCAATGTTTCCACTCACATCATCTTTATCCTTGGTGTATGGCATGCGTACTGTCCTATGTCTCACTCCCATAACAAGAAGAAATAAGCATTTGGTTGTAGTCCAAATACAAAATTCTTCCCATTCTAAGAGTATAGATGGTACATCCCACATCGCCAGTACACCTTCAAATCTAACTGGAAATGTGCATCACATGTCTCTACATCATGAACATCTCGATATCAAGTTTACTTCCATGAAAAACTAGTTTCGAACCCACTTCGGTCATCATATCATCCTTGGTCATCTCCTCTAGGTCTATAGGGTGCTGGTACTTTTGGGGTCATCCCTCTTCCCTTATGAATCAGAGAGTGTCCTCCTCATCTGCCCTTTGGGTCCCATGAGTTCATGAAGGTGATCAATCTCCTAACACATGGCCCTCAAACAATGTTAGATGTTACCTCCCGACCGTATGGTCATGTGCAACTAGGGAATTAGGCAACTCCTACTCCCATCGGTCATATCCGTACCTGACCCTAGGATAGACTTAGGATTCTAACATAGTACATATCCAACTTGAAACCTTACCCAAGTCTCCATCATCTCTCTCGGCATTCGTGGTCTGACTTACATCCTTTCATAGGGATCAGGGAAACCTACCTACCTCGGTCAAGCCCCATATTGGTTACCTCCATGGTAACACATCCACATGCACTTAGAGATGATTATCTATGGGTCTGTAGGTTCATTCTCATACTATGTTCTCTCCACTTAGCTTCACAAGACTCTATGAGACCTCTTAAGGTTACCACAAACCCAACAAAAGTTGATCAATACCCTACAAAAGGGTCCCTCTCCCAAGATGGGAGGAAACTATCTTTTGATAGCAGCAAAGGTCACAAACGTCCTCATGTCTAGGGTTTGCATCCACATGAGCACGCTTAGCCCTAGCAAGCTACTAAGGCACGTAGCTAACAAGCAGACGACCATGCTAGGTCTCCCTGATAGGTCATACTTGTTTCTATTCCTTCACATTAGACCATCATCATACATGTCCATGTCACCAACCTATATGTAGGAGGTTCATCAAACATAGACCTTAGTCTCATGGATCTCCTTTTCCTCTAAACATGAGGAGTGCCATGCTCAAATCTATAGAAACTCAAATCCCGTCATGAGCATCAGGTGCACCAGGTACTACTACTTCCCCTCTTAGGTTTAGGAACCCTAGGTTCACTTTCCTACAAGAGTTGTCCAACCGCATGCTCAGCTTTCCAACCATGAACCAAACATGTATGAGGTATAACATGCACGTTCTATAATTCTTCCTTATGAAAAACACCTCATATATGAGTCCTCCTTAAGGACAACCAACTAGGTATAAGGCCTCACAACTTATTACTAAACCTCCTCAGGGTCTAAGGAACTCTTCTTCCTATCCTCATAAGGTAAGCACTTATATCATCTGCACATAGCAACCTCATCCTTCTTCTAGGGTTTGGTTCCTCTAAAGGCAACTAAGAAACCACAAGGATCATGCACGAGGCAACCACATCCATCCACTTAGGTCGTAACATACTCAACTTCTCATTGTTCCTCATATCACAGAGTCTAAGATTCCAACCTTCTTGCTTGGGTCCTGCTCTCTCTCTATAGCTAACCCCACAACCAACCTTACTGCTAGAGGTTTTCTCTCCATAAAGGTGGATCAAGCTCTCATGCATACCCCTATAGGGGTGAAACGTATGATCAAACCTATGTTCGCTCAAGATTATCCATAACTATTTATGCTTATCTCATAAGTTATCCCATATGCCCTTCAAGCCTGGGTTTTAACCTACTGCCAGCGCTACTAACGTACTCTGGGTGCATACTATGTCATGCTCATATAAGCCCATAGGGTTTATATAGGTTCTTCACTAACCTCAACGATGAAGGAGTTATCCTTCACTCTAACTTGCACGACCTTCCCCAGGGTTGGGTCGCCAAAGGTACTAGGTCAGCCAACCTCACATGGCTCATACTATCATAGGTATCCAAAGCCAAAAGTGTGTCAACCCACACACATGGTCAACCATGACATCCATCTCATCATGCCATCTCTCTCTAACCATCGCTTAGGGTTAGGGTTAGCATCATCCTCAGAGGATGAGCCAGGTCTCTACCTTTAATGGAGATCTCTGCCTCGAACACCCACTCTCTACTCATCCTCCTGATAAGAAGATCTAACCTTAGGTCTCTCCTAAGGGTACGACAACACATGTCATATGACTTAAGCATGCAACCAATCTTTAGTCTACGTTTAAACTATTAAGATTATGTCCATGACATCTTATTTACATGCTTTTCATTAATTTGGTGGAGGATTCCTTAACCTTATCATACATACCCTATCCTCAAGAGAGTGAGGAAGAGAGAGAAAATCCCTAAACCTTAGAATCTTAATAGAATTAGGGTTGAGAAGGGATGAAAATAGATGAGAGAGTCCTAAAGGTATCTTATTTCGAGTCAGATCCTAAGACATTGACCAGACAGTCACACAGATCCGGGAGTCCTTGTATTCCAACTAGCGGTGTAGAGGAAAATATTGCTAGCCCCCGGACGTGATCCTTTTCTAAATACCTCTGTTTTTCAGAAAATCCTCTAATAACTCCCTCCGTTCTATGGAATTTGTAAAATTTAATAATTACTAAAGATTACATGAGGAACCAATGCCATGGTACCAAATGTAACGACCCCACCTCCCGGTAACCCCCAATTAAGGGAGACCAAGAGGTCAGAGCCGTTATCCCAATAAATAGGATCAAATGTTTGACAAATAATCAATAATAATTATAAAATTCTACCAAACTATACTGAAAGTTGGAATAAAATAAAACTTTGCATAGCTTTTAAAAACTTTGGATATATAACTTCTATTCACAGCTTCAATCTATTCTAACTAATCTTCCTTGCACTTTAATTCTTATTTTCATAATATGCCACTTTACTGTTTGTCCTTTTCAATTTTGTACCTAAAACGCTGACAAATAAAATGTCGGTCAGCATAAATGAATATGTCGGTATGTGGGGACAACTAAAATTTCACATATATGGCTAACAATCTAAATATCACAATCAAGTTAATTAACAATCTTCGTTTTCGGCAAGGACTCTAGTTTGTAGGCATCTGCGGTCTGTAGAGAAAGGGAGCTTCGTTGGTTGCTCATCCGAGGTTGATCTTGGCTTGGCTATGGGGATGGTGTGATGAGTGACTTGTAGCCTGGATCTGGATTGTTGTGGCAGCTCGACCTAGTCGACTCCAGTCCGTCAATAGGGATGGACGGAGAGGAGCCGCTCTTCTGGATCTGGCTCAACCGCTTTGTCGGCACAGGCAGAGCAAGGGACCTCAATCCCCTTCTCCTTCCTATTCCTTCTCCTCGAGCTGAGAGCTGGTCTCGTCCATTGCAACGGTGGTGATGAGTCTTCTTCGACTCTGCTTCACCTTGTCCTGCCAGCGGGAGTCCCTTCTTCTCCAGATTTGGGTATCCCATCACGGTGGAGGGATTCCTCAGGCTTTGCTTTTTGGGCATCCCGACCTTGGCCTTTGGCCACTTGAAGATCGGTGTTGTTGTGGGCGCTCGTCCCATATGGCCATCTATGGTGTCATCGACAGGGCGGTGCCTTCATCTCAGCTGAAGGTCGGCTCCGCCCAACCCCCTGCCAGCAAACGGAGGTAGTCGCCGTCGCGCGTCCATTTCTCTACATATCAAGCTGCTTGACCTGATATACTCCTCGGAGCTTGTTCCTGGTCAAGGCTACAGTAAGAGTTGTTGGGGTCAGATCCATCTTCCTAACTTCACCTCCTTTGTTGGGCAAAGGGACACCCCCAAGGTGTTCGACGAGCAGCCCCTGTGCTGTTTTGCTACTGTGTGCTTGTCAGTTCTTCCAGGTTTGTTTGGATGACTGAAGCCTGCAACCTGGCAACATCTTAGGTCTCCTCGTGAGGTGTTGCTTCGACGCCGAGCCCACTCGGCAGCACCGAGATGGTATTGTTGCGCTCCAGCGTTACCACTGCTATCTTGTATCTATGGGTTTCCAGTGGACTTCTTCCTTGGAGTTCGATGAAATCGTGGTGGTACACAGGCCGATCTCGCCGTTGGCCTGCTAAGTTCCACTTGATCGACAGTTGTCTTTGACCAATTAGTTGATGAGTTTCCATGGATGACGATGGACTGGGGTTACTTCCAGTCTATCCCTACGACTGGGATTCTGCTGCTATTAGTTCGTTGAGTTCACCAGACACTAATTGGTGTTGTTCGGTGCCTTATCTTAACCTTCGTATCTTTTCCGACCACTATTTTCAGAGGATGATCATATTGCCATGTGCGAAGGAGAGATATGATGGTTGGATTGATCATTGCTCCAGTCATCAGTCTGCGTTTGGAGTCTTCTACGGGATGATGGTATGACAGGATAGACAATGTGATTTGCAGCTGTTTGAGACAGATAAATTCCAATTCTGAAGTGCGGCCTTGCTTGGTGCGTAGATAGAGGCTGGGTGTCCTTCATCTTCCTTCTGTGCCTGCACAATTTGTGGGTGGTCTTTATTGTCAGTGTAGCTCCTCAGATGTTTAGACTGATGGATAGTCAGTCTCTTGTTTATGTATTTTCTGGGACGTTTTCTTCTGGTTTGTAGTCTTTTTTTCTGTTTAGAGATCTTATGTTCAAGACCGGTTTAATCTGGTCTTTTGTTTTCTATATGTAATCCTGCAAAGGGTTAGGGGGTGTGCCTTCTTGTACCTAAAGTTTTGGAATTTTAATAGCAACAGAGTTTTTCGCCGACCAAAAAAACAAGCCAATTTATGCTTTCAATGTGACATTCTCCACCGCTTTTGCCCTAACCTTGGAATACCCTCCTTAGGGTTTCTCTTTTGCCATTGACTTAAGGCCACCTTCTCCATCCTGAGCTTGGTGTATGGGGTCACCTCTCATGGTGCCCATTAGTCATGCAATATCATAAGGCCACCTTCTCTATCCTGAGCTTGGTGCATGGGGTCACCTCTCATGGTGCCCATGGGTCTTCCCTCTTAGGATTGACCTCATTGCATCTTACATCAGGGTGGCATGTAGGTGCGAGAATACACACTTATATCTTAATTGTGATAATCATATTGACTTTATGATTTGGATATATGAACATCCAAATAGATAGGTTGCATTCAGTTCGATTAAACACCCGAGAAATCTCTGTGAAACTAAAGTGGTTAACCATAAATAACCACATTCATGTCAGGCTGATTTGAGTACAGAAATAATCCAATCAATGCAAGAAATCCAATAGGCAAGCAAGCACACAAAGAGATCATGAAATATGCATATAATTTCCTATCATAAATCATGCCATCAAGATCTATTAAGCCTAGCTTACTCCCTAGGGTTTCTAGTCCACTTTTAGGGTTTCCATTGCAATTAGGGTTTTTCTTGTACTTTCATCATTACAAACCCTAGTTAGGCAAAATTGCTCTTAAATCCTAATGATTCTAACCTATTTCGTTTAACATGCTTAGGATCATCTTCCAACAGCATAGAATCACATATATCAAATTAAAAGTGATCTTTTTCTCTTTTACCCTAAATTAGGATTTCTAAGTGCTTAATCATTCTTATTTGGTGTAAAATCCTAAATCATGCAAGAAACATCTATATCAGGTTCAAGTTTGTTATTAACTAACCAACACGTTGCAAATACTCAATTTCAATAATTAAGTGACATGAACTCAACCAATATGCTCAAATAGGGTTTCTTAATCTAATACATATGCACTTTTCATTAGATTAACACACTTTTGTAAAAGGGAACAGTTTCAAGTTCTCAAACCAATTTTAATGTGTTCCTCATATTTTTCTAAGCAACTTTCATATATAAACTTTTCTCATGAGAGTTTTCTACGAATTTCTATGATTTTTGCAAAGAGAAACACTTTTTTGGATCATCTATTATTTTTAGAAAAACGTAGGTTGTTGGATTGATGATCCACTATACCACGCTGGATCCAACGATCCCCAGCTACGCAGCTCACCCGCGATCGAAATAACCAAAGGACAATATTGTCCTTACCTGAACTGAAGGCACAGATGGGCTTTTTGGTAAAAACGCCACCTATCTTCTTCTTCCTTGCGTCGAGCAAAACAGCGAGCCCGCGGTCAACCTGGAGGTTGACTCCAAGGTTTCGACCACCAGTGAGCGTGACGAAGGTCCAGGAAGCTCTGTCTTCCTCCAACAAACTCGACTAGGCCCTCAATTGCTCGCCACAACCATGCTACGACCTCCTCCTACTCGCCGGACTCCGGCGAGGCTTTCTGAGAAGATGGGGGTGAAAGTCAGGGTAGAAGATGGAATTTGAAGCACGGAAACACTCCTCTCGGTCTGCCGCAGAATTTAGGTTAGCAAGATAGCACGTCGGTACCCTCTCTCACCCTCCCCTATATATATGGTCAAAGGTAGGAATCGGGTGAATTGGGAACTCTCCCAATCATCGACCAAACCCCTACAAAGTAGGGATGGTCCTCTTCGGACTTCTCTCCCGAGTTCAACGGTGTTATTCTCGCGATCTAACTCCCTTTCCTTTTCCCGCAATGATCCTACTTTGGATCATTGCAAGTCTTCCTGACACAGACTCCTTGCGCCAAAAGAGATTCATCCCCGATCGTTGGATAGTGATCCAACGGTCCACATAAAACCTGAAATCCTAAATTATCCAATTGTGACATCGATTTCTTAGGCAATTAATAATCACACTTTAGGTAATTTTGCAAATTGCATAACTCAAAAACTGTGCATTATTTTCCAACCAAATTTCAAGGGTTTCTCTCTCTTGCCTTTATCTACTTACATGTCAAGTTTGAGTCTGAAATTCCAAAAGAATAGGACTATCTCTTAATAGGCAAGTTACTCTTTAAACAAATCTAAATAATGGTTATGTTCTCTTTCCTCAAACCAAAACCTTGCTATATTGGACTCCTTGGACCCCAAGGAATCCTAAGATTTCGAAATCCTTTTTGAAGGATACTTATTATCCTTCTAGATGCATCTACATCCATTATTTCTCATTATCTTACTTATTTCTTTATTAAAAAAATTCTTTTCAAGGATTTCTCTTTATCCTTTATTTCCTTTTTCCTCTTTTCCTATTTCTTTCATTAGAAACCACATGTAAATGAAATTTACTCAATTGTGGCCGTTAATGCCACCTTCTAGAGATTTCTATATAATTCTCATAAATACTTTGCTTAATATTCATTATCTTGTATCTTTTTCTAATATTTGGACTTTTCTTCTTTTCTTCTCTTTTATATCCATTATTAGATTAATCTAATAATAGGAACCACGAAATTCCTAGCAAAAGGGAGATTTGCAAATAAATCCCTTCTTTGAAGCAAAGCATACAACCTTTTCAATTAAGTCCATATTCATAAAAACATTACATTTCAATTATGAAAACACATGCAAAATTTAGGTTGTAACAACTGGTCAACTGATCGAATGATTTGTATGTGTTGGAGTAGTTTGGCTATATGGTCATTGGTCTATTCACTAATCAACCTGCTTGCCGCAATACTTTTTAAATAAAAAATTGAATTTTTCAATCAATATATCTCAGCGCTAATTAGCTTAGTTTGTTTGTGTATTTAAACATTTCTTCTGTGCGCTTTAAATGGTTCTTGGGTTTGCGGGACGCCCAGGGACCCGAGAGTTTACGCCGCTTGGGGGGGTCACGAATGTGGCGCTTCTGCGGGGGTGGTTCTCTCGTAAATCTAAAAAAAAACATTTCGTCTGTATTAATTGGTCCAATCTATCTGTGTGTTTTACATGTTGGGGGAGTCGGTTAGCTTTTAATCAAGGTGCTTTCTCTTAGTATGTTTTATATAGATTATTTATGTTAATACATTGATTATCATGAGTCTAGTAAAAAAATAATTTTAGTTTAAATTTTAGTAATGACATGCTACAAATCAGAGGGAGTCAATTGGTCAGCTGACAAAATGCATTTGCATATGTTGCATTAGCTTGACTTTGTGCTTAGTCAGGTTCGTGTGCTTATATATTAGAATGAGCCAACTAGATGTTAATCGAGCTAATCTCTATTAATGGGTTAGCCATTTTTTTGTAATTCACACTTTTTACGTTTAATTTTAAATTTTTGTTATGCATACTAGAGGGAGTCGACTGGATATTAATCAACTTTACTCTCTTTTAGAAAGTTATATGTAAATATTATTATTGCTCATTATGAACCCAAAAAAGAACGACCTTTAGATTGAATTTGAATAATCATCAAATATTTTTATCATATGTAATAGTATACATCAGAGATTTTATTGTGCCGAATTCAACTGCTATTCACGTGCTTAGAACGTGCTTTTAGCTATATAATATAGATGGGCTACTTCCACCGCAAATCTAGCTAAAACTTGTGTGAATGCCATAAAAGGAAGCTTGACCTCAACCTCATTAAAGTAAAGGCCACCCGGAGATAACCATAGGGGGATGCCTGACGAGCGATATACAACTAAGCAGAACACGCGCCCATTGATTATGAATGAAGCATAAAAGATCCAACACAGGAGGCAGAAAAAAGGAAGTGTAAGGTTTAGGATAAACCGCAGACGCACGTTGTAGTTTTGCTTTATATAGTAACTCGGTCCAAATTACGAGCACCCACGCATCTATCTAGAGCCCGTCAGCTCATGCTCGGGTATAGTTTCTGTACCGCCCGATTAAATTGGTTTCATTATAACCTACATTTTTTAAACTCATTCCCATAGTCAATTCAAACCGAGCACACTCCCATTTAATAGACTGAAACACTATAAAGAACCTTCTGTGTAGCCACTCATCCATATAAGCCCAACAGAGGTAACTTCTCTGCTAGAATACTAACAATCCGTAAGAGGGTCCGTACACAGAAAACATGTAGCAATGGATTCTCACGACCAGAACAATAGTTAAGCCCCTGTTTGGTTCCGGATGCGATCCGGATTGGGGTGTGTCTTTTTGTGCCGCATCAGCCAAACCCGGTCTGGATTGCTGAAAAATCGTGTTTGGTTCACAACCCCGTAAGACCCCCGTTTTGGGATAATGAACCCCCTAACCCGGACCAACCCGGTCTCGGTAGAGGCGGGATTGCAAATCTCAATCCGGGTTAGAGCTCGACCCCCCCCCCGACCCCTGACTCCCCCAACCCCTCGACAGTCACCCTTTCTCCCCCTCTTCTTCGTGACATTGTCGTCCCTCTACCTGCACCTCCGACTGTTCGGTCTGTGAAATTAAAAGCGGCAATCGATTCGCCTTGCTACCTCGAGCAGGTCGTGATTCGCCCTGCTACCTCGAGCAGGTCGCGGAGGGCAGTAGACTTCGGGAGTGGAGCAGGCGTGGTGAATCAATGAGGGGAACTGCGACCGTCGGGCTAGGGCGTCTACATCCTGGAAAGGCACCCATGCCCTGCACATTGTCACCGTCCACCCTGGTCAGGTCGAGTCATGCTCGTCTTGTCCACGCAGAGGAGGAACACTATCGAGGCCAAGAGTTGCCCTTCTTACTTCCTATTTCTTGTTGTGTGCGTTGAGGTCCTTGCCATCCAGTTACGCGTCCTCGAGCACTTGTTCTCCGAAGCTAGTGGCCGTCGTTGTGTTCATCGTTGTTGTTGCGACGGAGTTGATCTTCCCGACGATTTGGCAGTTGGTGGTCGTTGTCGACCAATTGTGAAGAACAGGTTGGTTGAATGTAATACTGTCGCGTAAGTGTATATCGATTCTCTTATTTCATACTGACGCATGTGTGCTTTTCCTGTGATAATCATGTGTTGCTGCTCCGTGTTGGATTTCCATGGTGTTCGACACTGTCGGCCATCATCCAGGTATCGCATTCCCAAATTTCCCTTCTCCAAATTTGTACTACTGATTACTGTTGTTCCGCTTTAGTTGTGAATCAGTATTATTGGTGTTGTATGAAGCATCAATATGGTCTGTTTAATGTGTGCCCGGATTGCTCAAATATTAGCCAGTGTATACTACTCAAATATTAGCCACTGTATATTACTACTATAGCAATTCCAGTTGTTATCAACTTAAATAAGAATATATAACCATAATCACAAATATAAAGTTGAATCATGTTTACTCAAACTCCTTTTCTCAGTTCCCAATGCATGAGACATTTCATCTTGTTGACTCAAGGTCAATTAGGTCAATGTTGACTCACGTCTAAATTGACTAAACCCGTGTTTTGATGATGACTAACCATTCCACATATTGGTGTCTAATGCTTCTACTTGAGTGATTTCAGATTAGGTATAGACACACTCCAATTGCCCTAACTTGCGCATCTCAAATTGGAGAAAAGACAAGTCAAAGTCAATACAAGTGCACGTTTTTGTAATATGATGTATATTCATTAGAATCATGTTGTAAATCACTTGTAATGATTGTATGACTTGTAATTAAGCTTAGAAAAATATCAGGAACACTTAGATCGAATTTTAGAGCACTTTTAATGCAACTTTGAAAATCAATTACAGGCACTTGATCGGTCCAGTTTCCCACCCTGAAACTCGACCGATCCACCTGGGTTGATTTTCTGAAGATTGAATCGGTCCAGTTTCCCACCCTGAAACTCGACCGATCCACCTGGGCTGATTTTCTGAAGATCGAATCGGTCCAGTTTCCCACCCTGAAACTCGACCGATCCACCTGGGCTGATTTTCTGAAGATTGCATCGGTCGAGTTACACATATAGAAACTCGACCGATTGCACTGTACGGAAAAGTGCAGAAAAGTGTTTCTAGCCGTTGTGGAGTTGCAACAAGTGAAAATAGATCCGTTGCAAGCCACAAAACGGCTAGTTTTCATTCACAAGTGTTCCCAAAGGTTAAGAGGCATCCCCAGCTATAAATAGGACCCCTTGGGCTTCATTCCAAGGTTGAGAGCATTCATTGCAAACTCCTTGTGAGGTTCCTATTCTATAGTTGAGTGCTTCCTACAGCCTCCTCTCTCTCTCTCTATCCATTAGAGTGAGTAGGAAATCTGTAAGAGAGCTAGTCCTATTTGTATATCTTGTGAGGCTCTCACTTCCACCACCTCCCCATCTCTCATTTGCTATCTTGAAGATGAAGGTTCTCTCTCTTGTCCAAGAGAGGTGAAGAAGAACAAGGGAAGGAGTCCCTTGGTGAAGATCAAGGCAGAAGACTTGGAGCTAGAGTGGGTAAGCCCTTGGAGAAGGCAAAAGACTCAAGCTCAAGTAGGTAAGACCTTGGTGGAAAGCATCTCCGAGTGAAGGTGAAGTCAAAGGCGGAAGATCCAAGAAGAGTGGGTAATTCCTACAAGGCCGAAGACTTGTGTAAGAGTGGGTAAGTCCTTGGAGAAGGCTGAAGACTCTTCCAAAGTGGGTAAGTCCTTGGTAAGGTTGAAGACTCTTTGTATTGGATAGGTAAGTCCTTTGTTGGTCTTGTATTGTATGTCTTATAAGTGAATATAAGAGTGCAATTGTTGGAAGTCCTAGAGGTTGACCTCTCTAGGCAAGTGGACTGACACACTTCTAGTTTGAAGTGTGGAACCACTCTAAATAGCGTGTTTAATTGGTTTGTTCAATCTCTCTCATCCTTGCTATGTATGTTTTAGTTGCACTCAAATTGCCTATTTAGCAACCTTATCTTGTCATATATTTTGAAGGTTTAATGAGTTTTGTTTAAGTGCTTTCAGCTCTATTCACCCCCCTTCTAGAGCATCTAATCACCTATCTAGGATCCAACAAGTGGTATCAGAGCGGGTCTTCTCCAAGCATACTTCAACAAGTAGGAGAAGATGGGTGACTACCTAGGAGGGAGACTCTCGACCAGCCTTTCAATCTTTGATGGAAGCAACTTCCTCTATTGGAGAAGAAGACTTCAATTCTACATCCAAGGATCAAGTCTCGAGATGCGGCAAATGGTGAACAACCCATACATTCTACCAAAGACAAATATTGAAGAATGGGATGAAGCCACCTTGATGAAAGCAACCTTGAATGCTAGAGCCATGCACATCTTTTATGCCTCCATGACCCCCACCGAGTTCAACCGGATTTCCTCTTGTGAGACGGCCTATGAGGTATGGAGAAAGCTTTGCATCACTTATGAAGGGACAGATCAAGTGAAGGAAAGTAAAGTCTACATGCTCAAAGGGTTGCTTGAGAACTTCAAAATAGGAAAGGAGGAGAGCATAGCCAACATGTACTCAAGGCTCAACACCATCTTGAATGGTCTTGCTATTCTAGGACATCCTATGTCTAGTGGAGAGATCAACTCAAAGATCCTTAGAACTCTCCCCAAGAGGTGGGAATCCAAGGTGACTTCTATTGAAGAAGCAAGGTCTCTTAGGGATATTCCTATTGAAGAGCTCATTGGAAATCTTCAAGCACATGAAGCCACACTTGATAAGAGGGAGGAAGTAGAAAGACAAGAGAAGAAAGAGCTAAAGAGAGTGAAGAAGGCTGAAATGAAGGCTCAAATTGAAGCTATCATGGAACAAGTCTCTCCATCCTCTCAAGCTAAAGAAGATGCCATGTACTCCAAGGGTAAACCCTACAAAGGCAAGTCCTCCTCCATCTGGTGCTTCACATGTGGAAAGAAGGGTCACTACAAGGAAGATTGCCCACAAGGCAAAAAGACCCATCTTCGCAAGAAGGAGAAATGGCAATCAAGCTCAAGTGGCTCCTCTAACTCAAGCTCAAGTGAAGATTCATGTGAAGATCAAGCTCAAGCTCTAGTGATGAAGGAGAATGTCATTTTGCTCTTATAGCGTCAACAAGTGAAGACTCAAGTGAGGTAAATCTAGACTCTTTAGATAAAGAATCTTTAATTGCTATTATTCATGATATTTGTGCCTCTTATAAGTCTTCTAAAAAGAAAAAGAAAAAGCTTGCTAAAATTGTTGATAATTTGCATATAGAACTAGATGATCTTGAATATGCTAATTCTTGCTTGCTTATTGATAAAAATTATTGTCTTAGCCAAGTAGACTCTCTTAAACTTGAAAATGCTAGTTTACTTGATAAGATTAAATTTATAGAAGCTCAACCTCTCATGCCTAGTTCTAATGAAGAGCATATTTTAATTATTGATTCTCTCATGCATGACATTGATGTTCTTAAATCTGAAAACAAGGACAAAGATTTTGTTTTGCATGAATTAGAAATAGAAAATGCCTCCTTGCTTGCTAAAATCAATGGGCATGAATCTTGTTCTAGTTCTACAAATAGAGAGAATGATGTTGCTGCTCTTCATATTGATAGAGATTCTTATTCAACTAAATCTTTCTACTTAGAAAATGATCTTTTGCATGCTAGAGATAATATTAATCAATTGTCTTTGACTATTGCTTCTCTTAAGCAGGATAATGATAGTTTGAGATCTTCTTTGCAAAGATTCTTAGTGGGTAAAAAGAATCTTAATGATATCCTACACTATACTACTAAACAAATTGGTAGACATGGTTTAGGATATGATAGTAGTCAAAGGAACAACAAAGATAAAGGACCTCCAATATTCCATGGAGAATCCTCTAGTTCCAAGACTATGGGCACATGCAACTATTGCAATGAATTAGGTCATTATTCTACTTGTTGTCCTTTTAGGAAAGCAACCAAAAGCAATAGGACTTGGGTTGCTAAACTAACTCCTCCGGACCCAAAAATATGATTGGGGACCATTTCATCTTTCTTCTTGTAGGTACTTGCAAATGGGTTGACTTGAGCTATTGATTTGCAAATTGACTTCTCAATCCACATGAAAGAAGAAAGGTGAGATGTGTAGAGGGTGACAACAAGTGGAAAAGGAAATGGTAAGCATAAAGGTAAATGTTTTATTGCTTATAACCTATCCTAACTTATTTTTGCCAAGTTAGTGTGCACTATACATATGGTTTTTGAGTCAAAAGTGGTATTTTGTGTTTCTCTTCACACTTTTGCTCAAAAACTGTTTCTAATGATTCTATAGTGCATTACTAACTTGCTTAGACATGTTTGGATATGGTTTGTATTTTTTAGCATGCCTTTAAATATGTTTTTATGAAATATATATGCTCTTTGACAGCTGGTCTGTCGGTCGAGTTTTCCCTATTGAAACTCGACCGATTGGCACCAAGAGTGTTGCCAATAGCTGTCATCGGTTGAGTTGTCCTTGCACAAAAATCGACCGATAACACTGTGCACAGAATACACAATTGGCTTATTGGATGAGAATTTCTCTCTAAACTAGATTTTCTCAACCAATAGCCTTATTCTTTGGCACTCCCTTGGTATCTTTATATATGTTTATTGCCATGTTCTAAATTGCCTATCTTGCTTATAACTCTATCTCTCTAATTGCTCTAAATTGGTATATCTATATCTTGCAATTACTTGCTTTGAGTTGTTTTGCAGGTTTTGATGATGATCTCTTTGGATCTCTTGGTTGTGTCTAAAATCGCTTCCGTTGTACTCTAACTTGCTACATCTCTATAGGTGTATATCTTGTTTTGATACAACCTTGAGGTTCTTAGGGGTAATCATCTTATGGTAAGGATGCATATCTAGTGAGTTATATCCTCTCATGCTTCTAAAATTGCATCTCTCTTTGTTTGGATATATCTCTACATCTACTCATAGCTTGCTTTATGTTGTGGTATCTCTTGCTATGATCTAGATCCTACTAGTAGTCCTAACTTGTGATATCATCTACTAGTAGTTCATATACATGTAGTTCTAGCCTTGTTTAAAATTGCCATCTTTGATCATCTATATGTTATGCTTGTATCTTATCTCATACATGCTCAAGATTGTTCCTTGAATTGCATATCTATTATCTTGAGTTGCTTGCATAACATTGTGATGCAGGGCACATAGAGCTGCATTATATGTAGAAATTGGAGTATTTTTGGATTTTATGCAGATTTTGCTCCAGTTTCAGTTTTTGGTGCTAGACTAGTGTTTTTCATGCAGAAACGACCTTCTAAGCAAGACTCATCGCTTTGCCATGAGCTCCGATGGTTTTTGGTCAAATTCCATCATCTTGAGGGTCAAAATTGCAATTTATTATTTTTCTGCAGCACTTTATCTTGCATTTTGGGGGTTCAAGTATATGTTTTAACTTGCTTTTCTTTCTATGCTTGGACAAGCCCCTATCTGTGCTCTTCTACTCTCCTTATATATATTTGTGTTATCTCCTTTCTCTTTAACAAGTGATGTTCCTTTTTTCTTCATAACCCCACTTTTTGAAATGACAAAGGGGGAGAAAGGTATGTCTTCCTTTAAAAGAGGAAGAAGGCATGTCTTACATGAAGAGGAGAAGCATGTTTATGTAAAGGGAGAAGGTAAAGGGGAGGAGACATATATGTGTAGAACATATATGAGTAGAAGACATAGTATTCTATAAATGTTATGAAAGCTAACCATGCAGGAGAAATAGCATCAATTGAGGGGGAGTATGAAACCTCCATGCGCATCAATTGAGGGGGAGCATATGAACTCCATTCTATTGAAACCCCTAGGTCTCTCCAAATGTATGAATTTACTTAAATGCTTTCAATACATTTATGGAATGGTTTGTCATCTTCAAAAAGGGGGAGAATGCTGACTCAAGGTCAATTAGGTCAATGTTGACTCACGTCTAAATTGACTAAACCCGTGTTTTGATGATGACTAACCATTCCACATATTGGTGTCTAATGCTTCTACTTGAGTGATTTCAGATTAGGTATAGACACACTCCAATTGCCCTAACTTGCGCATCTCAAATTGGAGAAAAGACAAGTCAAAGTCAATACAAGTGCATGTTTTTGTAATATGATGTATATCCATTAGAATCATGTTGTAAATCACTTGTAATGATTGTATGACTTGTAATTAAGCTTAGAAAAATATCAGGAACACTTAGATCGAATTTTAGAGCACTTTTAATGCAACTTTGAAAATCAACTACAGGCACTTGATCGGTCCAGTTTCCCACCCTGAAACTCGACCGATCCACCTGGGCTGATTTTCTGAAGATTGAATCGGTCCGGTTTCCCACCCTGAAACTCGACCGATCCACCTGGGCTGATTTTCTGAAGATTGAATCGGTCCAGTTTCCCACCCTGAAACTCGACCGATCCACCTGGGTTGATTTTCTGAAGATTGAATCGGTCCAGTTTCCCACCCTGAAACTCGACCGATCCACCTGGGCTGATTTTCTGAAGATTGCATCGGTCGAGTTACACATATAGAAACTCGACCGATTGCACTGTACGGAAAAGTGCAGAAAAGTGTTTCTAGCCATTGTGGAGTTGCAACAAGTGAAAATAGATCTGTTGCAAGCCACAAAACAGCTAGTTTTCATTCACAAGTGTTCCCAAAGGTTAAGAGGCATCCCCAGCTATAAATAGGACCCCTTGGGCTTCATTCCAAGGTTGAGAGCATTCATTGCAAACTCCTTGTGAGGTTCCTATTCTATAGTTGAGTGCTTCCTACAGCCTCCTCTCTCTCTCTATCCATTAGAGTGAGTAGGAAATCTGTAAGAGAGCTAGTCCTATTTGTATATCTTGTGAGGCTCTCACTTCCACCACCTCCCCATCTCTCATTTGTTATCTTGAAGATGAAGGTTCTCTCTCTTGTCCAAGAGAGGTGAAGAAGAACAAGGGAAGGAGTCCCTTGGTGAAGATCAAGGCAGAAGACTTGGAGCTAGAGTGGGTAAGCCCTTGGAGAAGGCAAAAGACTCAAGCTCAAGTAGGTAAGACCTTGGTGGAAAGCATCTCCGAGTGAAGGTGAAGTCAAAGGCGGAAGATCCAAGAAGAGTGGGTAATTCCTACAAGGCCGAAGACTTGTGTAAGAGTGGGTAAGTCCTTGGAGAAGGCCGAAGACTCTTCCAAAGTGGGTAAGTCCTTGGTAAGGTTGAAGACTCTTTGTATTGGATAGGTAAGTCCTTTGTTGGTCTTGTATTGTATGTCTTATAAGTGAATATAAGAGTGCAATTGTTGGAAGTCCTAGAGGTTGACCTCTCTAGGCAAGTGGACTGACACACTTCTAGTTTGAAGTGTAGAACCACTCTAAATAGCTTGTTTAATTGGTTTATTCAATCTCTCTCATCCTTGCTATGTATGTTTTAGTTGCACTCAAATTGTCTATTTAGCAACCTTATCTTGTCATATATTTTGAAGGTTTAATGAGTTTTGTTTAAGTGCTTTCAACTCTATTCACCCCCCCTCTAGAGCATCTAATCACCTATCTAGGATCCAACACATCTCACCTCTACTTGTGCATAACCCTTTTCTCATCATTGCAATACATTGCCTCAGACTAGGGTGCTACATGTCCATGTCGGCCCAATCTACTATAATGGATTTAATACATGTCATCTTAAACTAACTCCTTTCAAGCCCTTCTTCTATGTTCAAGTTTATTACAAGGAATATGATCCCACTAAACCCAAGAACCAAGAAGATCAAAAACCTATTCAGTTGACATAAATTGATTCAACACAAGTTATTTGGTTAGTAAGCTCTCATCAATATTTAAACCTCTCTTGTTACTTTTAGTTGTAATGTGAGACTAACCTTCCTTATTCTTTTACCACACTTTTGTTTTAACTTTGGAATGTTACATGCAAAGAATCTTGTTTTATGGTCGAGTATCCAAACTGCACTAAAATTCTTAAATTATTAAAATACTCTTTCAAACATATGTAATACTTGTAGCAATGAAAAGTGTCCATTGGGAGTGATGGTGATAGGAGACTACATACTTGGTTCCTATGTTTATTTATGATAAAGCTAAATGAGAACAACTTTTGGGAATTAAACATAATAAACATTATGAAAACTTAATGATAGAGCATATGTAGGGTATTCTAGACTAGGATGTGACATCAATTGAGTCGCTAATGTACTATGGTCAAAGATAGACATGACTAATGTACTATGTTGTATACATATTTTTATTATTTTCAATAACATAATATTTGAAAATCCAGTTGGCCTTTTGGGAAAACAATTCATTTTTGGTAGATAACTACACTGAATTATGGGTTAAGCATTCTCATCATAAACCTAAAATCCAACTTTCCTTTTTCCAACTATATTTCCATCATTATTCCAGGCCTTACATCTGGATTATCTGATGCAGTTTGGTAGCAGGGGATATGCTACTAATTATACAAACTAGCAAATTTAATGCTACACTCACCATACTATTTACAAATCAACCGCAAACATACATAACAGTTGCAGTAATAAGTTTTTATTTTTGTAGTCATGTTAGGAGGCATTTATTAGCTGATGAGATACATTGTTGGTCTCTGTGTGGTTATTACTCCACAACCAATCCGATGAGAACGTCTAAATACAGCGCATATAGGAAAATAGCAATAATTACGCAGCAAAGCAATTGAACTCGCATACGAGACATACACATATATATCGGTATAAGATTGTTTGGTAAATGAGCAAGACAAAGAACTCAAGTCTTATTTATACGAGAAGCCCGACAGTTTTCTCCACCTTGCAGGTTATGATTCCACAAATTCTGTAAAATTAGCTTATGGAATCCACGGGAACCTACTCCAAATGGAACCCGTTTTGTCAAGGTTCACATGTGCAAACTTATAACGCGGCAAATATGTGATGCGTTGGCAAAGAAAGAAGCAACGTTGTGCGTTTCATGTGTGGAGATAATTAGCGGCCATCATCAGCTCCAGAGTCATTTCAGGTTCAATATGGAATTCCGTCTCTTTCCCACTGCAAGTACAAAAATAGAAACCCAAAAAAAATATGAGAACCGCTATCAAAGGCTTAAGGAACACAGCATACCCATACAAACATCACCGAGCAGGCAATGGGCAAGATATATATCTGTTACCCAACCGCAGTTAAAACCTGACGCATAAAATGGACACCAACTCAGGTGTTCATGATTCCATAATGTCAAAAGGACTAAATTCCCAGCCATTTTGGCTGAAAATCATAAGTAGCTTTTATTATTACCATATACCAAGCTTCTGAAGATCATGCATACATGTTTCATTACATCACCAATATTTCCATATAACGCCAGTATAACATGTTCATTCGCAGCAACAACTACAGCGTTAACAGCAATATGTTTAGCACATTGGCGATCGAGATAAAGAATAACTCTGAGCTTCATAGAGGTGACCGAGATAAAGAATAACTCTGAGCTTCATAGAAAGAATCAGAAGCAACAAATTATACTATGAACTATGAAGACTACCACTAGGAAGACCACATTTGCAGATTAAATGATCAAACAACAAATTAGGAACTTTGGAGGTTGATGCAGAAATGCGTACATCAGCAGATAAAAAGAGCTTTGCAGATGAGACAGGATAAAAGAAAAGGAAAGCATATGTTTGGAGTAATTAGCTATTTCAAAAGCCCAGACGGACATGATTGAAACCAAACTTGACTCATTGATAGTCTGCTTCACAGCAATAGTTCATGTTTTGGAATTAGGCGTCCACACTCGTTGCTTGGCATTCAGACCTTGTGGTTAAGATATGTGAAAATAACTTTGTCAAATCCATCCCAATCTACTTCTGACAGCCGGCAGGGGCATCATTCATTGGCGCCCAAGCTAGAGGCCTAGATGTATCATGGTGGTGGAGCCATGATAGACATCGGTCACAGTGTCCAACAACTACAAAATCGTTACCCGGTCCATTTACAGCCAAGTATGACAACCAATACATTTGCCCCAAAATTTTCAGAAGCTCCATGACATTGTCAAGACGACCATTATAGTTATATTTCGAGCAGCTGGAATCAAAGTCGGCCGTGATGGTCATAGGCATGTCTTATGCAGTTTAAACTGACTTGATTACTTCTTGGGGATCTGAAAGTAATCCAACCACAATCTCGTCCAATATATATCAATACATACATATATATATATATACATAGAGAGAGAGAGAGAGAGAGAGAGTCAAGCTAGAATACACTCGAGTGTACAGATCGCACGAATACACTCAAGTGTGTTTGCATATCAAAATTATTTTTTGCAAAATATAAACCATTGATCTTCATTGTCATTATATAACTAGACTACATACAAATTTTGAACTCATTCGGATGAGCGTAAGTCACTCATCCAAGGACAACAAAATCGACGCACGAAACTAATTTGAAATGCATGATTTTTGCGGTCTTTATAACATGACCTATAAATGCCCAAATGTGCTCAAATTTTGTATATGAGCTATTCACAAGATGTTTAAGAAGATCAACAGATTAGATTTTTGAAAAAAGTAATGCATCATGAAAAACTATTTCAGTGTATTCTGCTCCGAATACACTCGAGTGTATTCTAGCCTGACTATATATATATATATATATATTCCTAATTCCGATAAATCTTAATTCCGATATATATATATATATATATATAGAGAGAGAGAGAGAGCATTTGCCAGAGGACCAGCCAGAGCGAGAGATCAGGAAGAGGTGGCTGGGGCGGCGCAGAGGATCCTATCGCAGCGAAGATGGTAAAGTTTTTGAAGCCAAACAAGGCGGTAATCCTGGTCCAAGGCCGGTTCTCTGGACCCAAGGCAGTGATCGTCCCTCAGTTCAACGACGGTACTAGGGACAGGCCCTATGAGCATTGCCTGGTAGTCGGGATCAACATATACCCGAAGAAGGTGATCTATAAGGACTCGGCGAAGACGACCGCGAAGAAGTCTCGCGTGAAGACTTTCATCAAGCTTATCAACTACAACCACATCATGCCCATTGTTACACCATCGATGTGGATCTCAAGGACATCATCACCTTTGACACTCTGGTGGCCACGGACAAGAAGGTTGTGGTGTTCGAGGAGGCCAAGGCTAGGTTCGAGGAGAGGTTCAAGACCGGGAAAAACAAGTGGTTCTTCACCAAGCTCAGGATTTGAGGTTTGGATTGGGGCACATGTTCTAGCCTTCCTGTTATACCTCCCTTATTAGTATTTGTTGAAGCTTGAACAAATTAGAATTTTGCTCTTCAATTAGTTTTCACAATGTTGTTGTCATCGGATATTTGCTACTTTATTGAAATGGGATATCTTGTTAATTGTAGTTTCTTCAATAAATAAATAAATATATATATATATATACATACACACACACACACACACACACACACACACAGAGAGAGATGTGGATCTAACATGAAGTACAACACAAGTAGATACAAACTAGAGTTCCACACACACACACACACACACACACTATATATATATATATATATATATAGAGAGAGAGAGAGAGAGTCAGGCTAGAATACACTCGAGTGTACGGATCGCACGAATACACTCAGGTGTGTTTACATATCAAGACTATTTTTTACAAAATGTAAACCGTTGATCTTCACCGTCATACTATAACTAGGCTACATACAAATTGAGCCCATTTGGATGAGTGCAAGTCACTCATCTAAGGGCAACAAAATCGACGCGCGAAACTAATTTGAAATGCATAATTTTTGCGGTCTTCATAACATGAGCTATACATATCCAAATGTGCTCAAATTTTGCGTATGAGTTGTTCACGAGATGTTTAAGAAGATCAACGGATTAGATTTTCAAAAAAAATATTGCATCATGAAAAACTACTTGAGTGTATTCCGCTCCAGATACACTCGAGTGTATTCTAGCCTAACTCTCTCTCTCTCTCTCTCTCTCTCTCTCTCTCTCTCTATATATATATATATATATATATATATATATATATATATATACAGATAGAGAGAGATGTGGATCTAACATGAAGTACAGCCCAAGTAGATACAAACTAGAGTTCCACACACTAGTTCAGTGCCTCCCCTTCGTTTTCAACCTCTTGAGACATTCTTGTTGCTTCTAGAATAGTATTGATAATCTCTTGTTTATCTACCTATCATTATTAATCTCTTGTTGTAAAATTATTATTAATCTCTTATTGAAACATTATTTATATTCTAATGAATAGGTTATCAACACTGAGAACTTTGGAAACCTCAAAATCACCTCATCACCATCAGCTGTGTATGTGTGCGCGCGCACCCATGTGTCCTACTTAAGAATTCTATTTACATTCATACTTGATTCATCCAAGGTTTCTTTTTTGTGGAAGTATTAAGAAGTCTTAAGATATTGTGTTCACCCCACCATAAAAAGAAAGCAGATACTAGGCATGATGAAAAGCGAACTAAAATAAGTGTCTTCCTTTATTAATGAAACTGCATTGATAACTGCTTTATTTTGTTAGATATATTTGTCATGCTAATGTTATCAAGGAAGAAAATGTCCGATTTCGATGTCGTTTAACTGGCCACAAAAAACAGAAATTTACCGAAATTTCGAAGGAAATTTTGACAAATGCGTTCCTAACGTTTCGACAGCAAAATCAACGAATTGATTTATGAAATTCTACCAGAATTATCTACTAGTGTAGATCTACTTTAATATGGAATAATATTTCATATTGGATATGTGGGGGTGAGGGCCTGCTCATGTGTGAGTGAAGGACCCTGAACTGTTTCGATGGAGAATTTTGATGTCAATTTTCAATGGTGAAATCAATGAATTAAGTCATTATAGTTTGCAAGCACAGTGTATAGACTTAAAGACAAAACTGTGCAAAAAAAATGCTCTAGGCAGTCCATAGTACATTAAAAAGAAAGAAAAAAATTGATGGATAGTGTGTTTCAACAGTACGTTTCAATGTCCAATGGCCATCGATATGGAAAAAATTGTGGAAATTTCGACAATTTCGTCAAAATTTTAAACTATGAATGTTATATTGAGTTATACATCAATATCTCAGTGGCTATGCTTCACTGCAGAATGAACTCTACACACTTGTGTTGACTCCGTTTATATTTTACAATTTTAGGCTCAGAGATAGGAAGGATACAAAACATGGGGCATGAGGTCAACAACTGTTGTGTGTATATCTGTTGTAGATCCTTGAAAAGTTGTTGTACATGTTCAATTTTATTGTATACTTTTAAGATGTAACTAAATGTTGTAACTTGTAACAAATCCTATAAATTTGTTTTATATTTGACTTTTTTTGGTTCGTTGTAATTTTTTATATGCAATACTCAGTCTGTTTTTGTGTGCACTTATGATGCCTTTAGCTAACCATTTCGTATTTTACCAAATCATGGGTCATTACATCAAGTCTCCCCTTTGACAAATTTATATGTATTTTTGAGAAACATAGAATTTGTCTGACCAATCAGTATGGCCTGGTGCAGCAGGTTCAACCAATCCAACCATGGTTCCTACCAATCCAATCTTATATAAAGCTCTGAACATTTTAGACCTTTCAGACAGACCAGGTACTAGTTCAACAGTCCAATTCGTCGGTCCCAAAAACACTTCTCAAGTCCAAAAGGGATTGACTACAAGAGACTTCAATAAAGTGGAGTAGACCTCATGAGCAAGCGATATCCAAGGTTGGTAGAAGAATTGAAAACTCGTTGCCAATTACGACTTTTGGAGAAAGATAAAAACGTTGCTCAGAGTAATGAAACGCATTGTAAAAGTCAACGTACTAGTACATGTTGATAAGTATGCCACCATGCCTTGCTTATATGATGCAGTGAGAAAATTGTGGTCGAGAATGTGGAAGAAATTGCTTCTAAATCCAGTTCGCAGTACTTGGCCATTATAGAAAAATATTGGATCAAGATGTTTTTGTGTCTATTTCAGCATACACTATAACAATAGTGGTTCTTATATAAATTTAAGTGCCTCTTGCTTTACCATTGTTCTATTATTTGGTGTGAAGTGTTCTCTGAGATTAAGGTTCCAACACTCACGGTCATTAAGATTTTAAGCATGTTAATCAAGCTATAAGCATAGTAATAAAAAACCCGCCTTGAGGCTCTTGAGGCTTACGCCTCTTGGCGAGGCTATCCCAAATGCGCCCCGAGGCTTACGCCTCAGTGTCCTGGACTGAGGCTTAAGCCTCACAATGTCTGAGGCCCGCCTCAAAGCACTGAGGCTCTGAGGCTTAGCTGAGGCGCACACCTCAATTCTAAATGATGACGTCTTATGTTAACCACCAAATTGTCTACTTTTAAGTTTACTAAAAACACTTTCTTCAAAAAAAAATCAAAGTTCTTGTAGTCGATTATTACTTTTCATTAATAAACAATCATCATTTTCTGAGTATCATCTTTCGATCTTCATTGCTAAATTTCTCTTTGTTTGCTACCTTCTTATCTACTATGTCGGTGAATTTCATATCATTGTTAACTAATTTTGGTTCCTCGTTCCTACTAATTTGAAATTCTATCTCCTTCAGTTTATCTATTGACATCTTTTATTCTAGTAGTATAAAGAATTGATATCTTGTTATTTTTTTACAAATTTATTTGGTATTCTGGTGGGTCCTTAGTCTCTATTATCATTATCAAGTTTCAGAAATAATTACTATTTCATATTGTTGTGCTTGTATATACATATTTTTGTTATAACACATCCATACACAACCTATAAATATATATATATATATATATATATATATATATATATATATGTATATATATATATATATATATATATATATATATATATGTATATATATATATATGTAAATGCATGTATAATTTTATTTTTTATGACCGCCTCATACATATTTTGAGGCTTACGCCTCAAACGCCTCGAGGCTTACGCCTCGCCTCACTGAGACAAAAACGCCTCGTTACGCCTCACACATTTTTCAACCTTGGCTATAAGAGAGGTAATTGGCAGGTTAGTTACCTTTACAGATAAGCAGATGTCAGAAATAAATTAGGTACAGAAGTGGTCCAGTTTAATTATCATATGTAGTTGTATATTTAAAGCAATTTATTTCATGCGGTGTCCACCAACCAATTGTGGTATTATTTTTGGCTTATTTGCACCTGTGATAGTTCAGTGAAGGCTTTGGATGCTTTGGCATCTTAATGGATTTAATTTTTAATGGTCATATTGATCCAGGTGAATGATGGGTGTGGAATGGAATAGGTGCCCCTGAACTCAGAAAAATATTCATTTGTATCTTATCTCGAACGACATCAATTGGGGATTGTGAAAGAAATTGGAACATGTTCATTTTGATCCAAATTCAAAAAGAAAAAAGGTTGTGGCCACAATTGTTACAAGATCTTTTATGTATTCACTACAGTATGTAGCTGAGGCCTATACACTTGAGAGATGCCGGTTACAAGGAATTGGATTTCATTTCATTCACTACCCAATTAACAGCGCATACAGATTTAGTCCAGCCAGATAAAAAGGCACAGAAATAGATAGTTCGTGTGATCAACAAGATTTATTAGAGGAATGCATGAATGGGACGAATCATCCAATTCTAGACAATCTTGATGGAAGGCCAAATTTACATTCAGAGGGCTTGTATGACTGAACCTCTAATGATATTTCTTAGCATCGTAAAGAAATCAAAGCCATCCAAAAAGACAAGTTTGGGCATGAGACTAAGCATGTAAATATTGACATGAAAATTGATAGAATAGTTGATGGGAAAGCATTTCCCTAACATCAAGAAATCAATTGACAATCATTTACTCAGAAGCATACTCTTGAGGCTGGTATTTACAAGAACAGGAAAAAAAACCTAATAGTTGCAAGAATTGCGATTATTTGTCTAATTTACAACTAAATAAATATAAATTAAATTAAATTAACAAAATATGATGCAAATAAGTCCCTAGAATATCAAGTAGGTCCCTGAAATATGAAACCAACAAAAATGGAAGGGAAATCCCCTAATCGAAGTTGATCGGCAGACTGAGGCCCTCGAGGGATTGCCAAGCCTTATGACAAGTCAGGTCTACAGGTTGTCCTACATCAACTCCCTTGGCTAAGAAAGCCGAGCTTCTGACGAGCACATGTTGACTCGTGGGCATGTAGTATAGGGCACATCACACTCACAGAGCATTGATTTGACTATGAATGCCAACACCAGAAGAGATCTCCAGGATACCAGAAGGAATAAGTGTTGGTGTACCATCATGGTGAGCTCTGCAGTCATATTGCCATGGTCAATACATGATGATGTGTAGAACCACAAGGTAGTATCAACATGTTACACGACAATGTGGTATGAGAACGTGATGTGGTACCTCTGTGTGAGCGCCAATTGGTGTTATCAATCCAGCACAAAACGCTATAGAAACAGGTGGGGTTTTGGGCTCAACCCCTAGACAGCAACTGCAGAAAAGACAATAGTGGCACTCCAATTGTAAGGATCATACACATCCACCCTACACTTTGAACCTCAGAGAAGAAGAGGCATGTGTGGCAATCAGGCTATAGAAGCTAAGGTGTGGGAATAGCCAGGCACGTTGCTAGTGATCTTCGCAAGCATCCTCTGTCATTGGGCTCATTGTATGATGCACATCCTCATACTTCTCATCATCTTTCTTCTTCATGTTTGACACAAATGTCGTCGTTGTATGGACACTAGATGGAGCGGTCAATGTCGCCCTAGCAAGAGAAACACCGTGCTTTTTTGGGGATAGATGTAATTGTTGAAGATGGTGTCAGATTGGCATGTGTTGCTATCCCCAAGCGATGGATTCTCTCCTATAAGATCAATGCTTCTTCTAGTGCTCAGACGGAGTTGCAACACGAACAACGTCATCCATGTCGTAGATGTGTGAGGATGCAAGCGTCGTGGCAATGGATGTAGAGAGGTCGTGATGGTACATGGTGGCCATCATAACATCGTCCCAAGTAATCTCTAATTTGTACAACACCAAGTCATAGAACTTGCAGGTTTATTGTTCTATTGAATATGTGCCTTGCTCTGGGTCAGACAGCTTAAGGCACATGTGTTGCTTGTGGTTGACCGAGACGGTCCCTATAATTGTTGGGGTTCAATGTACTCATTGAAGATGATGTCCAAGTGGCATGCGTTGTCGTCCCCAAGTGATAGATTCTCTCCTATAAGATCAATGCTTCTGCTAGTCCTCAATCGGAGTTGCAACACAGACAATGTCATCCATGTTGTAGATGTGCAAGGGTGCAAGCGATGCGGCAATGGAATTAGAGTGGTTGTTATGGTACATGGTGGCCATCATCACATCGTCCCAGGTAATGTCTAATTTGTACAACACCAAGTCATAGAAATTGCAGGTTTATTGTTCTATTGAACATGCGCCTTGCTCTGGGTTAGACAGCTTAAGGCACATGTGTTGCTTGTGGTTGACCGAGATGGTCTCCATAATTGCCTTCACGTCCATCTATAAGGACTCCATGTCTACCATTATGTCATTCCAGGGATGGTATAGGATGACGACTTTTAGCCGACTTTGGTAAGTATAGAAGTGGAAGTTTATGGAAACTTCAAGGGAGTTTCCCAATAAAATTGATGCAATTGAAGCTAAAAATAGTGGTATTTAAAAAAAAATTAGTAAAATCATCAAATTTAGCTAAAACATAATAATATATATGTGTCGTCCTTAATAATAGATGTCTCAAATACACGTCTAAACATATAGTTTCTATTTTTGTTATCGTAGAAGTTTTTGTGTCATAGAGAAAGAGTCGAAGACAACTAACAAGTAAAAAGCTTAAAATATAAAACAAAATAGTTCAAAATAAGAGAAAAAAATATCAGCTTTTCCATGTGAATCCTAAATTTTTGCTTAATTTCTTTGTCACACATTCAGTATTCTTATTGGATTATTTATTATAAGAATCCAATGAATAATAGCATTTTGCCTTTTGTAGATATGCACAACTTTAGTAATTGGTATAATACATTTACACAAATCATAGTAGTATTAGGTGTTAGAATCCGCAACACATGAATATGTTAAAAAATTGCATTTGGGTAAATTGGTAAAGTATGAGAGATGAAATGGCGTTAGGCGAATTGTATTCACACAAAACCCATAAATCTATAGAGGATGGTAGAAGTAGTAGTTAATACGAGATATTCCACCATTACAGCAATGATGTTGTCAAAGTGGTTGGCATCTAAGTTGTTGACTTTTCCTACATCTATTCAATCAAGGCTGATATTGTCGACATTTGGTTGACTTTGCCAATCTTGGTCAAAGTTCTGCATAAGTTTCAAAATATTGAATTTTACCCATTTTTGACTTAGCTAATTATTGACATCGACAATATCCGTGAATTTCACCCAATGTCAATGGCAAGATTGTGTGTATACCGTAGATTAAGTGTAGCCCTTTAAACTAGGCTAATGTAGCAACTCAAAGCTTTGCCTCGACAAACAATAGGTTTTGCTCCTCTAAAAGTTGGTGCAGTTGAAGAAGGCCTTGAGAATATACGTCTAGTCGTACTAGAAGAGATTAAAGTCATAGGTGCCATAAAAGTCTTGAACATCAATTTTTAGTGAACAATATGGATGTCTCTGGGGTTCACATCAGCTTGTTGATGAAGATTAGGCGAGAGTTGGTTGTCTTGTGGGTTGCCTACCCCCTGCCAGTCTGGTCGCCATGGAGGGGTTTGGACCGTTTTGGTCAAACTTGCCACCATAGCTTTGGTTTATGCAATTTTCACGTACACAACCGAGAAAAGCCATAAAGTCTAGTCATCTTGGGGGAAAATCCTCGTTATGCACCATGGTATGTGTCGATGAATTCTTGCCAGAATCCATAATTCTGATATCCAAACATACAGATGCTCGTGGATTAAGTGGCAATCGAAGCAATGCCTGAATTTTCCTAATGTGTTGTAGACAATTAGGGATGATATAGCTATAATATACTTACAATGCACCCACGGCTCCTTGCAGCTATTGAGAAGGGGGCTAGTATCCCTCTGCTTGATCTCCTTTGTCACAAGGACCTTTGGGTGCAAGCACTACCTGGCATCCACTAGGACCCGTCTGTGTGGGGTACAACCCCTTCTGGCTCTATTGGGGAGCAGTGGTAGACAAACATGCCATTGCTAGGAGGGAGCCAAGGCGTTTGTTGGTTGGTTGTGATCTAGTCAAAGGTGACGGCGGCGGCTCTCCCATTGGTCGTGGTGTTTTAGGGTGCATACACAATGAGAACCAAAACAAAACAAGGCAAATAAAGGGTGACATGTGGTGTTAGCATAGGAGGAAGGTTAGGAATATGTGGGACGAGAGAAGATGGGAGAAGGAAGAGTAGCGTGAAGAAGAAAGATGATCGGTGGCAACAACGGCTACACACGGTACAAAGGAAGTGTATGTTATTTACACAATGGACGGGATCAATATTAAATCAAGGGTTTATCATAATTCTTGGTGAATGATAGCTAGAGTTAGGCTCAACCTAGAGTTTGGCTGCTTCTCGATGGGGGTCCTCAGATACTAACCAATGTAGAACAATTCCCTAAAAGCTAAATTTCAATAATCTAATGTCCAAACACATACGTAAGGCTAATGTTTGTAAGAAAAGATGGAAACCCTAATTGTCACCAAAATAGAGTCTAATCACCTAATTAACAACGAAATAAAACTTAGATAGCAAAATCCATTAAGATAGAAGGAAAACCCTAATCTAAAGTTGATCGATCGACTCAGGTTCTTCACAAAGGCCCGCCAAGCCTGATGATGAGTCAGATACATAGTTAGTCTTACATCAACAATGGAAGAGGAGAAAGCTTCTACAAATCACTCTTCTCTGAAATTTACATATGGTATCAAGTCTGAACAACAAAGATGGTAGTATTATGAGAGCATTCTCAAGGATAAACTCCACTTGTTGACGAGCATGATGATCGCCGCCATGTTAGTAGGGAAGTATAAATGGCTTTGTAAGATAAAGAGTTAGCGATGCACCCACTTCTTCATGGCCTACGGCTCTACATTACTTAACTGATGCACTTTTGACATTCTTGATTCATTTAGGAGCATTAGTATCTTTAATTCGTGATCGCAACATTCACATCATTCTTTTGTTAATTACTTGTTTGGGCAACAAAACCTAACTATAATCATAGGTATATAGAACAATCAGAATATGCACATATATAGTAGCCTTGTGTGCTTGAACATATTGGATATATTTTTCTTGCAGAGCGCCCATATGCTCATAAAAATATACTTCAACTTCCAACGATGGCAGGTAAAGAAGGGGTGGTTCCTCTTTCGTTATCCATTGCATGTTTCACTGCCACGAGCACCTCCTACTCCATCTCTAGACCCTCTACCTCCAAGGACAAGAAATGACAACCAAGATAAACATTGAAGGATTATCTAAAGACTAAAATGTAGTATGTCAATGAAGAGTATTAAAAGCACTTTGTGTCATACAATCAAGCATGTAGAAGTTACATTAGCTCGAAACAATATTTGAAGCACATCACTGTCTCATTTACGGAGAACTAACTGCAGAATTGCTAGGACACTACAGACATAGTTGGGTGTGATTTTGTCCTTGTCTGGTAGACTCATTGCTCATATATCACGATTTTTTATGAATCATTAATATGAGAAGTATTTCAGTCATATATGTTTGTACATATTGCATTGTATTTATTGGCTGTTAGGTGCCAACTATCAACTCAATCGAAATATTTAAGGACCACCCACATATCCAACATTCTAGGAAGCACGGAAACATTTCCAAACACAAACACATGTATAAGATACCAGATATGTCATTTTTTTACAATATAAATACGACGTCGGACATGAAAAAAACTATAAAAATACATGTATCCAATATGTATGTAGTGTCATCAGCTCCAACTTCATACCAATGATATTCATAGTCAATTGTTGAAAGGAAACACAAGAGGCACCAAAAAATTGTGTCCTCCATATGTGATAGGCTCAGCATCCACTAATTGCCTGATAGAGGTATGAAGGGAGCACTGGATCTGCTCTAGAATGCCTACCCATTAGCTACCATGTCTCATGACCTTACCACAACATATTTGGAAGGAAAAATAGGGGCAAGGATAGAGAGGTGTCGAATAAGTATCCAACATCCAAAAAGGGGAAATATGTTGGAATGGGCTAGGGAGTATCTAGCAGACGTTTATGAGCATCTAAGGAAGTGTCACTGTCCACTAAGTGCCTCATAGAAGTAGGGGGAGTATTTAAAGTATCATTGCTACATAGCCAATATGTAAGTATGACATTATCACTCAACTAAGTATATTCACATGTATGAATTGTTCTTGCAAAATTACATGAGTCGGTTGCTTCATTTCTTCATCAAAATCCCCTATAATGCTTAGTTTCCTTCCATCATATATGAAGGACCACCACCAAATATGAAATATAAGACATTGTTGCAAAAACAAATCTAATTAGGCCTATAAATTACATACGTATATTTTCACAACTTGATTCATTTTGGCGTCAAAATGGCTAGGAAATCATATGTCAAAAAATTTGTCAATATTCTAATAAATACATAATTCTAGGCCATCAAATTGTACCAATATTGAATACCTCGTTCCTTGCCTAGGTTTGGTGGTTCCTCCTTGAGGCAAAAAGGTAGTGGGTTTGTCACGAGTCTACAACGTGAAAGAAGACAATAAGGCCAAGGTTGTTAGACTCTGAACCGAACCGATGAGCAAACCAGTAAGGCTTCCAGTTCTCGGTTTCAACCGGTCTCGTCAGCACGATGTCATTGGTTATTTTAAAAAATATTATAACAATGAAAAATCAAGGAAAAGCAACATATCAAGAAGTATCAAAAAATGGCATAGAAACGACAATAATTCAATCAAACATTACATTTCCTATTTCAAATTATAATGAGAAAGCAATGGGATGAGAACATGGAAGGAGCAAGTGCAAAGAAGAACAAATTTGGGTCTGTGAGTCAAGGTGTATACATGGCCAACACCCAGTCAGTTGAAGAAAATCGGGATTTGGTTCACCGGTTCAATTGGTTCGATTGGTTAGACCGATTTGGCCAGTTTGAGGTCATTTATGGGTTTGTGAGAAAATTGAGCTGTCCCACCCACTGGTTCCTAGTTCAACAAACGATTCGGCTTGATTTTGATAGTCCTGAATAAGGCACGTGTAGTTGTTGATAAGTAATCAAACTATTTTGATTTTAGACACCCGGTTCCTTGCCGAGGAGTTAGTGGCTCCTCCTTAGAGCAAAAAGGTACTGAGTTACATATTGAGTCTACAAGATGAAAGAAGACAATGATATCGTCTCACTTCTGGTTAAGCAGAACTCAATATAGGGTCTTCTCTCACTAGAGCCATGAAGTATTGAGTTGTAGCTTGATTTGAAGACGTAATTCAAACAATCATTTATGCTCCGTTTGGTAAAGCGGTGTGATTGCTAGGGCAGCGATGGGGCAAGGTTGGACAGGTTGCAATCGCTCGTAACCGTTGTTACCAAATACAAGATCACTCATCGTTTTGAATTTGTATTGTTTTTAGTATTGAGTAGCGTTCAACGGTAGCTTTTTCTCACCAGACAAAAATCTTAAGGTGATCCATCTCACCGCACCAGAGCGTTGGCTCACCAATCGTGTTGCCAAATGCTGCATTAGAGAAGAAAATATACATGCAACAACTTGAAGGTTTTAGGGAGACATAAAACCATGTATCTATACTAGAGAAAATAAGTACACGTTAAAGCAATTTTCTACTAGGGTTCTAGAGCCTTACCCAACCAAATAAACTGGTTGACTTGCCACAGTCATCTTCCACTGAGCACCTACTTTTATCCATCGTCCAGGTCAATTCTACCACTGACTTGAAGAGTCAATCCTCTCGTAAAAAACTTGATTAGGTTTTGTGCCTTTACTTTTGCCCCCTAATTGTCTATGTGAATTATTATCATCCCCTTCCCTTCAAGGCGAATATTTCAGATACTGGGAAACTCACTTATTGAGTTATTTCAAACTTGTATTACGTGTTTTAAAACCATCACTTTGCTTGCTTCTGTGTGATCTTCTATTTTGTATATTTGATCTTTACATTTGTCTTTCACGCATTTCATATAGCAAATTAAAAATACACACATATTATGTATACACATGTGTTTATTTTATATTATGAAAACAGCAACAGAGGGTCGACCAAACAATTGAACTAGAGACCTAAGAAACGGGAGCTTCTTTAGTTTGACCTCCAAGTCATGTCTACACGAATCTAGACATTTTACTTACAGTGGGTCTGGTGATATGTAAGACACATCTAGGGAAGGCACACTGACAAGTCATTAAATGGATTTTAAAACACTTAAATGATACATCTTGTACTTGTTTGGTCTAAAGTAGAAATGTCTCAAAATAGGGTATGTGAATTCATATCATACAAGAGATCTTGATAAAAGATAGTCATTCATGAGTTAGTTGTTTATAGTAGATAATCAATTCGGGTGAAATCCAACCTTGTTGGTTATTGTTGTTTTTCCACTATAGGGACGGAGTATGTCACATATATAAATGTTCTAGAAGATTGTTTTGCTCTAGAGTACTACATGAACTCGACAAGGTTCAAACCCCTACAATGAATTATGGTGACAATTAAAATCTCTTCATCTTTGCATATAGCAAAGCTCAGATGTTCCAGAAGAGACATTAGCTTGTCTTCTCTTTTTTGAGCTCGCATATGCTCCTAACATGGAGAAGAGAAGAAGGAACTTGACATCTACAGATGGAAATACAATATAGTTGTTGTTGAAAATTTGGTGTGTTAAACTACCATTAATCAAATTTCAAGCACGTCAATGTTCATCATCATTGGTGTACTGGTCATCCTTTAGGTAAACCAAAATATCTATGTTAGAACTCACTGTGGTTTTCTCTTGACAATCATCACGCGTGTGAAGTTGAGGATCTACAATGTGTCAAGGTCCATTTGTAATGAATCACAATCATGATTCTTGTTGATGAAAGATTGTTGAAAATTAGATTAATTATGGTCGACATAATGGTTGTAGTGGTCCTAACTTATACAGCACCAAGTAAGCCAAAGATTGTGAAGCGGCCATTATCCGGCTAAAACGGTCACATACGTATTTCCAATCTGTGTAGATGCTAATTCTAGACCATGACGTTGATTTCAATTGCAGCATAAAAGTGAGGATCGAAAACATCCCTTCTCTCAAACAAAATATAGAGTTCAATAGAGGAGCTCAAAGATCTCACACAAAAGGCATCCCTAGAGTATACAATGGTTCTATATACCCCTTGAGTCCTTACATTCTTCTACAACCTCTAGAAATTGTAGCTCGTGTTGCTTAGGGCTTAGGCGTAAATAGGAGATCTAAATTCTACTTTAATTGCCACATCTTACCAAGCATGAACACTTCATGGAGGCTACTATGTCTGTGTTTGACGCATGTCCAACACGGACACGTGATGGACACGGCTCCGGTGTGTCAAGCTTCATGTTTTTTTTGCAAGTTGAACACGGCGTAGATAGGGTCGTAAATGGGTAGGGTAGGGTAGGGTAGGGTAAAGGCTTACCCTTACCCTTACCCGCATCACTGATGTGGGTAGTGGGTAGGGTAGTTACCCTTTTCCTAAAAATATTTACCCTACCCTTACCCACACCCTCTTACCTGGAGGGTAAATGGGTAGGGTAATGAGTAAAATGGGTATAACAACATGAAGATACATATACGATATTTTAAACAATAATTTCATATGATATTTACAACATGAAACACAAGACATCTTAAAACTAATTTTTTTATAGTAATAATTATGTTTTTTGTGATATAATATTTATTATGATTTTTTATTGATGAATTTACTTTTCTCTCTAATAAATGACTATAAAAGGTGGTTACATGCTACCCATTCTTTATTAAAATTTTGAAAATCATAACAGTACAAATTAAGGAAGTAGTAATGTTTCTTGTTAGAGTTTTAGTAGGCATGCATACATGTATTAGAATCTAAAATTATAAATTCAAACTTATACTAGTGGGTAAATGGGTAAAGCTTCTCCTTTACCCTACCATGTTTACATGTGGGTAAAGCGGGTAAAGGGTAAATGGGTAGTGGTTGAAAAATATATTTACCCTTACCCTACCCTACCCTACAGGGTATGGGTCGTGGGTAAACGGGTAAATACCCTACCCAGTTACAGCCCTAGGCGTGGACACGTCCTAAACACTACCCCAACACGATCGGCCCAGCCCATATAAGACCTAGCTAAAAGGAAAAGAGAAAATAACGCCCAATTCCCTAGACTCCTCGACCAAACTCCAACTCCTCACCAAAACCCTCATCCCTTCCCTAGATAGGTGCCAACAAGCCTCCCCTCTAATTGATGCTACCCCCGACGAGAAAGCATACAACCATCTCTTGTTGTTGCTGCAAGTAATAACTAGGTGCTGGAGCCGCCGCAAGAATCCACCACAAGGAGATGGAGCTACTACAAGAAGCTTCTGCCGCAGTAACCACTAGGAGTTGAAACCGCCACAAACAGCGCCATTTGCAGCAAGGGCTGCAAACACCTAGAGCATCCATAAGCAGCAGCTTCTTTCCCCTCTAGGAACTACATCCCTCGTCTTCCTCTATATTTTCTTCTCTCATTTTTTTTCTCCCTCCTCTAATGTGTACACTCCTCTACCCACCTCTTCTTCCTACTTCATCAAAAACTCTCCTCGCCTCTTTTTCCTCCTTCCAGCATACATTCCTCCTGTTTTGCTTTTGTCTCTTCCCTCCCCTCCACTCCTACGTGACTACTAAACATATTAACCTCCTCTTGCTTCACAACCATCACCCCCACCAATACACATCACCCATTCATCAATATTGTTTCCCCTCCTCTTCCCTATACTCCACTCCTATGTTAGTATTGTAGCCAAAAATTTGTTAGTAACTATAATTAATTTCTTATTGTTAATACGTATGTGTAGGGACCTACTTGTAAATGTTAGAAAAGGTCAATGATTTATGTGTAAATTCTGTAATGTCTCTTATATATATAATACAAGCGCCCCGACCGTGAGCGAGTTGTGGGTTCCCCCATTGTTTTCTTCTTCACATGGTATCAGAGCAAGGGAAAACCCTAGGGGAGTCATCAATCTCTCGAAGTAAGTCTTAGTGAGTGGTCATCACGATCTGGAGGTCTACAGTCATCTGGAACAGAACAGCACCAGCTTAAACTTTTCCGTCCGTGCTACAGTACACGTACTGTAGCGTGATGGCCACAATAGTGGTTGCTGCTCTCTCTCCGATGGAGTTGGCTCTTGCCCTTATAAGGCATCCTTCCTCTAGGTTCTAGCTGTCATATGGTTCTTGGGGTTAGCTTCTACACCTCCATATCTTCTCCATATCAGTTGTGCATTAGGCTGCTGTCAACAGCCTTTTACGCAGCTATTTTCAGTTTCAATAAAGACAGTAGGAGGGGCTGTTTTCCCCCTTAAATCTGGTCTGAAGGGGTGTTCCTACCTTAACTTCATTGCCGTAGAAGTTAAAGGGCTTAAGGAAAATAAGAATGAAGCAGCGGTCTTTGCATCCGAATTCGTCACCGGCGGAGTACTGTAGCACATCTTTTTTGGTCTACTGTTACTGTGCAAAGTACATATATTTTGTCAATTTCAGTTCATTGCTACTCTACAAAGTCATATCTGGTCCTATTCTAGTGCATTACAGCTGCCAAAGTCAAGTAGTTTCTACGAGAGCACGCCTCAACCTGCAAGTGGTCTTGCTCGTACAAATTGCTACTTGTCTTCACAACAACCAGTACAAGTGGTCTTACAGTTCCATTGCACTTGAGTGGAGTAGTCATCCACTAGAGTCAACCACTGTGTCATATGTCTTTCTCCAATCATTAAAATACATGTAAATAGCCAGATTCTGATACAGAATGATGTCAAAGAAGAAAGAAGTTACTTACCAAGTGATATTGTTTGAAGAAGAGTATTCACAACTGATGCGCATTCAAGCTTCACAACAATCTACGCCTTTAGTTGCCTCTCTTGTTCCCAGAGTTGCTACTTCACCATGCCTCTCTCAGGCTTCCAAGGTACGTCCAAGTCTAACTGGGTTCTTGATTCAGGTGCAACCAATCACATCACAGGGGTGTTAGAGATGTTCACCACCTATGCCCATAAGCCTAACCTATCCGGTGTCACCGTTGTAGATGGCTTTATTGCCTCGTTAAGGGAACTGGGATGGTGTCACCGACTCTACAAATGTTCCTTCCATCTACCTTTTTTATTCCTCATTTTCCTTTTAATTTATTATCAATCGGTAAATTAACTCGTTCTCTTCAAACCTCTATTACGTTCTTACCAAATACTTGTCTAATACATGACTTGAAGAGGGAAACGATTGGCGAAGGGTGTAAATTGGTTAGTTTCTACTACTTGCAAAGGTCGCCTATAGCATGTCTCATAGCTTCTCCTTTGGTGGTGCATAGTCGTCTAGGTCATGCTTCTTTACATAAGCTCAAGGTCTTGGTTCCAAATTTTTCCAACCTAGAATGTTAGCAGTGTGAGCCATGTCAGTTAGGGAAACATACAAGGTTCGTCTTTAGGTTCAAAGAGAGTCAAAGAACAAAGTCCACTTTTGAGTTAATCCATTTAGACATTTGGGGACCGAGTCATGTTACTTCCAAGCTTGGCTATAAGTATTTTGTTATCTTGTCGATGATTACTCATGTGCTACATAGCTTTATTTGATGAAAGAAAGATATGAACTCTTATCTAAATTCAAATCTTTTTGTGTGGAAGTGGAAACACAATTTAAGAAGAAAGTGTGTACCCTTCAATCTGATAATGCTAGAGAATACTTCAACCATGACTTCACTCATTTTATTACCACCCATGGCATCATCCATCAGTCATCTTGCCCATATAGACCAAAAAAGAATGGAGTGGCTGAAAGAAAGATTCGTCATATCGTTGAGACCGTCCGCACTCTTCTTCTTCGCATGCATGTATTTAAGGAATTCTCGGGTGATGTTGTTCTTACCGCTACTTATCTCATTAATCGAATGTCGTCATCTGTCATTCAGAACCGCATACCAATTCAAATTCTTCATCTATGAAGCCTTTGTACCATGTTCCACCTAAGGTGTTTGGTTGTGTTTGCTTTACCCATTGCCTACGTCCCGGAGTGGACAAATTGGGTCCCAAGGCCACCAAGTGTGCCTTCTTAGGTTACTCTAGAGTACAAAAAGGGTATAAGTGTTTTAGTCGTACCTTATGTCGCTTCTTTGTGTCTGTGGATGTCGCTAATGATAGTGCTTGAATGACACCAGTCGTTGTAGAGGAGCTCTTGCCTCTTCTTCTTGTTGTTTAGTATGTTGTTCCTTTGTCTGATGGTAATGGTTGTGCACATGATAATATTCCACCCAATCCCACCAGGCCACCAATCACTCAGGTATATGCTCGTCGTACAGGTGTAGGTGGACAGTCAGATTCAGGTACGAATGTAGGTGGAGTAGAGACACCTGCCAGTTCATCTCCTTCTGCAGATGCTTCCTTGTCAAAAGGTCAGGTAGAGACAGTTCCTTCTCCACCTCTACAACAAAATCTTCACATTGCTTTAAGTAAAGGTGTTAGATCTAGCACTCTTAAAAATATTCCACATTCCATTTCTATCTTTGTTTCATATAGCCATCTTTCATCTTCGTATTATCCCTTTATTTCTTCTATATCATTTGTATCTATACCTTTGTTTGTTTTAGTTGCACTTGATCACCCAAGTTGGCGTCACACTACGGAGGAGGAGATGCCAGCTCCTCACCTTAACAAGACATGGCCTCTTGTTTCACGCCTACATGGTAAGTTTCTTGTTGGATGTCGTTGGGTTTACACTGTCAAAGTGGGTGCAGATCGTTGTGTTGATCGACTCATGTCATGTTTGGTTGCCAAAGGCTACACTCAGGTTTATGGCAAGGATTACTCAGAGACCTTCTCTCATGTGGCAAAGATGGCATATGTTCGTATTTTCTTGTCTCTGGCTACTACTCACTCTTGGCCTCTACACCAACTTGATATTAAAAATGCCTTCCTCCATGGCAATCTGGATGAGGAGATTTATATGGAGCAACCACTTAGATTTGTTGCTAAGGGGGAGTCAGATCTAGTATGTCGTCTTCACAAGTCTCTTTATGGTCTGAAGCAGTCACCTCATGCCTAGTTTGGCAGATTCAACAGGGCTCTTTCTAAGTTTCGACCCCATAGATGTACCATGGATCATTCAGTCTTCTACAAAAGATAAAGTTATGGGAGTATTATCTTGGTGGTATATGTCGATTATATTGTGATCACTGGGGATGACAAACATGGCATTGCACAATTAAAGCTCTTTCTGCAGAGTCAATTTCAGACAAAGGACTTGGGCAGTTTTAAATATTTTTCGGGGATTGAAGTTGCCAAGTCTAAGTTTGGGATTGCAATTTCATAGAGGAAGTATGCCTTAGAACTACTTGTTGAGACAGAGATGCTTGGGGCTAGACCTACTGATACTCCAATGGATCCTTAAGTCAAATTATCCAAGGAGCGGGAGAGTTACTTGATGATCCTTGGAGGTACAGGCTGATTGTGGGGAAGTTGATTTATATGATTGTTACTCGACCTGACATTGCCTTTGCGACTAGTGTTGTTAGTCCGTTCATTGATAAGCCATGCACAGGTCATATGGCGGGTTGTTATGCACATTTTGAGGTATCTCAAGAAGTCTCGTGGCAAGGGACTTCTTTATCAAAATCATGGACATTTGTAAGTGCGGGGTTGATGCGGATTGGGTTGGATCTAGCATCGATAGGAGGTCTATTTTTTGTTATTGTTTGTTTGTGGGAGGAAATCTCGTGTCTTGGAAGAGCAACAAGTAAATTGTAGTAGCAAGGTCTATTGCAGAATCAGAGTATAGAGCTATGGCCCTAGAAACATGTCAGTTGTTATGGATTCGCCACTTGTTAGAGGAGCTTGGCTTCATGCAGGAAGCTCCCGTGGACTTGAAATGTGACAATCAAGTTGTTGTCCACATCGCCCAAAATCCTATCTTTCATGAGAGAACCAAACATATTGAAGTTGATTGTCATTTTCTAGAAGAAAAGATTCAACAAAAGTTGATTCAGTTGTCACTGGTTAGATCAAAAGATCAATTAGTTGATTTATTTACAAAGTCCTTGAATGGTTGTCGAGTCTAATACTTATGTAACAAGTTGGGCACATATGATATTATATGCTCCAACTTGAGGGGAGTGTTAATATGTATGTGCAGGGACCTATTTGTAAATGTTAGAAAAGGCCAAGCCTTATGTGTAATTTTTGTAATGTCTCTTGTATATATAATACAAGTACCCCGACTCTGAGCGTGTTTCGTGCGTTTCCCCCATTGTTTTCATCTTTACACTTATGATTTTTCTATAGTCCATTCTTGGATATTATAATATATCACTTTGATGCTAAATTCAATATTGATTAACATAGCGGGTTTAAATACATATGTGAATATAATGTGTATTTTGGTGATCTTTGTCTGTGGTGGTTGTTAAGAATCATGGATCTTGTTGTGTTTTACAAATAAATTATATGCATATACATGTCAAAACTGTATATATATATTTATATATATATATAGAGAGAGAGAGAGAGAAAGAGAGAGAGAGTCGGGCTAGAATACACTCGAGTGTACAAATCACATGCTACACCCAAGTGGTGTTTGCATATCAAGACTATTTTTTAGTAAAATGTAAACCATAGATCTTCATTGTCATGTTATAATTAGGCTACATACAAATTTTGAGCCCATTTGGATGCGTGTAAGTCACTCATCCAAGGACGAAAAAATCGACGCACAAAACTAATTTGAAATGCATTATTTTGTGGTCTTTATAACATGACCTATAAATGTCCAAATGGGCTTAAATTTTATTTATGAGCTATTCACAACATGTTTAAGAAGATCAACGGATTAGATTTTTAAAAAATATATTGTATCATGGAAAATTACTTGAGTGTATTCTGCTTCGGATACTCTCGAGTGTATTCTAGCCTAACTCTCTCTCTCTCTCTCTCTCTCTCTCTCTCTCTATATATATATATATATATATATATATATATATATATATATATATGTGGGGGGGGGGGGATTAAGAGGCATTCTCTCCCCTCTCCCACCCCCTGGCGGAGACCAAACGCCCGGGAGGGTCGGCAAGGGATAGCGCAGTGGCGCATTCAGGGGGACCTATTCGAACCACTGGACAAGCATTTCTTGATTTAATACCCCCCTTGGGCGTCCGACCTCCACTACAGGTTGTGAGAGGAAGAGAGAAATCTTTCTCTCTTAATCCCATATTTATATATGTATGTATATCGTCGTGTCCACACTGTGTTTCCGTCCTATATTTTAAAAAAAAATCATTGTTTCTTGTAGTTGTGTCCGTGTTCGTGCTCGTGTTATGGAAGATTGAGAAAGCATGTCTAGCTTACAAAAGTTGACGACTACCTCAACGCTGAACACTGATACTTCAGAATCCCTTCTTAACACCTCCTACCTTGGAGTCAAATGGATACTTTTTTAAACAGAATATTATAAGTATATACATAAGGTACAAGAGCCCTTAGAAACAAAACATCTGACAAGACATGCACTGTTACATATAGATAGCAATAACCCCCCCCCCCCACACACACACACTTATGTTAAAATTCCTCGAGAAGGCATCTTTGTCCAGTTTGTGACTTACCTAACTAATATCTGGGCAATTAATTTTAGGGGCAAAGAAATTCCTTTTTTTTTTAGTTTCCTTGCTTACAAAACACATAGGCTAGCTGTGAAAATCTGAAGCTCTCTTTAGTTATTCCCCTTACAGTAAGAAATATTACACCCGCCACACACTCTCCGCTGAGTAGCTGGATGTGATCTTTGAAAAGGTTTCAGAAAAGGATTATTAGACTGAGTCTGACAGAAAAAAGTATTCACCCAATCCATATTAGTATCACCACTTCACCAGTTGTCCTAGGTAAAAATGCCAATAAAACCCCTTCCTTTCATAAGAAACTGACAATAATCACTATGCAGGCAAGCTTCAACCACCCAGCAACGATACTCTAGCAAAGAAATCAGATAGCGTCGCTATTCTATGTGGCAGAGCAGTGTATCATGATCTCTAATAGATTCACCTAGACATATTTATCCAAAATCCCCTGAAGCTCTTTAACATTCAAAGCCCCATATCTAGCTGCTATTTATCGTCACAGCTCACTAGAAAGAACTCCAATTTTATTTTTGAGACAAGTGTTTTCTCAGCTGACAAGATACCAAGGAAACAATTAAACATTTGAAAAGAAATATATGCTTTTTCGATATGAACTTAATGATTGCGGACCAATAAGAATACTAGAAGAGCTAGAGCAGTTCCTTTCTGAATTGTGATTGTATACTCGTATATCGAGTCATAAATATTTTAAATTTAAAATAATCTTGATGGATCAGATTGGAACTATAAAAAGTGACATTTTTATTTGTTTCTTTTCTAAAGCTCCGCATTAGTATCCATATCCGCACAAATATGAGTATGATGAATATATGATATGATATGCACAAATATAGGGATATGGTCATGGGCAAATGCTCTTGTTAACCCTATTTGGCTATGGTAATCAACATCTACGTCATTGAGCCATGCAGTTTTTTATAACCTCATTAAAAAGGTGTGGCCCTGATTGATACGTTACAAGTGCCATTAGAAATAAGAAGCTAAACTCCATGTTGGAGCTTTTTTGTTGGTATCAGAATTGCCATGAAGTTCCGGCTAATATTGGAAAATCATTTCATCTTAGCATCAAAACGCGGTAATTAACCAATACATCTATTGAAAACAAAACATATCAGTTTTATAGTTATTGTTGGGCATATGTCGCACCCAAAAAATGTATTAGAATATAAAGGGAAGTAAGGCAGCCCCGAAGGTAAACAGTGGAGATTGCAAGCCAGGCAGCAGCAGCAGAAAAGAGTCTATTAGTGGGAAAAGGACGCAGGAGGGACCTGGCAAATTGGAGGGACCAGTAGAAGTACTGACAGATCTTCTCCAGGATAGGGGTACTGATTTCCGGGAACCGCACCTCCCCGTGCTGCGCCTCAGCGAACCCTCCTGTAGCGAGCCAATGATCAATCAGAGAATCTTCAAACTAATCAATCGATTGATATGGAACATGGACTTGTGGAAGGACAGAGATGTGGGATTGCACTTGTGAGGGGATCCAGCACCGACCGGGAGAAGTGAGCATATTGCGGATGGTGTGCGAGACCATGGCGGCCTTCTTGTCGATGATGAACTCGAAACCCTCAGCGCTGATGAGCTTCACCGTGTCTTCCTTCTTCATCGCTCCCCTACTCGTCTTCAATCCTTCAGGACCAACACCACCCTCTGACGTGCTGCTGGGTGCGTCCTGTGTCCTGTCTCGTTTGGCGCAGGTGCGAAACCGAAAGGGGAACAACCGAAAAGACCGGAAGATGGGAAACGTTAGCGTTAATCGTTAGGAGCGCAGCTGATGCTAATGCCGAAGCCGAACTGCCGGTTCCCATAGGGCCTTGGGCTTCGGACAGCAGGCTATAGATCCCAGCGAAACAGGTTTGGCCCGAGTTCGGCCATTTACGGAAGCCTAACCAAATTGACGCTTAATTATACTCAACCTGATAACAATAATAATATAGAAACTTTGTCATTCACATTTGATATCTTTCAGGTGCTAGCTAATGATTGAGTTCTCTCTTACGGTGCATCAAAAATATCATAAATAGAAATACAATGATGTCATCCCATATGTTAGTGTTCTTTTCTATTAATCCGACCCGTGAATAGACACAAGTAATTCGTTTATCTACCTTATGGTACCTGATTAGAAAAATTCAATGATCCTACAGTTGTGAAAGAATAGAGAAAACAAAAGAAAACGATAAAGCTTGGAGTCACCGTCCGGTTTTATTTGTAATCCAAGAGGGGGGAAGTGGGTATTTTATATCTATGGAAAAATACAAAAAGACCATATTTGACTCCAACCAAGTGTGGATAAGAAAGGCATGTAAGATTTCGAAGATCGGACTCAATGATTCTGTTTCGAGTGAGAAAGGTGTCAGTACTCTCATCTTGCCTAATAATGGTATTATATCTATTTAGACATCTCGGGTTAAACTACAAAGGTCGACTGAGGTTATTATTAGAGAAAATGGTAGAAAACGTTATGAAAAAGTATTTCTTTAAGTTAACGAACCTTCGGGGTTGGAGATGACTGTGGTTTTACCATCATACTCTAAAGGTCCTAGCTTTTAGGTGTGTTATGGTCTCAGTCACCTCAGGACCGCCCACGATGGAGATTCATCACTGGCAATTTGGGTTGATGCGTAGGAAGAGAGAGGGGGCGAGATAGATTATTAGTAGAACAAGTTCTAAATCTCTAGAACTGTGTGCAGATATGAATAGTTACAAATATAGCAGATTAGAGAAAGCAACAGTTATTAAACAGCCTACCGGTGTTAACAGAGCAATTGGCGTTAGAGGAAGGATCATCTAATCACATGTTGAAAATAAAAGAGGGAGGCAGTTCACTCTCTTGCTTCAGGAGAGACGAAAGGGGCGTGGAATACGGAGAGTGTGGGTGTCTACTTATAGGTGGGTTTTAACGTTTAGGATTTCCAACTGAAATATTCTGGAAGAGGTGGTGGATTGTGTTGATGCATCGTGGGGAGTGGCCTAGATCTAGGCCATCCACCACGTGGCACCGGTGGATTGCTCCAATCCGCCAGGTGGCTCGGATTGCGATAATCTCGATATTCTGATTTTATAGATATTTTAGGAATGTTCCAAAGAAAATTGTAGATAAGGTAGATTCTGAATGAAAGTTAATAAAATAATAAAGGAGAGAAAAAAGGCTTTAATTTAGGATTATCCTTCACTATTATCAAAAAGAAATATATATTATGAAGGAAAAGGTAATTTAATTATTTGTGGGAAAATGAGAATATTTTATTTAAGATAATTCAACTGCACAATTTATGAACATGTTTATAAAAGCATTAATAATACATAAATCGTATATAAGTCTAGATAAAAGATTTGCTTTATCCCGAACTCTTAGTGAGTGGTAGATGGGTAAAATGGATGGTGTAAGTTGGCAGAAAAATGCGGAAAATATAAAAAAGGTGAAAAGGATAAAATGTGGAAATTGTAGGGAATGTAGAAAATGGAATAATCTCCATCATTAGACAGGGAACTAACATTTGTCATGAATTTTGCTCAGTGAGCAAAATTGGGATGTCAACAGATTGCCCCTCTCAATGCAAGGTTTGAGGTAAGAGTGAGAACTGCAGGCCTGAGCCAAATTTGACCCCTATTTTTTTGTCACAAAAGGCCAAAAATGTCATAATCATCAACAATGTTCTGACAAACTTGTGGAGGGTGGAAAGCATAAGTGGTGACTTTTAATACAGCCCTATTTTAGGGCTTCATCATGTGTCTTTTTGCATTATAATCATCTCTAAACATGGTAGATTGCAAATAAATTCCCCCAATATGAACTATCATATCAAATGCACTTATGGCTGCCTTTTGCATGTTTTTTAGGATTGTGTACATGCATTGGATGCCAAGGAGGGAGAAGGATGAGATCCTTGGGTTTCTAGACCCCTAGATTGGACCTAGATCTTCCCCAAGCACCCCTTGAGTGGACAAAAATTTCTCCAAAGCAATTAGCAGCTGTTTGATGAAGTTTGAAGCTAAGTCTGGTAGTTGGACCCTCACCACAGGCCATGGTACTTTGTCACGGCCGTGGCAAAACTGTCTAATATCAACAATGAGACATGCAATTTTGAACTTCGACTACCACGGTCATGGTTTGTCAAAATGATTGTGGTACACTTAGTCACCACAGTCATGGCCATCATTACGGTTGTGGCTGATACTCTTCATCACCCATGTGGCACCATGCCACGACCATGGTGAAATGGTCCAAAAATCAACAGTGAACCTACATCAAATATGAAGGAACTAACACGGTCGTGACTAGCGCAATGACTGTGGCACCTTCCTCCAACACAGTCATGCTACCCAGCACGGTCGTGGTACCCTCTACCTGACACGGTAACGGCCACTCAATACATTTCCCTCCACCTCACAGCATATCTCTACCTCAACCATTCCAACCCCCACGACCGTGTCACTCAACCCCCACCATGGTTGTGATGCATCACCATGACCGTGGTGACCACCTAACCCTACCCAACTTTTCTATTGCATCTCCATTCTACCCCCACTTAACCTAGTGCTTCCCCACCACCTATATATATATGGGTGGCGGGCACAACACTATGGGTGGCAGGCACAACACTAGGTTACCTACCTCTTAGCATTCATTGCCACCCTCCTTGCATTTAAAAGCTCCACCCACCTCTCTTCTTCCATTTCCACCTCATTTCCACCCAAAACCTTAGTTTTTTAGGGTTTTCCACCATAATCCCTCATATTGTCATGCCATCTTCGACCTTGGAGGGAGGTGCTTCGTCTTCTACAGCAAGGAGGTGAAGAAGGAGGGTCTTCCATGAGCTACCATGATCTTCTACCTCTTTCTTAGGGAGTTAGGCTGATTCTCTGATCCAGAGTGATGATATCGTGATTCCCGTAATACCGCTTAACAATGTTGTTGATGTGAGCCAGTCAGTGTAACATCCCTGACCTGGGTTATGCTTAAACCTAGATGTTTTGCTTAATAAATTTGATTATATGCTTTCTCTTATCTCTTGAAAAGTAATTATGGCTCAAGAGGAACTTATATTTCAATTTTAGTCTTTTTTTAATAATGTTGAAATGATGTTTTACTTGTTTTGGCCTAAAGTGCAAATTACCTAAGTTAAGGGGTTAAATTGCAAATATTACATGGTGAAATGTTCCTCTAGTATTTAAGAATCATAGGAATGATAATGATGCAGAGGTATGGCTTGTAGGGGCTTGAATAACAAGAAAGAGCTTGTTGAGCAATGTTTGTGCATTAAAACCTAGTTTTGGTGTAATGTGCAATTTACCCAAAATCTAGGGTTCAATATGAAAAATACCACTTCAAGAGGGTCTCTCATGATTCTTGGCATCATATAGAGAAAATAATTTGAGATGGGAGCCTCATTTGAATCATTTTGGAAGAAAGAGAATCTTGATATTAAAATAATCAAGATTTAAGCATAATTGGAACTTTACTTCAAATTAATGCAAAAATAAATATGTTAATCGAAGTGCCCATAAAACAAAATGGTAATGGTTGAAATTAGATAAGTTTGGACGAGCATGTGCCTTGAAAAGGCACGAAAATATCTAAGTGAGTGGAGAACCCACTCACATTAGTTAAATCAAAAGTAATATCCACTAAAAATGGGATATTAGTATTATATGATTTAAGGTGCTTAATTTGCTTTTCCTTAATTCATGGATAATGAAGAGGAATTCGAAGGAGGGGAATATGTATTTGCATGCAAGTAATTGATGGGGGAGAGGTGGCACCAATTTTGGAATTAAAAGGATTTTATAAAATATTTTCTCTCTCATTGAATTTCTTATAAAAACACCTTTTACAACTCAATTGAGAGGCTTTTTCGAAACCACTTCCACTCTTTGCTTGCAAAACGACCAAGGGAGTTTTGGAGGATCAGGAGGACGACCCCCAACCTGTTGGTAAGCTCCATGACCTCTTTTCACCTTGATTCCATGGTGGAAATCGAAAATCAATGCATGATTTCTTCTTATCTCCATTCCATCTTCAAATCTAGCCATTTCTTTTCACTCAAAGCTTAAGGACGAGCTCGGGATAGTGGAAGGTGTTGCTTTCACCATTAAATACGTGGAGGTTGAAGATTTGAAGCTCAATTGAAGGTGGGTTATATAATCGGTTTTATATGTCCAATCGGTTTCAACTTGATTTGGGTTATATAAAATTGTTTCAAAATGTTTTGTCTAAACAGTTTTATATGTCCAATCGGTTTCAACTTGATTTGGCTAAATGGTTTCAAACCGATTGGATGGCCAATGTAATTAAGATCGTTTGGAGGTTATTTTAGTAAGACCGTTTGGAGTCTAATTGGTCAAGATCGTTGGGGTCTAAGTGACCAAGACTATTTGGGATTTAATTAATCAAAACTATTTGGATGTCTAAGGTGATTGAAGGTCAATCAACTACTTGATTATTTATGATGAAAATCAATGATGATTACAATGGTTGTACCTTTAAGGTACTAGAGTGATTGGTACCCTTAGTGGGGTTAACCTTTGATGCATATTAATGCAATAGCCCAATACATTATGATAACCCTAATTACATGTATTTGAATAAAGAATAGACTCAATTTGGTTAAGATTGGAGTAGAGAACATCCTAGAGAGGATGAGAAAGGGAAATTCATACATGTATAATAATCATGTAGCAATAAAGCCCAACACATTCAAAATGAATCGGATATATAATTAGGGTATGACTCGTGATAAAGAGATCATAAAACCCTAATTGAGTTGATTGATGAACTTAAACCCTAATTTAGGGCAATACTGAGTAAAACCCTAATCTAGGGGAATGATGTGACCCTAATATAGGATAATGACATGAGAAACCCAAATTCAGGGCAATTCTGAGTGAAACCCTAATTCAGGGTAATGATGTGTAAATCCCTAATATAGGGTGATGAATGTGATACAAAACCCTAATCCAGGGTGATGTTATGTACTGTAACAGTAAACCCTAATTTGGGTAAAAGGACACGATAAACCCTAATATGATGTGAATAGTGCATCCTAACCCTAAATTGGGTAATAGGATATAATAAACCCCAATACAAGGTAATGCTATGTGAAACCCTAATACATGGTAATGCTATGTGAAACCCTAATACAGGGTAATGCTATGTGAAACCCTAACACAAGGTAATGATATGTGAAACCCTAACACAAGGTAATGTTATGTGAAACCCTAATACAGGGTGATGCTATGTGAAATCCTAACACAGAGTGATCCTATGTAAAGCTCAAATATAGAGTGATGAGTTATGAATGTAATAAGAAAACCATTGTATTGCATGGTACTGATATATAATGGATATAATTGTTATCATGAGTACTAATCATGCATGTATGTTGAGATGATGAGCATAGCCAGGTATAGGCTATGATGCTCTGTATATTGAAAATGTTTTATAGGCCTTATAAGCCTTCATATGCTTTGTTTCTTAGTGAGAGGTAACCTGTAATTAATGAGCCTTGTGTGCCACATGATGTTTTAATTATTGAAATTGTTTATGGGCTTCATAAGCCATAATATGCCTTGTTGCTTGTTAAGGGGTGATAAGAGGTGATATGAGCTTTTTGAACTATGTGGAATTCTTATGTAGCAAGAATCATGATTACCTTGGTCAGATGACCTGAAGGTATTAAGTTACCTGATAAGTGGTAACAAGTATTCTATGATGAATTGAGGGTTTGAATACCCATATTCTATAATCAAGATGATGAACTTGTTAAGAAATAAAAATGTATCTGATGAGATGAGGGATTAAGATCCCAACACTTCATTAAAAGAGTATGGCTATAGGCCATGACTCCACAATACAATACCAGGCATTAACTGTGTGATCTAAGCCTGAAGTGAGTATATGTTATGGCTATAACTCTATAGTGAAGATGTCAATATACCCTGGCAAGCTAAATGTAGTTTGATACGTGATGTCTCTGCCATATAATCTCGTATTGACCGAGAAGGTTGATGTTACTCTGCTTAGAATATCCTAGAAGGATAAATGGTATACATGTGCTTTAATTCCTCACTAAATAAGTATCATGCTGACTTATCAAGTTATAGCTAAAATGCTCGGAATAAGAATACTGCTTTAATCTATTTAGACATTGATCTATCTGATGTTAAATATATAATTCCTCTGCTCAGTGTTAATTCAATAACTACAATAATAATGTTTTGGCAGAGAGTTATATCTCTTGTTGGGGCAATTTACAATTGTCTCACCCCCGTGGGATCCACATTTTTAGGTGGACGTGAATGAGGAGGTAGGAACCCTTCAGTAGGTGAAGGACACCAGCAGCACCAGGAATAGCAGTGAATTCTCAGGTGGAGACACTGCCTATCAAGTTTTGTACATGTGTGAATAGAGTCCTATGTGTCGTCTCTGTACTCTCAGGTCCTCGGAGTCCGTAGTTGGTTTTAATGAATCAATCTGAGATTTTAGCTTGATGCCTCAATGTTCTTATGTTGTCTGTATACAGTTTAATAGAACAGTTGATGTTGTAATCCTTGAGATGAGATGATACACGATATGTACTAGTAAAATAGAATGAAATCAAATTACTTTGGTTCTTTTCGAAAGAGTTTTCCTTTGTGGATCTCTTTGAAAAAGGTTTTAATTTTTAGTGATTTTCAGTAATCCGCTACTAACGAACGCTTTCGCTTAAGTAAATTATGTTTTTGTGATCGGTGTGCCACAGTCAGGAGCACAACTTCCTCCCTTTTTGGATGCACTACAAGAACCATCCAAGGAGAAGAGAAAGAAGAAACACATCTAGGACATCATGGAGACCTTTAAACAAGTGAGAATCAATATCCCATTGTTGGACGCTATCAATCAAATTCCATCCTACGCAAAATTCTTGAAAGATTTGGGTACCTTCAAGAGGAGGACAATAGGAAGAACACCAAGGAGAGTCAAGCTCACTGAGTAAGTGAGCTCTATTTTGTGACACTCCATGCCACATAAAAGGAAAGAACCTGGTGCACCCATCATCTATTGCTATATCAGAACTCAGCGTATAGACCAAGCACTTCCTAACTTGGGTTTAAGCGTGAATCTGATGCCCTATGATGTGTATGTCAAATCTCAATGCACCTTGCAATTGGTTGACCGTTCTATAAAGACGGCTCGAGGGTGAGTTGATGTTGTGCTAGTGAAGCTTGATTATGAGACATTTGCCTTCTTTCCTACTGACTTTATTGTGTTGGATATGAAAAAAGACTCAAGAAAGGTGCCCATTATCTTGGAGAGACACTTCTTGGATACAGCTGATGTAGTGATTCATGTGAGGATCGATACCATGTATGTGACCTTCATGCACATGAAGATTCGATCAGACATTTTCAAGTCTTCTGCTAAAGCCGATGTAATAGGTGTTGGGTTTATGTGGTCGGAGTAGGCAGTGGAAATAAAAATTTAACTTGACCATAAGCCCATAACCAGCGGATTGCATCAATATCTATGTAATGGGAAGGATGGTTTTAGTGAGTTATACCTGGTCCTGAGGCTTGCTCAATGACTATACCTCATAGGAAGTGCGGTCTTCAACCACCTACCTTCGATGGCGTCTGTACAACTCCTGATCTTGACTCGGACTGTGGTTGAATGTTGTTATGACCCATAACTAAGTTAACTAATAAGTACCTCGATTAACGTGAAGAACCTTGATTAGTGCTAAGTATTTTGTTAAACATCGTGGTTAATCAAGATAAGCTTATATGTGAACCAATAGTTGAGATTGAAGCATCTGAGGTAATTAATGTTAATGGCTATGATGATCGTTAGGGTAATTAAGTTGAGTTGATTACTCACTGTTGCAATTAGTGATTTGACCAGTTGTGACAAGCTAGATAACATAATTTTATACCTTGGGATGATAGAGAATCTCGTGTTTGAGAGTTTGCAAGAAGAATCATTTGAATCGGACCCTCGAGGAAAAAGTTATAGCCTTTTCAGTTTTCATGGACTTGAGATGCAATTTTTCCAGTATTAGATCTTTTATTTTTCTTTTATTCTACTTTGGGGGTCGGTTACCCCGTGCTCTATCTTCTTCTTCGCGGCCGATGGAACAGGGAAACCGCAAAAGCGGCACCCATCCAGATCAGGCCGGAGCTGTGAGGGGGGTAGGGCAATAGATGGTGGGGCGATTCGAGCGCCCTTGGTCCCGATCCAGTTGGCGGATGTCCTTCTTCTCCTTCCTTCCTTCCTCATGCCCCAAGCAGCAGCCCGAGCTAGCAAGCAGCGGCTGAGTAAGGTTCAGCAAAGGCCGATCTAGCGGCGCCTTGATTCCTTGCCATCACTCCTCATCTCCTTCTTCTACCTCGTCCACCAGCAGTGGAGCAACTGAGTGGCTAGGGCGGCGCCCTTGAACCAGCAGCCAGCGGTGGCTGTTCATTCAAGAAGGAGTGAAGGTGGGCGTCGCAGGTTGATCCAGCAAGTATCCTACCTCCCTATCTCCTTCCTCTCCATTTCCTTTCTCCCTCAACACCCTAGCGGCGCCCAGCTACGCCCCCACCTGTCCCAACCTGCAGAAGTACTCATGGCCGGCTAGCATAGCTGTGGCTTGTCCAGTAACCACTTGAGAGGGAGGGACGGGGTGTTTCTTGACCCCACAACATCGGCCAGCACCAAGCAACAACAACCCTACCTTCGTTCTCCTTCCACCTCCTTTTCTCCTTCTCTATTTCGTGCCCTAGCAGCGGCATCCAACCTGCTAGGGGCGGCGCCTCAACAAGCAGCTTCAGCTGCGTGAAGCGGCAGCCAGTAGCAGTGGCCCAAAGCCACTTTGGGCGCAGCAGTAGCCCCAAGCAAGGTCTTTGAGGGTCCCAAACCCGGATTCGTAGTCGATTAGCCACAAGAAGCAACATATCAATTGAACTCTTCAACGTGCTGTACGTGAAGAAGCTCCTACTGCTTGCAGCAGGTTCAAACCTAAAGTTTTGGGCACAAGAAGCACCATGGAAACGGTTCTTTGGCTCTGATTTTTGAGGTCCAAGTAAGCTTCTGCAGCCCCCTAGCCACGAGCAACTCATAGTCCTTGATTCGGCTTTAATCAAGTTCATTTTCAATGAATTTTCTGTTTCTGCACAGGTTGCACGGCGTGCAGAGTTACAGATAGCAGAACGAGTTTCTGCCCAGGTGCACGGCGTGCAGCCCAGGTGCACGGCGTGCACTCTACTGTAAAGGGCAGAATTAGGCGTGGTTGTGGACATTTTTCGGTGTATACGAACACACCGAAGTGGGTGAGTAGTAGTTCATTTAGAAATCAGTATTTAACTCAATTTAAATACTTAATTGCTTCTGTATCAAATGATATAACTTTTAAACAGTGTAGTACATAAAATAGAGTATGTTAGATTCATTGGAATTGAATTACTTAAAATGCTTAGTGAAAATGATGCAATTTCCTGTATTATTGTTGCAATGTATTTATTGATTTCAAATATAGTTGTTTAGCATTGAATCTGGATAAATGATTCTGAATCATGTTTAATTATGATAAATATATATATGTGCTTTTTGTGATGTTTAGATTGTGCAAAATGCATGAAATGTGATATTTCTGTGTAAATGTTTATTTGTTAATCAAGTATAGACCTAGATGCCCTAACACCGTAGAACCCCTTAGACGGGTCTGCAACTTTGGGGTGAAACTCGTGTTGCAACATCATCCGTGCTTGTGTCGCGGACAAACGAGGAAAGAGAAAAGGGCAGTGTCTAACAACAATTGTGCTTGTGTCACAATGGCATTGCGATATCAACAGAAAACACGGTTATCTAACATCATTCGTGCTTGTGTCGCGAAGGTAACCCTGTGACTCTCCGCCGGTGTACTCAGGTTTTAGGAGGAGTCGAGAGCACACATGGTTGTGCAGCACACGTGGTTGTGCGAGGAGGCCGAGGAGCCTGTGTCCTGTGCAGACCAGGACGAGTAGTCAGACTTAGCACCCCCCGGGTGTGTCGCTAAGTCTTGTACGGTGGGGCCGTAGCATGAACTTGCTGCGGATCTTTATATGCAGAGTACACTGCATATATTTAGGGCATAATAATAAAATGAATAAATAATCAAGTAGGTTCACAGTAAATTTATATAACTGTTCATTTATCTGAATTACCTGTTGATGCTTGGAAATGTGCTTATATTCTGTAAATCTGTTATGTTATTAGAACTGCCTTGCTTAGTTCTGCATTTATGTTTATTTTCAGTTTATAAACCTGATGAGTTGTTTAATGATAGCTAAGTGAAATGCTATTCACTGAGCGAGTAGGCTCATACCTCTACTCAAAACATTTTCAGGTTATCATCAGCAGCAGGAAATCAGAAGGATCGATTTATCCTTACGCCTAGTCGATAGAAGGTTCGTAGTTAGTAGTTAGAGGTCTCTTAGTCCTTTCCCCTCGATCTTTGGGACGAGGTGTGAGTGAGAGAGAGAATGTGTATAAAGATGTAAATTATCTGTTACGCTTTATTTTATGTCAAACAATGTAATATGTTATAGACTCTGTTTATATTGCTAGTCAGTTAATAAAGATGCTTCCGTAATTGGTTTAGTTTCATTTGACAACATAAATCAGATCTTCCTATTAATATCTTTAAATGTTTTTAAAAGTGAAGAGTGGTTGGCTTATGTGTAAATCCCATCCTGTTGCGTCCTAATCTTGTGGTTTGTGGTTAATGTGAGATTGGGGCGTGACAATTTTTGGTATCAGAGCCTAGGTTTGAGTACATAGTTACTCAAGGTCAGGGGACGATAAGAGACCAATAGGATTAAGGTTTAGGTGTCTTTCTTCTATCTGTAATTTTCTAACAGGAAGTGTTTTGTTATACTATTGCAGATAGCAGGAAGAGGATGTGGTCACGAGAATCAAGTAATGAGCTTAAGTTGAGTCATTAAGAATCATTAAGGTCAAAAGATAAAGTTATAAGTAAGGCGAATAATAAATGATGAGTTTTAGCTCTGGAAGGTCTGAGTGTTTAGATACCCTGGCCAGGTGTCTGAATACTTAGATTGACCAGTATCAAGCTACTCTGTCTGTTCTTCTCTGGATGCCCTGGCCAGGTATACAGAGGGAGGATAGGCTAGAGAGAAAACCCTAGAAATCTTAGGGTTAAGAAATCAGAAATTTATGTAGGAGTAAGAGGTTAAATAAAGGATGTGATATAACTCCTACTTTATATTGCTTATTAATTAAAGATCATTAGAAACGCTCTTATATGCATGAATTTAGACTTTCAGTTTGTACAATAAGTATGATTCTTTTATATTGTTGTGACATGAAGTGAACTGTTTAATGTTTGTTTCCTTTGTATTAAAGTAGATCCGAAATCATGTATAAGTAAGTTGCCCTAAGTGGATATTCTTTCCACATGTTTAAGGTTAATAGGGGTTGATTAATCTCGAGTAGCTCTTGGCTTCAGGACTACAGGTTCGGCCTGGTCCGGCTGGCAGGATGCGTTACTGGGATCTAATGACTCCTATTAACAAGTAAAACATGAATAGAAGTATAAATGTTCTTTTGTCTTGAGAATTAGGGTTTGAGAAGCATAGACCCTAATTGGCCCAAATTAGGATTTTAATGACATATGAATACAGAATTTGATAAATAGAATGTCTCACTAAATGATTTTTAGTATTTTATGTGTAACTCTGATTTAGCCCAATTTTGGATATGATTTGGATGTATGAAATATAAATAACATTGGAGAATATCAAAATTTTTGAATAATGTTCTGACTTGTTAATCGGCCGAGTTTCAAACTCGACCAATCACATTTTCTGAATGATATAGCAGCGTGGTAATTGAATTTTATCTTTTTATTGGTACATCCAATTGATCTCAAATTTTAACTATGTTTGAAAATCACAAATTTTAGACACTCTATTAATTTGGCGTAATTTTTGGATGACTTTTGATCTCTACAATAAGGTGTCGGTCGAGTTGCAACTCGACCGAACCTGCTGCAGACTGCAATATAGCAGTGCACTGTTCGATTTTTAATTAATTATTGGTAACTTGAAATGATCTCAAATTTTTACTGGAGGTCTAAAACTTTATTAGGCACAACATATAAAATTTTCAGAATTTTTGGAGCTTCTGTTAGCAGTTTAATAAACGAATTACAGAAACTATTGTGAAAACTGAATTTTCAGCTAATGTAATTAAAGTTGAGTGTTGGGTTAATATGTTATTGACCCAAGCGACTCAATTTGATTTATATAATCGATCACACATACACACAATAAAGCTATGTTACTGATATGGACCAAAACCCTAGAATGATTAAAGTTGTAATAGTTTAAGGGATATCACTAGTGATGTAACTGTGAATACTAGTATCTTTGTAAAATAAGACCTTGAGATTTGTTCTATGAAAAGTAAACTGGCTTTGATAACGATCTAGGGTTTTGAAGAAGATAACCTGATCGGTACATGAACAACATGAAATGACTTAGAGAAAAGAGTAAAACATAAACCTAAAATGTAACAATAAGTAAGTAACATAGAAAGCGGAGTATTATCCGATTATGATCTAAAGATAGTTGATGTAGTTCATGTTTTAAAGACATGGTGTCACTATCTTTATGATGTGACAATAGATTATCACCCTGGTAAAGAGAATGTGGTGGATGATGTTTCCAGCAGAAAGTCAAGTTCAACAGCCAATGCATTCTCTATGACAGGTTTCAATAGAGACCTGCTAGTAGAAATGTGGAAGTTGAACTTAGACTTAGGGGTAATAACACAGAGTGATTTGATTGTACAGATGTAAGTTAAGCTTACTTCTTATGATCAGATCAAGAAACTACAATAGGGTGATAGTGAGTTAAACCAGACTATGCATGACATGATAGGAGGAAAAGAGACTACAGTTTAAGTTTTTATGATGATAAGGTGTTGTATTAACATGACATGTTGTGTGTATCTCAAGATAGTGTAAAATTCTTTTAAGGGGAAAAGCTGAAAGAAAAGAATTTTTATAGAAGTGTATGTATTGATGTATGCTATGTTTTCAGGAAGACACTAAGATGTATATGAAATCCAAGAAGTTGAAATGGGTAGTCAGATATGCAGAAGGATGTAGCTGAGTGTGTGGTTAGGAGTAATGTGTACCAGTAGGTTAAGGCTGAACCCTAGAGATCTATAGCTACCTTGTAATCTTTTTCTATGCTGGATTAAGAGTGGGAATTTATCACAATGGAATTTGGGGTAAGATTACCCAGGACACCTAGAGGTTGTGATTTAATAGGAATGAATGTGAATAGACTAATCTAGTCTACTCACTTTCTTCATATTAAGTCGACCTTTGATGTCTCGAGACTTGACTAATATATACATGGATAAAATAATTAGGTTGCTTGGTAATCCAGTTTCAATCATATCATATTGAGTTTAAAAAATGCATCACTGATAATGGTACGGTTTGAGAATGAACCCAGAAAACACAGATTTGGTAAATCAGTAGATGCATGATCTCAAGATATCAAGATAGCATTAAAATATGTAAATAAACCTAAATGCATGCTTCCTGTTATGTTAATGTGTGTGACTTAACATTTACATGAATGGGCACGATTCTCTGAGATATTATTAGAAATTCTCAAGCACTGTTAAATATTTGTGTTATGATACGAAAATAACTCTTAATCGAGTTATGTGATGCATAAACCAGGAATTTGGTTAATAAGCACGTTCTTCGAGAAATTTTAGATAATCGATAAATATTACAGATGGTTTCTTATAGGTGAAGTAAATTACTCTTATTAATGTAATAAGATGTTCAATTACATGAATTCAGTATGTATGTGCCAAAATTGATTCGAGTTTGGAATATTTATGAAATTTTAATCTGCCTGCATGCATGATATAAAGATTACTCAGTAATTACAATGATTTTGAATATACTGCTCTGCCAGTTCTAGAATAATACCGTATTGTGATTTGAACTGCAATCAAACAGATGAGGTAATGGAAACCCTAAGAGTAGGGTATTGCCATGTGACTAGCAAATGAGATAACCCTAAGAGTAGGGTGTTGGCATGTGATGAATGAATAAGGCAAATGAAACCCTAAGGATAGGGTGTACGTGGAATCAAGTGTTTCGATATCAATTCTCAGTATGAGATGTAGTGATGTGTAACAGTTAAATTGCATGATTTTATTTTAGTACCAAATTGACATACATTCGGTTTATTTAAGAATTTTAGTTTGTCTGCATGTATAGTATGATAATTCTCGGTAATTACCATAAATTGAGATACTGTTATAACAGTTCTACAAGACAATGTTTTGTGGGTTGATCTGGAATTAGATCTGATGTGTCCTATGTTGAGGGACCAATACAGATGGTTGATCTAAGGATCAAGAAACTTAAGAATCGTGAGATACCTTAGAGAAGGTTTTGTGTAGAAACTACAACCCAAAAGAAGCCACATGGGGAGTTTTGGGATAGATGTGCGTAACAAGTTTCCTTTTCTCTTTTAGGAATTTCGGGACGAAATTCTTATAAGGGAGGGAGATTGTTATGACCCATAACTAAGTTAACTAATAAGTACCTCGATTAACGTGAAGAACCTTGATTAGTGCTAAGTATTTTGTTAAACATCGTGGTTAATCAAGATAAGCTTATATGTGAACCAATAGTTGAGATTGAAGCATCTGAGGTAATTAATGTTAATGGCTATGATGATCGTTAGGGTAATTAAGTTGAGTTGATTACTCACTGTTGCAATTAGTGATTTGACCAGTTGTGACAAGCTAGATAACATAATTTTATACCTTGGGATGATAGAGAATCTCGTGTTTGAGAGTTTGCAAGAAGAATCATTTGAATCGGACCCTCGAGGAAAAAGTTATAGCCTTTTCAGTTTTCATGGACTTGAGATGCAATTTTTCCAGTATTAGATCTTTTATTTTTCTTTTATTCTACTTTGGGGGTCGGTTACCCCGTGCTCTATCTTCTTCTTCGCGGCCAATGGAACAGGGAAACCGCAAAAGCGGCACCCATCCAGATCAGGTCGGAGCTGTGAGGGGGGTAGGGAAATAGATGGTGGGGCGATTCGAGCGCCCTTGGTCCCGATCCAGTTGGCGGATGTCCTTCTTCTCCTTCCTTCCTTCCTCATGCCCCAAGCAGCAGCCCGAGCTAGCAAGCAGCGGCTGAGTAAGGTTCAGCAAAGGCCGATCCAGCAACGCCTTGATTCCTTGCCATCACTCCTCATCTCCTTCTTCTACCTCGTCCACCAGCAGTGGAGCAACTGAGTGGCTAGGGCGGCGCCCTTGAACCAGCAGCCACCGGTGGCTGTTCATTCAAGAAGGAGTGAAGGTGGGCGTCGCAGGTTGATCCAGCAAGTATCCTACCTCCCTATCTCCTTCCTCTCCATTTCCTTTCTCCCTCAACACCCTAGCGGCGCCCAGCTACGCCCCCACCTGTCCCAACCTGCAGAAGTACTCATGGCCAGCTAGCATAGCTGTGGCTTGTCCAGTAACCACTTGAGAGGGAGGGACGGGGTGTTTCTTGACCCCACAACATCGGCCAGCACCAAGCAACAACAACCCTACCTTCGTTCTCCTTCCACCTCCTTTTCTCCTTCTCTATTTCGTGCCCTAGCAGCGGCATCCAACCTGCTAGGGGCGGCGCCTCAACAAGCAGCTTCAACTGCATGAAGCGGCAGCCAGTAGCAGTGGCCCAAAGCCACTTTGGGCGCAGCAGTAGCCCCAAGCAAGGTCTTTGAGGGTCCCAAACCCGGATTCGTAGTCGATTAGCCACAAGAAGCAACATATCAATTGAACTCTTCAACGTGCTGTACGTGAAGAAGCTCCTGCTGCTTGCAGCAGGTTCAAACCTAAAGTTTTGGGCACAAGAAGCACCATGGAAACGGTTCTTTGGCTCTGATTTTTGAGGTCCAAGTAAGCTTCTGCAGCCCCCTAGCCACGAGCAACTCATAGTCCTTGATTCGGCTTTAATCGAGTTCATTTTCAATGAATTTTCTGTTTCTGCACAGGTTGCACGGCGTGCAAATCAATTTGCACGGCGTGCAGAGTTACAGATAGCAGAACGAGTTTCTGCCCAGGTGCACGGCGTGCAGAGTTACAGATAGCAGAACGAGTTTCTGCCCAGGTGCACGGCGTGCAGCCCAGGTGCACGGAGTGCACTCTGCTGTAAAGGGCAGAATTAGGCGTGGTTGTGGACATTTTTCGGTGTATACGAACACACCGAAGTGGGTGAGTAGTAGTTCATTTAGAAATCAGTATTTAACTCAATTTAAATACTTAATTGCTTCTGTATCAAATGATATAACTTTTAAACAGTGTAGTACATAAAATAGAGTATGTTAGATTCATTGGAATTGAATTACTTAAAATGCTTAGTGAAAATGATGCAATTTCCTGTATTATTGTTGCAATGTATTTATTGATTTCAAATATAGTTGTTTAGCATTGAATCTGGATAAATGATTCTGAATCATGTTTAATTATGATAAATATATATATGTGCTTTTTGTGATGTTTAGATTGTGCAAAATGCATGAAATGTGATATTTCTGTGTAAATGTTTATTTGTTAATCAAGTATAGACCTAGATGCCCTAACACCGTAGAACCCCTTAGACGGGTCTACAACTTTGGGGTGAAACTCGTGTTGCAACATCATCCGTGCTTGTGTCGCGGACAAACGAGGAAAGAGAAAAGGGCAGTGTCTAACAACAATTGTGCTTGTGTCACAATGGCATTGCGATATCAACAGAAAACACGGTTATCTAACATCATTTGTGCTTGTGTCGCGAAGGTAACCCTGTGACTCTCCGCCGGTGTACTCAGGTTTTAGGAGGAGTCGAGAGCACACGTGGTTGTGCAGCACACGTGGTTGTGCGAGGAGGCCGAGGAGCCTGTGTCCAGTGCAGACCAGGACGAGTAGTCAGACTTAGCACCCCCCGGGTGTGTCGCTAAGTCTTGTACGGTGGGGCCGTAGCATGAACTTGCTGCGGATCTTTATATGCAGAGTACACTGCATATATTTAGGGCATAATAATAAAATGAATAAATAATCAAGTAGGTTCACAGTAAATTTATATAACTGTTCATTTATCTGAATTACCTGTTGATGCTTGGAAATGTGCTTATATTCTGTAAATCTGTTATGTTATTAGAACTGCCTTGCTTAGTTCTGCATTTATGTTTATTTTCAGTTTATAAACCTGATGAGTTGTTTAATGATAGCTAAGTGAAATGCTATTCACTGAGCGAGTAGGCTCATACCTCTACTCAAAACATTTTCAGGTTATCATCAGCAGCAGGAAATCAGAAGGATCGATTTATCCTTACGCCTAGTCGATAGAAGGTTCGTAGTTAGTAGTTAGAGGTCTCTTAGTCCTTTCCCCTCGATCTTTGGGACGAGGTGTGAGTGAGAGAGAATGTGTATAAAGATGTAAATTATCTGTTACGCTTTATTTTATGTCAAATAATGTAATATGTTATAGACTCTGTTTATATTGCTAGTCAGTTAATAAAGATGCTTCCGTAATTGGTTTAGTTTCATTTGACAACATAAATCAGATCTTCCTATTAATATCTTTAAATGTTTTTAAAAGTGAAGAGTGGTTGGCTTATGTGTAAATCCCATCCTGTTGCGTCCTAATCTTGTGGTTTGTGGTTAATGTGAGATTGGGGCGTGACAAATGTCGTCCTCCTAAGCGGCAGAAGTCTCCTGGCTCTATAGATAGTCCACACGGACCACCGGGAACTCTAGTCATCCTGAAGAACGGACTAGAAGGAGTTGTCCCCTTCTGTCAGAGTACTAGTCACCGACACACTCTCCCACCACCAGTTGCTTTTCTACAGTTGTCTTTCCCTCGTTGTTCCTCCCTGGACGGGTAGAACTTGCTTGGGCTCTCTTAGTTACCACAACCAGAGAGGATAACAACTTTGTAGAGCAACTGATGTTCTAAGTTGTGTCTCTAGAGAAGCCCCCCTGTACCCCTCTATTTATAGTATAGGGCAAGGTCAGGGTTCCCAGTATGTGTGGGAGTAGAAGGGTCCAGAATTTCCATGAATAATTTACATTGCGGCAGGCAAACCAGTCATTTCATAACTGAAATGATAGTTTGGCAAGGTGAGCTGATCAGTTGGGAGTGTGAACCGGTCATTTCACTTCCTTGAATTTCATGTAAGTAACTTTCTTTATTCGTTTCTAATTAATGCAAATATTAATTCTTGTCCCAATCAAATTGAACAAGTGAAATGAAAAACTTTTCTCACAAATCGGAACAACTTAACACTGCTCATTTGGATTAGTTCAACATATCGATTCACCAGAGTGAACCAGTCATCTCACTGACCATGAGCCGATTGGTTCACCCAGTGAACTAGTCGGTTGGTGGTCTAGATTGTGCAGAACATAGTCAATTCAGTTCTCAATCAATCTGACACTCTAATCAGTTGGTTCAACACTTGAACTTGATGATTCTGAGTTAAGTCTATTGATTGATTATTTGATTGAGTACATAAACACTTTAGTAATCAATCCAAGCATCATTCATGGAAAAACTCCTCTTCCATGTTAATCCTTTGTGTGTGACCCTATAGGTCCCATTTCATATTGACAGTGAATATCCATAACTAGCTTATGACATCACAAGCAAAGAGTGGTACCTAGTCACACACCAGTGCTACCCAAGTGAAAAGGAAAGTTGGAGAACAACTTTCAATCCTACAGTTTGTGATTGGTGTTCCAATGAATGTATAATTCCTGTGTATAATTCCTTTGTCTTTGATATCCTGAATGAACTCAAGGCATGGAGTTGTCATCCTTTTAACATTCATTCATGTTTCTTGAACTAGAGTAGACTATCTAAGATATGTGTGACATCAATATCATATATTGATTCACTTGTGCATGCACATGCCTTTCTCAGTCTCGCTTATCAAGTGGCTTGGACATCATACTCCCTTAGGAGGGACAAATCCCATATTATCACTCACAGTCTATCTCATACATCAAAGCCACCCAATCATCACCGTAATAACAACCCATGTTTCAGGATTGCGTTTGATGGTGTCAAAGTGTACCCAATCACATTCGATTAGTGTAGTGATTTCAGGTCTAAGAATCACAAACACCACCATCACTATGAGAGATGATTTTGACTACCATATCATGATTCCATGTAACACTCTCACGGTGGGTCTGTTTGATACACTGTTCTCCAACATGTATCTGTGTGCTTGGTTTGATATCATATATCATGACTAATGAGACACTGTCATTAACCAACACACACTCTAGTCTTGGTGTGTCATTATTGTCTATCAACCTTCCACAATGGCATCCGACTAGGGACATAGCAAGAATGTACATACTCTTAGTATCTATATGATATCATTATTCAAGTCACGTACTTGAAGACATACATCATTGAGTATTGTCATTCTTTAGACATTCATTCTACTCCATCCACATTCATAATTGATTGAGCTATAATAAATTAGAAGCTTGCCTTTGATATTTATCAAATCAATCAGAACATATGACAATCCAATCATCATATGATTGGCTCTCTGGGCAAGAACATATGCCAATCCAATCATCATATGATTGGCTCTCTGGGCAAGAACATATGCCAATCCAATCATCATATGATTGGCTCTCTGGGCATACATACCAATAGACTCCCACTTGCAGTTAGAGCCAATCACCTTTGAATCATATTCTAGTGATCTCTAAACATGTCCTACATGTTTATGTTTCTCTAGTGCTAATCCAGTGAGTTAGCAACATTTTGATTTAGTCAGTATAATGCATGTTTCACATCACTCCCAGCTCAAATCAGTTCAAGGAACCCCACTCACTAAGAAAGGGAAGGAATCCCATCAAGGTGAAAAGCCTCCCCATATGCTTGGCGTAGGCCATTTGGTGGGTCAAACTCAAACTATATGACATTTTGTATGAGATGGAGTTTTCGTAATATGCTATCTGATAGTCCTTACCTAACAATCAGCTCCATAGTTTGACTTCGTATTTCTACTTTGTCATCAATGGTTGGAATATCTATAAGTTCATCCGTATGAACTTCTAGATCCATATAGTATCCTCTGGTGTTCATAACACAAGGATACTTGACATTCCTTTTAGAATTAAATCGCCTTTTAATTTTACTCATAACATTTCCACTTAACAACTCTTGTTCACTTTACAATGTAACTTTTATATTTTGCATTTTGCGATCATTTTTCTGTCATTTTGGAAGCTTGCATCAGTGTAACTCATTTACACTGAACTCTTCCTTTTATTACCATAGAACTAATACTTTAATACTTCACGAGTACTTAAATAAGTTCTTTATGGTATTCCAGTGACTCTCACTAGAAGTAGACAAACATCCACTCGTCATGTCCTTTACATATGAGATAACTAGATGAGCATATCATAGTGTCATGTCCAATACATACAAGATGATGAATGCATATATATTTTCTTGTTATGTCCAATACATACAAGATAATGGGATGATTACATACATGATGGATCCAATTGTTAATGTACAAGGCATCTATCTTTGTGTTCCTATTCTTCATAAGAATTTGGGACACTAGGCATTCGAAAGACTAACTCCATGTAATATGGACAAGTTTTCTCTCACTAAATCTTTGCATACTGAACCCTTCAACATAGACTGCCAATGTATGCTCTCTCTTTATCATGTTAAGAGACTTTGGTGAACTATCTCTATAGGTCTTTATTCTTATCACATAGGACATTTCTTTTTATTCCCTTAAAGAAGGTATTTCCACACCAATTTCTATTCTTAGAACGTTTCATTCCTCATCATCACGTGGAATATGAATACACTCCCACTAAATCTTTGTAATCACATATCCCTTCTTTATTTCGATATATCAGTCAAATATTTTGACTATATAATCAAAGTAAAGACTCCAGTTTTGAGATGCTTGTCTTTAATCAATCATATTGATTAAACTTTTATAACTTAGAGACTGCATTTGCATTAGCGGAATTATAAAATCCTTCAGGTTGTATCACATACATAACCTCATGTTATTCCTTCTAAGAATGCAGTTTTAATATCCATATGCCAAATTTCATAGTCTTCAAGTTCCAATAGCAAGCATGATCATGTATGGCCTACAACCACTTGATAACACCCAAATTCAGGTATCTATGTTATGGTTTTTTGTCATTATAGCCTTAATATGCCCAAAATAACCCTATATTCTTATCTTTTAGTAATTTATATCTTATCATAGATAAAGTTTCTCAACTAGCCAATTTTAGGACTTGCAACACCAAACATAAAAAGACATCTATTCTCTAAGATTTCTCCCCAACACATGATTTTTACAGCAGCTAGGCTTCCATCCATCATGACAGTGACATCTGACACAATCGAGATGCTTGGCATAGTTGTGCTAAGGACAAGGGTCATCTGCATGTGTCTCGATCGAGACACATGCCTCGACTGCAACACTTGCCTCGACCACGGCACCTGCCGCGACTGCAAATGAATCTCGTCTGTCGTGACCGAGACGCTTGGCACGACTGTGCCAAGCCCAGCACGGCCATGCCGAGGAAAAAGGTTAGTTGCACCTGCCTCGCCTGTGACACCTACCTTGACTTTGACGTCTACCTCGACCGCGACATCCACCTTGACTGTGACATCTACCTCGATTGCGACATCCACCTCGACCACGACATTCATTCGGCCGCAACCCCGACACGACCATGCTGAGGAAAAGGGTCAGCTGCACCTGTCTCACGCGTGACACTTGCCTCGACTGCGACATCTGCCTCAACCATGACGTGTGCCTCAACCACGATGTTTGCCTAGAGTGCGACATTCATTTTGCTGCAACCCCCAGTATGACCATGCCGAGACAAGTGTCGCGAGCGGGGTGTCACGACCACTCATTACGTACACTCTATCTTCACCTATAAATGCCCACCCCTCGTGACCTGGAGAGGGGTTCTGAACTTTTGGAGGTTCCACATTATGGTTCTGCACATTCTCAGTTCCTAGAGCCCCGTGCGAGAGTTCCAAGGTCTGAAAAGGCTTACATTTGTTCCTCCAGTTTGCTTCCATCTACCACCATTTTCCACCACCATTCACCCATACCCTAACATTTCCAGCCATCTTCCACCTCCATACACCCACCAAGCTGTTGTTTGGGGCGGAATCAAAGAGAAAGGAGGAAAAGGAGTCCAGAAGATCAAAAAGGATGACCCAAAGATGAGATCTGACCTATACAGAGGCTAAGGAGCGAGAGCCACCTCTACTCTATGGGCTAAATCTCTTCTTCTTCTCCTTTCTTCTATTGTTCTCCTTAGTTTATGTACAAATGATGTTCTTCTATCTTTGTTCAGTGACAACTATGCTTGTCCATAGCTAGTTGAGCTCCTTCTTGGCTATGTAGCCCGTTTTGGGCATGTTTATGTACTTTTACCTTAAGAAAGTAGTTTTATTCCAGATCTAGTACATTTTATGTTCTATCTTTTATTTCTAGTAATGATTGTTAGTTTGGTTGATCTCTTTCTTGCTTGAACTTCTATTTCTGCCTATATCGAGAGATTCATTATGGAAATAGGTAAGAGAAGATAGTTTGGATTAGAACCTGAAAGGAGGATGATTCAAGGTGATCCGTGCATAACCTTAGATCTGGGCACGGTCGGGCCCAGTCCGACATGGTCAGGCCCACTACCTAGTTCCGCCCAGATCACACGTGTTCCTAGCATCTCAGAACATTCTAGACCTGAGAGGGTATCTAGAATATTCTAGGGTGCTGATTTGTCATCCTTGTGAGAGGTTTCATGTCATTGATGGGTTTTAGTCACGCTGTGTGAAAGCGAGTGGGATGAACCCATAGGAACAGATACCACATTACATACTATGTTTGGATGTAGGTTGCTTGATGAGGTGTTCGAGGGTTGTCTACGCCCGAGAACGGGTGCATAAACTACCCAACTTGTGGTTACATAGCTAGGAACTCCTCTCTAATTAGTAGAATCCTACAGACTCTATTTTGTTTTCTTTTGTTTGTTTTGTTTCACTTCATGACAACCTACTAGACTAGTTCTTGCTCCACACTTTTATTGACTATTGGATTGGCTTATCTGACTTAAGAGTGAGATCTTAAGTGTCCTAAGCATCCCCACGTCCCTGAGTTCGACCCCGTGTATCTACTTCGACCCCGTAATAAAGTTGTGGGGGTCCTTGAAAGTTTTGAGTTATAAATTTAAAGTTCAACCGCCCTCTTGAGGCTGATCAACTTTTTAGCACCGTTGCCAAGGATGTGGTTTCCACGTTTACATGCCTAAAAGATTTTGTTCTGTCATCCTTAAGCTTGTATACATATGCATAGTTTTCTTTTTGTTTTACACATACTTGTTCATATATATTGAATAGCTTTTCTTTTTCTTATACCTTTTTCAGCCATGGATCTTACCTCCACAAGACAAGTTATCTTGTCCACCTATCCTCCCAAGTTTATATATATATATATATATATATATATATATATATAGTTATAACTACTGGCAAATAATTGAAGGCCATGCTTTATAGCTAGTCGAGCTATACTCGCCTCCACCGTCTTCATATGTTGAAATTCCAACAAAGGAGATGGCATATCAACCCTCGACTTCCCCATTGATGTGGGATCAAGAGCTGTTCAAAGCAGTGGAGCTAGCCGGAGAAATCATCAATGCACTCGCCTCCTCCTTAGCTCCTCATCTACAAGAACAAGTCGATCCCCTCCAGCAGCTACTAGAAAAGCAGGATCATCAGCTCCAAGTAGCCACTGAGATTGCAGACCACAGTAGAAGTTTACTTCAAACTATTGAACAAGGATTCATCCAAGTGCATCAGTTTGATACCGCGGGTTCCCAATAGAGGTTCATGGTGAAATTGAAAGATCTTGAAAGCATTGCTGCTCAACTACAACAACTTCATGACAAGGATGTTGAATATGGTAGGAGGCTTCAAGAGCTCATCGATTTAGTTGCCACGCGATTACAAGTGCCAGAGCACAATAATGAAGGCATCAATCGTCAATACCATACCATTGGGCCTGATATGGAACAAACCTCACCATCCTATTCAGACCATCAACTGGATTCACAAGGATTTTTCTACGAAGACCAACCCACCTGGGGAAGCCCTTCATGTTATCCAAATGATTCAAATGATCAACCAATGGAAGATACAAGCCATATGCATGAATGGTTATATGATGATGATGACTCCTATCCTCACCAGGGAAGTCAAACACCTCACAATAGGGAGGTTAGTTTGAGGAACCTGAATCAGACATAGACCCAGACCAGGGTGATATCTCTCATATTGAGACATGTCACTTCACTTTGAGCAGTACACCGACCATAGTTTGAAACAATTTTTTCGTTGAGGATGATGATGACTATTCCTCACAGTGGAGTGAATATACTGATGACGACGAGTTGGAGCAGCATGAGCTGACATTCACCACCATCCCATTACAAGGCTTGGTGGACATTAGAGGAGCAGGATGGACCATCCATCACAACATGGCTACTGAGCATGAAGATACCCCAGACCCCATAGAAGGTGACAATCTTGGGGTGGTAGAACTGCAAACAAATTCAATTGGGGATACTTCTTGTAACAGACTGAATCTCAGGGTTCGTTTGCAATTTACCCACTTTCAAGCTTTTTTAATTTCCTTTATGTCCTTTTGGGCCTTTTCCTAAATTTTCCTATCTTTTATATCTTTTCTGGACTCAATGTTGAATTTGAGTTAAGCTAGATGGCTTGAATCACAATTACCCACATTCATGACAATGAATGGGTGTTTGCACAAATATCTCAAATAATGTGATAATTAGTGTAACATACCAGATCTTGAACCCTACCTTGGTAGTTTTACCCTTTTGACTTAGCCAAAAAAGGATAAGTTAATACATGTAATCAAGCCAATAATGAAATCTAAATGTGTCACAAGTAGTGTAACATAACAAAACATGTTTAATAATCATATATGACACATATGGAGATAATAATAATATAATTGGGTGAATAATGAACTAATGGGCCACTAATGGGCCATATGACATATCTAATAAAAATACCAAAAATAAATCTAAGTTTAAAATCGTGTTCATTGGGTCCCAATTGCCTTGGGAGTCAAGTTTTACATTATTCACATAATGATAATTCATTTAATTCAAAATTGGCAAAGAAGATGTGTGTTTTCCCCAAAATATCAAATAAAATAATAAATGACTCCAAAATAATTCATAATATATATAATAAATATAGCCTTTGGATGAATTTTCATCCAATTTGGAGAAAGTTTGCTTAAAAGGTGAAGTTAGGAGAGAGAAAGTGTGTAGAACCTTCAAAATATTAAATAAGTATGCAAACAACTCTAAAATGTAAAATAGATGGAAAATTTGTATCCAGCACATTAAATATGACTTGTGGATCAAGTTTCATCAAATTTGGATAATCCTAATGCCATTAATGAAGGAGGAAAGAGAAAATGAGATTTGAATTATTTAACACATTAAGAGTTCCCAAAAGGCAAAACTAATTTCATATTCGGTTTCTACACCTCAAAACCAATCAGGGTGTAATTTTTATTAAATTTGGGACTTGTTTGCACCTTCAAAAGAAGAGAGAGAAAATAGGGAATTAATTGCATTCCCACTTTGATTGGATTTCGACTTATATAAAATTTCTTTTAATTTTGATGTCACGCTGTTGTTTAAAGCAAATTCCAATCTAGACTGTTCATTTTTAGATCGGACGGTTGTCAGATCATCCCCTACCTCTTGACTAAAATGGGAAACTAGTCTATTCCCATGCACTGCTTTCCCAATCGAATTTATCGGCCTACGCTTGATCTTTTTCCATGATTTTTTATTCTCTGTATTCCTTGTTCGATTCTACTCAGTTTGATCCCTCACTCAAGCCCTAAAACTATTTATATGAGAAACCTTTAAATCGACTCTCTCCCCAATTTTCCACAGAAGGATCCTCGCCCCGCCCCATCCTCGCGCAGGTGCTTGAAATCAACCAAAGGACCTCCGTTTACTCTCCTCTACTATCAATTGCTTCACACTCATCTCCTTCCTGTTGGACCTACTCCAGGTCGATCTTTGACAACTCACAGCTGACACTGCTTCTTCTGACCACCGCAGACCAATTAGGTCTGTGGTGAGCATCTTGGAGTCACCACCTTCGATTCTTGGTGCCTCGTTTGCTGTGTATGTATCCCTATCTCTATAACATGTAGCTAGAGGTCTGCTCATCGCCGACGCTTCTCGCCATGGTTGAATTTGAGATCACGCGACCTTCGTGAGGTGTCGTTGGTGTCTGACTAAAGTTCAGGATCATGTTTTTGGTTTTGTTTGGCTTCTTTAAGCTTTCTTTTGTGCTCTGCTAATTGCCAGTCTTCTGCTCCCAAAGGAGGGGTTCTTCTAGACTCTCGAACTCCATGGAGGCTCGGTCATGGCTCGTTGTGCTCGGGTTGCTCAGGCGAACTCGATGGCATCTTCAGTTTCCACATTTCCCCTCAGTGCTCAAGTTTTGATCAGGGGATTTGTTCCCCATTTCGTCTGTTGAATCGTGATCGATGAGGAACAAAGCCACTTGCGATTTCTCATATCTGCCCTCGCCTTCGTTTAATGCTTTTATTTTCCTATAGGGGCAACAAGGTCTTTTCACATGGTTAGTTTGCATTTTAGTACTAAGGCGCGGTGCCCAATTATCTGTGGGGCCAGCTGAGTTGGCAAGCCTGATTAGGCCAACTCAGACCGCACGACCCACTCTCACCATTTCTTCCTCTTTCTCACAGGTTTTGCCACGTGGAATTTTGTGATTTGTCGAATCCTGCAAAATTCGTAATAATTCACTCACTACTTAGAAAAATATGAGAAAATAGTCATTGAATTCAAAAAAAACAAGAGCTATCTTTTGGTGTTAGTTTGTCGCCTTAATCCAATCTTAAAAATAGGCGATTTCAATGAATTTACCTAAATATATAATAACTTGTAAAATTCATAACTACATATATATACGTCAGAAAAATATAATAAAATATATTTTGAGCTCAAAAAAAATATAACCTAAAATATGGCATGGTTTTGATAATTTAATTCACCATTAAGAAAAAGGCAAATTTAGGGTTTTGATTCAATAATGAAAACCTAACCCTAATTCCACATAAATGCACCATAGGTTCTTTGGAGGCCTAGGCTTGGTCATATACTTGGCTTTGGACAGAGTAGACTCTGAAGTTGAGGTATCTTGTATCCCCTATTCCTCAATTCTGAGCAATTCACCTATCTTTTCATTCTCTTGAATTTGGCATACATAATATGTCTTATCTCTTGATATCATGGTTCACGTGAACTATCCTGCTTATTGTGGTCTTGGATAATCTCTTGATATCTTATTTTGTGCTATGGTTCATGATAGACTTGTTGGTGGTATCTACCCACTGTGACATGGATGTTTATTTGTGGATGCATGAGTTGTCCATTGTGTGTGGCAACATTGTATAATTTCTGATCATACCTTCTACTTGCCTCTACATTTACATGTTGTATGATTCAGTAGCACTAGATTAGTATAATTGCATTGGTTTTGTCTCATTGCGATTTATGGAAAAATTGATATATATTTGGGTGGTGGATGTGTGATTCCCCATGCCAGTGCAGGATGTGTGATTCTTGGACCATGTTATGTATATTTGGGTGGTGGATGTGTGATTCCCCATGCCAGGGAAAGATGTGTGATTCTTGGCCCATGTCTCACTAGGTTCAAGATGTGTGATTCTTGGCCACCTTTGTCTTTTATAATATTCTAGTGTTATGCTTATCTCACATGCATGTAGGGTGATGGTTATGATATGTGCTCATGTGGCACCAATTTATTGTTTTATTTATGGCAAGTATCTTACCTTATCAAGTGATGATGATTCTTTTCTTTTATGCCCGAGTGGGAAGTCCTTATCTTTTGTATGGAAAGCTTGTATATTTGATGTCATTATTACTCATAATGCTCAAAGCTTTCTTTAGTATATACATACCAGCTTTTGCTGGTATTTTCTTTTCTTCTCTTCTTTTGTGGGGTATGCTTCCAACCCCAAGTTAGATCAAGGAGAGGTGAACTTTGACATCAACCTTGTAGCTGAGCTTTTGGGAGACTTGAAGAGGTGGTTAGATGACCCTCGACTTGATCTTTGCCTATATGTTTAGTTTTTCTTTTTGGACACCCATATGTGGTGAAGAGATGTATTATGTTATCAAGCTTTGTAAAATTGTTAGATAATGATCTTTTCCACTATTACTCATTGTGTTATGATATGTACATGTTGAATGAATTGGTCTCCATCCCTTTGGCAAAAAAATTTATGTGGTGTTTGGTTCAAGGGATGTTGCCTTTTTATTTCTAATAGGGAGTGGTTCCCCTTTGGGATCCCACTCCTTACAACATGGTATCAGAGCCACTAGCAGTCAGTTATTTAACTATTTCAAACTCATCTCCCTTAGGTGTTTACCTTTATCTTAGGTTGCTCACACCTAATACCTTGCCTTGTGTAGGTAAAACCCTAATGGCAGGAGATAACTCGACAGTTGGCAACCAGTACGGTTATGAGACACCCGAAAACCCTAGGTTTGGTCAGGGCACCCCAACTTCTACTGGTTTGGGAATAGTTATGACTCCAGAGCAAGAGTTGGCTATGTATCGACAATTTTTTGCTTCTTCCATGGCGAGGAAGGTGAAAGACCCGTCTATACCTGAAAAGCCTAAGGAGTTCTCGATCATGGAGTTCATGAAGATGCAACCAACCTCCTTCAAGGGTGAAGGTGAAACAGATATGGTCGAAAAAGTTGATGATTGGGTGTTAGCCATAGAGAGGACTTTTGATGGTATGGCATGTCCTTTACACCATAAGGTTAGGTTTTCTTCATATGTCTTGGAAGGACCAACAAGAGTTTGGTGGAATGGAATTGCAAGGACTAGGGACATCTCAACCATGTCTTGGGTGGAGTTTTTGGCTCTCTTCCATGGGAAGTACATCTGCATTGCTGCTTTGAAGAAGAAGGAAGATGAGTTCTATAGTTTGAAGCAAGGACCCATGATTGTTTCTGCTTATGTGCAAAAATTCTTGTTGCTTGAAAGATATGCTTTTGTACTTAGTGAAGAACGTAAAGCTAATCTATATCTAGAAGGACTCAACTACAACATGGGTCCTTCGCTTATTCCACAACTGCATTTGACCTTTCAGCAGATGGTTGATAAAGCTTTGGTTGTGAAGTCTTACCCAGGGTTTCAACCTAGGGAGTTTGACAAGAAGAGGAGGTCCTCAGGTGATGAACATAAAAGAGACAAGTGTGCTAAGTGCAACGGTTACCAGCCTCTAGGAAAGTGTTCTCAGGACAAACCTTATCACAATACTCTAGTGGTATGCCATCATTTCAATGAACTTGGACATGTCAGACCTCAATGCCCCAAGCTTCGTTTTGGACCAGGATATGTTCCTCAGCAAGCACCTCCTCAGAACCAGGGCAACAATAATGGTAAGAATCATGTGGAAAGGAGAGCTGGAAGAGTTTTTGCTTTGGATGGTGAAGAAGTTAATGATGATGAACAAGAGCAAGTTAACCCATAGTTCCTTAGATTAGTCTTTACAAGTTATGCTTCCCTTTTTGCATGTTGCTTATGTATTTGGATGTAAGACGTATAGTTGAACCTTTTGTATTTGAAATTTAGTTTGATATGATGAGATGAACCCTTTTAAGGGGTGGTGGATAAGTTTGCTTATGGATGTTTGATTTCGAGGACAAAATTCCTTTAAGGGGTGGTGTGCTGTAACATACCAGATCTAGAACCCTACCCTGGTAGTTTTACCCTTTTAAGTTAGCCAACCAAGGATAATCTAATACATGTAATCAAGCCAATAATGAAATCTAAATGTGTCATTAGAAGTGTAACATAACAAAACATGTTTAATAATCATATATGACACATATGGAGATAATAAGAATATAATTGGATGAATAATGAACTAATGGGCCACTAATGGGCCATATGACATATCTAATAAAAGGAAATACCAAAAGTAAAATCTAAGTTTAAAATCGTGTTCCTTGGGTCCCAATTTCCTTGCGAGTCAAGTTTCACATTATTCACATAATAATAATTCATTTAATATAATATTTGCAAAGAGGATGTGTGTTCCCCTCAAAATATCAAATAAAACAATAAATAACTCCAAAAGAAGAAAGTAATCTTAGATTCATAATCGATATAATAAATATAGCCTTTGGATGAATTTTCATCCAATTTAGAGAAAGTTTGCCTGAAAAGGTGAAGTCAGGAGAGAGAAAGTGTGTAGAACCTTTAAAATATTAAATAAGTATGCAAAAAATTCCAAAATATAAAATAGATGGCAAATTCATATCCAACACATTAAATACGACTTGTGGGTAAAGTTTCATCAAATTTGGATAATCATAATTCTATTAATGAAGGAGGAAAGAGAAAATGAGATTTGAATTATTAAACACATTATGATTTCCCAAAAGGCAAAACTAATTTCATATTCAGTTTCTACACCTCAAAATCAGTCAAAGTGTAAATTTTTATTAAATTTGGAACTTGTTTGCACCTTCAAAAGAAGAGAGAGAAAATAGGGAATTAATTGCATTCCCACTTTGATTGGATTTGGATTTATATACAGTTTCTTTTAATTTTGATTTCACGTTGTTGTTTAAAGCACGTTCCAATCCAGACCATTCATTTTTGGATCAGATGGTTGTCAGATCATCCCTACCTCTCGACCAAAATGGGAAACTAGTCTATTCCCACGCAGTGCTTTCCCAGTCGAATTTCTTGGCCTACGTTGGATCTTTTTCCATGATTTTTATTCTCTGTATTCCTTGTTCAATTATGCTCAGTTTGATCCCTCACTCAAGCCCTAAAACTATATATATGAGAAACCCCTAAATCGACTCTCTCCCCAATTTTCCACAGAAGGATCCTCACCCTGCCCCATCCTCGCGCAGGTGCTTGACATGAACCAAAGGACCACCGTCTACTCTCCTCTACCCTCAATTTCTTCGCACTCATCTCCTTTTGGCTGGACCTACTCCAGGTTGATCTTTGACAACTCGTGGATGACGCTGCTTCTTCTGGCCATTGCAGACTAATTAGGGTCGTGGTGAGCATCTTGAAGTCACCACCTTCGGTTCTCGGTGCCTCGTTTGCTGTGTATGTATCCCTATTTGTATAACCTATAGCTAGAGGTATGCTCATCGCCGACGCTTCTTGCCATGGTTGAATTTGAGATTGTGAGACCTTTGTGAGGTGTCGTTGGTGTCTGACTAAACTTCAGGATCATGTTTTCGATTTTGTTTGGCTTCTTTAGGCTTTCTTTTATGCTCCGTCGATCTCCGGTCTTCTACTCCCGATGGAGGGGTTCTTCCAGACTCCCGACCACCATGGAGGCCCGATCATGGCTCGTTGTGCTCGAGTTGCTCAGGCAAACTCAATGGCATATTCAGTTTCCACGTTTCCCCTCAGTGCTTGAGCTTTGATCAAGGAATTTGTTCCCCAGTTCGTATGTCGAATCACGATTCGACAAGGAACAAGGCCACCTATGATTTCTCATATCTGCCCTCACCTTCCTTTATTAATTTTGTTTTCCCATAGGGGCAACAAGGTCTTTTCACATGGTTTGTTTGCATTTTGGTACTGAGGTGCGGTGCCCAGTTGTCTATGGGGTCAGTCGAGTTGGCAAGCCATGATTGGGCCAACTCAAACCGTGCAGCCCACTCCCACCCTTTCTTCCTCTTTCTCATAGGTTTTTCCATGTGGAATTTTGTGATTTGTCAAATCTTGCAAAATTTATAATAATTCACTCACTACTTAGAAAAATATGGAAAAAATAGTCGTTGAATTCAGAAAAATAAGAGCTATCTTCTGGTGTTGATTTTGTTGCCTAAATCCAATCTTAAAAATAGGTGATTTCAACTAATTTACCTAAATATATAATAACTTGTAAAATTCATAATTACATATATATACGTCAGAAAAATATAATAAAATATGTTTTGAACTCAGAAAAATATAACCTAAAATATGGCATGGTTTTGATAACCTAATTCACCATTAAGAAAAAAAAATCAATTTTTAGGGTTTTGATTAAATAATGAAAACCTAACCCTAATTCCACATAAATGCATTATAGGTTCTTTGGAGGCCTAGTCTTGGTCATAGACTTAGTTTTGGACAAAGTAGACTCTGAAGTTGAGGTATGTTGTATCCCCTGATCCTCAATGTTGAGCAATTCACCTATCTTTTCATTCTCTTGAATTTGGCCTACCCAATTCGTCTTATCTCTTGATATCATGGTTCATGTGAACTATCCTACTTATTGTGGTCTTGGATAATCTCTTGATATCTTATTTTGTGCTATGGTGCATGATAGACTTGTTGGTGGTATCTACCCACTGTGATGTGGATGTTTATTTGTGGATGCATGAGTTATCCATTGTGTGATATGGCAAAATTGTATAATTTCTTATCATACTTTCTACTTGCCTCTACATGTACCTGTTGTGTGATTCAGTAGCACTAGAGTAGTATAATTGCATTGGTTTTGTCTCATTATGATTTATGGAAAAATTGATATATATATTTGGGTGGTGGATGTGTGATTCCCCATGTCAGGGCAGGATGTGTGATTCCTGGAACATGTTATATATATTTGGTGGTGGATGTGTGATTCCCCATGCCAGGGCAAGATGTGTGATTCTTGGCCCATGTCTCACCAGGTTCAAGATGTGTGATACTTGGCCACCTTTGTCTTTTATAATATTCTAGTGTTATGCTTATCTAACATGCATTTAGGGTGATGGTTATGATATGTGCTCATGTGGCACCACTTTATTGTTTTATTTATGGCAAGTATATTACCTTATCAATGATGATGATTCTTTTCTTTTATGCATGTGTAGGTAGTCCTTATCTTTTGTACGGGAAGCTTGTATATTTGATGTCCTTATTACTCATTATGCTCAAAGCCTTCTTTAGTATATACATACCGACTTTTGTTGATATTTTCTTTTCTTCTCTTCTTTTGTGGGGTATGCTTCCAACCCCAGGTTAGATCAAGGAGAGGTGAACTTTGACATCAACCTTGTAGCTGAGCTTTTGGGAGACTTGAAGAGGTGGTTAGATGACCCTCGGCTTGATCTTTGGCTTATATGTTTAGTTTTTCTTTTTGGACACCCATATGTGGTGAAGAGATGTATTATGTTATCAAGCTTTGTAAAATTGTTAGATAATGATCTTTTCTGCTGCTACTCATTATGTTATGATACGTACATGTTTAATGAATTGGTCTACATCCCTTCGGAAAAAAAAATTATATGGTGTTTGGTTCAAGGGATGTTGCCTTTTTATTTCTAGTAGGGAGTGGTTCCCCTCTGGGATCCCACTCCTTAAAACCAGAGTTCAATAATGCAAAATGACTATTAATGAGAGGTGATTAGTGGAGTATGTTAGTTTAGAGTATATGTGGCTTTTTGGTAAGAAATAAGAGTTAATATGAATTTGAGTTCAATTAATGTGATAATCACCCTCTTATCTTCTCTCTCCTCCAGATTATTATTAAAACATTAAAAATGAAAATAAGAGGTGGGACATGACACTTGTATGGCTTTATAATAATTATCTCAAATTTTATTAAAGGAATTGCTAAGAAAATAGTCTTGTATTAATTCACCCTTTTAAAATATATTAATATATATTAATGGATAATATGGTGATTAAGGGCCAAAGCTTTTGCAAAATGAAAAACTAATTGCATAGCATTAATGTAGACGTCATTAATATCCTATGGTTAAATTTTAGGGTCATTTGGACCATGTCTGACCACCCAAATTGAATTTATAAGATTTGAGTAAAGTATGGCTACAGTTTTGATTCGATTTTATTAATGCATTGCATTAAACCTAAGGTCTGATTATTTTTTTCATTGTCACACGTCATTCTTCTCCAGCACGCCATCCAACGTTCAACAATCGATCATCTAAAATTTGCCTCGATCCAATGGCCCCAGAGTCACCCTCAACATCCAGCCATTTCGTGGGTCAGAGCCGTTCTCATAGTCCTTCAATCGGCGATAGCTTTCTCCTTCGTTACTCCATCATTTTAGTTGATTCTTCCTCCATTGAATTCATCTCCCTCAGGCATTTCAAACGAGCCATAGCTCATCCTCCCTCCCCCACCATAGGTGAAATGCCCAAATGGGGCACCCCTTCGTCTCCACCATGGTTTTACAAAGAGCATTAGAGTCCCCCTCTCGCCTATATAAGGCCGGGGAAAGCACCCCTAAGCCACAACCACTTCTCATTCTCCTCCAATTTCTCCTCAAACTCCCTCAAACTTCCCGACCTAGTCCGTTTTCTTCTCCGACAAACTCCGCTTAGGCACCGCCCTTTCCTCCACTCTCTGGTCAATTGATTGCACAATAAGTATCACCCACCTCCCTTCTTCGCCTTACCAGTCTCTATTTGCCTTGCGGTTGCCCAACCATTGTACCCTATAGCTCAACCTTGATCCCTCACTGGCGTTCTCACGTTTCACCATTTCATGGCACTCCCACCCTCAACGACGCCTTCTTTGGTCTCGCCCAACCTCCTGGATAGTTTTCCAACACCCAATTGAAGCTGCGTGGTAGTGTTCGTGAGGTGTGGAGCTTTAGACTCCTTCCTCTATTTCTAACCATGGCTGGAGCACCGTTTGAGCTCCTGTGGAGCTCCTCGCCGAAGACAAGGGTCTTTAGTTTTGTCTTGGCATAAGGAGATGGATGAGCACATCAGGCCCTCGGGAAGTAGTGGGAACCCTCACGCAAGGCAAGATCATGAGAGCCCTGCTAAGATATTGTTTCCATGGATGGGGTGAAAGAACCCAGGTAATAGAATGACTCGAATAACCACCCCACTTAAATCGAATAATCTCGGTTATAAGGGTTTTTTAGGCAAAACACACACCGATTTTGATTTTGTAGTGCCAATACATTTTTTAGGTGAAATAATGATTTTACCCCTGCATGCTTGATTAATGTTTCACGCGTGTCTAAGTTTTCTGATCCATTCACCAATTATTTACATCGGATTTAATCAATGATTTAAATGTCTGTCACGCTATAGTCTTCCTATTTTCTGATTGGTCAGATTCTATAATCCCTAGTAATTCGTAGGTTTATCAAAAAAATGGAAATAAATACTCATTGGAAAGCTTATTTCAAGTAGAATCTAATTTTATGGTTTTTGAGTCCTTATTCTAATTCCTTTTTTTGAAGTTTATCATGAATATCCTTTTTATTATATAAAATGTTCTAAAATATGTAATTAATTCATTTTAGCTCCAAATTGGGAAATTAAATATGTTTTCTTACTCAGTGAAGTCTAACTAATTGTTTGGTTTAGGTTTTGATTCCTAAATCAAGGTTTTGTCTTGAAGGTATACAATTGGGGTTTCAACCCTTAAATTACATCTGACCCTAGTCCTTGTGATACAATACTTGAATTTAGGGTTTAAGGACCTTGGGCATCAATAATTGAAGAAAAGACAAATCTAAGATAACTCGAGTGAGGTATGTGAATTTTGACCCTAAAGTTGGGCTTTATTTATCCACATCTATATTCCCAATGAGGCATGAGCCTATTTTGTTCATTCTTGCAATTCTTCTATAAATGTTTCAAGGGTCTTTGACCCCACTTGCAAATGTTTTTTTTATTTGGGAGAGAACCACCCCCGTGGGAGCGCCACTTAGTGACCCCCCCGGTTAGGCGTAAACTCTCGGGGACCCCTGCTGCCCATATCGGGGCCCCAATACAGTCGCATCGTTGGCCGGCCGACGCGTGGGCTAATTCACTTCCGAGACCACAGCCAGGAGTCGAACCCGTGACCTCTCGCAGAGGTCTTGCAAGCCGCACCGCCTGAGCTATGTCTCGCCGGCCCACTTGTAAATGTTGATAAGCTTTTCTATCTACCATTAAATTATTTTAGCATGATGATGAAAATGACTAGTTAACTAATATAGTGTACATGAGTACAAACCACCCATAGTATTGGGCATGAGCTCAGGGGAATGTGACCACTCTCCCCAATTTATAAAATATTAGGGTGTTTGGGAATGCGTTACTCTCCCTCGCCTAGAGGTTGAGGTCCGGTAGGTGCCTCAACCCTATGTTAGTATAATTTAGTCACATTTAATCATGCATGTAAATTTATTATTGTTCTACTTGGCCAAATTTCTTATTTGATATACTTGCCTCATACTCTTGATATATCGTAGTTAGTACACTTTTATTTTTGCATACTTATACTATTGAATTGTCCTTTACCTATAATTGACACATACATTTTATCTCCTCTTGCTGGGTGACCCCAACCACCCAAGTTAGGATCAGAATGTGCATCAGGAGCATGGTGAACCAGCCTAAGGCTAGGAAAGGAGTCCATCCTTCTCTCATGAAATGATTGGTTAAGTTAGTTTTTATTGGAGACATATTGTTGTAGTCTTTTCCCTCTACTTAGGTCCTTTTCTTTGTATAAATCATGTACACCCTTTTGGGAAAAATGTCTATGTACACTTTATTTAAATTGAATATAGTCAACAAATTTTATCTTCTGCTACTATCCAATTGGATTTTGTTTACCATTGTTATCAGTAAAGAGGTGATTGATTTCACTTCTTTACAACATGGTATCACAACCAATGGTAGTGGGACTTGACTATTTCAATTTGTCTCCTTAGTTAGAAAACCATACCTCATATAATTTTCCCTTTAGTTAAGATGTACACCTTAGAATTAACCTATGATAAAAGGTTGATCTAGAACCATAATAGTTTCATATTAGCTACATCTTTAATCAACTTTTAGGTGATTAGTCTATTGAGTAGCTACTAGGGAAAGAAGTTGAAAGTGATGGTGTCTAGAAAGGGTCAGAACTTGGGGGATGTCAATATTTTCCTCTGCTCCACTAGCTTGGTTTAAGGGGACTCCTGAGTTCATATGACACCGACTTGGCCTGATCTGATACAGAATGCTCAAAATAGCTTACCTTTAGGCATATTACCCCATTGTTTAGTATCCTTAGAAACCCTCATTGGAGACTAATATCATATTGTCATTCCAGTACATACAAGATTATGTGATGAGTATATTATATAGCATACATGATAGATCCATTTGCTAGTGCATATGGAATCTCACTTATGTCTTCCATTCTTCATAAGAATTGGAACATAGAGTTCATGAGAGACTAATAATGTGATGATTTGATTACCCAAATAAAATCATCTTGTAATACTTGAGATCCTTATATGAGACTTAGATTTCCATATTTAGGTTTAGTGTACCCGACACTAGACTTTGAAGTGTGGTAATAGTGATTAGTATAATAATAAAGTATTGGATCCTATACATGATTAGACTCACTCTTTTACCTTTAATTTACTTTGACTTAGTCAACCCTTCTAAGTGAAGCAATAGTAATAGTAATACCTTGATAGATTTTGCATTTCAAGGATGAAATCCCTTTTTAGTGGGAATGGAATCCTATGCATAGCAAAATCTAGCCACTTTGAAATTAGAAACCATAACTCCATGGAAAACATATTAGTGAGCTTTTATGATTAGAATTTACCAAACAAATTATAATTGTAATTTAACTTGTTTGTTTATATACAAATGAATATATAATAAGTCATCTAAGGAATAGTTCATATGCTTGAACCATACATTCATCACAAATTGTAAATACACATAAGGTTGACCATGTTTCCCTAATGATATGAATAGTAAGATAAATGGAACGAATGCATGCTAAGAATGCATCACATGAAATGGTCATGTTGACCTAAACCCTAAAATGTAATTATTTAACATTAAGATATATATTCTTAATGGCTTCATATTACATTAGTGAAATTAGATGTCATCATCTATAAAATATACCTTGATACATATAAATGGATTATAATCATAATTTAATCAATTTATCAAAATATGTAAGGCATATTGCCTTGTTCACTAATGCACACCTCAATAATCACTTTTTTATAATTTGGTATATGCATCAAGTTATTGTTTCACCTTATTCGAATACATATAATGACTCAAATGTGATAAAGAGTACTTGGATTTACATAAGCATGATTAAGTCTAAAATAATTCCAAATACCTAATGTGATGTTCAATATATAATTTATAATATGAAGTGTAAAAGGGAGAAAATGGTTAAGAATGACATGAATGTGATCATGATAGTTGATATGACAATGTGTAATTTAGGTGTAAGAAATTAATATGACATTATTATAGGCTTAATGACTTGTTGAATTATATTTCTCATAGAATAATCTGTGGTAATTCTATATGATGGTAATATAAGAATAATGGAGAATAAAATTCAAGTTATTAAGGATTTTGATCTAATATGCTTATAAATATTGAGATGATTTAGTAAACCCTAATTGTGCTCAAAACCCTTAGTGAGGTAGATAAGGGTAAGACATGATTTGTACCTAATGTTGAGATGTAATTCTTTTGATAATAATGTGAATCCAATGTGACACAATTAATAGAATAGTAAGGATGAGGAAGATTTCATGAGCCAAAATGTGTATTGTGTTACATTTGATAAAAAGTAATGAGAATAGTGGAAACCTTAGTGAATCAAGAAAACCTGATTTATGTGTAGAGGTTGTGCAGTACCCTAGATTAAGGGTTATCACCTAGTTTCTTAAGGTTGGGTTGTTACGCACTCACCATTCTCTCTTGTTGGGATTTCATGGACAAAATCCTCTTTAAGGGGTGGAGTGTTGTAACAGACTGAATCTTAGGGTTCTTTTGCAATTTACCCACTTTCAAGCTTTTTATTTCTATATGTCCTTTTGGGCCTTTTCCTAAATTTTCCTATCTTTTCTGGACTCCATGTTGAATTTGAGTTAAGCTTGATGGCTTGAATCACAATTACCCACATTCATGACAATGAATGGGTGTTTGCATAAATATCTCAAATTATGTGATAACTAGAGTTCAATAATGTAAAATGACCATTAATGAGAGGTGATTAGTGGAGTATGTTAATTTAGAGTATCTTTGGCTTTTTGGAATAATAAATAAGAGTTAATATGAAATTGAGTTCAATTAATGTGATAATCACCCTCTTATCTCCTCTCTCCTCCATATTGTTATTAAAACATTAGAAAGGAGAATAAGAGGTGGGACATGACACTTGTATGGCTTTATAATAATTATCTCGAATTTTATTTAAGGAATTGCTAAGAAAATAGTCTTGTATTAATTCACCCTTTTAAAATGCATTAGTATATACATTAATGGATAATATAGAGATTAAGGACCAAATCTTTTGCAAAATGAAAAACTAATTGCATAGAATTAATCTAGACGTCATCATTAGCCTATGGTTAAATTTTGGGGTCATTTAGACCATGTATGACCAACCAAATCGAATTTATAAGATTTGAGTAAAGTATGACTAAGGTTTTGATTTGATTTCATTAATGCACTGCACTAAACCTAAGGTCTGGTTATTTTTCTCGCTGTCACACGTCATTCTTCTCCAGCACGCCATCCAACATTCAACAAACAATCATCTAAAATTTTCCTTAATCCAACGGCCCCAGAGTCACCCTCAACCTCCAGTCATTTCGCGGGTCAGAGCCGTTCTCACAGTCCTTCAATCGGTGACAGTTTTCTCCCTCGTTACTCCATCATTTTAGTTGATTCTTCCTCCATTGAATTCATCTCTAGGCATTTCGAATGAGCCATAGTTATCCTCCCTCTCCCACTGTAGGTGAAATGCCCAAATGGGGCACCCTCTTCGTCTCCGCTACAATTTTACAGAGAGTGTTAGAGTCCCCCTCTCGCCTATTTAAGGTCGGGAAAAGCACCCCTAAGCCACACCCACTTCTCCTCCTACAATTTCTCCTCAAACTCCCTCAAACTCCCCGACCTAGTCCATTTTCTTCTCCGGCAAACTCCGCTTAGGCACCGCCCTTTCCTCCACCTTCTGGTCAATTGATGGCACAATAAGCATCACCCACCTCCCTTCTTCACCTTACCAGTCTCTGTTTGCCTTACGGTTGCCCCAACCATCGTACCATATAGCTCAGCCTTGAGCTCTCACCGGCGTTCTCACATTTCACCATTTCATGGCACTCCCGCCCTCAATGATGTCTGCTTTGGTCTTGCCCAACCTCCTTGATAGTTTTCCAACACCCGGTTGAAGCTGTGTGGCAGTGTTCGTGAGGTGTGGAGCTTTGGACTCCTTCCCCTATTTCTGACCACAGTTGGAGCACTGTTTGAGCTCCTGTGGACCTCCCCACCGAAGACAAGGGTCTTTCGTTTTGTCTTGGTGTGAGGAGATGGATGAGAGCATTAGTCCCTCAAGAAGTAGTGGGAATCCTCGTGCAAGGTGAGGTCATGAGAGCCCTGCTAAGCTACTGTCGCCATGGATGGGGTGAAAGAACCCAGGTAATAGAATGAATCGAATAGCCATTCCACTTAAATCGAATAATCTTGGTTACAAGGGTATTTTAGGCAAAACACACACTAGTTTTGATTTTGTAGCACCGATACACGTTTTAGGTGAAATAATGATTTTACCTCTGCATGCTTGATTAATGTGTCACACGCATCTAAGTTTTTCTGTCCATTCACCAATTATTTATATCAGGTTTAATGATTTAAATGACTGTCACGCTATAGTCTTCCTATTTTCTGATTGGTCAGATTTCTATAATCCCTAGTAATTCATAGATTTATCAGAAAATGGAAATAAATACTCGTTGGAAAGCTTATTTCAAGTAGAATCTGATTTTATGGTTTTTGAGTCCTGATTCTAATTCTTTTCTTGAAGTTTATCATGAATACCCTTTTTATTATATAAAACATTCTAAAATATGTAATTAATTTATTTTAACTCCCAATTGGGAAATTAAATATGTTTTCTAAACCAGTGAAGTCTAACTAATTGTTTGGTTTAGGTTTTGAATCTTAAATTGAGGTTTTATCTTGAAGGTATAAAATTGGGGTCTCAACCCTTAAATTACATCAAACCCTAATCCTTGTGATAAAATACTTGAATTTAGGGTTTAAGGATCTTGGACATCAATAATTGAAGAAAAGGCAAATATAAGATAACTCAAGTGAGGTATGTGCATTCTAAACCTAAAGTTGGGCTTTATTTATCCACATCTATATTCCCAATGAGGCATGAACATGTTTTGTTCATTCTTGCAATTCTTCTATAAATGTTTCAAGGGTCTTGGACCCCACTTGCAAATGTTGATAAACTTGTTCTATTTGCCATTGAATTATTTTAGCATGATGATGAAAATGACTAGTTAACTAATATAGTGTACATGAGTACAAACCACCCATAGTATTGGGCATGAGCCCAAGGGAATGTGACCACTCTCCCCAATTTATAAAATATTAGGGTGTTTGGGAATGTGTTACTCTCCCTCACCCATAGGTTGATGTCCGGTAGGTGCCTCAACCCTATGTTAGTATAATTTAGTCACATTTAATCATGCATGCAAATTTATTATTATTCTACTTGGCAGAATTTCTTATTTGATATACTTGCCTCATACTCTTGATATCTTGTAGTTTGTGAACTTTTATTTTGTCATACTTATACTGTTGAATTGTCCTTTACCTATAATTGACACATACATTTTATCTCCTCTTGCTGGGTGACCCCAACCACCTAGGTATAGGATCAGAATGTGCATCAGGAGCATGGTGAACCAACCTAAGGCTAGGAAAGGAGTCCATCCTTCTCTCATGAAATGATTGGTTAAGTTAGTTTCTATTGGAGACATATTGTTGTAGTCTTTTCCATCTACTTAGGTCCTTTTCTGTCTATAAAGCATGTACACCCTTTTGGAAAAAAATTTGTGTACACTTTATTTAAGTTGAATATAGTCAACAAATTTTATCTTTTATTTCTATCCAATTGGATTTTGTTTACCATTGTTATTAGTAGAGAGGTGATTGATTTCACTTCTTTACACTTCTTATTCAGAAGATGATTGGATGGCTCATACTATATATAAAAATTTATCTGAGCATCCAAACTCAAGTTTAGAGGTGGAGAGAGAAGAGAGGAGTCCTCTAGAAAACTTTCAGTCTCTCCCCTCCATCTCATCCTGTGTCGACATCCTATGGCCTTCCCATTCATATTCATACATTGAAAGGTGCCTTAAGGATGATTTGTTGAAGAATTCATCTCAGTGTTGTTCAAGACAATTCCAACACAAGGATGAGTTCACTGAGTCATTAGATTCTATTCCTCTACTTCAGACTCAGAAGGGCCCATATCTCTACCCCTTTTTCTCCTACATGGCGGACCCCATCGGCAAGACACATGTGACATTGGTCCCAAAACTTGGGATTTGGGATCCCAGTGTCAATATCGTGGGGCAGCCACCCCTTCCTCTTACTCCTTTCTTTTCTCTTTTTATTAAAAATAAATTTTGTTTTTCACATTCTTGCTTAGATAGTTTCTTTTCTCTAACTGCTTAAATATATCCTAGCATACATGCATCATACTAGGACATCAATAAAATTCTTTCCCGTTCATCCATGCATTCCTTCCCTACTATACTAAGTTTAAGGCTTGATCAAGGACGGGAAAAGTTTTAAGCTTGGGGTGGTAGGGCTAGTCGCCCTTTTATCTCTTCATTTTTCACACATGAATGTTCACTCCCTACATTTAGTATAAATTTTAAAAATTTTGCAGACTTTGTTTCGTAATTAGTAGATTTGCAATTAAGGCTATGTGATGTGAATCTAATACCTAAATGCTTATCCATGTGCATGAATGCACATTTTTCATCTTACAAATTGCTTCATCTTTTGCTTGGCTTGCTCATTGACTCTTTCCTTAAGTTTGGTAATAAATCTAAGGTTTTGCACCTTTTTCATAGAAAACATTATTTCCCCGATCTATGTTGTTAATGACAAATCCAGTATATAGGACCGTTGGAAATAGCTATAGTTTGATCAAAACTCCAAGTTGCATTTTTCACCAACTTGCCTCTACTCTAAGGATCCTTGAATCATAATTACTACTTTTTGCACATGTATCAAGTGAATAATGATGAGTTTAGAGCAATAATCAAGTTGAAGTGTTTTTGTTGATGGTCTGCACGCCCTCTCACCTTAGATTGAGTCAAAAAGATGAAAATAACAAATATGCAAAAGAGGCTTGGCCGCCCACAAAATCCCAAAAATATCAAAATAGTTCTCACCCAAGCCTATAAAATAGGATGCAGAGAATAAAAGCTTGAGTGTGAATAAATGATCATTGTTTTCTATTTTAGGAGAGTTGAGGATGGTGCCCAACCAGTGTATGATTGTGCTCATGAACGTGGGTATGTCGTGCCTAGTAGTGTCACCCTAAGGCTCATTATAGAGTCACTAAGAACCCCTAGGAGACCTATGAGATCATCCTAGCAATAGGGTTGGTTCGAGCACAGTACGAGGAGTTTGTCTTACTGCTTTGGGCCAACAGGCTTGGACTGTAGGGACTTTTTCTCACTACATGGACCAACCTGATGCAGATTGAGATCCTCAGAAGTCATTAGAATCTTTTTTCTTTTGTTGCTTCTTAGGACCTGAATAAGTGGGAGGCGCGTTGTTCCCAAATGGTCTACATGAATACATGATGATGGGTCACTGCTCATCACCCGTGTGATTACCTATGTGATAATTCTTTTATTTTTTTTAATTATGATTCAAACCCTCATGAGTATCGACAAGTTGTAGTGAATTCACTTAATCTTGCATGGATTCTCTTTGGTCATACTTTAGTAGGATTGTGCTTGATTGGTGGGGGTTTGTTCAAAAACGACGTGGGTCAGGAGAATTAATGTTTAAACTATTTTTCTTAACTTTAGCATTTATCTCCATGCTTAATTTGGATGTTATCTTTTTGTTCTTTGAGCACAGTCTTGCTTGAGGACAAGCAAAGGTTTAAGCTTGGGGTGGTTGATAACACCCAAATTCAGGCATCTATGCTAAGCATTTATTTATGTTTTTTTTGTCATTATAGCCTTAATATACCCAAAATAACCCTAGATTCTTATCTTTTAGTAATTTATATATTTTCATAGATAAAGTTGCTCAACTAGTCAATTTTGGGACTTGCAGGCACCGAACCTGAAAAGACATCTATTCTCTAAGATTTCTCCCCAACACATGATTTTTGCAGCAGCTAGGCTTCCATCCATCGTGAGAGAGACATCTGACGCGATCGAGATGCTCGACACGGCCGTGCCGAGGACAAGGTTCATCTGCACATGTCTCGACCGAGACACCTGCCTCGACTGTGACACCTTCCTTGACTATGACACCTGCTGTGATCGCAACACCTACCTCGACCACGACACCTTCCACAATCACGAACAAATCTCATCTATCGCGACCAAGACACTCGGCATGACCGTGTCGAGGAAAAGGGTTAGTTGCACCTGCCTCGCCCATGACACCTACCTCGACTGCAACGTCTGCCTCGACCGCAACGTCTGCCTTGACTGTGATGTCTGCCTTGACCATGACATCCACCTCGACTGCGACACTCATTTGGCCGCAACCCTTGGTACGACCGTGCCAAGCGTGACATGATTGTGCTGAGAAAAAGGGTCACATGTACCTGTCTCGCCCACGACACTTGCCTCGACCGTGACGTATGCCTCGATCGCGATGTCTTCCTTAACTACAATGTCTGCCTCGATCGCAACATTCATTCAGTCGTGACCCTCGGCACGGCCGTTCTGAGACAAGTGGCGCGACCATTCATTACATACACTCCACCTTCACCTATAAATACCCACCCCTTACGACCTGTAGAGGGGTTCTAAACTTTTGGAGGTTCCACATTATCAGTCTGCACATTCTCAGTTTCTGGAGCCTTATGGGAGAATTCCAAGGTCCGAAAAGGCTGAAGTGCTCATCCTTCATCCGTTCCTCCAGTTTGCTTCCATCTACCACCATTCACCCATACCCTACCATTCCCAACCATCTTCCACCTCCATACACCCACCAAGTTGTTGTTTGGGGCAGAATCAAAGACAAAGGAGGTCAAGGAGTCTAGAAGACCAAGGAGGATGACCCAAAGATGAGATCCAGATTATGCGGAGGCTAAGGAGCAACAACCACCTCTCCTCTACGGGCTAAATCTCTTCTTCTTCTCCTTTCTTCTACTGTTCTCCTTAGTTTCTATACAAATGATGTTCTTCCATCTTTGTTTGGTGCCAACTATGCTTGTCCATGGCTAGTTGAGCTCCTTGTTGGCTATGTAGCCCGTTTTGGGTATGTTTATGTAATTTTACCTTAAGCAAGTAGTTTTATTCCAGATCTAGTACATTTTATATTCTACCTTCTCTTTCTAGTTATGATTGCTAGTTTGGTTGATCTCTTTCTTGCTTGAACTTCTATTTCTACCTATATTGAGAGATTTATTGTGGAAATAGGTAAGAGAAGATAGTTTAACCTGAAAGAAGGATGATTCAAGGTGATCTGTGTAGAGCCGTAGATCTGGGCACGGTCGGGCCCACTACCTAGTTATGTCGAAATCACACCCGTTCCTAGCACCTCGAACATTCTAGACCTGAGAGGGTATCTAGAATATTCTGGGGTGTTGATTTGTCATCCTCGAGAGATGTTTCATGTCATTCACGGAATTTTAGTCACGATGTGCGATAGCAGGTGGGATGACCCCACAAGAATAGATACCACAGTACATACTATTTTTGGATGTAGGTTGCTTGCTGAGGTATTCAAGGGTTGTCTATGCCTGAGAACGGGTGCATAGATTGCCCAACTTGTGGTTACATAGATAGGAACTCCTTCTCTCTAATTAGTAGAATCCTACAGACTCTATTTTGATTTGTTTTCTTTATTTTGTTTTACTTCGTGACAACCTACTAGACTAGTTCTAGCTCCATACTTTTATCGACTATCGGATTATCTTATCTGACTTAAGAGTGAGATCGTAAGCGTCCTAAACATCCTCACATGTCTGTGTTCACCCCCGTATATCTACTTCTACCCTGTAATAAAGTTGCGGGGGTCCTTGAAGGTTTCAGGTTATAAATTTAATGTCTGACCACCCTCTCGAGTCCGATCACCACTACAATTGGTTAAATAAAATCATCAGGTTCAACACCTTGAACTCACTTGAATTTATCTCAACCAATCAGCTCTTCAAATGTCATCCATGTTAGTCTTAACTCTTAAGACCCAATTGCACTTTATGGGTTTTATCCCTATAAGTGATACTATTAAGGTCATACCTTATTTGGTTTACATGGAAGTCATTTTGGATCTTATGGCTTCAATCCATAACTCAAAATCTGGTTCCTCAACATCATCTAGATAGATTATTAGCTCATCATCATATGACCAATTCATCACCTTTGAGTTTGTAGGATATCATTATCCATCAAGATCAAGGTGTTTTATACTAGATATATGAGGTGTATCTGTTGATTATCCCAAAACATAGAGTATTGGCGTGGCTCTGATCCCACTGTTGGGTTTTACGTGGTCAGAGTAGGCAACAGAAACAAAAATTTAACTTGACCATAAACCCATAACCAATAGATCGCATCAACATCTATGTAATGGGAAGGATGGTTTTAGCGAGTTATACCTGGTCCTGAGGCTTGCTCAGCGACTATACCTCACAACAAGTACGGTCTTCAACCACCTATCTTTGATAGCATATGTACAACTCCTGATCTTGACCCAGACTGTGGTTGACTGTCATCCTCCTGAGCAGAAGAAGTCTTCTGCCTCTATAGATAGTCCACACAGACTACCCAAAACTCTAGTCATCCTGAAGAACAGACTAGAAGGAGTTGTCCCCTTCTATCGGTGTACTAGTCACTGACACACTCTCCCACCACCAGTTGCTTTTCTATAGTTGTCTTTCCCTCGTTGTTCCTCCCTGGATGGGTAGAAATTGCTTGGGCTCTCTCGGTTACCACAACTAGAGAGGACAACAACTTTCTATAGCAACTGATGTTCTGAGTTGTCTCTTTGGAGAAGCCCCCCCCGTACCCCTCTATTTATAGTAGAGGACAGGGTCATGGTTCCTAGTCTGTGCGGGAGTAGAAGGGTCCAAAATTTTCATGAACAATTTGCACTATGACAGGCTAACCGGTCATTTCATAACTGAAACAGTTGTTTGGCAAGGTGAGCCGATCGATTCACTAGTGAATCGGTCAGTTGGGAGTGTGAATCGGTCGGTTGGGAGTGTGAACCAGTCGATTCATCCAGTAAATCAGTCGTTTCACTTCCCTGACTTGCCTGCAATTGACTTTCCTTATTCGTTTTTAATTAACGCAAATATTAATTCTTGCCCCAATCGAATTGAACAAGTGAAACAAAAAGCTTTTCTCACAAATCGGGACAACTTAACACTGCTTGTTTGGACCAGTTGAACCGATCGGTTCACCAGAGTGAACCAATCATCTCACTGACCATGAGCCGATCAATTCACCCAGTGAACCGGTTAGTTGGTGATCCAGATTGTGTAGAACACAGTCAATTTAGTTCTCAATCAATCTGACACTCTAATCAGTTGGTTCAACAATTGAACTTGATGATTCTGAGTTAAGTCTATTGATTGATTGTTTGATTGAGTACCTAAACACTTTAGTAATCAATCCAAGCATCATTCATGGATAAACTCCTCTTCTAGGTTAATCCTTTGTGCGTGACCCTATAGGCCCCATTTCAAGTTGGTAGTGAATGTCCATAACTAGCTTATGACATCACAAACAAAGAGCGGTACGTAGTCGCACATCAGTGCTACCCAAGTGAAAAGGAAAGTTGGAGAATAACTTTCAATCCTACAGTCTGTGATTGGTGTTCCAGTGAATGTATAATTCCTTTGTCTCTGATATCCTGAATGAACTCAAGGCATGGAGTTTTCATCCTTTCAAATTCATGTTTCTTGAACTAGAGAAGACTGTCTAAGATATGTGTGACATCAATATCATATATTGATTCACATGTGTATGTGCATGCCTTTCTCAGTCTCGCTTATCAAGTGGCCTGTACATCATACTCCCTTAGGAGGGACAAATCCCATATCTATCACTCATAATCTATCTCATGCGTCAAAGCCACCCAATCATCACCGTTATAACAACCCATGTTTTAGGACTGCGTTTGATGATGTCAAAGTGTACCCAATCACATTCGATGAGTGTAGTGATTTCAGGTCTAAGAATCACAAACACCACCATCACTATGAGAGATGATTATGACTACCATGTCATGGTTCCATGTATCACTCTCACGGTGGGTCTTTCCGATACACTGTTCTCCAACATGTATCTATGTACTTGGTTTGATATCATATGTCATGACTAATGAGGCATTGTCATCAACCAACACAAACTCTAGTCTTGACGTGTCATTGTTGTCTATCAACCTTCCACAATGACATCTGACTAGGGACATGACAAGAATGTACATACTCTTAGTATCCGTATGATCTCATTATTCAAGTTACGTACTTGAAGACATACATCATTGAGTATTGTCATTCTTTAGACATTCATTCTGCTCCATCATATATCTCATAATTGATTGAGCTAGAATAAATTGGAAGCTTGCCTTTGATATTTATCAAATCAATAAGAACATATGCCAATCCAATCATCATATGATTGGCTCTCTGGACATACATACCAACAAACTCCCACTTGCACTTAGAGCCAATCACCTTTGAAGCATATTCTTAGTGATCTCTAAACATGTCCTACATGTTTGTGTTGCACTAGTGTGAATCCAGTGAGTTAACAACATTTTGCTTTAGTCAGTATATTGCACGTTTCACATCTCCTTGTTGTATGACATTTTGTATGAGATGGATTTGCCGTAATATGCTATCTGATATTCCTTGCCTAATAATTAGCTCCATAGTTTGACTTAGTATTTCTACTTTGTCATCAATGGTTGGAATATCTATATGTTCATCCGTATGAACTTCTAGATCCATACACTATCCTATGGTGTTCATAACATAAGGATACTCAACATTCCTTCTAGAATTAAATGGCCTTTTAATTTTACTCGTAACATTTCTACTTAACAACTCTTGTTCACTTTACAATGTAACTTTTATATTTTGCATTTTGCGATCATGTTTCTGTCATTTTGGAAGCTTGCATCAGTGTAACTCATTTACACTCAACTCTTCCTTCTATTACCATAGAACTAATACTTTAATACTTCACAAGTACTTAAATAAGTTCTTTATGTTTTCTAGTGACTCTACTGGAAGTAGACAAACATCCACTCATCATGTCCATTACATACGAGATAACTGGATGAGCATATCATATTGTCATGTCCAATACATACAAGATGATGAATGCATATACATTTTCTTGTCATGTCTGATACATACAAGATAATGGGAGGATTACATACATGATAGATCCAATTGTGAATGCACATGTCATCTATCTTTGTGTTCCTATTCTTCATAAGAATTTGGGACGCTAGGCATTTGAGAGACTAACTCCATGTAATATGGACAAGTTTTCTCCCATTGAATCTTTGCATATTAAACCCTTCAACATAGACTGCCAATGTATGCTCTCTCTTTATCAGGTCAAGAGACTTTAGAGAACTATCTCTATAGGTCTCTATTCCTATCACATATGAAATTTCTCTTTATTCCCTTAAAGAAGGTATATCCACACCACTTTCTATTCTTAGATCGTTTCATTCCTCATCATCATGTGGAATATGAATACGCTCCCACTTAATTTTTGTAATCACAGATCCCTTCTTTATTTTGATATATCAGTCAAACCTTTTGACTATATAATCAAAGTAAAGACTCTAGTTCTGAGGTGCTGTCTTTAATCAATCGTATTGATTAAACTTTTGTAACTTATAGACTGCATTTGCATTAACGAAATTATAAAACCCTTTAGGTTGTGTCACATACATAACCTCATGTTATTCCTTCTAGGAATGCAGTTTTAATATCCATATGCCAAATTTCATAGTCTTCAAGTTCCAATAGCAAGCATGATCATGTATGGCCTATAGCCACTGCAATTGGTTAAATAAAATCATCAGGTTCAACATTTTGAATTCACTTGAATTTATCTCAACCAACTAGCTCTTCAAATGTCATCCATGTCAGTCTTAACACTTAAGACCCAATTGCACTTTATAGGTTTTATCCCTATAAGTGCTACCATTAAGGTCATACCTTATTTGGTTCACATGGAAGGCATTTTGGATCTTATGTCTTCATGACATAACTCAATATCTGGTCCCTCAACATCATCTAGATAGATTATTGTCTCATCATCATATGACCAATTCATCACCTTTGAGTTTGTAGGATATCATTATCCATCAAGCTCAAGGTGTTTTCTACTAGATATATGAGGTGTATCTGTTACATAAGGAATTTGAGAATCCACAACACTTGTGATTCTTAATCTCCTTTTGTAAGTTTATTTAATGTAAAACATGTTCTTTAGAAGAATTCTAGAAGATTAGTTATTTGTTTGATGATCATGCTCTTACAATTTAGAGTATGATTCCTTCTTTGATTTAGACATCATTATGCCTTAATCATGAGTTCTATATGATACACAATCATATTTACTCACAAGGTCCTCAAACATTTGGTTTAAGTATCTCATTCATTGATCATATCAAAGAGTTAATACTTTTACCAAATTTGTTCTTCATTTATGATATTCTTGAACATTTCAAGATATTCATATTGGTATTTCATTAAATACCATATCTGAAGTATTAGCAGTTACTCCAATAGGTATGTATATACATCAATCTGTATTATACCTAATAGAATAGTCATTCCACCACTACATCTAGTGAAGATTGACTTGTCACCATGCCCAATAAACAAGACACTCATATCTCTCAATGGTTCATTAACCAAGAGAGTCTAGTTTTATCCATCAACATGGAACCTAGAGATGAATTTCTCATTCATTTGTTTAGATGATAATGATAATTAATTGTTTGAGTCATCAATAACTTTTAGGTATTATTTATTTATCTCATGCATATCAAGTACCACAAGATAAATAAGGCATTGTCATAAAAGATCATATCCTTGAAATTGAAACATGAACTTTACTGATAGACATCCTCGTCATTACAAGATGTAGAAATAAAGAGTTTCTATTTATTGGCAAAATGAAATAACAGTTCATAACTCTATTACATGCCCTTTGGGCTAAAATAAACTAAAAGGTACTTCCATCTATGGCAGCAACACTTGCTCCAATGTTGATGAGTGTTCCTTTTTGGTCCTTTCACAAAGGCCATTACTTCTTTTCAGATCCTACACATCCACTACTACAGAAATAGTGTTCAGTGTCGCTTTTCTGGGCGTCGGTTATTAAGGAAAACCGACGCCTATAATATCAGGCGTCGGTTATGTAGGCAAACCGACATCTATATTCGAAGACCAGCCAGACACGGGTACCGCTTTGTATTCAGCGTCGGCTGACTATAACCGACCGACGCCTAAAAGCGCCCGCGAAATCCAATTTTCGGACGAAAAAAATTTGGGCCACATACAGCGTCGGTGTTTTAACTATTAACCGACGCCTATTTAAAATGAAATTTTGCGCAAAAAGTTCCACTTTAGGTGTCGGTTATCCTTGGATAACCGACGCTGATAATGGTTCCCGCCAAATAATTTAGGGTAAAAGTTTTCTATTTGGGCGTCGATGTTTTACTAATAACCGACGCTAAAGCATAATAGGCGTCGGTTGTGTAGATAACCGACGCCGTTGATCAACTTAATAGACCCGATACCCGGCTCTTCCCCCTTTCTTCCTGTTTCATCGCGACTTCTCTTCTGTGCTACTGCTCGCCGCCGTTCTCCCAAAATCACCCATCGTCGGTTGCTGCTGCTCGCCGCCGCTGCTCTGGTTCTCTTCTGCTCACCGGCGCCGCTGCCCGCCGCCCACCGCTACTGCTTCTTCTCCTGGTGCTTCTCCGGCCGGCGCCTGCTGCTTCTCCGACCGTCAGTTGCTTCTGCCCGCCGCCCGCCCCCGGTCGTTTGTTGCTGTCACTGCCACTGCTGCTCTAGCTCCTCCACACGCTGCTGCCGCCGGCAGTCCTCTCCACACTAGCTCCAGGTAGCGCTACCTCTCCTTCTCCCTAGATATTTACCAACATGCAGCAAGCACGACCATGGCTGTGTTGGCCTACCACGGCCGTGCTGGACAGCACGGCCGTGGTAGGCCAACACAGCCACGGTCGTGCTTGCTGTTGGTAAGGATATGAATAAATTTTCATGTAATGTTTTATGTAAATCCTAGGATATGAACAAATTTTTTGCTTGCATATATTTGTGCTTCTAATCCTAATGTTTGACTTAATTCAGTAAATTTTGATGCATGTTGAAATAAGATTTAAACTTGTAAATTCTAGCATCCTAATTTGATTTGATTAAACCTAACATTGATGAAACCCCAACATCAATTGTGATGAAACCCTAACATTAATTGTGATGAAACTCTAACATGTACATATCTATTATTGTGTTTGTTGGCCTAGAAACCCGTCTAAGATTGACTCATTAGGAGTAAATCTTGGATAGTCCCCGGTTTGGGACTGTTCTTGAACACCTAATCTCACTTAGGATGTAAGTGTATAATGTGTATTGGGTTTTCGAGAAAATTTCGGCAGCATTTCCCCGTTTGTTCTCTAAGTACATATGTACTTAGAGAACAGCGGGGAAATGCTGCCGAAATTTTCTTAAAAACCCAATACACATTATACACTTACTAGTGAGATTAGGTGTTCAAGGATGAGATAGGTGGTACACATTTATTATATATAAGAATGACATCAAATGTGTTTGTTGGCCTAGAAACCCGTCCAAGATTTACTCATTAGGAGTAAATCTTGGATAGTCCCCGGTTTGGGACTGTTCTTGAACACCTAATCTCACTTAGGATGTAAGTGTATAATGTGTATTGGGTTTTCGAGAAAATTTCGGTAGCATTTCCCCGTTTGTTCTCTAAGTACATATGTACTTAGAGAACAGCGGGGAAATGTTGCCGAAATTTTCTTGAAAACCCAATACACATTATACACTTACTAGTGAGATTAGGTGTTCAAGGATGGGATAGGTGGTACACATTTATTATATATAAGAATGACATCAAATGTGTTTGTTGGCCTAGAAACCTGTCCAAGATTGACTCATTAGGAGTAAATCTTGGATAGTTCCCGATTTGGGACTGTTCTTGAACACCTAATCTCACTTAGGATGTAAGTGTATAATGTGTATTGGGTTTTCAAGAAAATTTTGGCAACATTTCCCCGTTTGTTCTCTAAGTACATATGTACTTAGAGAACAGCGGGGAAATGCTGCCGAAATTTTTTTGAAAACCCAATACACATTATACACTTACTAGTGAGATTAGGTGTTCAAGGATGGGATAGGTGGTACACATTTATTATATATAAGAATGACATCACATTATACACTTAGGATGTAAGTGTATACCCTAATCTTTTCCTAATATATACTTGTTTCCTAATATATACTTGTTTTCTCTGATCATAGAATGGATAGATCATGGATGTCCATTCGTAATTGTTGCACCCCAGAGTTTATATCTGGTCTTGATCAGTTTATTAGATTTGCCAAGGAACATAGGAAAAAACCTACAGATAGGTTCTACTGTCCATGTAGGCATTGCGGTAACAACTTGAAAGTCAACACTGGTGAGGAAATCAAAAGTCATGTCATGTGCAACGGGATTGTACAAGGCTATACAGAATGGCACTGGCATGGAGAGATTTTAAAATCGAAACCAGTAGATGTCGATAGCAGTGCTTGGGTGGAAGAAGAAATTGCCTCCGATGACGTAAATGTGAACGAACCAGTTCCAGCAGACATCGTTGATGCGATGCTGGATAGTTGTAGGGTAGAGCACACCGATCCACCTCCTATCTTTAGAAACATTGTGCATGATGCTAAGATACCGTTATACACAGGTTGTGCTAAGTTTACGAAGCTTAGCGCTGTGTTGAGATTGTATAAGTTGAAAGCTAACAATAGATGGAGCGACAAAAGCTTCACTTCATTGTTGACTTTGTTGAAAGAAATGCTTCTTGAAGGAAACAAGCTGCCAATCTCAACATACCAGGTAAAGAAAATGTTGTGCCCAATGGGAATGGAGGCCAAGAAGATACACGCATGCCCGAATGATTGTGTATTATTTCAAAAGGACTATGTAGATTTGAAAGATTGTCCAAAATGTGGTGCGTCACGGTATAAATTGACGACTTCGGGGGAGTCCAAAACTGGTTCTCCTGCCAAGGTGTTGTGGTATCTACCTATAATATCACGGTTTCAACGTTTGTTTGCAAATCCGAAAGATGCGAAGAATTTGAGGTGGCATGCAGATGTTAAGAAAAATAATGATGGGATCCTACGACATGCGTCTGATTCCCCACAGTGGAAGAAGATTGATCTATTGTACCCCAAATTTGGTGAAGAAGATAGAAATCTAAGACTTGGGCTTTGTACAAATGGGATGAATCCGTACGGGACATTGAGCAGCCAACATAGCACTTGGCCAGTCATGCTTGTTATATACAATCTTCCTCCCTGGATGTGTATGAAAAATAAGTACGTTATGTTGTCGTTGTTGATATCGGGCCCTAAACAACCCGGAAATGATATTGATGTTTATCTTGAACCTTTGATTGACGACTTAAAGAAACTTTGGGATGAAGGTGTGATGACCTATGATGCTTCAGCAAGAGAGACATTTCGTTTGCACGCTATGTTGTTTTGCACTGTTAATGACTTTCCAGCATATGGGAATTTGTCTGGATATAGTGTCAAAGGAGCTAAAGCGTGTCCTATATGTGAAGAAAACACTGATTCAATAAGACTAAAACATGGCAGCAAGACTGTATATCTTGGTCATCGAAGGTTTCTTTCAAAATTCCATCCGTATCGTAGGAAGCGCAAAGCATTCAATGGATGGAATGATGAACGGAGTGCACCTAAACCTATACCAGGGGATGTTGTTTATGCAAGAGTAAAAGACATTGTCAATGAATTTGGTAAGAAATCACAATGTAGTATGGCCACACAGAGTGACAATTCTTCATTCAAGAAGAAGTCAATATTTTGGGATCTTCCTTATTGGAGTTCTTTGACAGTCAGGCATTGTATCGATGTAATGCACGTTGAGAAAAATGTCTGTGATAGCATCATTGGTACTCTGTTAAATATACCAGGTAAGACTAAAGATGGGATAAAATCCAGACTGGACCTATGTGAAATGGGAATAAGGTCAGAATTAACAGAATTACGTGAAATGGATAATAAAAGAACATACTTACCTCCCGCTTGTTACACGTTGTCTAGAAAGGAGAAGAAAACTTTTTGTGAATGCTTGGTAAATGTTAAGGTGCCACATGGTTACTCATCCAACATCCGTAGATTGGTATCAATGAAAGATCTGAAGTTGATAGGTCTTAAATCTCATGATTGTCACACTCTAATGCAACAAATATTGCCCGTGGCAATTCGATCTATATTGTCGAAGCATGTAAGGTTTGCAATTACCAGACTTTGTTTCTTTTTCAACAGTCTATGCAGCAAAGTTATTGACCCTGATACTCTCGATAATTTGCAAAGAGAAGTGGTTGTTACCCTATGTCAGCTTGAGATGTATTTCCCTCCTTCATTCTTTGATATCATGGTACATCTTGTTGTCCACTTGACAGGGAAGTGAAAATGTTGGGACCAGTTTTCTTGCATTGGATGTATCCCTTTGAACGATACATGAGTGTTTTTAAAGGTGATGTTCGAAACCGTTATCGGCCTGAAGGGAGTATTATTGAAGGTTATGTGGCGAGAGAGGTTATGGATTTTTGCAATGACTTTCTCAGTGGTAATGACACTCCTGATAATGACAAGAATATTGAGGAGGGCAAAGGAATTTTGGGATCACGGGTGAAAGTAATCAGCCGTGAGCAGTTGGAACAAGCTCACTTGTATATTTTACACAATATGGACGAAGTGAGTGTTTATATCGAGGAACATACCAATTTCATAAAGAGACAACATCCTCGAGCAAGTTCAATGTGGCTTGCTAGAGAGCATAATAAGACTTTTACTAAGTGGTTTGAAGATAAAGTCTTACATCAACTATCTCAAACACCAAATGATATTACAGAAACTATCAAATGCCTCACCTTTAAACCAAAACCGAATGTTATGTCTTATGAAGGGTTTGACATTAATGGATTCACATATTACACAAAGCGCCAAGATGATAAGAGTGTCATCCAAAATAGTGGGGTCACTCTTCAAGCGTCGACTATGTACTTTGTAAGTGCAAAGGATAAGAGTCCACGTGAAGCTAAAATGTCATATTACGGTGTCATTGAAGACATTTGGGATCGTCTAACAGAAGACACCAAGATGGTTAGACACTCGGTTTGTTAGCGAGAGGTCCCAGGATCGAGCCCAGGCCACGGGATGAATAGAATGGCCATTTAAAAAAAATGCAATTGGGTTGATAACACCAAAGGAGTTATAGTGGATGAATTGGGTTTCACTTTGGTGAACTTTGAAAAGATTGGCGAGAAGGGTGAACCATTCATATTGGCATCACAGGCAAAACAAATATTCTATATCGATGATCCTGCAAATGATAAATGGTCGGTTGTTCTTCATGGTAAAAGACAGTTCATTGAAGATCCTATAGATGAAGAAGAGTACTATGATAAGTATGATGACTCCAGTCCATTCTCAGTTGGGTTGCCAACTCCACAAAATATTGAAGCTAATGATGACTTATATGTGCGCGGAGATCACAATGAAGGATTGTTAATTGATAAAAGATCACAATTTTAGAGACATGTATGTTTATACAAATGCTAAATGTTTGCCTTTTTCTAGTTTATACAAATGCTAAATGTTTGCCTTTTTCTAGTTAATACAAATGCTAAATGTTTGCCTTTTTTTAGTTAATACAATTGCTAAATGTTTTCCTTTTTAATGACATTTTCAGATGGCTGACCATGATGAGCATGATGTCCATGATGAGCATGAAGTCCATGATGAGCATGTTGTCCATGACGAGCATGGTGAGGATACCAATGTAAGTTCTAAAAACATATCCTGTATTTCTATAAAATTCAGTATCTTCTAGTTATGTCATATATCCTATATTTCTATATTGGGCTAATTCAGTGTGTTTATTTTTGTCAAATTTTAGGTTGATGATGCACATGTACCCACTGAAGCACTAGAGCAACTTGATGTGCAACACCAAACACTTAACAAGAAAAGGGGCATCACTCTGTTGAAGAAGTTAATAGCGCTAAGTGGTAGTGGATCTAAATTGGTTGTGGAGTTTGATAATGGAGGAAATGCAATTGGAGTGAACCGCAATAATTTTGTAAACTATCTTGGGTGTACCACTCGGAGCCATTGTGGTGTTAAGTATGATAATTGGCATAAAGTTCCTCAGGGGAAAAAGACTTGATATGGAAGGATTTATGCGTGAGTTATTATTATTTGCAATTCTATTTTGTAGATTACAAATTCTATTATTTGCAATTCTATTTTGGATACTAGTTAATAACATTTCTATTTTACAGAATCTGTTTGCATTGGATGAGAAGTTGCATCGTAAAAGTGTGATGCAACACGCTGGAAAGATGCTTAGGAATTATAGGACAAATCTTAACAGAGAATACATAAAAGAGGGTGATAAGAAGAAGAAGTCAGCCCTTGAACAATGGAACTTCTTGGACAAAGAAGATTGGGACACTTTTGTTGCTTCAAGAAAATTTGAAGAATTCAAGGTATTAGGCGTCACTCCCAATTTAATTAATATACATTGTATTCACCTATTCAAGATTAACATTTAGTGCTACTAACCAAATCATTAATGTGCATACTAACTAGGCCCTCAGTGACGCACAAAAAGTAAGGCGTGCACTGAATGTGCATGACCACACTATGGGTCCAAAAGGTTATGCAAGCGTTCGCCAAAGACTACAGGCGGAGTCTGCGGCTACTCAGGAGTCTGCTCCTACTCAAGAGTCTGCCACACCCATGCCTCACAATGATATCTGGATAGCTGGGAGGCAAAACAAGAAGGGTGAAATAAATAAGCCCGTAACTGCTGAGGCGGCTGCGAAAATGGTAAAATACAACTCTTAGAGCAATCGTTTGAATATTGATTATTTGTGGTGTTAACTTACCAATTTCTGTTGATGGTGATTTGCGGGAGCTGCACGAGCAGAGGAAACAAGGCACGTTCATCCCTCAGGGCACAAGGGATGAATTGACAGTTGCTCTGGGTAACCCAGAGCATCCTGGACGTGTTAGGGGTGCAGGCGTTGGTGTGGGCATCAAAGCATTCTTTGGGCCATCCCAGTGCAAACCCAGAGCGGGACTTTCTCAAGAAGAGGTAACCTATTCTTTTTTTAGAATGTTACTGCAAAAGGAAATTAAATAATAAGAAGCTAATGTTTCTTTTATCCATGTATAGGAGAATAAGAGAGTCGAGGATATAGTTGCTAAGAAGGTCAACGATGTAGTTGCTGAGAAGGTCAAGGAAGAATTGCTGCGGTGGCAGGCATCTCAGGCTTCCAATCAGCCTATGGCGACCCACTCTTCTCCTGATGCACAGACTGTGAGTAATCCTGGAGACCCATCGCCTAACACGTCTGCTGTAAGTATTGTTTATGACATTGTAGCTAGTCTTTTCAAGATGATATGTATATATGTATAACATTCTTTACGTAAATTTGTAGGCATTGAAGCCATGCCGCTTAAGAATACAAGACTATGTTGTTGCAGAGGCGCATGCTTACCTATCCCTTCCTGGGGAAAGATTTCACGGGACTCCAATGCCACAGGGCTACATTCGTGTGGGCCCATTACGTGTGTTACCCGATTGGAGGGAAGCTACATTGTCATATCCCCACCCGGATATTGATACACTTGCTGAGGCAGAAGGCGGGGTCATATTGTGGCCCAAAGCAGATATCGTCTACACTACTGAAATTGTAAGATAAATTTACATTGATTTAGACTGTTAATGTGTATATATGATGTCAACTGATCTGAAATTATATATACAGGTTAAAAAGAAGACACTAGGAGCACCTAGGCCTCCACCTCCACTTCCCGCATTACCAACTTGGGTTCCAACTGACCTAACATACCCGTTAGGTCCTGCTTGTAGGGGAATGGCATGTTGGCTACGGGCACATAATATACATTGCCCGATAAATGTTTCTTTAGATGCAGATTATGCGGGTCAATCATACGATAGCTCTTTATTTATACAAGATATTATTGAGCTGTTTATGTATGATTGGTTGAATACATCAATGATAGAAACATGGATAAGGTGAGATCTTGTTTATACATCCATATACCTTGTGTAAGATCTGGTGATCTAGTTTCTTATATATTAATGCATACGTAATACATGTTTTGCAGCTACTTAGTCGAAGATCATTGCAAACAATTTGCATTTGATCATGTGGGATTTTTGATTCCATCATTGATTAGTATGGTAGCTAAAGACCCTGATAGTGTTCAACAATACTGTATAGATGCTTTTAAAATTTTCGGTCAGCAAAACAAGAAGATAATAATAGCTCCATTCAATGTCAAGTAAGTTTACTTTATTTATAATTTGGACTTAAGAAAATTCCATTTTTATTGTGCATTTTGAGTTATTAATTGTTAACTTTTTACCTCTAGCGGTAGACATTGGGAGTTACTAGTTATTGTCCCCGGGACGTTCACTGTTTATTATCTAGATCCCGCGGGAAGTACATTAAACACTAAAATTGGACACGTAATGAGAATGCCATTATTCTGGTGAGAAATATTTCATTTTTGTATATGTTAACATCTGTTATTACATTACTATTTACTTATGTAATTTACTGTGTTATATTAACATGTAGGGGTTTAGATGCATTCAAAAAGGCTGGAGGAACGGTCCCAAGGAAAAAGAACCAGCCAATAAATTGGCAGAACGTACAAGTAAGTTCCCGACTCCAATGTATATATTATTGATGTGAATTGTGCTTAGTTGTATTATTTTGTATGTTTCAATTTATAGTGCGCTACACAAGACAATGGCTGGGCATGCGCATACTATGTGATGTGATTTATGCAGATGATTATCAAACATGCCGCATTGGACATCGATACCATACATGAGGTATTATATATAGTCTCATTAGTTAGTATGAAATATATCAATCTTATTTTTATATTATTACTTATATATATACATCATTCTCTTTGCAGGTGTTTAAAACCGACAACACTATAGGTAAACGCTTAAAAAATATACATGCTCCATATACGATGGAAGAATTAAATGAAATAAGAGAAGAATGGGCAAAAGCCATACAAGCAGTGTCAACTGTAAGATATAATTGGGATGTTGATAGCGATAATGAATGATACTTTGTAAATGAATATTTCTGAATGTTAATACATGTATTTGAATGTTTCTATATGTGTGAATGTGAGAATTGAATTGATGTCTGAATGTATCTACTTGTGTGAAATTTTCCTTGGGACTTTTGCAGGTTTGTGGCCTATTTGTAGGCTGATATCAATGGATGTCGTAAACCTGCAGTTCAGAAAACTGAACTGCAGGTTCTCATCCTGCTGACCAGCCACATCAGGCCTGCAAACTGATATGAAAAAAAAAAGATATAGGCGTCGGTTATTTACAGAAAACCGTCAGCAAAGACCTACAACGTCGGTTATTGGATAAAAATTGACGCCTAATATTACAAACAACCCGACCGTGCAGGAAAGCACGGCCGTGGTGGAAAAGGTGTCGCTTATTCATATAAAACTGACGCCTATAGTACTAAACACAGCCGTGCAGGGAAGCACGGCTGTGTCATCTTGAAGTATGGCGTCAGTTGTTTAGTTGATCACCGACGCCAAACGGGTTCGCGCCACAGAAAACAGCGTCATCTAGGACACTTTTTGCGTCGGTTACCAATTAAACACCGACGCAGAATGTGTCCTAGATGACGCCGTTTTCTGTGGCGCGAACCCTTTTGGCGTCGGTTTTCTATAAACAACCGACGCAGAATGTGTCCTAGATGATGCCGTTTTCTGTGGCGCGAACCCTTTAGGCGTCAGTTTTCTATAAACAACCGACGCCTCTAAGTTAAATAGGCGTCGGTTAAAAAACCGACGCCGAAGTGTTAGACCTTTAGCGGCGCCCACATAGGCGTCGCTCGGAAACCGACGCCAAAGCGGGCTAAACAACCGACGCTAAAAGGAATTTTTGTAGTAGTGATCATATATGTCTGATCTATATCTTGGTATCATATACCTAAGATAAAGAAGCATTTTAAGTTTATTTCATGATACCTGAGGTGGATACTTCCATCCACTCCTTCTTCTTTAGTTCATTTATGTAGAGAGGGCAATTTCTCTTCTAATGTCCTGGCTCATGACAATGGTGATATTTGTCTTCCTTGTTCACCCCTCCCTTGGCTTTGAGAGTTGAAGATGACTTGGGCTGCTGGCTAGCATTAGAACCTTTCTTTGCTTTGCCCTTGCCCTTACCTTTAGACTTTCCCTTCTTTCTACTGATCATCATCACATATTTGGGTTTGTCTTTCTTCATCTGTGCCTTGGTTGTCCTCAACATGCCCAACAACTCTATCAGTGGCCTATCAAAGTTGTTCATGTTGTAGTTCATCACAAACTGACTGTAGGATTCTGGCAACGATTGCAGTATCACATCAGTAGCCAACTCTTGGCTCAGAGGGAATCCCAGTCGAGTTAGGTTCTCCACATACCCAATCATCTTAAGTGTGTGAGGGCGTATTGGATCTCCTTCTGTCAGGATGCACTTGAATAATGACTTGGAGACATCATATCTCTCTTATCGTGCTTGGTCTTGATACATGTTCTTGAGATGTTGAACCATCTCAATGGCGTCCATGTTCTCATGTTGTCTTTGAAACTCATAGTTCATTAAGCACAACATCAAGCACTTCACATCAATGTCATCCTCATTATGCTTCTTATAAACATCCCTTTCAGCCTTTGGTGCATTGGGAGTGGGTTCTTCTGGCTCTGGTGTATATAGGATATAGAGATTTCACTCTTAAGTGAGAACAATTCTCAACATCCTAAACCATTCATGGAAGTTGTTCCCAGTTAGCTTTTCCTTCTCAAGGACCGATAGCAATGAAAAGTGATTGTTGTTGGTAGCCATTTATTCTACAAAAGGAAATTTGCAATTTTAGTCTAAAACTCTTTTGACTTGATTTGATTTGAAAATTGATGATATTAATTAGGTCTTTAATTAATTATCGTTCCCACTATTTTGATCAAACTGATAGCCCTCACCATCAATTTGGAATATTGCAACATACAACCTTCTAGTGAGTAAGATCTTGTTTTCCTCTAAGTCATGGACCAGCTAGGGTTGTCACCCACAACTTGATTCTTTTAGGTAGGCAACCTTTGACAATTGTATCATATGCAACTCTTGATAGATTCCATGCACAACTCCTTGCCATGTTCATCTTTATGCGTCAAGGTGCTTGATCTGATCAAGGTCACCAAGTTAAGTCTGACCCAAAATCCAACACGATGAATATGCACCCTATGACGGCAGACCCACATATTCACCATCACACTTCCACAAGATAGACGGTGCACCACGCGAAGGCATGACCACACTTAGTTGATCACGCTTTTCATGTGTGCTACTTTTGGAAGACATCTTAAACTTAATATTTATATTGAGGGGTTTTAATATGCTTATATATGCATATATGTATCCAATCACCACATATATAGTATATATCATATACATGCTATATCCCACAAATGAAAACATGAAATAACGATAAAGCGATGATCATGTCCATCCTATTGTAGTTACTTGGAGCCACAAGGAACTACGGTCATATAAGGTCTACATCACATGCAACCTATTATTGATGAAGATCTGTGTTTGCCAATATGAGTTGATTGGTTCAACCTTTGAACCAGTCGACTTGCCTCTTGGCTGGTCAATTGGTCTCCTCCAGCCGGTTGTCAGGATCCTCCTGATGGTCGGCTCGTCCGGTCGTCTGGGCCTCTCGTCGGTCTACCAACTGCTCCTCATTCGGTCATCTCGGTCCATCAAATGGTCATCTTTAGTATTTGTAATAACAAGAAATTAAGCTAATCATGTTTTACATAATTTTTGTGAAACCTCAAGTTACATTCGAGGGGACCAAATGTAGAAGAGATTTTCGAGTTATCTCGAGTTACATTCAGAATAGAAGAAGAGGGCTCGGTGCACAGACCAAGATGCAAACAACCATAACCAACCACACACATGCACTTAGGGTTTATAGGCCATAACCATGCTACAAATCCACCATCAAAACCATTTTAGGATGATGCATATTGATTGCATATATACCATATAATATATGTTTATATTGTTTGGAATCATGTGGTATTAATCATATATTCACATTAGTCATTTAAATATTTGCACCATATGAAATAAATAAAAGACGGTAAAACTAAAATCTATTCATATTGATTATCCCAAAACATAGAGTATTGACGTGGCTCTGATACCACTGTTGGGTTTTATATGGTTAGAGTAGGTAGCGGAAATAAAAATTTAACTTGACCATAAACCCATAACCAGTAGATTGCATCAATATCTATGTAATGGGAAGGATGGTTTTAGTCAGTTATACCTGGTCCTGAGGCTTTCTCAGTGATTATACCTCTTAACAAGTGCGGTCTTCAACCACCTATCTTTGACGACGTCTATGCAACTCCTGGTCTTGACCCAGACTGTGGTTGACTGTCGTCATACTGAGCGGAAAAAGTCTCCCACCTCTATAGATAGTCCACACAGACTACTGGGAACTCTAGCCATCCTGAAGAATAGACTAGAAGGAGTTGTCCCCTTTTGTCAGCGTACTAGTCACTGACACACTCTCCCATCACCAGTTGCTTTTTTACAGTTGTCTTTCCCTCACTATTCCTCCCTAGATGGGTAGAACTTGCTTGGGCTCTCTCGGTTACCACAACCAGAGAGGACAACAACTTTGCAGAGAAACTAATATTTTGATTTGTGTCTCTAGAGAAGCCCCACTGTACCCCTCTATTTATAGTAGAGGATAGGGTCAGGGTTCCCAGTCTGTGCGGGAGTAGAAGGGTCCGGAATTTCCATAAACAATTTGAACTGTGGTAGGTGAACTGGTTGTTTAATAACTGAAACGGTCATTTGGCAAGGTGAGCCGATCAGTTCACTAGTGAACTGGTCGGTTCACCTAGTGAACTGCTTGTTTCACTTCCCTGACTTGCCTGTAATTGACTTTCCTTATTTGTTTCTAATTAACACAAATATTAATTCTTGTCCCGATTGAATTGAAAACCGAACATATGCTTGTTGTCGGGAAGGTGGTCTTCCCACCTCCCACCTTCCCTAGTGTTCCCCCTTGTCGGGGGCTCGCTTCGCTCGGTACCATGTTGCTGTTTTTCCCTTGAATCGGAAATCCAATCAGGGGATTTCCTCAACGAAAAAAAATTGTCACAAATCGATACAACTTAACACTGCTCATTTGGACTAGTTTAACTGATCAGTTCACCAGAGTGAACCGGTCGTCTCACTGACCATGAGCCAAGGTTCACCCAGTGAACCAGTCAGTTGGTGGTCCAAATTGTGCAGAACACAGTCAATTCAGTTCTCTATCAATTTGACACTCTAACCAGTTGGTTCAACACTTGAACTTGATGATTCTAAGTCAAGTCTATTGATTGATTGTTTGATTGAGTACCTAAACACTTTAGTAATCAATTCAAACATCATTCATGGATAAACTCCTCTTCCAGGTTAATCCTTTGTGTGTGACCCTATAGCTCCCATTTCACATTGGTAGTGAATGCCCATAACTAGCTTATGACATCACAAGCAAAGAGCGGTACCTAGTCAAACATTAGTGCTACCCAAGTGAAAAGGAAAGTTGGAGAACAACTTTCAATCCTATAGTATGTGATTGGTGTTCCAGTGAATGTATAATTCCTTTGTCTCTGATATCCTGAATGAACTCAAGGCATGGAGTTGTCATCCTTTCAATGTTCAGTCATGTTTCTTGAACTAGAGCAGACTGTCTGAGATATGTGTGACATCAATATCATATATTGATTCACATGTGCATGCACATGCCTTTCTTAGTCTCACTTATCAAGTGGCCTGGACATCATACTCCCTTAAGAGGGACAAATCCCATATATATCACTCACAATCTATCTCATGTGTCAAAGCCTCCCAATCATCACTGTTATAACAACCCATGTTTTAGGACTGCGTTTGATGATGTCAAAGTGTACCTAATCACATTTGAAAAGTGCAGTGATTTCAGGTCTAAGAATCACAAACACCACCATCACTATGAGATATGATTATGACTACCATGTCATGGTTCCATGTATCACTCTCACGGTGGGTCTGTCTGATACATGTATCTATGTGCTTAGTTTGATATCATATATCATGACTAATGAGACACTGTCATCAACCAACACACCCTCTAGTCTTGATGTGTCATTGTTTTCTATCAACCTTCCAAAATGACATCTGACTAGGGACATAGCAAGAATGTACATACTCTTTGTATCTGTATGATCTCATTATTCAAGTCACGTACTTGAAGACATACGTCATTGAGTATTGTCATTTTTAGACATTCATTCTGCTCCATCATATATCTCATAATTGATTGAGCTAGAATAAATTGGAAGCTTGCCTTTGATATTTATCAAATCAATCAGAACATATGCCAATCTAATCATCATATGATTGGCTCTCTGGGCATACATACCAACAATAGGTGCTACTAAAGAGGATTGTTATCTGATTGATTGCCTAGAGGAAAATGTGGAAGAATGCTTACCTGCATGGATTCAGACTGCCACCCAAGGTAGGGGTATAGAGCCCATTGTGGAGTTTCTTGATGATGACGAGGAGGAAAAAAATGAGCTATCCTTAGTGTCCATAAGTGAGGACCTCCCGTCTACATCTGAAAAACCTCTAAAGAACTCCCTTGAAGATTCTCCAGTCCTTGAGCTCAAGTCCCTTCCTGAAGGCTTGAAGTATTCTTTCTAGGTGCCAATGACACCCTCCCAGTGATCATTTCTTTTGTTCTATCTCCCGAGAATAAAATGCTCTTATTTCTATTTTAAAGAGAAACATTCAGGCCATAGGATGGTCCATTGCTGATTTGAGAGGTGTTGACCCCTCCATCTGTGTTCATAGAATATATCTTGAATATGATGTCAGACCATCTCAACAAATGCAAAGAAGATTGAACCCAAAGCTGAAAGAGGTCATGACACAAGAAGTGGTGAAGTAGGTAGATGTTGGAATTATCTATCCCATTTCTGATATCCCATGGGTGAGTCCCATCCAGGTTGTGCCCAAGAAGAGCAGGATTACCATAGCTAAGAATGAAGACAGAGAGTTAGTGCCCGTGAGAGAACAATCCAAGTGGAGAATGTGTGTGGACTACAAAAATCATAATGAGAAGACCAAGAAAGACCATTTCCCTCTCCCATTCATTCATCAGATCTTGGAGAAACGTGCGGGATAGAGCTTCTATTGTTTCCTTGATGGTTATTCAAGTTATTTTTAGGTGGCAGTGCACTCATCTGACCAAGAAAAGACCACGTTCACATGTCCTAGTGGCACGTTTACTTATAGGAGGATGCCATTCGGGTTGGGTAACACCCCATCTACATTTAAAATATGTGTGACATCAATCTTTATGGATATGTTGGATTTATCTCTTGAGGTCTTTATGGATGATTACTCCACCTTTCACAAGATGTTTGATGACTATCTGTTTCATCTCACCATCGTTCTTGAAAGGTGTGTTAAAGTCTGTTTGGTCCTATCATGGGAAAAGAGTCATTTCATGATACCAAAAGGCATAGTGTTGGGACATAGAGTTTCTAAACCCAAGATTGAGGTTGACAAGGCCAAAGTGGGCCTAATTTCTACTCTTACTATTCCTTCTACCATAAGACATGTTCGCTCTTTCTTGGGACATGCAAATTTCTATCACTGGTTTATCAAGGACTTCAACAAAATCTCTAGACTATTATGCCATTTGCTAGAAAAGGATGTGGAATTTAGTTTTTATGACAAGTGTGTTGAAGCCTTCAACCATTTAAAGAATAAGTTAGTCTCTGCTCCTATTATGCAGCCCCCTGATTTCTCTCTGCCATTTGAGATCATGACTAATGCGTCAGATATGGCACTGGGGGTTGTGATGGGCCAAAGAGTTGGTCGGATTCTACATGCCATTTACTATACAAGCAAGACTCTTGATGAGGCATAAAGAAACTACACCACGATCGAGAAATAGCTACTTCTATGATCTTTGCACTCGATAAATTCCATTCCTACCTTTTCCAAAACAAGGTCATTGTCTACACAGATCATGCCGCCTCAAAATATCTCATGTCAAAGAAAGATTTTAAGCCAAGATTGATTTGTTGAATCCTTTTGCTCCAAGAGTTAAATTTGGAAAATACTGATAAGAAGGGGATTGAAGATTATGCACCTAATCACCTTTCTCTCATTGAGGCACCATATGATGATGTGAACCGAATCACGGAGACAATGCCACATGAGCAACTCTTCTTACTTTCCTCCACCCAAAAACCATGGTACAAACACATAGCCAACTTCTTGGCTAGTGAGAGGATACCAAGTACTTGGACAAGGGAAGAGAGTAAGAGGTTGTTTGCCATGGTGAAAAATTATGTGTGGGATGATCCACATCTTTTTAAGTATTGCTCTGATCAGCTTATAAGGAGGTGTGTCCCCGAAAGTGAGTAGCAAGAGATCCTCTCCATGTGCCACTCTATCATTTGTGGAGGACATTTTGGTGGAAAGCATACAACCGCTAAGATTCTTCAAAGTGGATTCTATTGGCTGACGTTGTTCAAAGACTCCAATGAAGATTTCAAGTGTTTCTTGAGGTGCCAAAAGGTGGGCACTATCTCTAAAAGGGACATGATGCCTCTATCACCCATTGCAGTGGTTGAGGTGTTTGATGTTTGGGGTATTCACTTTATGGGTCTGTTTCCTCCCTCTTTTGGATACGTGTACATCTTGGTGGTCGTTGACTATGCGTCCAAGTGCACTGAAGTAATTGATATAAGGACCAATGATCACATGGTGGTATGTGACTTTGTCAAGTCTAATATCTTAAGCCAATTCGGTGTGCCACGGACAATGATTAGTGATGGCGGAAGCCACTTCATTCATAGAACTTTTGAAGGACTGCTGAAAAGACATGGTGTGAACCATCATGTTTATATTTGTTATCTAGCATATCCCATAGAACCTTTTCTAGTCATGACAAGAGGTTTGTGGTATACATCATACAACTTAGTTCATAGTGCTAAGAGAATACACCCTCTACACAAGTGATCGTCCTCCTTCCTGTCAATATTTTTTTAGTTTTCTTAGGAACCGTTTCATCAAGTTTGGGTTCATACTTTCTAAGATAGTCAAGAAACCCTATCATCTTGAGCCAAATTTCCATCCGGCTCAACCAACGTGTGAAATTGATACCAACAACTTTTCCAGGCATACCGGAAGTATCAATGTTTAGACAAGAAATGCCATGTCTATCCATGTTAACTAATGCCATAATTATTTTCTTTAAGAATATTGGATTGTAAATCATTGTTACAAACAATATCAGGCAATCATAATTTAATTAACAAGTTTATAGGACAAGTTCAAGATTCAGATAAGAAGCATAAGGACAAATAGAGAAGGAAAAACAATTAAACAGAGTTAGAAAACTCAACCCAGATCACTCTCTTGATGAAGAGAGACGTTACTTAAAGAAATTAGCACTCTCGTATGCATGAGATGTGTGTTATTCTTTAGACTTGATCCGGTCATGAACCTATATAAAGGCTTTGTCTTGTTCATGTGTTATGACAATCAACAACACCAATTGGTGCATCTCAATAGTCGTTAGGTACCACCACCCAATAAATTATGTCAAGAGTAAGAGAGGCTCTATAGAAGATTTCTATTGCATAGGATATGAACTCCACAAAATAAGTGGTAGCTATGACAAGTAATGGGTGATTGGGTTTCAAAACACAAATGGGAGACACTTGGACTTGTATTTAATCCTAATTCTAGGGCCTTATTTATAGCACTCCCACACTCAATCATGTCCCTAGTTCCACATAATCATGTGACCACTATTGTACACATAAAAGGAATGCAAAGAGTCACTCTCCTGTTTGAAAAAAATCATCTAAACAATTAAATAAGTAGTTACCATGTTTTGCAAAAAGAAACAAAAGACAGAACATGATTCTCACGCTACACTAGTCAGATCTACATGTCTGAGCCCGGCCCCGCCCGACCCGACAAGGCATGTTGTGGTGTGTGCATGTGTGCATGTGTGTAGTCACCATACCCCACCACAAGGGTAAGTATACCCTCCACTAGAGCTTTTAGACACTATTGGCACATGCATTCCTACATATAAGGAGCACTAAAGCTTTGGAAGCAGGCAATGTGGGACGAAACCTTCTTTCTATTTGTATAAAGGACAAAAACTACTTTTATCCATGTGTACTAGATGCACCTATATTGGGTTTAGCATATGATAATTAATATTAGCTAAATAGATATACAAACCAAAACCATCCTTGTGTCCATGACCATTAATGTGCACCAATCTAAGTTGTCGTTGAACCCATACTCTAGTGCTCCAGCCAAGTCAACAATCTACCCCTCACTCTTTGATCATACTTTGCAGAAGACAATTTCCTTTTCCTACCAATAGGAGGTGATCCTCGTGGTAAAGTGGTTGGAGCATCTAAATCTATCCACCTGGTGCTTCACAAACACCTCTATGTCCTTCCCAAAAGAAAAACCACCATACATGATACAAGGGCTTGCACACTTACCAATACAAAATTTCCCCACAAGTGCATTTATGCACCTTCTCTGCCACACCAGACTCAACCTTTTTTCACAATGGAAAAGGATGTAAAATCCTAGCTAGATTACCACAACGAAGATATCACCAAGCTACTGGGAGTACTTCTCAAGGTCTTCATCAATCCAAATGGGCTTCCACCATCTCGCACACACAACCACAGTAGATGCATCTTAAAAACTATGGAATACATATTCAGGTATTCATATTTTTATAAAGTGGAGCTCAAATAGAAAGTTTGATTAGGGGAATGGTCGACCCAACCCATTTACATGCCCTTCTCACTTTTTGTGCACATCATGATTAAATTAGATGGTAGCTCGAGGCTCTATGTTGACTACTGGGCCCTTAATGCGGACATAGTCGAGGATTCTTTCCAGTTATACTGATAGATGAGCTCCTCAATGAGCTTCATGGAAAAATTATCTTCTCTAAGCTAGATTTTGGTCAGGGTACCACCATAATTTGTATTCTCATTGGACCAACATGAGAAGGTGTTTGCCACACATTCAAGACATTACAAATACCCCATCATGTCATTTGTCCTCTCCAACACACAATCAACATTCCAAAACCTAATGAATGATATCTCCCTCCCTATTATTTGTCAGTTTGTACTTGTGTTCTATGATGAATCTTAATTTACATAAAGTGCAGATCTGTGTACCTTCATCACCTATGCCAAGTCTTCTAAATGCTACGCATGTCATTTGCACGCCATTACATCAAATTTCAACTTTAGAGTACCCAACATCACATGTATCGGCCACATTGTATCGATCGTAGGACTACACCTCATACCCACCAAATGGATGGCAGTACAATGTTGGCCAATGCTGACAACACCAAAGTCAGTCATAATCTTCATAGAACTAGTAGGCTACTACCACTACTTCATCATTGGATACACCCAACAAATAATGTTTGTCACCAACCTTCTCAAGGACTTATTTTATCCATTTAGAAAAATAATTACAAAAGAACTAATCTTTTCCTTATTTAAAACTCAAAAAATAATGAAAGCTAAGGCATTTAAGAGTTAACACATTATTGTATGAGGAAAAGAAGGAAACTAGTGGATATACATTTAAATGAGTGACAAAACTCAAGTATACCGAATATGAATCCACATAGGGTGGATAAGACATAGAAAATGTGTCTAATGGACCACAATTGACAATCCTATTATGACCACCAAAGGTTATAGGCACTCCCACATTGTCGAAAAATCAATATTATGCTTCAAAATCTTGAGTTTGTGGAAAGGCATTAAAATAGGATACATGATTGGGGTGTGTGAGTCTTTAGAGACTCAAGATGATTATGAATTCCGGTCATCATCCCCAAAGACTATAGTTTTGCTAAGGGATCCCAATAAGCTCAAGATCTCACATAGTAGAGATCCATCATGGGCAATTGGGGTGAGATAACAGGAAGTAAAGAGAGGAATAGGTAGAGAAGAAATCTAGCAAGGTGTACTACCATTCAAGAAATCAAGCAAAGATTTATAGAAGAAAACTAGATTTGCATGTTAGTGATCTAGTTATACTATTTGTAGTTGAAGAATGAGTAGATTAGTAGGACAATATCTAGTTCAATTAAGTATGAGAAATTGTTGAATAACATGATGATGAGAAATTGAAGTATAAGTATGAGAAAAATAATTAGAAAAAGTGGACGTGATTCCTTCCTACCGATTACATAGCCGCTAAGTCTGTTGGAATTATTGTGATAGAAGAGGGATCTTTTAGACACTTGTCAAAATAATATAAAGAAGAAGATATGTTCGCTCCTTGTCTTTTGGAAAGTCAAAGGGATAATTTTTTATGGTGGATATGGGGAAGTATTATAATTTTTGGTGTGGTTCAAGTGTTAAACATCAACAAAGAAACTTTTGAAGAAAAAAAAAACTTATTAGATAGGGAATAGGAAACCAAAAGGTTGAATCTCCTTGAGGAGAACTTGCCAATTTCTATGTTCCATAAGGGAAACCACTAGCAGCATGTGGTGTTCCATCATATGGCATCCTGGCAAAGTGTTGGATTCAGTTAGGATGTCCCCATAAAGAAACAAAAAATATATATGTCCAAGTTTTGGTTCTTTCTAGAAGGTTTTGAAGATATATGAGATAAGAAACTTGTTTTTTTATTGAGAGATCATGTCAACGGGTAATAATATTCCAATTAAAAAAAAGAGTTTATAGATGAAGATTCTTGTAACGACCCCGCCTCCCGGTAACCCCCAATTAAGGGAGACCCGAAGGTCAGAGCAGTATTTCAACTAACAGGATCAAAGGTTCGACAAATAATCAATAATAATTATGAAATTCTACTACTAAACTGAAAACTGGTATAAAATAAAAACTTTACTTACCTTTTAAAAGTTGGGATTTCTAAACTTCTATCCATGAAGAAACTAATCTAACTAATCCTCCTGTGTACGTTATTTCTCATTCAGTTCCACATATGCCACTTTACTGTTTGTTCTTTTCATTTGTACCTAAAATGTTGACAAACAAAACGTCGGTCAGCAAGAAGCTGGTATGTGGAGGAAACAATAATTGTGCAACTATGTTAACAATGTAGTCAACCAAATATCATTTAACATCCAAGATTACGTTTTAAGCAATACTACTCAATCCTTGCCTATCCCCTATCTCTGTACCGTCCCTGCAGTGGACATAAATACTACCTCTCTCATATGGTAGATCCTTACCCCCATGGTCCTACCACACAGGTAGCCAATTCCTAGGGTTATGGAGTTGCATGGTCCTACCCAAAGGTAGCCCAATCCCTGACTCATGATGACTTGATGGACCTACCCCATTGGTAGCCATTTACTAAGTCATTTAATGACATGATGGACCTACCCCATTGGTAGCCATTTACTAGGTCAATCCATTAGGCTACAGAGGGGACTAGGATCTAAGCTAGTAGGCACATCTCTTATGTGATAGTCATATTCACATTATAATTTGCATGAATTAAAATCATCCAACAATTAATTCAAGCCACGATGTAAACATCGAGAAAATCCTCGGCAAACTAATGTGGGATAATCATAAGCGTAACCACATACATGTATCGCAGGTTTGGAGATAGAATTTATGTAGAGAGAGAAAAAGTCCAATCAAGCAAGCAAGGTGCACAGAAATCCTGAAATAAACATTCCAACTTTCTTTTATCAATATTTATCCAATTTCATTTTTATTCCTTAGGATTGCTATTCCAATTTTAGGGTTTCTTGAAAATTAGGGTTTCATTACCTTTTTCCCAATTTTATTTCACTTTTATCAAAATATACATCAAACCCTAATTTTCTTATCTTATTTTCCATTAACATTCTTAAGATCAGGTTTGGTCCACAAAAACCCTAATTTTCGGATTACTCTATCTTTTCTTTTATTATTGCATTTACTATGCAACTTTGGACTCCTTGGAACCCAAGGAATCCAAGAGGCACGAAATCCCTATTTGGATTTGCCTTCTAGAGGTTTCCACACTTTTCTTTCCTCTATTTTCTTAACAACTCAAGTATTCATTACTTAATTGAATTTCCTTGTTATTGGGGCCAATAGACAATAAAGCCCACAAATCAAACAACAAGGCTATTTTAAATGAAATCCATTTATCCACAACAAATTATATCATTATTTGTCCAAATATCTTTAATATGAGAAATTACATTTCTCACTAAAGGAACCCAAAATTTGGGGTTGTAACATCCTTCCCCTCTTATGAGAATTTTGCCCTCAAAATTCCATCAAGCAAGCAAACAAACAGAATAAGTCTTCTTATGTCCATCAGGGCTCCCATGTGGCTTCACCCTTTCCATGGTGTTTCCCAAGAACCTTCATTATCTCATTTTCTTCCATCTGAGTTCTTTCTTACCTTGGTATATCGTACCCTCATAGGTGACTCGGGACTTTTCAGCCTTTCAAAAGCTGAATAGGTTCAGGGCTCAGCACCTGGCTTGGGTACCTCACATAGTGCTCTAGATCGGACTCATGCAACACATCATTTTATCCTGAGGGGTAAGGTAAAACACAACCATCTCCACCAATCCATTTCAACTGGACCCATATATCGGGGACTCAGCTTTCTAAGCTGTAGCTTAGAGGGGTCGGATTTTCACATCACATATTCTCCCACAGTGAACTACATGTCAGTCTGCTTTGCATCAGCTCGTGACTCATGTCACCACTGGGCTCTCTCTCAGCCATTGCATGATCAAAGCGACTTCATCTGCACACACTGTGATTCTTTTCTGACCTTCGTGAGTCCTCCTTCACCAACATCATCTTATTGAAATGGTGACCAACACAACCTCTCCAAAAGACTTCTTGCATCCCGATAAAGGCTATGGTGGTTAACATTACATCTTAAGAACTGTCTCTATGTATCACCCTAAATGAGCACACATGCTCTCATCAGACCCTCTAGTTTGAATCATACTATTCAATAGTATGGAGTGATAAACTGTACTATCATCAAGTTCTTCATGTATCCACTTCCACCTCATTGAAGTGAACCTTTGGGTTATACTCAAGAACTTTTGAACTTGCATCATGGTGTAGTTGAACCATCTCTCTCTTATAAGTAGTTCAACCGGATCTGTCCCTTGACAGTACTCTTCCTTTCTCATGTCATCTAGGTAAGGCGATCTACCATAACCCATATTGGATCTCGACCTTCCTTGGTCCACGGGAGACTCACAACATCCACAGTGAAGAACTCCCATCCTCTCTCGAAAACTCTTTATACTTTATATCCATGTACTGGGTTACTGGTGTTCGTCCTTCACCTCCTAGCTTGCATGGCCACATGCTACATGCAACTTTGTTTTAAGCATCCAAAGTGCCACTATCACTTACCATATTTGTAGTTTCACGGTGTATGGTGATCTTAAAATCATGATTTCCTATATATCATGATTTCTCAAGATCGATTCCTCAGAAACCCTAAGCCACTCTCATCAGGGTTTCATCACCTCCCTTTTCAGAGGCGTGTATCGGAGGTTCTACAATCATCCTTTCATTATATCATGGACTAGGCTGGCTAACCAAACAACCTTTAACTTGATCAACTGATATTGATACATCTGTGTGTTAGGCAAACTTATCTCATTTCCAACTGAGGGTTAACCTAACAACCTCGACTTCTTCTAGCCTCTAGCTAAACTAGGCAGCTATATCTCAACCAGAGCATTCATTACCACTTCACCTCCATAGGTGTTAGGTAATGCTGAAGACATACCCCTCCATGTATTCCACTTATCATCTCGTCTCAAACTCTAATTCTAAGTCTATCTTCATTGAGAATACTTTGAACTCATCTCCTTGATCATCAAACTCAACCTTGTATCACTGGAAAATTCCAGATAGCTCATGGTATCACATCCCCACAAGATGATCTCCTTAATACTCTTAGTGTTTGTAAACCATCCATGTATCATTTTCTCCACAAGGGTATGTTATAATCTCTATCCTCATACCTTGTAGCAACGTTCCAACTCACATCATCTTTATCCTTGGTGTATGGCATGCGTTTTGTCCTATCTCTCACTCCCATAACAAGAAGAAATAAGCATTTGGCGGTCGTCCAAATACAGAGTTCTTCCCATTCCAGGAGTAGAGATGATACATCCCACCTTGCCAGTACACCTTCAAATCTATGTTGAAACGTGCAACTCATGTCTCAAACATCATGATATCAAAAATTACTTCCATGGAAAACTGGTCTCGAACCTACTAGGGTTTACACACAATCCTTGGTCATCTCCTTTGGGTCTATAGGGTGTCGGCACTTTTGGGGTCATCCCTCTTCCCTCATGCATCAGAGAGTGCCCTACTCATCTGCCCTTTGGGTCCCATGAGTTTATGAAGGTGATCAATCTCCTAACCCATGGCCCTCAGACAATGATAGTTGTTACCTCCTGACCCTATGGTCATGTGCACTAGGGAATTAGGCAACTCCTTCTTCCATCAGTATTATCCCTACCTGACCCTTGGATAGACTTAGGATTCTAACATAGTACATGTTCAACTTAGAACCTTACCCAATCCTTCATCATCTCTCTCTGCATTCATGACTGACTTTCATCCCTTCATAGGGGTCATGGCAACCTACCTACCTTGGTCAAGCCCCATATCGGTTACCTCCATGGTAACACATCCACATGCACTTTAGAGATGGATATATATGGGTCTACAGGTTCATTCTCATACCATGTACTTTCCACTTAGCTTCTCAAGATCCTATGGGACCACTTAAGGTTACCTCAAAACAAACAAAACTGGTATACACCCTACCGAAGGGCCCCTCTCCCAGGATGGGAGGAAACTACACCTTAACCACAAAGGTCACAAACGCCCTAATGTCCAGGGTTTACATTCACATGAGCATGCCTAACCCAACAACTACTAAGGCACAAGTAGACCACCTATTAAACCATGCTAGGTCATACTTGTTCTCATCCTCAACATTAGATCAACTTAGCTGTGAGGGGTTCATCAAACATACCCTTAACTTAAGGGGGTTTCCTTTACCTCTACACATTAAGAGTACCATGCTCGAAACTATAGAGACTCAAATCTCACCATGAGCATTGGATACACTACTTCCCCTCTCAGGCCTAGGAACCCTATGTTCACCTTTGGGTATCCAACTGCATGCTCAATATCTTAACCACAAATTAAGCATGTCCAAGGTATGTCATGTACTTCCATGATCCTTCTACTCAAGCAACACTTCGGAGTTGAGTCCTTTTCCAGGACAACCAACTAGGTATAAAGCCTCACAACTGGTTACTTAAACCTCCTTAGGGTCTAAAGCACTCTTTATCTCATCCAGCAAGTAATCACTTATACCATAGGTACTAGAAGTACCATCCTCTCTCTAGGGTTTGGTTCCTCTAAAGGCAACCAAGATATCATCAGCCTCTGGGGATCAAGCATAAGGCAACCACTATCATCCACGTAGGTCGCATCATCCTCAACTCCCCACTATTCCTCAAGTTTCGGGGCTTTAGGCTTCCAACTTCCTTGTTGGGGTCCCGCTTTCTCTCTCTAGAGCTAACTCCACCTCCCGCCATACTACTAGAGGTCCCTTCTCTATGCAGGCTCAAGCTCACAAGCATACCCCTATGTGGGTGAAGCCCATGCTCAACTCATGTTTGGCTCAAGATTATCCTTAGCCCTTTATGCTCATCCCATAAGCCATCCTTCATGTATACTGGCCAGGGTTTCAACCTACTGCCATCCACTGATGTACTCTGGGTGCAAGCTATACCCTACCTGCATACACCCATAGGGTTTCTATAGGTTCTCCTCTAACCTCATCCATGAAGGAGCTACCCTTCGCTCTAGCATGCACGACCCTCTCCAGGGTTGGATCGCCTAAGGTACTAGGTCATCTAACCTCTTATGGCATCCCAAAGGCATGTTCAACCAAACACTCGGTCAACCATGACATCTACTAGTCATGTCATCTCTCTCTCTAACCTTCACTTAGGGTTAGGGTTAATATCATCCTCAGAGGATGTGCTAGGTCTCTACTTTTAGTGGAGGTTTCTACCTCCAAGACTAACTATCTCTACTCATCCTCCTGTCAAGGAGGTCTATCCTTAGGTCTCCCCTGAGGGCAATGACAACTCGTGTCATACGACCTAAGCATGTATCTATTCCTTTACGCTTACTCTATTAAGATTATGTCCATGACATCTTATTTACATGCTTTTTATTAATTTGGTAGAGGATTCCTTAATTCTTATCAACCTTACCGATACCTCAAGAGGGTGAGGAGAAGAGAGAAAACCCTAATCCTTAAGGTCCTTAATAGAATTTGAGTTGAGAAGGGATGAATAAGATGAGAGAGTCCTAAAGGTATCTTATTTCGAATCATACCCTAAGACTTTGGCTAGGCAGTCACACGGATCCGGGAGTCCTCATATTCCGACTAGCGGTGCGGAGGAAAATATTGCCAGCCCCCGATCGTGATCCTTTTCTAGACATCTCTATCTTTCGGATAATCCTCTAATAACTCCCTTGGGTTCTACAGAATTTGTAAAATTTAATAATTATTAATGATTAGATGAGGAACCTATGCTCTGATACCAATTGTAACGACCTCGCCTCCCGGTAACCCCCAATTAAGGGAGACCCGAAGGTCAGAGCCGTATTTCAACTAACAGGATCAAAGCTTCAACAAATAATCAATAATAATTATGAAATTCTACTACTAAACTAAAAACTGGTATAAAATAAAAACTTTACTTACCTTTTAAAAGATAGAATTTCTAAACTTCTATCCATGAAGAAACTAATCTAACTAATTCTCATGTGTACGTTATTTCTCATTCAGTTCCACATATGCCACTTTACTGTTTGTTCTTTTCATTTATACCTAAAACGCCGACAAACAAAACGTCGGTCAGCAAGAAGCTGGTATGTGGAGGAAACAATAATTGTGCAACTATGTTAACAATGTAGTCAACCAAATATCATTTAACATCCAAGATTACGTTTTAAGCAATACTACTCAATCCTTGCCTATCCCCTATCTCTGTACCATCCCTGCAGTGGACATGGATACTATCTCTCTCATATGGTAGATCCTTACCCCCATGGTCCTACCACACAGGTAGCCAATTCCTAGGGTTATGGAGTCACATGGTCCTACCCAAAGGTAGCCCAATCCCTGACTCATGATGACTTGATGGACCTACCCCATTGGTAGCCATTTACTAAGTCATTTAATGACCTGATGGACCTACCCCATTGGTAGCCATTTACTAGGTCAATCCATTAGGCTACAGAGGGGACTAGGATCTGAGCTAGTAGGCACATCTCTTATGTGATAGTCATATTCACATTATAATTTGCATGAATTAAATCATCCAACAATTAATTCAAGCCACGATGTAAACATCGAGAAAATCCTCGGCAAACTAATGCGGGATAATCATAAGCGTAACCACATACCTGTATCGCAGGTTTGGAGACAGAATTTATGTAGAGAGAGAAAGTCCAATCAAGCAAGCAAGGTGCACTAAAATCCTGAAATAAACATTCCAACTTTCTTTTATCAATATTTATCCAATTTCATTTTTATTCCTTAGGATTGCTATTCCAATTTTAGGGTTTCTTGAAAATTAGGGTTTCATTACCTTTTTCCCAATTTTATTTCACTTTTATCAAAATATACATCAAACCCTAATTTTCTTATCTTATTTTCTATTAACATTGTTAAGATCATGTTTGGTCCACAAAAACCCTAATTTTCGGATTACTCTATCTTTTCTTTTATTATTGCATTTAATATGCAACTTTGGACTCCTTGGAACCCAAGGAATCCAAGAGGCACGAAATCCCTATTTGGATTTGCCTTCTAGAGGTTTCCACACTTTTCTTTCCTCTATTTTCTTAACAACTCAATTATTCATTACTTAATTGAATTTCCTTGTTATTGGGGCCAATAGCCAATAAAGCCCACAAATCAAACAACAAGGCTATTTTAAATGAAATCCATTTATCCACAACAAATTATATCATTATTTGTCCAAATATCTTTAATATGAGAAATTACATTTCTCACCAAAGGAACCCAAAATTTGGGGTTGTAACAATTCTAGGGACAAGTCCTTCCTTTTTCACTTTTTGTCAAAAAGGATATGGAATTGAATTGAATATCTTCTTAATTAGAATAGTGGTGTTGGATTTTTAAAGGAAATAAAAAGGAGGGAAATTGAATTTCCAAATGCATTGGAATAAAAAATTTAAGACAACTAGGAAATTGATGTAAAAAGGTTTGTAAAAAAGTCATTTCAAGGCCAAGTTGCACCTAATTTTAGAGAAAGAGTTTTCTATCTAGAAACTCTCAATAAGTGGTAAATCAAAAACATGAGGTGGGATAAATAGGTGGAAAATATATAAAAATGTGGAATAAATTGGATAACTTACATCATTAGCTAGTGAGAATATTTGATCATGGTCATTAACTAAATGATAAAAAATGGGGTTTCAATAGGATGCATTCACCTAGAATCTAGAATTGACATCAACCTTCAACATGACCAAGGCAATACTACTCCAGTCGTCACTGTTAGGTTTGTCAGAATATGCCAAACCCTTTATCATTGAGAATGATGCATTTGGAAAGGATCATAGAAGTCTTGTGATTGATAAACACTTGATAGAATTCTTCAGTACCATGCTATCACCGGCACAAATGGAAAGCTCCACAATTTGAAGGAGCTCAACTCACTCACAATAGCAGTGGGAAAATGGAGATTTCCTCACCAGTGCACAGTTCACGACAAAAACCAACCACTACATCTTGAAATTCCTCTTGGTATGATGCATTCACACTCCCCACACACCAACAATGTTGGTTGAACAAACTCATGGACGTCAAATTCAAAGTGGAATACAATCTAGTGACAGAAAACTAAGTAATCAATGCCCCTATCACATAACTATGAGTATGACCAATTACCACAAACCAAGATAGTCATGATGTATTGGATCACCGTACTTCAACATGAGGCATCATCACTACCAGATCTCCATAAATTGCATACAAAAATAAAAGTTGGTTGATTAAACTTAGCAACACTACAAGCTCGATCAACTTATCTTATTCTTCAAGAAAAAAATCTACATCATACTAGATTTCTCTCATATTGGACATCCTTCACACTACAAATTCAAGCCTAACCAGAGGTCATATGTGGTATGATAAGACATACCAAAGGATCTTCTACAATAAGTACTAGAGGAGAATGTGTAGCACCATCCATGCATTTGACAAGCAATGTGATATATTTCAACACCAGAAGATCAACAACACCCTACTAGTAGGTCTTCTTTAGCCTCAGCAAATCCATTATCAAATTTTGGAATAATTGTCAAGGGACTTCATTGACGGTCTTACATACATTTGAATATTCTCATTGATCATTGTGGTGGTATATCACTTCTCAAATTATACACATTTCTTCACACTCAATCACTTCTACACAATGGAAATAAAAGTAGATGTCTACATCACCAACATCATCAAGCTTCTAGATGAGACCAAGTCAATCATTTGTGATAAAAGACCAAGCTTATTCAAGGATCTTATCAAAAAGTTAAGAACAAAACTCAAATTTGTGTCAACATACCACCCTCATCTGATAGCCAAATTGAGATTGTTAATAGGGGGCTTGAGGCATACCTTTGCTATGACTACTTTCAATATCCTAAGGATTGGCCAAATGGATGATGTGGATGGAAAACATGAAGCTACACTCTTCCACAGATTTATCCCCATTTGAAGTTATCTATATGAACCACATACACTATCTACTAACTTATGTCAAGGGCATATTGGCTCTATTGGAAATCTACGATCTGCTCCAAGCTCACAAAATCAAGCTACACCAGCTCAAAGGTCGCCTTCATTGTGCACAAAACTACATGAATTAGCATGTAGATGACCATCGCTCTAAGATGCATCTTCTCAGTCTCATGTTGGGTTTACCTACGTCCTACAAATCGAGCTCGATTTCCCACCACACTAGCAATAAGCTAGATCCTAGGTACTTTGGGGCATTTTAAGTCTTGGAGAAGACTAGAGAAGTTGCATATCACCTACATGTACTTGTCCATTTGAAAATTCACTTATTAATACATGTGATCCTCCTCAAAAAATGCATTAGTGATGCCCTAGAGAACCCATGGATGGCATTTTATAATATAGGCCTTACGCACCAGTAATGGGTTGCTTCCCTAACATGATTCTACAATACCACATGGCCAAGCATGGAAACCAAATCCTTGTAGGTCTTAGTCTCTTAGTGGACATGAAGGAAATAGAAGTATCTAAATACCTTAATCAAACCTTTGATGCATCTACCCAACATGGACAAACCCTGCATATGTGGGTGTGTCTCACGAGGGGGATGTAATACAAAACTAGAGCCACATACACATGTGTCACCACCTCGGTGTCAAGGAATATCAAGTATCCACAATAGTGGCCAACATTTTGCAGCACAAAAATACCAATCATTGGCATAAGCTTTACTCCACATAATGTCAAATTTTTTCTACAAAGAATATAAAAAAGATTTTCTCTTTGTTTTGGAAACCAAATTATGTCAAAACTTTTTCTACAAAGATTTGGTTTTTGGAATCACCCCAAATTCCATAATTTGCAACTCGTTTGTTCTCCTCATAAAAACTTACATTAAAATGGGCATGCACCCCATGGCACACGATGTGAATTTCTCATAAAGATCTTGTCCTTCAAGAAATGTAATGGACTTTAATAGATACTAACAAGACTCTTTCTTGTCTGAAGTTGCTTAAGTGTATCTGTGGACATGTTACTTTTTGTGACATTCTACTTGATATACATACATAAGATCATGATAAAGGTCGTGTTGCATACCATGTCACCCTTCATGGTCATTTTTGTTTCCTTAATTCATTGGTCCATAACTCATGGTCATTCTCATGAATAACATATTTTTTGTTTCTGATAGTCATGATTGGGTTATTTCATTAAGTGATGCATGGTTTCTTAAATGTAGTGGGGTAAAAAATAGCTTCAATAGTATGCTTATTGTTCAATTTAGTTTTTAGTTTCAGGAAGAATATAATCTAAAATTATTAAAATTCATTACTTGATTGAATTAGAAAAATAAAGGACGACATAAAGTTGGAAAGCTTCTACAAGGGAGAAAACCAATTCATATATCTCTAAGAAATGGGATTGCCACACTGACTTGTCAGTGTGTTACTGAAACTTATATGTGTTACAAGTCATCTATATCAATGAATTATTTCTCAAAAATACTGGTAATTCCATTTATGAATGTCAACATATCTAGGCGAACAAACCTACATGTGATTATGAAGAATTGCTTAATATAATTACCCTAAAATCTTATATCTATAGCTTTTGTGATTTTTTTGACCTATGAGTTATAAAATCCATGGCCGCATTACCCTCTTAGCATAGTCTAAAATCTAACTTGAAATTAGTGATAAATCAACAACCACACAATCAAGTCAAGAATGATAAACATATTGAAAATAAAATGTCGATAGAGTAGAAGTTATGCAATATACTTACCAATGGAAATTCCCCTATCCTACAGAAATTTATAGTCATTCATGGAGTAGTAATGCATGCAGTTTGTATTGAAAAACATAACTTCAAAGAGATAGGACACCAAAAAGAAAAATATAAAACAAAACAAATTTATAGATCATACCTTTCAGCATATAATTATAGGGGGGAAATAAAGTTAGGGTTTCCCTTACCATATTTCTTATATGGTGGATCCATTCAAAGTTTAGACTCTGTTATCTTTCTGATATCTCAAAAAATGTGTTACTCTATGTAAAAGAACGTCATTCCACTCTGATGACAGTTTTTGAGGGATTTTAGATCCTTGGGGAGGATTTAGGTAAATCATTGTGTGCTTTTCTAGAACAAAATAGAACTTCTATCTTTCTATATTACCTAGATATATGACTTATCAATTTCTTTATCCATCCATATATTTACCCAAACTTTATTAAATGATTCCTTGATTAATGGAAAATAATGAATAGAAGATATATTCAATATTTTATTTATACAATGGAAACTCTCTTCTATATATAGAAGAGGTGGAGACTATATCTGACTTGACCTAACTCTATTGGACCTATTGACTTATTGGACTAAGACTTGATTGGGCCTACATACAATGGCCCATATTACATGTGACTTACTCGTTTTACTTCTAAGATTCATATTATCTAGTGCTTAACTTTTATTTGAACATACATAATTACATTTACATTTGTTGCATTTAAGGTGTTTAACTAGTGCTGCAAATGATAGTTGAGCATGCAAGATTTGGTGATGATTAGTAGAATTGATTATGGTTGTCAGCATAGAACCTTGATATGCTTTGATATTATTGAATGTATGTGGTTGCATTATCATGACTTGAAAAGATTAAGATAATCTTGTGTTGTATTGTATATGGTTTTATAGAAATTAACATGGTTTGTCGTATAGGTCACATGAGGGATGAATGGAGTATTAACTACAAACTTCAACACGGGTGGTGATCATATGATCAAAATTTGTAATATACGAGCACTTAGAAATCCATACATGTTGCATGGCCCTAGAGCGACCCATTTTTGGAAAGATTGAATAAGACAAGCTAATTTAAAGTTAATGAATCTGCCTATTCATGTGCATGTATTGCACCGACTTTCATGAATACTAGAGAACTTATAACTAACACCCCTCCTATTAGAGAGGAAGGTGGTCTTACTTGACTCAACATGCACATGGATCAGGGAATGAGGCACACTATGGGCTATCCATGTCCGATTCATGTCACTATACTAGAGCTCATGCAAGACCTTATTATGGTTTTATTGGATGTCTAGATCTCATGCAATACCTTATTATGGTTATATTTGGATGTTTACTCTGGAATCAAATTAAATCATCCTAAATACATATTTAACCACACAAATAGTTATTAAGGGTTATATAATAATCATTAATAAGCCATAGACCATTTCATACATGGTAAGTACATAATGAAAGGAGGAAAGAATACCAAGATAAGGCACAATTAAGTTGGAGTAATTTTGGAGAATGAAATCAAAACATTCAAGGGGAAGTATGATTCCATGAGTTTAATCTTATCCATGTTTCTTTCTCAACTCCCCATATTTCACATATTAGTGCATTGTGTGACACTTAGGGCATTTAGTTGGCATGATGTGATTGCATGGTTGGGAGTTAGATCCAAGTCAGTTCGGTTGACTATGGATTTTCTCCATGCATTCATACTACATTGTGTATACGAAGTATTCTATATTTCATTATCTATCATGTTTTTTGTCATGATATTTCTATGTCTGCCTTTCTTACTCTACAATGATCAAGTGCTTTGATATTGACCTAGATATTAATAATCTAATTATTAGCATTGTAATTTTTTTGTCCTTGATACCTCATAATTGGTGTTGGTAGTGTTCGATAAGCCAATCTTGGAGATCTCTATTTGTGTCTATATTATCACATGACTCATTCTTTTCTTGAAAGTTGTGACAACTTTTAGAAGCCATTAGTATTGGTTGGGTTAAATTTTATTAACATGTTTTAGTTATATTATTGTTATCGTAGGGAATTATATCATATTTCATTTGAGTTTTTTTATTTCTTTTTGTATTGGTTTTATATATAATTTTTGTTTATTTTTCTTCAGCAAGTGGGTGGCCTTTTTGCAAGCACTCTTCATAGAAGGGAAAATCCTAAAACAATTCAATTCTAAATTGAGTTCTTTGATGACACTTAGTTAGGGATATAGAAATGGTATGAATTGACTTTGAAGCACAATGTATGAGGGGTCATCGTAGAACCATGCATTTCCACAATTGAAATTAACAAATATAGCTTTTATATCCATGATCTAGAGCTATAAAACTTATCATGACTTCTCATTATTGATTTGGAACATTATTACATGATGATTTAAAGAACACTTGACATCATTCCTAGACTAATATAAAATCATGAATACAAATTGGGTTTTAATAGAAGTGATTAGGATAAGGCTCTTCTTGATCTCACTATTAGATCAAGCCAAGACATCATTTGAATCACTTTGAATTTAGACAAAGGAATGTCCCTAAGAGTTAATGAAATTCATTTTGCATTAAATGTTGTTTATTATGTTGCAAATACCACTTTTATACATATTATGGATGTTCATTGTTTAGTGATATATGATTGAAAAATGAAAAGAAAACCATATTGTCTTTGTGGGGTATTTCAAATCCTTAATACTTTGCCTTATTAGAATATAAATATTTGCCCAATAAATTTAGACTAATATTTTTGGAGTACCTTTTACTTAATCCTTGTTTGTCCCTTATATAACTATGGTGGAAATGGCACTTTACTCTAAACCTTGTAAAATTTCTAAAGAAAGCAGGGTGTCACAGAAGCCCTTGTGAATAACCAAACGAAACCCAAAAAATAATGAACGTCCTACGTTCATGACCTTTTTGTATTTCATTCATCTTACAATTGAATTTCTCTATATACACATTGGAAAACCCCATGATGTCAATCTAGTGATCCTTGGGTGAAGGATTACAACATCCTTACAAAAGTTATTCATATACCATTTATAACAATATCATCAAGGGGGTCAATATATATAGAATGGATGAAGATGTTGGAATTCTATAGTACATGATCGAATCATGATCTTTTCTAATGTATACCAAAACTAGCAATTTGTTCCAAAAAGATATTACCCAAGACAGACATCCATAATTCATGTAATACAATAGCTTCTCTAGTATCATTTCAATGTTGCAATTAGTGAGTTAATTTGGATAAAATTTATATTAAATTATAAGGAATAAAAACTTAAATATGTTGGTGAGCTTACTCTTCTTGTTGATCAATTGAAACATTTCATGAGAAGGAACTTTCTCTAGAAGTTATGGTGTATGATACAAAAGGATTAACCTTGTGGCATAGGAAAAAAGATGTTTGGCCCATAAAGAAATAATTCTTATGCAATTTTAGTATTTATTCATCCCTAGGTTTAAATATTAGATAATAATGGAGGTTTTCTAAGATAGTATTGTATTAACTAATCTTGTAAATAGTATATTATAGCCAGATGGATTACGCCCAAAAGTAGACTTTGATGTCTTTATAATAAGTTAGATCAATCACATAATATCCTACAACTATTATTCAAACTTGTAGTAGTCTCTTTCTACATTTTATAAAAATAACTAGCTTGTGTATAATTCCATAAATAGATTCCTTTCAAAATTATGTAATATAATTAAACAAGTTATGAGTTCTAGATTTTACCTCAGCTCCAACAAATGCATTTGTTGCATATTAACTCCAAGGATATTATATACAAAGATAGTTGAAGAGTGGTGACACCATGCTACCCCTTCGACCACCCAAACCTTGGGATGAGTGGCAGAGAGTTAAGTCGGTCCATTGGGTCATCTCTAGCCAATTCAAGGTTGTTGATAATATCATGCTTTAACAGATATGGAATGCACTAGTCCTTCCTCCAGTGACCAAGCATAGGAAATAAGTATGTTAACATATCTAGTAATAATGAAATACACTTAAGATTTACCTCCTTTAACAAAACCCTAATGTTTAACTACCCCTGAAATACAATGTTTATAAACATTGCATAAATGGAATTTGTGGTAATTGTGAAGAAACATTATATAATTCTTATTTTCCCCCATGCTAAAGTTATATTTTATGAGTTCCATAAGTGAAACAGCTTCAATATCGTTCCTCTTGTACTTATTTTAGTTAGAAAGAGACTATTTTCATTAATAATCTTGAATTGGCAATTAGCAAAAAAAAGAAGCTTTCGGTGATCCCATTGTGTGGAAGAAAGAATGTTCTCTAGGGACAACTCTGAGAAACGTCAAACAAATTGTCCTCTCTTGTGGTCTTATAGCTTTTCCCTTTACAAAATCTTCTTCGCATGAACTTGGGAGTCAAAGAACAGTCTAGCTTGTTGAAAAAAGATGTGAATCGACAAAAATCCCTATTACTTTGCATGGAACATCATAGATGTCCATTTCCTTGGTTTGATCTCCCATATAATGGTTGTTCATTTGGAAACTTCTGCCGCTTTACTCTTTATCAACTTTTTGTTCATATGATATTAGGGTACTAATGGTAGTTCTACAGTGATGCATTAAGTTAACCTGCTGGTTAAAAGAGATGCCTTTCTGTCAAAAAATCATTGATAATCCATTGCAATGCTTTATATTTGCGGTCCCCTTCCTTTACACATTGAGATAATCAGCTTTTGGACGCTTTTCATGAGAAGAGACGTCATCCAGGTAAAAGAATTACATCCCGTGTCTATTTTAATAGAAACCTAATATATAGTCATTTCGTTTAGGTGGGAAACTTTTTCCCAAATCACTGCAGATGGCGGCATGTAAATCGTGTTTTGTGTGAATCTCACCTAGAAAGAATTTTTTTGTCCAAATAATTTTAGCTCAAAAAGTGAACATGTGTCCGGATTGACTCTTTTGTGCCAGAGGTAATCTCCAAGGCATGGCCGTACTGAAACAATCAGTTGTTATACTATTTCCTTGAGAAAATGTTGGTAGTCTACCCAAAAATTTCATTCAGTTTGCATTTATGTTGATAGACAGTCATTTCAAATGGGTGGGAAAACTTTTCCCTAAACCATGATGTTGCAGATGAGGGTCTCATCTCGTCTAGAAGATTTTTTTTGGTCAGATAAGTCTTGCACAAATTTCGAACCTATGCTTGAATTAAGTTTATTTTTTGCAAACTAGAAAGTGCCACATTTAAACAATCGATTGTAGATTTTTTCCATGAGAAAATGTTGGTTTTTTATGTAAACTTTTCATTCCATTTGCGTCAATGTTGGTAGCCAACCAATATAAATCATTTAATATAGGTGCGAGACTTTTGCCTAGTCCCTGATGTTGCAGATGGGGCCTCAAAGCTCATGCTTTAGGTTAATCTTACCTGGAAAGAATTTCTTTGGTTCAGTCAACACCTGTACTTGGATTAACTTTGTGACTAAGAAATCCCGTTGTTAGAATCAGTTGCTAGATTTTTGCCATCAGAAAACGTTGCTCGTCGATGTAAAATGTTGCTTTCCCTTTGTGTCTGTTGATAGACAACCGATATAAAGTCATTTCATATAGGTGATAAACTTCTTCCTTATCCTTGATGCTATAGAAGAGGCAGTTTGTCCTTTGGGTAATTCTCACATGAAAATATATTTTTTCCAATATGTTCGATGCGTACTTTGAGTATTTGTTTGAATTAACTATTTTTATGAAGAAGAAATCTGCAGACTCTAACCGATGTGTCTGCTAACAAAAAATTTCTCTAACATTCGTCCCTAAAGATAGTTGAACCTAGAGTCTCCTGGTTAACATAACAACACGTTTACCTGTTGTGCTCATATATAACTCGGATTCATATTAACTTAATCTGAACCCAGATTCTTTGGGTTGAGCTCTACGCCAGGCTCAGCAAACTATATTTCCGTGGGGGGAAATATGGAGGAAAATAATATCATCAACCAAAATAGGTAGGCTGTTACCACCCATCTTTACAGAAACTAGTGAAATGCTTCAATTGTTCAACCGGCCTGAAAGCTTAGACTTGAAACCCGATCTAATAGCTCAGACTGGAAGAACTGCTCGGCTTGCAGTTGGATTTCATGGATTTGAACAGGAATGGTGGGATTTTCAGGGAAAGCCACACTTTGATTATAGTCACATATCTTGGCAAATACAAAAACGAAAGGTCTAATCATATGGTTACAACAGCTTCAAATATGCAGTTTTAATTAGTAACACTAAATACAGGTAGATGGAATGATATGTGAATGATGACTGGAATGAACCATGAAACTCCCCTTATGGAGATAGTATGATAAACAATGATAATATGGTAATTAAAACTAAACAAAAATCATGGAATTCCCCTACAGCAGAGAAATAAAAGAAGGAAAGCCATCTGAAAAGGTGAGTTATTTTGTGATATAGACTTGAACTAAATCTGATCATTACATCTAGCATATTTATTTTATTATTTATTCAAGTTGACCCCAACCAACCTGAAAAACCTACCAAACCAAAAAATGAGGTTATCTCAAAATCAAAACTGATTTGAATATAGTCTAGTCTGATCACACATTTTGAGTTTAGGGCTAGTTCGGTTGGGTGTAGTCCGGCGTAGTTGTGTGTGAATTCACAATGTAAAATATACATCGAACACACACTTAGTCATCGGACTACACCTTATTAAACAGGCCCTTAGCGAGGTCCAAATTTTCAGGTTAGACCTGAAAAGTACATATCCCTAGTTGCAGAGGTATAGGCAGTAACACAATAGTGAAGATGAAACATGATCTAAACCTTAGAATAAGAAGAAAAAAAACACAAGGTAATACCAATTTACATCATAATCTTTTTCAGTGGACAAAACTATCCACACTTTGCAATTAGAAACTGAATATTACAGATTTTTCTATGTTTGAATTATTCGTAACGTTTGAGACAGCTAACCTAAAGAAAAAGCAAAAATGCAAGACTTACCCATATCCCTCAACAACTGTCTCACCCTCACCAGAAAAGAAGAGACGGGCAATGAAGTAGACTGGATATGGAGAATAATGTTTCTTCTGGATCTCCAATCAGGGTTGGCCACTGGTGGCCTTGGCTTGGTACCTCATTTTCTTTCTTCCTTTCCTTTAGTCTGGTTGTTTTTTTTTCATGACATATGTACAAGTAATGTACCAAGGTTTACATAAAGTACACAACCTTTTCATGGTTATGCATCATCATAATAGCTAGTTCTGCGAAGTCTCCTCACCCTTCCACCCCAGTGTAACAGGCAACATGCCATTAGACACATGCCAATAAGTAGCTCCAATATCAATGCTATCTTAAGTTCTGCATCATAAAACAGGCATTGTAAAAGATGTGCAACATGAGAATAAAAGAAAGATGCCACTATACCTTTCAAGTTTTTAATTAAATCATCCACATCAAGCTTATGACTCCTTTCAAGAGTATCGACGTAGATCAACGCTCTACTGTGCGCACCAGTATTATCAGCCTTACTAAGAATGTTTTGCTTCATCAAACATATGTTAGGGCAAGTGATACCACTAGCATATTCATCACTTCCGTCGCAACAATCTGTTAATCCGACAACGACAAGAGATTTCCTTGAGATGAGAACTTCACAACCAACTAAACAGCAGAACTAGTGCCTAAATATGGTAAAAGAAGAGGTGTTCAAACTTTCATAGACCATACCGAATGCCATGGCTGCCCTAAACCAAGCTGAAATCACAGCAAATGTCATTTATCTAAGAGAACTACCCAACTAGAGGAGATACTTATTTATCTAAGAAAACGATCCAATTGGACTGTTAGAAGCATGAAATTTACAGAATATGCTGTTCTTGGTTTCTCTGAGGAAACTCTAGTTCTTTCCTTTTAATAAATATATAAGTTTAATGATGTTTACATAGATGGCATGTGAATCAATCTTATCAGTAGAAACGAAATACAAAGTTTGATCGAATTATTACATAAAAGAAGAAAAAGAGGGAAGCAGAGAGATGTAATTCCAAGCAGTAAATGAAAGTTGATAAAGGTTACCGTGGTAGAAACAAATTTGAAGGTATACTAAACCTTTGCACAAGCATATAACCTCTAAACTAGGAAGCTGGAAAACATAAGTAGATGTATATTCATTTTACACTATGAGGTTTTTTATTGATTCTCAAGACCTACATAAACTGTCATCATTAACAACAATAACGAGTGGATCATAATCCCAGCTCTGTTGAGTGTAGCTACATGGATCTCTTTTCCTGTTAAACTTTTTTTAATGTTTTTTTCTAATGTTTCGTACAACTTCATCATGTGTCAAATCTTCCGTGACTGAAAAAACATCTGACAAATTGTCACATCTATAATAATATCATTAGTTGCAATAAACTGCAGAGGATTCGACTATTGTTGACGGTATACACTATACAGCTTCACGATTTCGGACCAGAAATAGTGCATCCTTATGCACTATAAAACTTTTAGAAAGCTAATATTTTTCAACAACATGATCAAATGTAACATCACTATTGCCTTTATCAAAATAGTTTTTTGGCATTCTAAATGTTTAATATTAATAGAATCTGGCAAAAGCTGCCACTAAGTATACAATAAAATTACTAAACCACCCCCAACATAAGATTACTAAACCTGTTGTCGAATTCTGCACTAAAATGATCTAACTAATGGCATATAAAACAGATCCTACGCATGGAAGAAAGCTTTCTAGCATAGAAAGAAGTCCGAGACAAAAAAAAATACCACAAATATTATCATTTACTCTTGAGGAAAACAAGAGATGAGGTTTGCTTCTCATATTTCTGCAGTAGAATTTACCCTCAGGACATGCTGAAGTACCTGCATTTAGAAGCAATTGCATATTAGATTTCTAATCAAAACAATTCTGAAAGACTAAGTAGGCATTTCCGTGTTTTTATCTTTCATTGACATCAACAATGGAAAATAAAACAGCAAACTATCTTAACAAGTTACAAAGACGAGGTATGAGCTCCATCTTAGGTTATTCGAACTATTACTTGGAGAGCAATGTTGAAATCACATTATACTGTATATGTAAAGGCCACATACTACTAGCTTTTCCGCTGCAATTTTTTTTTTTGTTATAATGGAGTTTACAGACTGGAAAAAGCTATTTTGTGAAACTGTCGGTCATACATGCAGAATGATTGCTTGAGGAAAGGGCATGCAGAATCATAGTATTGTAGGTTGTTTTACACAAAATAGGTTGTGAGTCATGGCTACCCAAGATTCATGTGAACTTGAAATTAGTTTATGAAAAATATGGTGGAGGACTTCGACCTCGTTTTGACTTTGCATGTGTGGAAGTGGAAGCTAGTGGAAACTCAAAGAAGTTGTCAGGAATTTATAGGCAAACTTGGATAAAACATCGACGCGCGGTTTGGAAGAAAATAATGTGAATTGGGGGGGGGGGGGGGGGGGGGGGGGGGACTTTGATAGAAAACTTCTAAACCTACTATGACTCTTAACTTACATTGTGTTGATATAGCACAAATCACGACATCCTTGACCTTTGGGTAGACAGACGATGAAACGAATGTACAATACATTAGGAATCAAGAACACGGAAATCATGACATCTTTTAAAATTTTAAAATTAACTGAAAATTAAACTGAAATAGTTGAAAATAGGAGAATTAATTATATCAAAGGTAGATGTTACTAGTTCTGAGGTAGATCTACTTGGATTAAGCAAAAATCTGGTTAATATATAGCTAATCAGATCTAAACATCAGTTAATTTAGAAAAAAGTAGAGAGGGGCTTTAGAGTTTAGAGAGAAACGAAAGAAGGGAGAAAGTGCAGTAGAAAATCAGTAGATCTCAAGAGTTCAAGGCTCTCCAAGAGCCGTAAAGATCTACAAGGCTCCAAGTATCAGATTTATGGGATATGTGAAGGCCTCAGCTGCTGTGGGAAGCCAACTTAAGTCACTCCCATCCAAGAAATTTTTGCAGCAGGCCATTTCAGTAGAGTTGGTCTCCGCCCATTCCAGCTTTGACCCGGCTTTGCCAGCTCCGGTAAAAAAGTCTACAACTTCGTTGACATTTGGACAAGACATTGCAATGCTAGACTGGCTTTGTCGAAGTTCAGCAAATGTTGGTAAAATATTGAGACCAATCCAAAAAATATGAGCAGCGACTTCGCCAAGCTTCAAAATTGACAACTTGATGAAACTCCGCACTTCATTGAAGTTTGGATCCATAATGAAAAGGCTCAGTGCATATATACAACTTTTAAAAGGGACATGAAGTAACATAATTTTGCACGACTGAAAGCATCTCAGTATGCACCTTAAACGTGACAAAGTAGATGCAATCCAACGTGTTCAACCATTACCATCTGTATCTTTTGCCCCGGCGGTGGAACATCCTGCTCTTGCTGTCCGCACTACTGATTATAATTCTGGCCATGGACGTGCTTGTGGTCGTGGCGGTTGCCAGTCCACCACCACAAACCGCACACCTTCTACTACAACAGGTCAGGGGCAATCTGTTGGTCCTCATTTCTGCAACTTCAGTGGCCAGGACAATCATAATGAAGATAGATGATGGATCAAACACGGCAAGCCTGCCTAAGCTAATCAGGTCTCTGCTGATACTACTATTGATACTGCTACGTCTGATTAGCCTCCATCTACACCCTCGCCTGCTTGGCTTCGTCCGAGTTTGAGAAATTCTTTCAGAAGCACATGTCTCAGCTCCCGTCTACATCAGAGGTCGACCATCTGCAATGCTAGCTGCTCCATCTGTCGGTAAACATAAATGGTGTATTGACTCTGGTGCCTCGGTCCATATGACCGGTGACATCAATTTATTTTCTGCTCTTACTAAAACCACTCAGCTTCCTCCACTTACGGTTGTTGATGGTTCTCAGACTTTTGTTCATGGCATTGGGACCGTTCCTTTATCTCGTCATATGCATCTAAAATCTGTTTTATATATTCCCAAGTTCCTTGTTAATCTTTCTGTCAGTAAGACTGTGAAAAATCTTCAGTGCTCAATTAAATTTGATCCTTCTGGTTGTGTTTTGAAGGATCTCCGCACGAAGATGAGGATTGGTTCGGGCCATGAGCTACTAGATGGGCTCTACTACTTGGATGGACCGACACCAGTGACTATCCTACTTTTGACATATGTGACTGAACTACAGTGGCACTACCGTCTTGGCCACCCCTCTGCTGCGAAGCTGAAACATTTATTTCTTGCTTCATCTGAAGAAAAAAAATTTCTTGTGAATCTTGTCAGTTGGGTAAACAAACTCGTTCTGTGTTTCCTGCTAAGAAAGAAATTGGTTCTAAAAGTATTTTTGACATTGTTCATTCGGATATATGGGGCCCATGTTCTATCACTAGTCATTCTGGAGTTATATGACTTTCATTGACGACTATTCTCGTACTACTTGGTTATTTTTGTTAAAAGATCACAACACTATTTTGGACACAATCAGCACATTTTTTTTCTAAAATCCATACAATTCAGCAAACCTATTAAAGTTTTTTGCACTGATAATGCCCTTGAATATATGCAAAATTCGGTCACATATTTTTGTTCATCCTGAGGGACTAGCTACATGCCCATATACTCCTCAACAAAATGGAGTTGTTGAACGGAAAAACCGTCATCTCTTAGAGGTTGCTCGCACACTTCTCCTTCATTATAAAGTCCTTCAACATTTCTGGCCTAAGGCTGTTTCTACGGCATGTTATCTTATCAATTGCATGTCATTTGTTTTGCAAAATAAAATTTCTTGTAACATCCTTTTTCCTGATACACAACTTTTCTCTGTTCCATCCCGTATCTTTGGGTGCACCTGCTTTGTCAAAAATCTCCGTCCCAGGATAACAAAACTTGATCCTCGTTCCACCAAATGTATTTTTTGGGATATTCTAGAACCCAGAAAAGTTATTGTTGTTATTGTTAGAGATTATATATTAGTCTATTTAGTTAATAGGTTAATTAGTTATTGGGCTTTTGTGTCTCAGCCCGTCTAGATGACTTGCGTCCCAAGTCTTTAGTGTTTCCCCTCTCCTATATATAGGATAGGGGCGTCCAATCTTGTAATCACCTCATTGAATCAATTCATTACATTCATTATTATTTCTCACATGGTATCAGAGCACGTTTGCTCATAGGGAACCCTAGCCGCCGCCGCTTCCCTCTTCTCTCCTAGCCGCTGCAAACAGAAGCCCTAGTCGCCGCTCCTCTCTCCGAGAGAGCAATAGGGGCTTTGCCTCCGCCTGCAGGCGGCAGCCGCCATAGCCATGGTTTAGGCCGACCGCCTACCAAGCAAATCCCAGCCTCCATGACTTCTCTTTCTATTTCTTAAGAGATCATATTTTCTTTCCATATCAATAGTAGTATCAGCAGAGACCTGATTAGCTTAGGCAGGCTTGTCGTGTTTGATCCATCATCTATCTTCATTATGATTGTCCTGGCCACTGAAGTTGCAGAAATGAGGACCAACAGATTGCCCCTGACCTGTTGTAGTAGAAGGTGTGCGGTTTGTGGTGGTGGACTGGCAACCGCCACGGCCACAAGCACATCCATGGCCAGAATTATAATCAGTAGTGCGGACAGCAAGAGCAGGATGTTCCACCGCCGGGGCAAAAGATACAGATGGTAATGGTTGAACACGTTGGATTGCATCTACTTTGTCACGTTTAAGGTGCATACTGAGATGCTTTCAGTCGTGCAAAATTATGTTACTTCATGTCCCTTTTAAAAGTTGTATATATGCACTGAGCCTTTTCATTATGGATCCAAACTTCAATGAAGTGCGGAGTTTCATCAAGTTGTCAATTTTGAAGCTTGGCGAAGTCGCTGCTCATATTTTTTGGATTGGTCTCAATATTTTACCAACATTTGCTGAACTTCGACAAAGCCAGTCTTGCATTGCAATGTCTTGTCCAAATGTCAACGAAGTTGTAGACTTTTTTACCGGAGCTGGCAAAGCCGGGTCAAAGCTGGAATGGGCGGAGACCAACTCTACTGAAATGGCCTACTGCAAAAATTTCTTGGATGGGAGTGACTTAAGTTGGCTTCCCACAGCAGCTGAGGCCTTCACATATCCCATAAATCTGATACTTGGAGCCTTGTAGATCTTTACGGCTCTTGGAGAGCCTTGAACTCTTGAGATCTACTGATTTTCTACTGCACTTTCTCCCTTCTTTCGATTCTCTCTAAACTCTAAAGCCCCTCTCTACTTTTTTCTAAATTAACTGATGTTTAGATCTGATTAGCTATATATTAACCAGATTTTTGCTTAATCCAAGTAGATCTACCTCAGAACTAGTAACATCTACCTTTGATATAATTAATTCTCCTATTTTCAACTATTTCAGTTTAATTTTCAGTTAATTTTAAATTTTTAAAAGATGTCATGATTTCTGTGTTTCTTGATTCCTAATGTATTGTACATTCGTTTCATCGTCTGTCTACCCAAAGGTCAAGGATGTCGTGATTTGTGCTATATCAACACAATGTAAGTTAAGAGTCATAGTAGGTTTAGTAAGTTAAGAGCATCTGCAATGCTAGCTGCTCCATCTGCCGGTAAACATAAATGGTGTATTGACTCTGGTGCCTCGGTCCATATGACCGGTGACATCAATTTATTTTCTGCTCTTACTAAAACCACTCAGCTTCCTCCACTTACGGTTGTTGATGGTTCTCAAACTTTTGTTCATGGCATTGGGACCGTTCCTTTATCTCGTCATATGCATCTGAAATCCGTTTTATATATTGCCAAGTTCCTTGTTAATCTTTCTGTTAGTAAGACTGTGAAAAATCTTCAGTGCTCAATTAAATTTGATCCTTCTGGTTGTGTTTTGAAGGATCTCCGCACGAAGATGAGGATTGGTTCGGGCCATGAGCTACTAGATGGGCTCTACTACTTGGATGGACCGACACCAGTGACTATCCTACTTTCGACATATGTGACTGAACTACAGTTGCACTACCGTCTTGGCCACCCCTCTGCTGCGAAGCTGAAACATTTATTTCTTGCTTCATCTGAAGAAAAAAAAATTCTTGTGAATCTTGTCAGTTGGGTAAACAAACTCGTTCTGTGTTTCCTGCTAAGAAAGAAATTGGTTCTAAAAATATTTTTGACATTGTTCATTCGGATATATGGGGCCCATGTTCTATCACTAGTCATTCTGGAGTTATATGACTTTCATTGACGACTATTCTCGTACTACTTGGTTATTTTGTTAAAAGATCACAACACTATTTTGGACACAATCAGCACATTTTTTTTCTAAAATCCATACAATTCAGCAAACCTATTAAAGTTTTTTGCACTGATAATGCCCTTGAATATATGCAAAATTCGGTCACATTTTTGTTCATCCTGAGGGACTAGCTACATGCCCATATACTCCTCAACAAAATGGAGTTGTTGAACGGAAAAATCGGCATCTCTAAGAGGTTGTTCGCACACTTCTCCTTCATTATAAAGTCCTTCAACATTTCTGGCCTAAGGCTGTTTCTACGGCATGTTATCTTATCAATTGCATGTCATTTGTTTTGCAAAATAAAATTCCTTGTAACATCCTTTTTCCTGATACACAACTTTTCTCTGTTCCATCCCGTATCTTTGGGTGCACCTGCTTTGTCAAAAACCTCCGTCCCGGGATAACAAAACTTGATCCTCGTTCCACCAAATGTATTTTTTGGGATATTCTAGAACCCAGAAAGGTTATCGTTGTTATTGTTAGAGATTATATATTAGTCTATTTAGTTAATAGGTTAATTAGTTATTGGGCTTTTGTGTCTCAGCCCGTCTAGATGACTTGCGTCCCAAGTCTTTAGTGTTTCCCCTCTCCTATATATAGGATAGGGGCGTCCAATCTTGTAATCACCTCATCGAATCAATTCATTACATTCATTATTATTTCTCACATGGTACCAGAGCACGTTTGCTCCTAGGGAACCCTAGCCGCCGCCGCTTCCCTCTTCTTTCCTAGCCGCTGCAAACAGAAGCCCTAGTCGCCGCTCCTCTCTCTGAGAGAGTAATAGGGGCTCTGCCTCCGCCTGCAGGCGGCAGCCGCCATAGCCATGGTTTAGGCCGACCACCTACCAAGCAAATCCCAGCCTCCATGGCTTCTCTTTCTATTTCTTAAGAGATCATATTTTCTTTCCGTACGCTGGTGATGTCCTTCCCGGCTATCTCTTGTCTATCCATCCATCTATCGTTGCATCATTCCCGCCGCTGCATCATTCCTGCTGCCGCATCACGCGGTCGTTGTATCCAACAGCAAGCAGCCGCCAGGCACAAGCAGTATCTTCGGTCCCCAACAGTGCTGCCAGCCATCGGCCAAAACAACAGCCGTCGCTGCCTGCCCATGCCCACCGGCCCTACGCCCGGCGCCATTAGTGCACAGCAACAACGAAAACCGCAACCAGCGACAACCATTATGTTGTTGCCGCATCACATTGCCACTGGCCGCTGCAATCATTGTCATCTTCCATGTTCGTCTCTTGCTGAGTTGCTGCTTCATTAATTAGCAACCGTATCCCCAGCCGACGATCACACCCTTCAGCCGTCGTCATCGTCATCCATGCCCCCGATCGCTGCTTCACTGCTGCTCTCCATCTCGTCGTTGCTACCCCAACGCCTTCGCCTATCCCTGGCTAAAGTGTGGTCACCCATTACTCTTCACCGCTACCAAACAACCCCAATATTATTTGCTGCCCCCCATATACAATATGCCTATCGATATTTGGCTCCTTAATCGGATCTATCTTTAGCTAATCGGATCCATTTTTAAGCCTAATCAGATTTTTCCATTTAGCATATTCTCTCCGGTTATCATTTCATTCTCCACATATTACACATCTCCATATCACGAATTCCTCTCAAATCCACCAATTCCTTTCCCAACCACCCATCATGTGTGTATCCCTTTTTACACGTGCGCGGGGGGGTCATACATCCATTTCTCCACACCAAACACTCACTCTCGTCGAATTTGATGTGCGGGGGGATAGAGAGGAGAGGAAGAGATGAGAAGAGAGAGTATGCAGGAGTGTGTATGAGAGAGAGAGTATGAGAAGAGATGATATATGTATTCAGGCTACATATTCCAGGTTATCTTCATGGAACTTCGTGCAGCACACCTGTTCTCCACTTTCAGACAACATTATCACTCTTGCTGCATTCTTGAGAGACAGATGGGTGCTTCTTCAGACTTCTCAGAAGCTCAACAATTTCAAGCGTGCCAAGTCTACATTTTCAAGGTTGATTGTTCATCCAGTTATATCTTCACCGAGTTGTTTTCATCACGTCTTCTCCGAGCTGCATCTGTTGTTTTAACATCACCTTCAGCTGATCTACTTGGGATTTTCCTTGATGGATGATCCATTTTCCCGTCAAGCCCCCAAGGTTCATGAGCCCAGAGTTATGGTACCTGCATCGTATCATCAGCACCTCGTCCAACTCGTGCTCATGCCACGTTATGCACGTTTGTCATACGCTTTAGATTCCACTATTGCTAGTCTGCTACATCGTCATTGGAGATCTGCGTTTGTGCCGCGTTAAGTGCGTATTCCAGTGAAGATGGCGTAGCCATGGTATTGATGATCGTTTGCTCCAAAGTGGTGAATTTCTGTTGTAGCATTCAGGTTCCATGCTTAGATGTTCTTCCTTCCAGATGCACTCAATAAGACCTTCAAATCTCGAGGATCTCCAGCCTGCAAAATACAATTTCAAAGGAAAGAGGCGTCTTCATTATTTGATTTAGGGGGAGTATTGATTAAGGGAGAGTATCAATTTTTGTATGGGGAGTGATATTTATCTTCTATCTTTGATTTATCATTTTATCGAGTCATGTAACTCCAAGCTTGGACATGTGTTTCACCCATGCTCCAGCTTGAGGGGGAGTGTTAGAGATTATATATTAGCCTATTTAGTTAATAGGTTAATTAGTTATTGGATTTTTGTGTCTCATCCCGTCTAGATGACTTGCGTCCCAAGTCTTTAGTGTTTCCCCTCTCCTATATATAGGATAGGGGTGTCGAATCTTGTATTCACCTCATTGAATCAATTCAATACATTCATTATTTCACAGTTATGAACATATTATGCGGTAATGGTATGTAAGTGCAGATGTAGTTTTCTTTGAGCATCTGCCCTTCCACTCTGATAATGGGGCATTCTCATCTAGTGACATTTTGGCGCCCACATCGTTGCCTGATATTGCGGATATTGATCCACCTTCTGAGCCGCCATCTGAAGATCGACTGCTGCAAGTTTACAAGAGAAGACCCAAGAAAACAAATCCTTCCATGGCCGCTCCTTAACCAATTCCTCCTTTTGCGGATGATCATCCCACACCTGAGGTAAACTCTGACTTACATATGCCTATTAGTTTTCGGGAAGGTGTTTGTTCCTGTACCAAACACCCAATTAGTCATTTTTGTTCATCCTCTAATATGAGTGCCAGTTTTGGGTGTTTTACTGCTGCTATCTCCGCTGTTACCATTCCAAAAACTGCCAAAGAAGCGCTTCTTATTCCTGCGTGGCAACAAGCCATAGTAGATGAAATGCAGGCACTCTCGGATCATAAGACTTGGGATCTTATGTTCCACTTGTCCGACAGTTGGTTACTGTTAGATCTTTACTATCAAATATCAATTGGGCAGCACTATTGAGCGACTAAAAGCATGCCTGGTAGCTAAAGGCTACACCAGACTTACGACGTCGACTACTTTGAGACTTTTTCCCCAGTCGCAAGGATCAATTCTATTTGTGTTCTCATTTCTGTTGTTGTCAACAAAGATTGGCCATTGTTTCAATTGGATGTCAAAAACGTGTTTCTCTATGGAGACTTGCATGAGGACGTTTACATGGAGCAACCACCAGGTTTTGTTGCTCAGGGGGAGTCTTCCTTGAAAGTTTGCAAACTAAGGAAAACAATTTATGGTCTCAAACAAAGCCCTCGCGCCTAGTTTGACTAGTTGGGTCATATTCTTATCAAATTTGGCTTCCGACATTCTCACTCAGATCACTTTGTATTCATCAGGAAAACTGCAGCTGGATTAGTTATACTTATTGTCTATGTCGACGACATTATATTATCTGGCAGTGACACTTTGGGCATCCAGGCTGCTAAAGCATATTTAGAAAAACACTTTGTCACCAAGGATCTTGGCAAGCTACGATATTTTCTGGGCATTGAGATATCCAGATCATCTGCAGGATTATGTCTCTCTCAATGCAAATATGTTCTGGATCTCTTACAGAAAACAGGTATGCTTGGCTGCAAGCCAGCCAACACCCCTTTCGGCCCAAATATTGACTAGGTTGATGACACCTCCCCACCTTATGTTGATCATCACCAATTCAGACGACTGGTTGGTAAGCTCATCTACCTCACTGTCAAGAGGACTGATCTAACTGTTGTTGTGGGGTTTGTAAGCAAATATCTAGATAAATCTAGACAGTGCCACTGAGACGCATTCTACGATACCTTAAAAGCTCTCCAGGGAAAGGTTTATTATACAAGAAGAATGGGCACTGCAAGCTTTCTGGTTTCTCCGATTCTGATTATGCAGGAATTAAATGTGATCAGGAATCCACTTCTGGATATTGCACCCTTGTTGGTGGAAACCTAGTCATTTGGCATAGCAAAAAGCAAACACCGATAGCTAGGTCAAGTGCAGAAGTTGAATATCGAGTCGTGGCTCACACTGCCTGTGAACTTCTCTAGGTGCAAAGCCTTCTTAAAGAATTTGATATCACCGATTCTAAACCTATTCCAATGTTCTGTGATAACAAGGCATCTATTTTTATTGCGAGTAACCCAACCTTTCATGAACGATCAAAGCATATAGAAGTTGATTGTCATTTTGTTCCAGAGTCTGTTCTTTCTGACCGCATTTGTACCCCATACCTCAGCACTAAAAATCAAGTGGCAGATATCTTCGCTAAGCTTTTACCCAAGGCTCGCTTCAAGACTCTAGTGGACAAGTTGGGCATGTTCGACATCTATGCTCCAGCTCGAGTGGGAGTAAAGAGATATAGGGCACGTTTGGATTGCCGGTTTTCGCTGAATTACACTCAGATCCTGCATTCCCGTAATCCAAGTTCACGAAAATGCTGGCTCGCTGGAATTTTGTAGAATAGGATGTTATGTTTGTTTATCATGGATAAATGTGTTGTAGACGAGCTTTTATTCAAGGAGGAAGAACTGAAATCGCACGGGATGCCTACCGGATTGCGGCGCCCGGCAGTTTTAAACTGGACGGCGCTCTGCAGCTTTTTGTTTACTGGCCGTAAATACAGGAGTTGGTAGTTTTTCCATCTCCGTTAAAGCAAACGTAAAGTTTTAACTGTCGGGCTTATAAATACAATCCAATACGTCATTTTGCGGCAAATCAAACGTGCCCATAAAGAGATATGTTATTTCTTTGTTATTTCTGTGTTTTATCCCATATTGCTCAGTTTTACTCATTGCTCTATTCTCTTGTCCTATAAAAGAGAATATATTGTAAACTCTTTGACTCACGAAATACAATTCTTTTCAACTTCTATAGTTACATATTAATTACTTGGATACATTACAAAAGTACCCTATTATTATAGCTTACATACAAAGTAAGCATTCTAAATTAGAACTAGGTATATCATAGAACATTTAATGTATGCTAGTTTAATATATTATAATCAATACTAATCAGACCATATAATGTACTTAATGTTACATACTTACAATTTTTTTTAGAAACGAGCAAAAAGCGGGAAAAATGGTCAAAAAAGGGGAAAAAACAGGTTAAGCGGGCAAAAAGCGGCCGCTTTTCTTCAATCCGCTTCATAGCTGCTTTAGGGGGGTTTTAAGCGGACATAACCTGTTGAAGATTAAATGGCCGCTCAATGCGATTTTTGAAACACTGATATATATATATCTATATAGAGTCAGGCTAGAATACACTTGAGTGTATTCCGCTCCGGATACACTTGAGTGTATTCCGCTCCGGATACACTCGAGTGTATTCTAGCATGACTCTATATATATATATATATATATATATATATATATATATATATATATATATATATATATATATATATATATATGTGTGTGGGGGGGGGTGTTATATATCTATGTATGTATAAAATATACATGTATATATATTTAAAGCACGACTAAAGAGTAAAAAACATGTATATAAGTGTGCAATGTATATATAGGACACTGATCTACTACGGATGGAATGGTGGTGCAGACCGTGCGGACAGAAACCTCCATGGCATTGCTCGGGTTCTTCTTTGTGGATTACAATCCTATGCTAATTACAGTATCTCTCACCATCCACTAACTTCTCGTTTCTTTCATTTTCATTTCACACCAAAGTAGTGCTTGAATTGCAGGTCAGTCTGGTCAGCATGGATCTCTAACACTCTTAGCATATTGATGACCCTCGGCAGCTCTACATCAATAGCCTGCTTGGTTATTTTACTTCTGGTCGCAGCCTATAGAATTTGGCAGTTTTGCATATAATAATCTCGAAAGGGGTAACATATATGTTATAAGTCTATAAGAGGAATTTCATATCTTTAGAATAACACTTTTCAGCAGGGCAATCTATTTGGGGAACATCTATTAAGGAAGTTACTATTTCCCTCTACTAAAATTTGAGAATCAAATGACGACAAACAAGTCATTTTTAATGTGTCTCACTATTGTTCACTTTTTAAATTCTTTTTACTGTGGTTTGGACCTGCATGCAACAGGTTGTATAATGGATTTTGGTTGCGGCTGGAATCTCGACATTTTCACGTTAAGATAGCGGTGCACTAGCTAGATAGTCAACCGTAGTACTAATGAAAAGAAAGATCAGCCATAGCTACAACACTGAGAGAAATGCCGTAATGAAGCACGTGTCATTAATGCAGTTTAGGGAGGGTGCCACGCTGGAGCAGCAGGAGCAGATCTGTAATGGTTAAGTCACGCTAGTTTCTCCATATATCCCATAAAGGTGTCCATCGGAGAGAAACCTGAGCATGAAGAACAAGCACTAAGGATCTGCCCTCATGTTCAATTCAATATTTGAAAAGCATTGCAGGATATGTTGTTCACCTTACTCACTGAGGAAGCATTGCTAGCTGAGATAAATTTGTCAGTTTGATAATGAGTTATTGGGGGCAGTAAATAGAAGCATAGCCATCGACTATAAGACTATCAATGTCAGCTATTTAAGAATGCTCATTGCATTTTGGTGGATACCGCTTTACTTTGAAATCGATGGCCTTTGCCAACTAAACTTATGACAACAAATGGTTTTCTGTAGTGTCACCAAAGCAAGTGCACACTAAGATGGCATGTTGAAGCTCTTACACAGGAAATCAAGGCTAAGGAACAAGAGGAGCTGCTGTTGCTAATTCGACCATAGAAGGGTGCTTAGGCAGCTGTCATGCAATGTCGTCCCAGATGGTGTTGATGAGAAAATCAACTGTTACAATATCCTTTGCTTAACGAGTTTGACTTCAGCTATCACGGAAGGACCGTCAAAACTACGTACTACAGGCACTGTGAAGCAAGAATTTTTGCTACTCGTGTGGAATTCAAGCAAGTTGCATCAACAACTAGGAACATCTGGTCTGGAGCCAGCACGGTATTAAATAATTACCAATGACTGTTGAAGTTGACCAATCAAAGCCAAGAGAGAATTGTTGGATGACCTTGTAGCTAGGCGTCAGATGTGCACCCAGATTCAGGTATCTTCATTCCAATGAATGAATGATCTTGAAAAGCGGTCCATTGGCTGCTAAAAATGAGCACTCATGGCATATCCAAGAATTTATCCTCCACTGATATGGTTGAGGAAAGAAGACCGCATCTGAGCTTGAAGGAACATCAACAGACGCTCTTGTGAATGACATTGCTGTTCACAATGATGTGTTCTACATTTGGAGGAAGTTGTCCTATTCAAGGAAGGGAGATGAGTTTACTAATACCTCTCCCACTAGGAATAAAATGATGAAATTTAACTACGACAGTCAATGTCAAGACTGTGATGGATTCTAACGCCAGAAGGAATTCTCTGATCAATCTCCTGTTTTTGCCTTTTTCTATTAGCTACTGCTAGGAAGAACGGTAACAGGACATGGCAATTTTGGAAAATATGTGACAGACATGGCATAGGACATGGAAAAACAAATTATATGTACATATATATATATATATATATATATATATATATATACATGAGTGTGTATGTATATAAAATTAATATGTAAACACACAAAATTTACAAGACTTGAAAGAAATTAATCACATTTTCTAATTCAAAAATATATATACGTCTGCGCATGGAGTCGTCCGTCACTTAGAACTCCCAAGATACTTGAATTAGTTCCCAATTCAAGAAACAACCGTAAATAAAGAATACAATTAATACCACAGTAACTTTGTATATAAATCAAGCCCATAGTGTGAATCACTAAGAAATCAAAACAGCAATAAATTCATAAAATCAAAGATGAAAAACCTACAAAACGTTGCAATAACAATTAAAGAACACTAACGTTGAAGAACTGTGTATTTGAGAACAGTAAAAATTTACTATCTGTACTGATAAAAAGGAGGAAGAGGATGTGTATACAATAGTAAAGTGAAGAGGAAGGAGAGAAGACGAGAATGGCATAGGAGTGGACGCATGTTGGATCATAGTTTCACTAAGCTTGTGCCTTGTGGTGATGTAGGAGGATGGCGTGTGTGGAAGTAGTTGATGGAAGAGTGGAAGGTAACAATAGACATAGCGGAGGATGTGCGCTACCATCGGACATTTTTGTGATCGTGAGGAAAGGGAGGAGACCATTACTGGAGCATGAGGAAGAGGGGAAGACGTGTAAGGAGAAGGAAGAAGAGGACGCAATGACGGAAAGGAGGAAATGAGGTAGAACAAGGACACCATGAGGAGGTCGTGGTGGTCGTCCTTGACATGTGTCCGACATGGTGATAAGAAGTTAATTTGGTGAGAATGGAATTGTATAACTTCCAAGCATTCTTCTAGTGACTTCTTGCCCTAGTTTGTAGAGAACAACTTGTCGAAAGGTTGTAAATGAGGAGAACAGTGTATTCTTGTACATAGAACTTCTTGACAGCGTCCCACGTATTCTTCGCATTACGATAGAACATGGATTTAGCAGCAATTGATGGTTTCATGCTATTCCATAACAAGTAAACCACTTCAATTGATACTTAAGTTTAATTCTAGACTCAAGGGATGTGTATACAGCATTCATCCACAGAAAGTAGTCGCTGTAGTTATGTTTGACTACAAAAATACTTGTTGGATAATCATAAATGATGGTGGGAGCCTTTTCTTCCGCCATATTGAAAAATGAAAACAGACCGCGTACTAGAATTAAAGCATGATAAATACAAAGAACATATCTACCTGAATGAAACATGTTTGTATAACAGACAAGTGCTACCAGAATGAAGTATGGTAGGATAATAGGAGAATGTGACAGGAATATCACAAGAGGAAAAAGGGGCAAACGACAATCACAGGAATGACACATTGTCAACAGGACAATATAGTAAATCCCCTACAATCATAAGCACTCCTACATGCATTTAGGGGAATTGCATGGGAAGGAATGAATCTGAGACAAAAAAACATTGCTTGAGGTCCGGAGATATTTGATTAGAGGAAAATGCCTACTGAGGTAATACAATGTTCACGAAGTGGATGTGGGAATGGTGAAGGTGAACAGACCTAACGCTAGCCCTACTGCAATTTGTCAGCTTCCACTACACTCTTTTGGGGCAGTAGCAACATCTAGAGGGGTGGCATCCAAAGGACTGCTACACAGCAGGTCCTCCTCTAGACCTTGGAGGATGTTGGTTATGGGGTGATGCAGCAGCGGGTGCTAACTAGCGGTTGGCAAAAAGGCCTGCTAGCAGGTTTGTTTGTAGTGATTGCTGGCTGGCTGGCTTGGCCGTAGAGGTTGTCGGTTAGCCTTACTGGTTAATGGTCGGCGGCAACCCCTTCTGTTTGGCATGGTTTGGGCAGGCAACACAGGAGGGAGGGGGTGGCAGCGTAGTAGAGAGGGAGGGGGTGGCAGCGTCCATGGGTTGGGGTGAGGATTAGATTAGGGTGATTACTTTGATGAACATATGAGCAATTAGATTAATCCTCAATGGTTTAACAAGATAGGCACAACTCTCCTTATGTAGGAGAGTGTTGTATGGTATACCACAAGTACAAGATAAGAGAGAGAGAGAGAGAGAGAGAGAGATTAAATACAGAGGACCATTAGGCTGACAATAACAATGCCATCCACATATACAATGAGAGAATGCAGCCAGAGAAACTCTGACTGTAGCAAATCAACTTATCCAAACTGCAACAGTCAAGAACAAAACCAATTCGAACAAGAAACCATGCAGGTTTGTGTTGCAAGGAAGGCGTTTCCTTCTCCATAAAAGCTCGCCTCCTTAGGTGATGCAAGGCGTCCAAAACAAAAGAAAGGAGAGAATAGACAAGGGAGACACAAAGGCATAAAATGATGGAGAAAGGTGAGCATATGAGAGAAAATTGGAGATAGAATGAGAAATGCAGGACCGCTTTGACTTTCTGCAGGGTGATAGGCAAGCCATTCGACAAAATGTTTGTTTCTACTAGACAATCAAATGTTGAAGTGAATGTCGAAGAGTTGACACGCATTCGTCTGTGTACTACTTGATAGTTGATATGAAACACGGATACTTCAAAATAGGTGTCGTACCTGTACAGAATATCTATTGGGTGTCGATACTTCATGGATACTCCAGGATACGTACAGGATACTTCTAAGTCGTATCCATGCCGCATCCGGGCCATATCCAAATGATAAAAATGAAAAAATAGCACCCAAGGCACAAGCTCGTCTCTTATCCCTTTCTACCAAGTAGCAGCTAGCAGCAAATCCCTTGTAGTTGCTCCCCTGAAGTCAATAGAACCACCATTCGCCTTGCTAAAGCCACCTTCCTTCTTCTCTCTATTGTTTCTACCTCCTCAACTTTTTGGGATTTCTCTTTTCAAATGAATTTCTCTGCCTAACTATGGTTTTTGTTGGTTCTTTAATGAAAACTTGTTCATTCACCATTACATGGCACTTCTGAATGCTTTCCTTTGCTTAGCTACGTGTTTTATACACATTAATGTCCTCCACATTCTTTGAAAGGTGTCAGTTTGGTACTGTTGGCTAGCGTACCTCTTTTTTAGATGACTACATTTATTGTGGTTTATTCTGGATTTATATCTTGACAATATTTATTTCATTCCCTTCAAAGGTAAGTGTTGTGTCCTCAGCCATTTGTCTCCTTAACCTTGTCTTTTACACCATCTGTTTTTCTAATTCTATCAACTTGTCTTACTCTTTTGATGTTGGCATACACTTGTATATAGATTCTGAAATAGTTCTAGTGAATTGTTTTTGATATAAAGTTCGCTTTCAGTTATAAATGCACAATAGAGTATAAACTCTTGATCAATTTGATTGCTAATAAGATGCTACTATATATATATATAAACTCAATTTGACTTTTAATAAACCCCATGATCATTTTTCTTTATGTTTTTGCAAATGACATTGGATTGTTTTCATTTTCATTTTTATGAATAAATGTATTGTGTTTTCAAAAAAAATAAACATTCAAAGAGTTGTTTTATCCACGTCATACATGTATCCTATATTTTCATAAATTGTTGTATCCCCATACGTACTCATACCGTACCCGTACCCGTACCCGTACCCGTATTTGCATTCATGATTCACAGACTACTTGTACTTGGAACCTCCTTACGATGTGTTCGCACTTGTGTGATAGGAGGATGACTAGATGATTTACATTTTGAACCTGAGGTAACGTGTATGGACAAACTCGATGACGACAGGAAGAAGCAAAGGAAATGTCAAAATCTCCAAGAGACTACCAATTACCAAGGATAGATGTGGCCTCAAAGAAGGCCACATCAAAAATAGAAAATGATACTACAACGAGGGATTTACTATCTGTAACCATTTTGCATTGTTAAATATCCAAAACCTAGCACTTATAATCCAACCGCTACTCATGTTGCATACAAAAGACAAATCCAAAGACTCTTGGTGGCACAAGATACAATGGCATATTGTGATGAACATGCAAAGGTATTTGATTTTGCAAAACTATAAAGCATATGCAATATATCAGGTAGGTGGTTGTAAGTACTACGTCACCCTAGAAATATTATGCATCAGAGTGCGAGCAAGTTCTATAACAAGTTGAGGGTTCTTTTTTTTTTGCAACTCCATTCTGTTTGAGGAATATGAGGACAAGAAGATTGGTTCATGATGTTATTGAAAGAGAGAGTTGTTAAAATTATGACTAGAATATTCTCTACCATTGTTTGTGTTAGATGTTAGAAAGTATTATTAGTTAATAGGTTCATTTGTAATATGGGTCTAATTGTCTTGGACCATTAGGGTTATGTTTTCTTCTTTGTACTTGTCTCCTCTCCTATATATAAGAGAGGAGTTTGAAATCTATCAATAAGGCATACAACATGTCTGATTTCCGACATGCTAAGAAGAACAGACACAGACAAGGACACGGACACGGATACGTGACACGGCCATTTTCAAAAATATAGGACATGGACACGGCAATATATATATATATATATATATATATATATATATATATATATATATATATACACACACACACACACACATATATATACAGTTTGTAGAAGACAAGAAGATCCAAAATTCTCAATAACAAGCACAAACAAAGATCACCAAAATACCACATATCATATCCACATATGTATCCAACCCCTCTATGTTAATCAATACCGAATTTAGCATACAAAATCAGATATTATAATATCCAAGAATGATGGACTATAGATAATCATTAGAAATTAATTACAGACACTGACATTTTTTTAGTTACAAATTTAAGATACTAATGGAAGAGCGGAGTATAGGGAAGCGGATGGGAAGTATCAGTGATGGAGGGGAGAGGTGTATTGGTGGCGGTGAAGCGAGAGGAGGTTAATGTGTTTGGTAGTTATAGAGATATGTTTATGTTTCACTGAGTGACATGGGTCTAGCATGTGCCTCACTTATGTTTTTACTTATGTGGTTTAGTCTCGTATTACTCATCTCTGTTTTCGTTTCTCCTCTCTTATCCTATATAAGAGAATGCACTGTAAACCTTTTCAATCATCCAATACATTTATCTTCAATATTCTATATGGTATCGAGAGCAGGTTCTTCCTCCCCCGTGCAATTTCCCACCCTAACCCTCATGACCTAAGCCTTCCCCCCCCCCCGCCCGCCGCTGCAGCCCCTTCCCTCCCACCTGCCGCGACCACCACCCACCACCACCTGACACCGCTGCCACCACACCTCCCACCCGCCGCCACCACCCCCCCCAACCCGCCGCCTTCCCCTCCCCGGTGTCGCCCCCTCCTCCTCTTGTTGCCCCCACCGCCATCTCCTCTGCCCGCTCCATCCTCTCTTCCTCTTCCACTACGCACAACCACCATTTCTCTGCTCATCTAATATCCTTTCTCCCTAACTCTACTTCTCTACGCTTTTTACGTCTTCGGACAGCCATAGCTATTGCACATTGAGAGTCCATCCAGCTCTTTGGTTTCTTCCTGCGCCTCATGATGGAATCTTGATTTTCCTCATGACGGCGTAGGTTCCTTTATCAGTTACTCTGCCCATAGCGAGTCTCTTCTGATCTGATGCTTCAGATCTACAGTGTTGCTTTACTGCCCCGTAGCAGGTTCCTTTAGATCTGATCTCTGTTGCTGAGTTCTACTGTTGTTGTTGCGCCAGCTATCTCTCCTTCTATTGCTGCTTCGGCTATCTTCACCATGGCCTCTCTCGAGCCGCCTCGTTCCCAGTGTGTTACCACAGTTAAACTCGACGGCTCCAACTATCATCTCTGGTCGGCGTCCTTTGTCCTGTATGTCAAAGCACAAGGCCATTATTCTCATCTCACTACTGAACCTCCTGCTGCTACTGCGGATGACAAAAGCAAGCAAGCTTATGCACAATGGTCCAAAGACGACTCCGGTGTCATGTCCTGGCTTCTTAATAGCACCGAGCCGCAGATCAGCCAGTCATTGTTGTGTCTTCATGATGCTAAGGCCATGTGGGATCAGCTATCTCACGTTTATTCTCATAAAAAGAATCCCAAGCGTGTTTTTGAAATTTTTAAAACTTTGGCCAAGAAGGAATTTTTCTCTGACACTCCGGTTGAGACTTCTACAATCAGTGCTCTGCTCTCTGGAATGAGTACAAAATTTATCACCTTTTGACTGTCAACATCAAAGAAGCCCAGAAGCAGCGCAATGAACTACAATTAGTCCAATTTCTGGCTGCTCTTCCTGTTTCCTTCTCTGGAATGGTCGACCAGATTCTGTCCAGTGACCCACTGCCTACTCTCCGCGACGTCCTTAAACGAGTTCAAAGACTTTCGTCTATGACCTCCACCCCTGCCATCGAACATCCTGCTCTGGTTGTTCGCACTTCTGACTTTGGTCGTGGCCGAGGTCGCGGACGTGGTCGTGGAGGACGTCTCCCTCCTAACAGTGGACGCACATCTTCTACTGCTCCTGGTCAAGGACAATCTATTCGCCCTCGCTTCTACAACTTCTATGGCCGCAAAAATCATAATGAAGACCGGTGTTGGATCAAGCACGGTAAACCTGCTTCGGCAAACCAAGCATATGCGGACACTTCCACTGATACTGCACCTGAACAGCCATCTGCTACGCCTTGCACTGAGTGGCTTCGCTCGGAGTTCGAGAAATTTTTTCAAGAACGCATGACTCAGCTTCCCTCTACGTCTGCTGATGGTTCCTCCACCTTGCTCACCTCTCTTCTGTTGATAACAATAAATTGTGCATTGACTCTGGTGTGTCGGTTCATATGGTTGGCGACATCAACTTATATTCTGCCCTTACTAAAACCACACATAATCCGTGTGATACTGTCGTCGATGGCTCTAAAACTTCTGTTCACGGCATCGGCATTGTTCCCTTGTCTCGGAAGTTGCATCTGAAATCTGTTTTATATATCCCAAAATTTCCTGTTAATTTGCTTTCTGTCGGTAAGACTGTAAAAATCTTCAGTGGTCCCTTAAATTTGATCCTTCTGGTTGTGTTTTGAAAGATCTCCGCACGAAGACGAGGATTGGTTCGGGCCATGAAGGACCAGACAGACTCTACTATCTAGATGGACCACCAGCAGCGTCTGCTCTTCTGTCTACATCAGTCACAAGACCCCAGTGGCACTACCGGCTTGGTCATCCTTCTGCGGCAAAGTTGAAACATTTATTTCCAGCATTATCTGAAAAAACATTATCTTGTGAATCTTGTCAGTTGGGTAAACAAACACGTTCTGTGTTTCCCGCTAAGAAAGAAATTGGTTCTCAAGTTCTTTTTTATATTGTTCATGCGGATATATGGGGCCTGTGTTCTGTTACTAGTCATTTTGTAGTTAAATATTTTCTGACCTTTATTGATGATTACTCCCATGCGATTTGACTATTTTTATTGAAAGATCGTAGCATAGTATTGGATAATATCAATGTTTTTTTCTCTGAAATACAGACCCAATTCAATAAATCCATTAAAAAAATTCTGCACCGATATTGCCCTTGAATTTATGTAAAAATCAGTAACATCTTTTTGTTCTGCCCGTGGCACCATCCATCAAACTACTTGTCCCTGCACTCCAAAGTGGAATGGTGTTGCTGAACGTAAAAATCGCCATTTGTTAGAGGTTGCTCGCACTTTACTTCTTCATTATAAAGTACCTCACCGTTTCTAGCCTAAGGTTGTTTCTACGACATGCTATCTTATCAATCGCATGTCATCCTCTACTTTGCACAATAACATACCTTACACCATTCTCTTTCCTGATGCTCAGCTGTTGTCTATTCCCCCTCGTATTTTTGGGTGTACCTGTTTTGTCAAAAACCTACGCCCGGGGCTAACAAAACTTGATCCTCGCTCCACCAAGTGTATCTTTTAGGGATATTCTAGAACCCAGAAAGGTTATCGTTGTTTTGATCATATTCTGAAGAAATGGTTTGTGAGTGCGGACGTAGTATTTTTTTAGCATATGCCATATTTCTCTGATGATGGAGCATCACTCTCCAGTGATATGTTGGCGCTAACACCGTTGCCTGATGTTGTTGAGATTTTGCCATCTTCTAAACTACCTGAAGCCCACCCTATGCAAGTATAAAAGCGAAGGAACAAGACAAGTACTCCTTCCATGGCCCCTACACAACCAATTCCTCCTTCTGGTTGATCATACAACCACTGAGGTAACTTCTGACTTACACCTGCCTATCAGCCAGCTCAAAGGTGTTCGTTCCTGCACAAAACATCCTATTAGTCATTTCTGCTCATCCGCTAACCTGAATAACGATTTTGCATGCTTCACTTCCACTATCTATGTCGTCACTATTCCAAAGACTGTTGCAGAATCTCTTCTTATTCCTGCATGGAAACAAGCCATGGACCATGAAATGCAAACACTCTCTGATCGCAAGACATGGGAACTTGTGGATCGTCCTCCTTCTTGCCCTATTGTTGGATGTCGATGGGTCTTTACAATTAAGTATCAACCTGACGGTACAATTGGGCGACTGAAAGCTCGTCTTGTGGCAAAAGGATATACACAAACATATGGTGTGGACTACTTTGAAACCTTTTCTCCTGTAGCACGTTTAAATTCTGTTCGCATTCTGATTTCTGTTGCTATAAACAAAGAATGGCCCCTATTTCAGTTGGATGTCAAAAATGTGTTTCTTTATGGAGACTTGCAGGAAGAAGTTTACATGGAGCAACCACCGAGGTTTGTTGCTCAGGGGGAGTCCTCCTTGCAGGGTTGTAAGCTGAGGAAAGCCATCTACGGTCTCAAACAGAGGCTTCGTGCTTGGTTCGACAAACTTAGTCAAATCTTAGTAACTTTTGGCTTTCGTCGTTCCCACTCAGATCATTCGATTTTAATCCGCAAAACTATGGTAGGGCTAGTCATTCTTATTGTCTATGTTGTCGATATTATCTTATCTGGCAGTGATACCTTGGGCATTCAGGCAACTAAAACTTACTTAGAAAAACACGTTGTCACCAAAGATCTCAGAAAGTTGAGATATTTTTTAGGCATTGAGGTATCCAGATCGTCTGCAGGATTGTGCCTCTCCCAACGAAAATATGTACTTGATCTCTTGCAGGAAACTGGTATGCTTGGCTGTAAACCAACCAACACCCCTCTTGACCCAAATATGGATCGGGACGATGAAAACTCTCCCTGTTATGTTGATCACCATCAGTTCAGAAGGCTTGTTGGCAAGCTTATTTATCTTACTATCATAAGAACTGACCTCACTGCCATTGTAGGATTCATCAGCAGGTAACTTGACAAACCATGACAGTGTCATTAGGACGTTGTATGTCACATCCTGCGCTATCTCAAAAGCTCTCCAGACAAAGGCTTGTTATATAAGAAGCACGGCCACTGCAATCTCTGGTTTTTCAGATTCTGACTATGCAGGTTGTCGCTTTGATCGTAAATATACATCGGGCTATTGCACATTTGTGGGTGGCAATCTAGTTACCTGGCGAAGCAAAAAGCAGACTGTTGTAGCCAGGTCCAGTGCAGAGGCAGAATATCGAGCCATGGCTCATTCTGCATGTGAACTTCTGTGGGTCCAGAGTCTCCTCAAGGAGTTTGACATATCCTATTCCAGCCCTATACCGATGTTTTGTGACAACAAGGCTTCTATTTTTATTGCGAGCAACCCAACATTTCATGAAAGGACAAAACATATCGAGGTCGACTGTCACTTTGTTTGCAGGATTGTTCTTTCTAGTTGTATTTGCACTCTGTATCTCAGCACTGAGCAGCAAGTAGCGGACATCTTCACCAAAATTCTTCCAAAAGTCTGTTTCCAGACTCTAGTAGACAAGCTGGGCATTTCGACATCTATGCTCCAGCTTGAGGGGGAGTATAGAGATATGTTTATGTTTCACTGAGTGACATGTGCCTAGCATGTGCCTCACTTATGTTTTTACTTATGTGGTTTAGTCCCATATTGCTCATCTCTATTTTCGTTTCTCCTCTCTTATCCTATATAAGAGAATGCACTGTAAACCTTTTCAATCATCCAATACATTTCTCTTCAATATTCTATAGTAGTCATGTAGGAGTGGAGGGTACAAGGAAGAGACAAAAGTTTAAATGTTTAATAGAAGGACTGCATGTTGGAAGGAGGAAACAGAGGAGAGGAGATTATTTTGAAGGAGTAGGAAAAAGAGGCAGGTGGAGTGTACACATTAGAGTACCATAGAAGTAGGAAGAAGAGGGAGAGAAGGTACAAGAGAAGAAAATATAGAGGAAGAAAAGTGAAGGAGTTCCTAGAGGGAAGGAAGTTGTTGCTTGTGGCTGCTCTAGGTGTTGGCAGCTCCTGTTGCAATGGTTGTTTCTTGTGGCACCTTCAACTCTTAGTGGTTATCGCAGAAACTACTCCATCTTCTTGTGGTGAATGCTTGCAACGCCTCCAGTACCAACTACTACTTGAACCAACCATTGCAAGAGATGGTTGTATGCTTTCTCTTTGGGGACCACATTGATCAAAGGGGGAGGCTTGTTCCTCACCTCTCTAACCAAGGGATGAGGGTTTTCGTGAGGAAGTTGGACTTTAGTCGAGGAGTCTATGGGTTTAGGCATTATTTTCTCTTTTCTTTTAGTTAGGCCTTAAGTGGGATGGGCCGAACGTGTCCAGGATGTGTTCATGTCGTGTCCAGCTTGCAAATAAAAAAATATGAAGCTGGACACGCCAGAGCCGTGTGCGTCGCTTGTCCACGTGTATCCTCGCCATGTCTGTGTTGAGCACGTGTCTGACACGGACACAGCAACCTTCGGGATGTGTATGTGCTTCCTAGCCCTCATGGTATCACAACATTGATCCTAAACCTAACCCTAGAGCTAAAAAGAGAGTGTATCCTTAGTCAATCAACAACCAACATCTTCCATGTATCCCCTCCAATTAATTTATACATTACGTGACTATGTTTCTATTTTTCTCTTTCTAGAGGAGACAAATACTGCAACTTGTAGGTTGTCGATTCTTCCTATTGAGCCCAACAAGTATGTGGCCACCATTATCATACATTCGCACATGCCGAGACCTTTGCATCCCCCCGTATTAACTGTCCCTGTCAATCAATTGCAATGGTGGTAGTTAAGTTGATATAAATTGACAACAATGGTTGCAACGACGGTGTGCAACGGCGGATGCAACAACGACACTTGTCCCATCTCTCATGCTACTTGACATGGATGCAACAACAATATAAGTCCTCGTCTCTTGCACTCCTTGACTCGGGTGACTTCCTCACCCTCCAGTCCCTCTGCAAGTCCCTCTCTAAAATCTGAAATGGCAGGCTTCTCCTACTTTTCCGTCGATTCTTGTTGGTCCCAAAAAATGTGTCGTTTCTATTGCGCTTCCAAGATGGCAAGACAATGACTTTGACTAGGATGGCAACGAGTAGCAGCCCGGTTGCAGGATCTTCCCCAATGAAATACTCCCCTACCATCTCAATTAGTATTGAATGATTAGAATCACGATAGGAGCGCTCACAACATCAAGCCTCATTTTCTTTCTTTTTCGTGTGTGAGAGAAAGATGGCATTGAATTTAACTCGGGTGGCCGGCAGAACTAATGTCGAAAGGGCAATGAACAATGAACGGGCCACACGGTAGGGAATTTGTTGTATTTGTCTGATAGCCGCTACCCCGCACTACCACTCCAATCGCAATCCTATGAGCATTCCCCCATCCATTGGCACGTTGCTCCCGGCATATTAATTGCCCTATTGCGACCAAAGTGTGGGATTATTATGCGCGGACTTGATAGTCGCTCGTTGCCTGGAGGACAATGCCATTGCGCCGCTCTCTGGCTGTTATGAGCAACCACTGATGGCCACCACTTCCAGATCGGAGAGCAGCCCATGGACGATTCCACAGCCACCGTAGCGGCTACATCCACAGGCTTCTTTCTCTCCCTCGCTCCATGTGTGGCGTAGTGTGCAGGGCGAATCCCATCTTTCCTTCATACAGATACTAAGAGCAAGTGTCCTCGGTCTCTAGAAGATTTAGAGGCCATTGCTCCAAACGGATAGAGAAAGACAATCGCCCCCAATGATCTCATCCTTGTAGCTCAACCTTTCCCTGGGTTTAAGGACTTAGGGCTAGTTTGGTTGGGTGTAGTGGGGTGTAGTTTAGTGAGTTCGCAATGCAAAAATGTACATCAAACACGCACTTTGTCATCTGACTACACCCTACCAAACGAGCCCTTAGTTATTACATGTTGTAACGACTTCAGGATTAGAAATCTACAAATTTCTTGATTTTCCAAAAAAAATCATTGGAAACCTTTTTCGGGGGTTTTATGTCTCGAACGCTTGTGAGGGGCAGCCTCCCCTAGACCACCGTCGTAGAGGGCAGTGAAAACCCTCCATCAGGGGCCCACGCCCTCAGACCCTAACAGTGCTACGGCCAACCCGTTGGAAAGTTCCTTTCTTCTTGAGTCCACCCACAACCACTTCTTTGATTTTCATGCTTGGTGTGAGGGGGAGTAAAAAGGAGTGACAGTATCAGGGTGGATGAGAGAGATGATATATATTATTCCAGGCTATTCTAATTTTCAAGGAGTTGTGCATTCTTCAGCATATCAGTTCTTATGATGCCTTTGTAGCGTCTCATTCCCACTAAGCATGGTGTATCTTTCAGCTATTTCCGGTGCATCATTGGTGTATCTCTTTCCCAATGACACTTTGCTTTTTCATGTTCGTGCCATGATATCTGCATGGGCTGGTTGTCTGCACATATTTAAGTTGGCCACCACTTCCATTTGATATTAAAGGATCTCAATTGCAATACTTGGAACAAATATGGATGCTCCATCCTCTTCTTTCCTTCGGTGTTAATGTTGAGATGGTTGTTTGCTCTTTCAGCTCGTCATTAACTAGTGTGCAAATACTAAACCTACAAGGTCGGTTTCATCATAAGTTTTCTCTTCACGGAGCTAAACTATTTGTCTTCTCCAAGTTGCATAAGTTGTTCCTAAAGTGACGAGATGGCACTTCTGGTGGTCTATTTAGATTTTCCTTGATGGCATCTTTCATTTATGACAAGCCCCCTAGATTCACGTGACAGATTTATGGATTCAGTATGGCATACATCAGCACCTCATCATGGTTGTGTTCATGCCATGTTCAGCATGCATGTGGTCTACTATACTTTGGTCTAGTTGGCTACACTTCTTAGACAATTTGAAGATACCTCTATTGCTACATCATGGGAGGTGTTGAATGAGTTTATCCTAATCACACATTCTTTTTGGGTGAAGATGGTGTAGTCGTGGTGCTTTGATCGTCTGTGGCAGATTGATGGTGGTAAGTCTTTGTTTTGGCGCTTGGATTCCAACTACTAGTTCTTCATTTCATATGTAATTCAGAAGATCTTCTCCAAAGCTTGAGAATTTCTATCCTATACAACACAACTTCAAAAGAGGTGTCATCATATGTTTTTATTAGTCGGAGAGTAGTGTTTGAGGGGGAGTGAAAATTCTTGTATGGGAGACATTTTTACTTCTTATTTGTCGTATCATCTGGTTGAGTTTTGTATGTCAAAGTTGGATATGTGTTTCAACCATACTCCAGGTTGAGGGGGAGTGTGAGATGTCAGAAAGTATTATTAGTTAATAGGTTCATTTGTGATAAGAGCCTACTTGTCTTGGCCCAATAGGGTTATGTTTGCTTCTTGGTAATTGCCTCCCATAGTATGGGTGTGGGGGGGAGGAGGATTGTTGTGCATTTTTTCATTTTTCATATGCAGCAGATATCAAAATATGTATGTGTACTTGCAATTAGATGATAGGAATACAATAAATAATAATGTTGATTTGCATTGTTATTGTATCTTATTTGAGTCATAACTTAACCTAGATGAACTGATAATATATTGGTGACTGAATAATGTTAGTAATTCTAAGTGAACGTTCAAAATCTATCATCTGAAAGTAGTAACCAACCAAACAACTAGCTACTTGGAAGCCCAGTGCAGATATGGAGGCCACATTAGTACCCCACGCTAACCTCTTGGGATAGTTGGTGAAAAACTTGTTACTCGTCCAATCTAGCAACCATAGCAGGAACGTTAATGATTTAATTTCATAGATGACACACTTCCACACCTAAAACCCGTCGAGGTGTTCTAAACCTCCAGCTGAGAAAAAAGCATGGGCCTGACCTCATACCAATCCGTACTGATCTCAACTTATCAACCATTCAAGAGATCCCAGAATCAATCTTGATATGAGCTTGTAATACCCCCACTTCTAATATCTAGAGCACGCTGACTCTTAGCGCATGTCACCCTGACGGCGCCGATCTCCCTCTGGCAGCCGCTCTCCGCTCCCTACGCGGCCAGCTCTGCCCCCTCACGCGGCAACAGGCCTGGCGAACCTCTTTTCACCTGCGTGTTGCCATCGGGATCCCACTCCTCACGGACGAACCCGCGCTTGCGTCTCCACTCCTTGCGATCTTTGTGCGTGTGCTGCTCTGGCCGCCACCATCTCCCTCCTCTCCAACGAGGATTGCATAGGATAGTCTCCTCCAATAGCGGTTACTGACGGTGCCGATCCCTCAGGCGGTCGTCTCCGCTCCCTCCCGCGGCCAGCTCCGGCCCCTCACGCGGCACCCTCACGCGGCAACAGGTCTGGCGAATCCCCTTCTCACCAGCGTGACGGCAGGAGATTTGGCGTCCCAGATAGAGCAGTGACAGCGCTGAACCCTGAGAACCTCGTCTAGCAGGCAGACACGAACAGGGAGAGCGAGTGGCGCCGAAGGAAGGAGAACTGTAGGGGAGACGGTCTTGCAGGGTTGTTGTCGGATGATGTCTTTACCAAGCCACCTCTGACACAATATTCTGGCCCTTTTGCAACTTCTTACGGCTGCCTCCTGGGTAGCAGCAGGAAATAGAAGGCTGCGTTGATTCTACGGGAGACAACCAGGAGTCATGTTTGATCTAGAAGGAGAAATTCCCAGCGCACATGCAGATTATGTTCGTCAACGGCGATCCGTATGCACGAAGCCGGTAAGAGGGACTCTGTATTGTCCACTTAAAGATTTGCATTGTTGTCCGGACGGTAGAGAAGGAAGCAAAGGCTTCACACGCCTGATCTCTCATTTCAAAAGTGCACACCTGTGCAGTGAAGAGCGCGGTACCAAGTTGTGAGAAGCGATTCGGTATGACTATGGTTTATTCCTTCCTGTAGATGAGACTTTGAGGCTCCTTGATCAGTGGTTGTGTGGGAAGTGCATGAAGATACAAGCAGCGAGTCGTGCCTACCGTCATGATGATGGTATTGTTCGGGTCACTAATGATACAGGGCAGATTGTAAATCGCATTGTATGCATCTTAAAGCCTCACCCAAAGGGGCTTGAGGTCTTTACTGTTACAAGATTGGTCCCGAATGCTGAGCTTCAGGATCGGGTCTTTAGAGCAACTATTACCACAGTGAAGAGCATTCCACATAGTTGTCGACTTGCTTTTTCTCAAGCTTTAAAGACATCTCTATACAAAGTGATCGCTGATCCAGGATCCATAGCTGCTTGGGTGAAACTATTGCTTCTTCCACGTTGTACTCTGCAGGTGTTCCGTCCTCAAAACAGACGGGACAGCAAATCTGGCAACTGAAAGTCATTACAACAACGTTTTATTCTTAGCTCACTTTCTACATGGGGAGAAGTTGATGGTTTTGCTAAGCTAGTGGACAAAGTGTTGGACCCTCATGGACCCGAGGTTACGGACCACGATGGTGGTAACTCTAAGGAGGAGGATAATAAAGTAAACCCAAACATTAGGCAGTGTCTCCGTAAGGTTGCAGATGGACATTTCACAGCAGCGGTTAAAGTGTTGTTTTCATCAGGCGTGGCTCCGTACAACGAAGATACCATAAAGGTGTTGGAGGCTAAACACCCTTACAAGTCACCTCCTTCCATGTCGAATACTCTATTTTCTAAAGCTCCCCTAGTAGCGGATGTTGACACTGTTCTTGGATGCATCAAGTCTTTCCCTAAAGGGACTTCGTGTGGCAAGGATGGTCTGAGAGCCCAACACATCTTTGATGCTATGTGTGGAGAGGGGTCTGTTGTAGCCACTGATCTCCTATGTGCCATCATTCTCGTGGTTAATTTATGGTCGGTGGGAAGGTGTCTCTTGTGTTTGGCAGAGTTTGTAGCTTCTGCACCGCTACTTAAGTCAGATAATGGTATACGCCCAATCGCAGCCGTATCTATATGGAGGCGTCTGGTGTCCAAAGTTGCTACGACAGGAGTGAGTAAAGATATGGCCAAGTATCTCAATGACTTCCAGTTTGGAGTGGGCGTATCTGGTGGAGCAGAGGCCATTTTACACAGTGTGAATAGGGTGTTGAACGCACAGCATAGCAATGGTTCTTTATCTATGCTTACAGTTGATTTTTCTAACGCGTTCAATCTGGTCGATAGGTCCGCCTTACTCCGCGAGGTGAGGACAAAGTGCCCATCTATTTCTTTATGGGGGGAGTTCTTGTATGGACAGGCAGCAAGGTTGTACCTTGGAGACAAATACATATGGTCAGCTACTGGGGTGCAACAAGGTGACCCTTTAGGCCCGCTTCTTTTTTCGCTTGTTCTACATTCTCTTATCCATCATATCAGGGACAAGTGTCAACTTCTTCTTCATGCATGGTATCTTGACGATCGGACAATCATTGGGGACACATCAGAGGTGGCTAAAGTTCTAGATATCATTCAGCGACACAGACCAGATCTGGGTTTGATTTTAAATATCCGGAAAACTGAGTTGTATTGGCCTACATGTGATGGTAAGAAGCTTCAGAAAGATTTGTTTCCGTCAGATATTGGGAGGCCTCTGTCTGGGGTGAAGTTGCTTGGTGGAGTTGTTAGTAGAGACCGGGATTTTATTGAGAGGTTGGCTATGGAGAGGGCTTGCAAGGCTGTTGAGTTGATGCATCTTCTTCCTCAGTTGGGTGATCCTCAGAGTGAGTTCCTTTTGCTCCGGTCGTGTATGGGTATCTCAAAACTCTTATTTGGCCTGAGGACTTGTCAACCTATGTACATGGAGAAGGCAGCATCATGTTTTGACAGAGGCTTACGTGGGTCTATAGAAGACATTGTAGTCTATGGAGGTCCCTTTTTTGGAGACCTCTAATGAAGGATGGCTTCATTGCCCATTCGGCTTGGAAGCTTGGGACTATATTCAGCAGCTGAGGCTTCTTCGTATGCTTTTGTGGCATCTAGGGCCCAATCTTGGGTGCTTCAGGATCACATCATGCGAGGTAGCGGAATTCACGGTATGGACCATGATTTTGATTATGTTGTAGATTGTCTTCGTGCCATGATACCCTCTTTTTATCTTAGTTGTTTTTCTAAAAAGGAGATTGTCCCCCCAAAAGCCCAAAATGCTTTGGCGAGTGCTCTTTTTAATAAAATAATTGAGGACATGGAAGTTAAATTTGACATGACCATTAGACATAAAGCCGTTTTCAAATGTCTACAAGCTGATCACGCTCAAGATTTTCTCCTTGTTATTCCAATAGATGGACTTGGTCTGCATATGTCACCGGTGGAGTACCGTAGTATCTTAAAATACCGTCTGATGATCCCTCTATTTCCAGCGGATGAGATTGTCCAGTCTGTTGTAAGGCATGTTTGGACACTTTTGGAGAACATGCAGGTCATTGCAGAGAGCTTCTAGGTTTTAAGTACATACATGATCTTGTTAGAGATTTTCTCTTTGATGTACTTAGACATGCAGGTATTGCTGCTAAGAAAGAGGCGCCTGTGAATTTTTTAACTAATCCACAAGAGGGGAGATCGACACTTAGGCCTGCTGAAGTCTTGATTTTTGGGTGGATAGGAGGGAAACATGCATGTGTAGATCTTACAGGAGTTTCTCCACTGGTGGGATTGAGGAGTGGAGCTTCTACAGCGGGACATGTTGCCCTTAAAGTTGCCTCAGCCAAAGTGGGTAAGCATGAGAAAGCATGTATTTAGAATCAACATGCCTTTATCCCATTTGGATTTGATACTTTTGGATTCTTAGCACCAGAAGTTGTGGAGCTTCTAAAAAGAGTCCAAAAAGTTATGAATAGTAATGTTATGGCTCCCAAGTATATGGATGTTGTATTTCTAAGGATTGGATTTGCTATCCAAAAAAGACTAGCGGCGCAGCAGCTTGTTGCCCGCTTGTCCTCTTCTTCAATGAAAATCCTATCTATTTTAATTTAATTAAAAAAATCATGGATTTTTCACATGGAAGCGGTCCACGAGATGAACAAGATGAGAAGGATTCTACTCATCAGCACTATGCATCATCAGATTGAGACTTATGTAAAATTAAAGTATAAAGAGTTTAGCATTTCTCCTAAACCTGGTTCGTCGGTCCCGTCTGGGCAGTCGCAGAACCCATCGTTCAGGCGTTTCTTCTGAAATGAGCCGGACCCGTCCCGGCAAGCAATTACGTCTGCAGAAAAGTACTCCACATCTGCAAGTTTCCCTCGCTCGATCAGCAAAATAATAACCCCATAGTTCAAGAGGATGAAGTTGAACGAAGAATAATAGTTCAGGAGCAAAGAGATTGTTATCCATTTGAATTCATTGAAGACTTCATGCAGATCAGTACCGACCTTGTGGGGCGACTCCGAGTAAGGAAGACCCGAGAAGCGCCCACGAGGCTGGAACTCGAGGTGAGGCCACAAGAAGGATTGCTCCGAGAACGTAGAGCGTCAACCCTTCCATTCAGGAACTTTGACGTGAGCCAGTGCGGTCTAGTCTTCTGTTAAAAGGTATTTTGTCCAAAAGAAGAAGAAAATCAATTGTCGCCCTCTGGCCCAAAATCAAATATAAAAGAAAAAATTCCTGCTGTTCGGTTGAAAGATCGCCCAGGAGTGATTGCTGAAGCCCTTGTTAGGGACGAGGAGGGGTTCAGGTCCGGACGAGTTGTCAAATTAGATCATAGTTAGTTGGGTAGCTGTCGTTTTCGGTCGGGTTTTGCCTGTGTTGTTTTTCTGGCTTAGTATATTTTCCTTATGTAATCAATGTTTTGGTCGCCAAGGATAGGACGGGACAAATAAGATGCCTCCCGACTTCATCAAAAAAGAAAATATAAAAGAAAAGATTAATTGTCATATTTTTTATAATGTTATCATATTCTATTAGATAAAAATAGATTTCTAAGGGGAAATATGAGGCCCGTTGTTTAAGGACTATTATACCTCAACCACTTTCAGATTTAAGGAGGAATAAGGCTTCCCAAGAAAACGAGCATAGATTTTTGTGATTCTATAAGAAATTCTACCAAGTTTGTCCAGACATAATCTATTCTTATTAGGAAGGGGGAGGTAGGTGATGAAGTAAGATGGTATATATGGAGGGACGGCCCTTGTAAGAAGGACACATCATGTTAGGGAAAGGGAAGAACTAGCCCAACTTGTGAGCTTGGTTTTAAAATTTTCAATGATTGGTTCAAGATGGTGGATTTGAGAAGTGTAGGGGGTAGGGGTAAATTTAGGTATTTAATAGGAAAGATACCCAAATTGTATTGAAAGGATATGGTTACACGTATTACGATTATTGGGCATTATGTTTGAACTTAGAAGGAATTTCTAATAGTTCATCTTGAGGCAAGAAACATGTTGGAAGATGGACATAATACTTTTACTATTGATAATGTTTTGACATATGGATTGAATGAAAAAAGGGTGTTGTCTGCAAAGAGAATAGAGTTACCAGTAACTTCATCATTTATGGTAATTGAATCGATCAATTGAGCTTTTGTAGTTGTGAAGAGAAATTCTTATTGTGATGAATCAGAGTTACAAAAAGTCATATAAAGCCTTGTCTCAAGGTATGATGTACCAGAGACCACAAAATAATGTAAACTAGACTAATACTAATGGGCATGAGGAGAGTAAGCCCAATTAGCTAATAAAAGAGAGAATGAATAACAAAAAATACCACCAATGGTCCCCCTCAAACTGGAGAGTACACATCTTCTGTTCCCAGCTTGCCACACATATAGGAGAACGATGAAGGTGGAAGATGCTTGGTGAAGATATTAGTAGTTTGTTGTCCTATCTTTACATATGGTGTAAGGATCTTCTTGTCACGAATCATGTCTCTCACAAAGTGGCAGTTAACCTCAATATGCTTGGTAAGTTCATGAAAAATTGGATTATTAGCTATATGAATAGATGTTTCATTATCGTTGTAAGGACCCTAACCTAAGTTTTGGGGTAACCCTATTTTATTTGGCTTAATCATGTGCTTAGAACTTTTCTCTAATCTTTTCAGATGTGATTAGAGCTTATGGAGAGCTTAAGTTTCAAGTTTGAGCCTGTTTGAATGGTGTTTATGCTTTTTGTGCTAGTTTTGGTGCAAATTGCAATTTACTCTATATAGGGGGTTGATGTGCAATTTTCCACCTCTAGATTGTTCCTTCTCTCTCATGGATTCATGATAGAGAGTGTGGTTCTTTGGGGCACTTTGTTTGACCCTTGGTTGAGTGGTCTCACCCTTAGTGGTGATTAGGGTTTTCTAGGGTTGGTGTGCTTTGATCTTGTGACCTTTGCTGGTTTGTCTCAACCTAGGTCGCGACCTAGGGTTTGTTGAGGGGGTGTCCCGATTGAGATACTTCCCCTTGGTGTGGTGGTTGTGACCAAGGTTGTCTTGGGTAGAGACAAAAGCTTGGAGAGGTGTGTTTCGGCCTAGGTTGCTTGTAGTGGTCTTGGTGTCGCGACCTAGTGGTGTTGTTGGGGTGTGTTGCGACCATGGAGCCCCCTTGGTGTGTCGCGGTCGCGACATAGAGGGTGGAGTTGCTTAGATGGTCGATATACTACCTATAGTGTATCACCATGTCTTGCATGTCATGTTTGAGTGGTTGCGTGTGGATGCATGTTGGTCTTTTGCAATGATAAGTGTCCCTTGGGTTCCTTAGTGTGTTGACACCTCACCCTTTTCTCTCTGTCTCATCTCCATCTATATAACCCCTCATCCCTTCTTTCTTGCAACCCTTTCATCAATCTATTTCTTCATCCTTCTTTACTTGTTCTTGGAGCTTGGTGGAGCAAGGAGGTTTGTCCTTGGAGCTTGAGGAACCAATCTCTTCTTGCATGCGGAGGTGGTGGTGATCTGAACTCTTCTCCCATCTTTGGTAAGTGTTTACCTTCTAAGTTGATGTTTCTTTGATCTCCTATCTTCATCTCCTTCTCTTTTCTCAGCCTTAGACCATGGTTCTCTCGTAGTGGTCATTTGGGAGAGAGACTCCTCATCACAAGGGTCATAGACCATGTCTTGCCAATGTAGACCCAAGTGTGAAGAGAATTTCTCCTCTATTTTCCCCTTTCTCTTTGGTTTGGCCAAGATCTTCTTTGCTTCTTTCCTTAGGCTAGGTTTGACCTTGGTGTCTTCTTGTTCTTGAGGTGCTCTTGTGGATGAGTGTGGAACTTTTGGTGAAGCTTCTTCAACCCTTGGATCATGTGTTTGGAGTTCTTGGTGGTGATCATCTTAAGGGGGGTTATATAACACTAAACCTACTCTATTATTGCACTTCCTTATACGTTTTGTTACTGGCCGGTTTTTCTCTCAAATGCTTCTTCTTCATGCTTATTCTTAGTGGTAATCTCTAGACCTTGTTTCGTAAGGTTATCTTGCTTGGTCTGGAAAGCAAACTGAAACCCTAATCTTTTGTACCCATTTTGGTAGATGATGTGTTATGAAAGCTTTTCTTTATGTCTTGCTATCTACCTTTCTCTCATGCATAATGTTCATGTACTTAGAGGTTGGAGGGATGTTAGGTTCGGTTTTAGTTAACTTGAAGATGGTTTTCTCTTCCTTGGTTAAGGTTCCTCCTTGATAGTTTCTTGACCCATGACTTAGGGTTTTGGTGACCGGTTGTATGTGACCTTTTCTTCATGATAACTATGATTTCACCTTCCGTTTCAGTTATGTACTGGCAACCTAGGTGGTGCATCTTGGGATGTCGCAACACTCCCTTCATGAAGGTCGCGATCTTGATAGCTTTTGGGTCGATATACTCCTTTGAGGTTGAGTTCAACCTAGTGATGTTAGGTTAAGACCCATGGTGGGTGGTGGGTGAGTCACCCTTGGTGTTGGACATGCCTTGCTTGAGTTGAGACTCACCCTAGAGAGTAGGATCATGACCATGATGGTCTTGGGTCACGACATAGGTTGAGGTCGTGACATAGTTAGGGGTCGAGACACCTTTTGGACGAGATACTTTGTGGAACCCTAACCCTAAGTATCGCGGGCGCGACATGGTCTAGAGGTTGAAGGTTGCCACATGAGATAGATGGTTGAGGCACATGAGGGTCGTGGTTGTGACATGGACCATAGTGGGTGGTTGCAACCTATGTGGTTTTTTGGTCAACATAGGGTGATGGTAGGTGGATAGGAAACGAATGTAAACCCCTAATGATAACCATATGTGTACGATACATAATCCATATACAATGTTTGTTTAGAAAGCCATCTAATCAACTCTATGATTCTTCTTAATCCTTATACACTCGAAGATGAGGGAAGGTGATGGTTCTAGGGTTGATGGTTGAACCTAGTCTTGTAAACCCTAATCGATTAAAAGGAAATCCTAACTCTAATAATAATGAACGATGATCTTGCTTGTTCCTCTATCATGAAATAATTATGATGTTATGTGATTGCCTCTCTTTCTTATCTAACCATGTAGGTATTATGGGCTAGATAATCATAACTAATGCATGCTATGATGGTTATGATGTGACACATGTTGAATATGCCCTTGTAAGGCATGTTGAGGCACTTGTGATAAAGGAATAATGTGAATGGGTCCTATGACCTGGAAATGACTTGTCATTTAAGAAGAGATGGCTTTTCCCAATTATGAGTTGAGGGATTGGTGTCCCATGATGTGGATGTCCTTGTTGATGATGGTATAAATAGCAATAACACATGCATCTTGTAGTGGTAGTGTAACAAGATAACACTCGATACATTTTATATCTTCTGGAGTTATGTTATATCCTTACTTTTGTAGAACTTGTTCTGGCTTATGCTAAAAGGATTTAAATAAACTTAACTAATCAAGTGGAATTTGATCATGTAGTTCTTCCCTGTGCCATAGATCCATCTCAGTGTCAGCACTTGCTGGATGGTGAAGCAGGCCTTCCCCTAGAGGAAGTCTGGGATCATATACTATTGAGTATATGCATTCAAAGGATTGGCTGTGGGCCATACCTTGGCAGGAGCACGGTTGCAGGTTGTAGCTCAGTGAGATGTTACTTATGATGTTTCACAGGATTGGTTGTAGGCCATACCCTGGTATGAGTGAAGCTATGGGTTGTAGCTCAGTTTTACTAACGTCGTGACCAGTACCAAGGCAGGGTAGGACTTTCACTATTGACTATATGTCACATGTTGCAGTTGACTAGTATGTCTTTGTTTTGCACTCGTGTATTGACCACGAGGTTTGGTGAGGCTGTGGATTCCGGATTTGCCATGGACCTTGTATGGCACCGATTTTGACTTAGTAGTGATCAGTTGGAATTGGGTGGTATGACTCAAATCCTCGGGGCATAATAAAATATGTAATCAGTCATGTAGTGCATTTGATTAGGATCAAATATGAGAACATTGGTTGCAAACCTGCCTTGCTTTTGTACATGCTAGTTGGCAAAAAATATACATGTTCTTTGTATTCCTTCTTAAATTGTTGATTATTCTACTATTCAGTAACAAGTGCTAGTATTGTGTAAGTTGTTTGAATCATTAGTTACTTATCATTTAGTTGAACCTACTCATCTTTCTTAGCTATGCACATACTTGTTTTAATATCTATGTTATAATAGTGTTGGTGGAGAGTTATATCTCCCACTAAGATTTAGAATCTCACCCTGTGGGTTTCCCACATCTTTTTAGGTGGACGTGCACGGGGAGGTAGAGATCGTGCAACAGTGGTTGAGTAGCAGCAAGAAGGGCAGTAGTTGATAAGGTTGGAAGTGTTGCTGGTGGTCCTTTTATTGTTAGAGTCCTAGAGTCATCCCTGTACACTCATGTCTTTGGGATAGTTTTTGGGTGTATTTTGTAGACGTACTTTCGATACACAGTTGGCTTGTGTGCCTTTTTCATGTACAAATACGGTGGATATATATATATATAATATGTTTGGGATATGTTTTCTTGTAACAGGTTGATGGCATACTTGGTAAGCACTTTGTGACATGAAATGACTCATATGTAAAGGTTTTACTATTTGGGAGTTTAATGATGGTTTTAATTTCCAGTATTTTTCTGGTAATCTATTTGTTTAAGTTTAGTTTCCGCGGTTAGTTTTTTAGTTATCTTGTGTTTTGTGGCATGGGGAATTACAATCACACTTGAGAGCTACTGGAGAAGAGAGAGAAAAGATTGATTCTCAAATAATATGTGTCACCATTGAATTTCATAGTAGGAGTGTGCCATGGGATGATATTCTGCCTCAGTACTGGAAAAAACCACAACACATTGTTTTTTGCTCCGCCAACTAATAGGATGACCTCCCAAAAGAATATAGAAACCAGAAGAGATCTCCTGTCATTCACATCTCCAGCCCAATCAGCATCTGCATAGCATTCAAAAGAGATATCTGGAGATTGTGGTTCTTGTAAAGGAGATGTTACAACCCCAATTTTACATATGTTTTCATAATTGAAATGTAATGATTTTATGAATATGTACTTAATTGAAAAGGTTGTATGCTTTGCTTCAAAGGATGGATTTATTTGCAATTATCCCTTTAATAGGAATTTTTTGGTTCCTATTATTATGTTAATCCAATAATGGATATAAAAGAGAAGAAAAGAAGAAAAAGTCCAAATAATGGAGAAAGATACAAGATAATGGATATTAAGAAAAATATTTATGAGAAATACATGGAAATCTCTAGTAAGTGGCATTGATGGCCACAATTGATTATATTTCATTTACATGTGATTAATAATGGGAAGAGTAATCAAAATAAAGAATATAGGAAAAGAGGAAAGAGAAAATATATGTTTTAATGCATAATATATGCTTTATAAATCTTTGACTTGCACCTGAAGAAAAGGAGTTATTTATTTTGAGTTTCGGCTTCAAACTTGGAATATAAGTAGGTTAAGTATTTATAGACTTTCCCTTGAAATTTGGGATTATTTGGATGTACAGTTTAAGAGATATGGATTTTCGAAAATCCCTAAAATAAATGGATCGCGCGAGCTTATGACCGTGGGATCGAGATCTGATGATCAGGAGATCATCACCTACCTCGGGACAGATAACGAAAATCGGGAATGTGGAGCAGAGTTTTCCAAATCAGATTTCTTACACTTGAGTGCACAAGCAAACTTGGAAACCATCCAACTGGATTCGTGAGATGTTTGCGGCCATACCTACCCTAGGTTTTGCCTGTCTTGGGGGGTCTAGAAGAATCCCCTAAAAACATGTGTTCTCGCCGGCTGTGCGCCATAGCCACGGGTTATAAAAGGGGGTGTAACCCCTATGTGAGACTACGTACTGCTCCGCGAGATGCTATAGAACCTATAGACCGAGTACCATCCACCAATTTCCCCTCTCAGACCTCTCTTACACCCCAGACCTCCCTGGTTTGCCGCCGAAGATCCCTTCTTGTCGTCCCAGCAGCTCTAGCATGAATCGAGGCAATGGTGGCATGATCTGAGTTTGGGGAAGGAAGACGCAGGCGAGGACCACCTTGCTTTACGCCCAGGACTAGCTCATCGCGGGGTCAACTGTGGAGTTGACTGCGGACTGGCTCTGTTCTGCGCGGAAGCACCGTCGCGAGGAAGGAGACGGAGCAGGCCGTTTTGACGCTTCTGCCTCGTTTGTGTGAAGCCTGAAGCCGGGGTGGATATAAGGGCAAAAGTGGGAAAATCATTCGTCCAGGCTAGAGGCTCATATAGAGCGGGCTGCCTATGTTTCTGGCCTTGATTCACTATTCGCTACTCACATGGAAAAGAACAATAGGGGCCGGATTGCTGACATGGCGGCATCTCATTGGCTGAGGTAATCTAATCTTGCAAAAATCATAGAATTTGCTAGGTTGCTTATTATAAGACATGTCATATATGAAAATTAATTAGGAGAACACAAGGATTCCAATAAAAATATAATTAGGATCTGAATATTCTTCTAATTCGAAAGGTACACAAAGTTAGTACTTTAATGCTTTAAATGAATCAAAACCCTAGTTTTTTATTAAGGATGAGTTTAAGGAACTAAGTTAATGTTATTAATAAAAGATTAGATTGTTGGACATAAAAGGAGTAGTTAGATATAAAAGTGTAATCTTTATGCATAGTTGGCTTAATTTAGGGTTCCATGTACATGAATATGCATAAATGGGCTTAGAAACCCTAATTTATGTTGATATGAATTTTGATGGTTTTAATTGTACAAACCCATAAATAAAACAGAGACATGATGATTCTAAGATAATTTGAGTATAAAGATTCTAATTGTGGATAAATACCCTTAATTTAGTAATTAGGGTTTTCTAGTGGATTAATGTGAAATTAGTGATAAATATAGTTCATATATGAATTGAACTATAAGGAAATATGAGTTGTTAATTTGAAAGAAGCCGAATATGATAATTTGGCTTATGATGTTGAAATTAGTTTTTGTGAACTAAGAGAGCATTAAATGTGATAAAAGTATTATGGAGGCTAAAACCCTACTAAAACCCTAAAGTTGGCCTAGAAATCCTAAAGTGGAATCTAAGTCGATCTTGAGAATGTTTTGAATAAAACAATGACACTTGGACGTTATGCATTAATTTTAGGATATTGATGATTGCTTGATTGTTCTTGAATATTCTTTCTTGGACATCAAGTTACTCTGGATCAGGTATGTGGTTACGTTTATGGTTAATCGCTTTAGTTTCACGGTGATTCCCGGATGTTTTATCGGTTGCCTGAAAATAACTGCTTGGATGACTTTGATTTCATGCAACTATAAAGTGACTATGATTATCACCTAAAATGTGTATACATAACTAGCTCAGATTCTAGTCCTCCTCTGTGGCTTTGCTAATGATGAAAAGGGTAACCTAGTATAGGGCCTACTTGTTAAGTAGGACATCAGGTTATCATGAGTTAGGAATTGGGCTACCCACTTGTAGTGCCATACGACTCTTTAGCACACCATGAGTTAAGGAGTGGGCTACATATGGGTAGTGCCATGCACCTCAACCCTAGAAACTGATTTACCTATTAGGTAGGATCATGAGGGGTTTAATGGGGATCTACCATAAGGAAGGTAGCATCCATGTCCACTGTAGGGATAGAGCAGAGGCTAAGGTATGTATGGATTGAGCAGTTATGCTTAAAACGTAAAGTTGTTTGTTAAATCCTAATTGCTTACAATATGTTGTTACAGTTAATTGCATGATTATTGTTTCCCCCACATACCAGCATATTCATTTATGCTGACCGAAATTTTGTTTGTCGGCATTTCAGGTACAACATTGAAAAGGACAAACAGTAAAGTGGCATATTGTGAAATTAAGAAATAAAGTGCAAGGAGGATTAGTTAGAATAGAGTCCAGAGGTGGATCGAAGTTAGATATCCAAGTTTTTGAAAAAGGTATGCAAAGTTTTATTTTTATTCCAGCTTTCAGTATAGTCTTGGTAGAATTTAATGATTATTATTGATTATTTGTCGAACCATTGATCCGGAGAATTTGGGATAACGGCTCTGACCTCTTGGTCTCCCTTAATTGGGGGTTACCGGGAGGCGGGTTCGTTACATTTGGTATCAGAGCATTGGTTCCTCATTTAATATTTAGTAATTATTAAATTTTACAAATTCCATAGAACCGAGGGCATTATTAGAGGATTTTCCGAAAGACAGAGGTGTCTAGAAAAGGATCACGTCCGGGGGCTGGCAATATTTTTCTCCGCACCACTAGTAGGAATACGTGGACTCCCGGATCTGTGTGACTACCTGGCCAATGTCTTAGGATCTACTCAAAATAAGACACCTTTAGGAATCTCTCATCTATTTTCATCCCTTCTCAACCCTAATTCTATTAGGATTATAAGGTTTAGGGTTTTCTCTCTCTTCCTCACCCTCTTGAGGTTAGGGTATGCATGATAAGGTTAAAGAATCCTCCACCAAAATTAATAAAAAGCATGTAAATAAGATGTCATGAACATAAGCTTAATAGTTTAAGCGTAAACTAAAGAATAGTTACATGCTTAGGTCATATGACATGTGTTGTCATGCCCTCAGGAGAGACCTGAGGTTAGACCTTCTTGTCTGGAGGATGAGGAGAGAGTTGGTCTGGGAAGCAAAAACCTCCATTAAAGGTAGAGACCTGGCGCATCCTCTGAGGATGATGCTAACCCTAACCCTAAGTGCTGGTTAGAGAGGGATGACACGATGAGTTAGATGTCATGGTAGACCATATGTGTGGGTGGACATGCTTTTGGTTTGGATACCCATGATGATATGAGCCATGTGAGGTTGGATGACCTTGTACCTTTGGCGACCCAACCCTGGGAAGGGTCGTGCATGTTAGGGTGAAGGATAACTCCTTCATTGATAAGGTTGGTGATGACCATATAGAAACCCTATGAGCATATATGAGCATGGCAAGTTTCACCCAAAGTACGTCAGTAGGGCAACAGTAGGCTAAAACCATGGCCAGGAGAGTATGATGGATAGCTTATGAGATGAGCATAAAGAGCTATAGATAATCTGGAGCAAACATGGGTTCCACCCATGTAGTTGTATGATGTGAGCTTGATCCACCTTCGAGAGAGGACCTCTAGTAGTAAGGTTGTTATAGGGTTAGCTCTAGAGAGAGAGAGCATGACCCAAGCAAGAAGGTTGGAAGCTTAGACTCCGAGATATGAGGAACAGTGGGGAGTTGAGGATGATGTGACCTAAGTGGACGATTGGGGTTGCCTCGTGCAATGTCCTTGTAGTTTCTTGGTTGTCTTTAGAAGAGATAAACCCTAGAAGAAGGATGAGGCTGCTAGTACCTATGTGTAGATAATATAGGTGCTTATCTTCTAAGGATAGGAAGAAGAGTTCCTTAGACCTTGAGGAGGCTTAGTAACAAGTTGTGAGGCCTTATACCTAGTCGGCAATCCTTGATGAGGACTCAACTCTGAGGTGTTGTTCAATTGGAATGATAATAGGATGTGCACGCTATACCTTATACATGCTTGGTTCGTGGTTACAGGGTTGAGCATGCAGTTGGACATTAGAAAGGTGAACCTAGGGTTCCTAGACCTAAGAGGGGAAGTAGTAGTGTTTGGTGTACCTGATGTTCATGATGAGATTCGAGTTTCCATAGATCTAAGCATGGCACTCCTCATGTTTAGAGGAATGAGAACCCTTAGATTAAGGTATGTTTGATGAACCCCTCACATCTAAGTTGGTGACATGGGCAGGTATGTTTTTGGTCAAATGTTGAGGAATGAGAACAAGTATGACCTATCATGAAGACCTAGCATGGTTTAGTAGGTGGTCTGCTTGCTGGCTACGTGTCTTGGTATCTTGCTAGGGTCAAGCATGCTCATGTGGATATAAACCTGAGACGTAGGGACGTTGTGACCTTGTTCCTATCAAGATGTAGTTTTCTCCCATCCTGGGAGAGGGACCCTTCTGTAGGGTATGGATCAGCTTTTGTTGGGTTAAGGAAACCCTAAGAGGTCTCATAGAATCTTGAGAAGCTAAGTGGAGAGTACATAGTATAAGAGTGAACCTGTAGACCCATAGATGATCATCTCGTAGTGCATGTGGATGTGTTACCATGGAGGTAACCGGTATGGGGCCTGACCGAGGTAGATAGGTCGCCATGACCCCTATGAAAGGACGTAAGTCAGACCATGAATGCCATGAGAGATGATGGAGACTTGGGTAAGGTTTCAAGTTGGATATGTACTATGTTAGAATCCTAAGTCTATCCTAGGGTCAGGTAGGGGTAAGACCGATGGAAGTAGGAGTTGCCTAATTCCCTAGTTGCACATAACCATAGGGTCGGGAGGTAACAACTATCATTGTCTGAGGGCCATGGGTTAGGAGATTGATCACCTTCATGAACTCATGGGACCCAAAGGACAGATGAAGAGGGCACTCTCTGATGCATAAGGGAAGAGGGATGAACCCAAAAGTGCCGGCACCCTACAGACCTAGAGGAGATGACCAAGGATGGTGTGTGGACCCTAGTGGGTTCGAGACTAGTTTTTCATGGAAGTAACCTGGATATTGAGATGTTCATGATGTAGATGCATGTGAGGCACGTTTCAGTTTAGATTTGTAGGTGTACTGGAAATGTGGGATGTACCATCTCTACTCTTAGAATGGGAAGAACTTTGTATTTGGACTACAGCAAAATGCTTATTTCCTCTTGTTATGGGAGTGAGAGATAGAATAGTATGCATGCCATACACTAAGGATAAAGATAATGTGAGTGGAAACATTGCTATGATGCATGAGGATGGAGATAATAATGTACCCTTGTGGAGTGTACGATAATTGGATGGTTTACAAACACTAAGAGAACTAAAGTGGTCATCTTATGAGGATGATTTTATCATGAGCTATGTGGAACTTATGAACTATACAAGGAGGAGTTTGATAACTAAGAGAATGAGCTCTGAGTTCCCTTGATGAATATAGGATTAGAGTCCGAGATGAGATGATAAGTGGAATATCTGGAGGTGTATGTCCTCACTGTTACCTAGGATATAAGGATGAAATGTGGTAATGGATGCTCTTATTGAGACGTAGCTGCCTAGTCTAGCTAGCGGAAAGGCTGGAAGAGGTGGTTAGGTGAACCCTAAGTAGTGAGATATGTTTGGCTAACACTCAGATGTAGCGAGATCCGTTGATCGAGTTAGTGGTTGCTTAGTTAGCCAGTCTAGGGCTTGTCATGATGGAAGGATGGTTGTAGAACTTCAGATGCACTTCTATGGAAAAGAAGGTGATGAAACCCCGACTAGAGTGTTTTAGGGTTTCTGAGGAATAAATCTTAAGGAATCATGACATACAAGAGATCATGATTTTAAGTTCACCATACACTGTGGTACTAATAAGATAGTAAGTTGCGGTAGTACTTTGGATACCTAAGATGAAGTTGCATGTGGCTTGTCGCCATGCATGCTAGGAGGTGAAGGACAAACACCAGTAACCCAGTGAGTTGATATAGAGGATATAGAGTCCCCGAGAGGGAATGGGAGTTCATCACTATGGATGTTGTGGTGAGTCTCCCCTGGATCGAGGAAGGTCAAGATGCAATATGGGTTATGGTAGATTGCCTTACCTAGATGACAAAATCTAAGAAAAGAGGGAGTACTGTCAAGGGACATATTTGGTTGAACTACATGTAAGAGAGAGATATGGTTCAACTACACCATGATGCGAGTTCAAAAGTTCTTGAGTATGACCTAAAGATTCACTTCCATGAAGTGGAGGTAGATACATGAAGAACTCAATGTTAGTACAATTTATCACCCCTAACTTATGGTTAGTATGATATAGACAAGAGGGTCTGATGAGAGCATGTGTGCTCATTCAGAGTGATACATGGGGGACAGTTCTTGCCCTATGAGAGATGTGATGATAACCACCATAGATAATATCGGGATGTAAAGAAGCTCTGTAAGGGAGGTTGTATTGGAAACCACTTCATTAAGATAATGTTGGTGAAGGGACCTCGCAAAGGTCAGAAAAGGACCACAGTGTGTGCAGATGAAGTCACTTTGATCATGTGATGACTGAAAAAGAGCCCAGGGACGACATGAGTCGTAAGCGGATGCAAAGTAGACTGACATGCAGTTCACTGTGGGAGGATATGTGATATGAAAATCCGACCCCTCTGAGCTATAGCTGAAAAAGCTGGGTTCTTGATACATGGATCCATTTGAGATGGATTGGTGGAGATGGTTATGTTTAGCCTTACTCCTCAGGATAATGTGATGTGTGATGAGTTCCATGTGTCCAATTTAGAGCACTATGTGAGGTACCCGAGTCATGTGCTGAGCAATGAACCTAGTAAGCCCAAGGGAGGCTGAAATGTCCTGAGTCACCTATGAGGATTATAGATGCCAAGGTGAAAGAACTTAGATAAAAGAATATGTGATGATAAAGGTTCTTTGGAAGCACCATGGATAGGGTAAAGCCACATAGGGGCCAATGATGGACATGGAAAAGTATTCCTGATTTGTTTGTATGCTTGATGGAATTTTGAGGACAAAATTCTTATAAGAGGGGAAGGATGTTACAACCCCAATTTTACATATGTTTTCATAATTGAAATGTAATGATTTTATGAATATGTACTTAATTGAAAAGGTTGTACGCTTTGCTTCAAAGGATGGATTTATTTACAATTATCCCTTTGATAGGAATTTTGTGGTTCCTATTATTATGTTAATCCAATAATGGATATAAAAGAGAAGAAAAGAAGAAAAATTCCAAATAATGAAGAAAGATACAAGATAATGAATATTAAGAAAAATATTTATGAGAAATACATGGAAATCTCTAATAAGTGGCATTGATGGCCACAATTGATTAGATTTCGTTTACATGTGATTAATAATGGAAAGAGTAATCAAAATAAAGAATATAGGAAAAGAGGAAAGAGAAAATATATGTTTTAATGCAGAATATATGCTTTATAAATCTTTGACTTGCACCTAAAGAAAAGGAGTTATTTCTTTTGAGTTTCGGCTTCAAACTTGGAATATAAGTAGGTTAAGTATTTATAGACTTTCCCTTAAAATTTGGGATTATTTGGATGGACAGTTTAAGAGATATGGATTTTTAAAAATCTCTAAAATAAATGGATCACACGAGCTTATGACCGTGGGATCGAGATCCGATGATCAGGAGATCATCACCTACCTCAGGACAGATAAGGAAAATCGGGAACGTGGAGCAGAGTTTTCCAAATCAGATTTCTTACACTTGAGTGCACAAGCAAACTTGGAAACCATCCAACTGGATTTGTGAGATCTTTGCGGCCATACCTACCCTAGGTTTTGCCTGTCTTGGGGGCGTCTAGAAGAATCCCCTAAAAACATGTGTTCTCGCTGGTTGTGCGTCATAGCCACAGGCTATAAAAGGGGGTGTAACCCCTATGTGAGACTACACACTGCTCCGCGAGATGCTATAGAACCTATAGACCGAGTACCAGCCACCAATCTCCCCTCTCGGACCTCTCTTGCACCCCAGACCTCCCTAGTTTGCCGCCGAAGATCCCTTCTTGTCGTCTCAGCAGCTCTAGCGGGAATCGAGGCAATGGTGGCATGATCTGAGTTCGGGGAGGGAAGACACAGGTGAGGACCACCTTGCTTTGTGCCCAGGACTAGCTGATCGTGGGGTCAACCATGGAGTTGACTGTGGGCTGGCTCTTTTCTGCGCGGAAGCACCGTCGCGAGGAAGGAGACGGAGCAGGCCGTTTTGATGCTTCTGCCCCATTCGCGTGAAGCTTGAAACCGGGGGGGGGGGACATAAGGGCAAAAGTGGGAAAATCATTCATCCAGCCTGGAGGCTCACATAGAGTGGGCTACCTATGTTGCTGGCCTTGATTCGCTGTTCACTACTCGCGTGGAAAAGAACAATAGGTGCCAGATTGCTGACGTGGCGACATCTCATTGGCTGAGGTAATCTAATCCTGCAAAAATCATAGAATTTGATAGGATGCTCAGTATAAGACATGTCATATATGAACATTGATTAGGAGAACACGAGGATTCCAATAAAAATATAATAAGGATCTGAATATGCTTCTAATTCGAAAGGTACACAAAGTTAGTACTTTAATGCTTTAAATGAATCAAACCCCTAGTTTTTTTATTAAGGATGAGTTTAAGGAACTAAGTTAATGTTATTAATAAAAGATTAGATTTTTGGACATAAAAGGAGTAGTTAGATCTAAAAGTGTAATCTTTATGCATAGTTGGCTTAATTTAGGGTTCCATATACATGAATATGCATTAATGGGCTTAGAAACCCTAATTTATGTTGATATGAATTTTAATGGTTTTAATTGTGCAAACCCATGAATAAAATAGAGATATGATGATTCTAAGCTAATTTGAGTATAAAAGATTCTAATATTGGATAAATACCCTTAATTTAGTAATTAGGGTTTTCTAGTGGATTAATGTGAAATGAGGGATAAATAGAGTTCATATATGAATTGGACTATAAGGAAATATGAGTTGTTAACTTGAAAGAAGCCGAATATGATAATTGGGCTTATGATGTTGAAATTAGGGTCTGTGAACTAAGAGATCATTAAATGTGATAAAAGTATTATGGAGGCTAAAACCCTAATAAAATCCTAAAGTTGGCCTAGAAATCCTAAGGTGGAATCCAAGTCGATCTTGAGAATGTTTTGAATAAAACAATGACACTTGGATGTTATGTATTAATTTCAAGATATTGATGATTGCTTGATTGTTCTTGAATATTCTTTATTGGACATCAAGTTACTCTAGATCATGTATGTGGTTACGTTTATGGTTAATCTCTTTAGTTTCACAGAGATTCCTGGATGTTTTATCGGTTGCCTGAAAATAACTGCTTGGATGACTTTTATTTCATGTAACTATAAAATGGCTATGATTATCACCTTAAATGTGTATACATGACTAGTTCAGATCCTAGTCCTCCTCTGTGGCTTTGCTAATGATGAAAAGGGTAACCTAGTACAGGGCCTACTTGTTAAGTAGGACATCAGGTTATCATGAGTTAGGAATTGGGCTACCCACTTGTAGTGCCATGCGACTCTTTAGCACACCATGAGTTAAGGAGTGGGCTACCTATGGGTAGTGCCATGCGACTCAATGCTAGAAACTAATTTACCTATTAGGTAGGATCATGAGGGGTTTAATGGGGATCTGCCATAAGGAAGGTAGCATCCGGGTCCACTACAGGGACAACACAGAGGCTAGGTCATGTATGGATTGAGCAGTTATGCTTAAAACATAAAGTTGTTTGTTAAATCCTAATTGCTTACAATATGTTGTTACAGTTAATTACACGATTATTGTTTCCCCCACATACCGACATATTCATTTATGCTGACCGACATTTTGTTTGTCGGCGTTTTAGGTACCACATTGAAAGGACAAACAGTAAAGTGGCATATTGTGAAATTAAGAAATAAAGTGCAAGGAGGATTAGTTAGAATAGAGTCCAGAGGTGGATAGAAGTTAGATATCCAAGTTTTTGAAAAAAGGTATGCAAAGTTTTATTTTTATTCCAGCTTTCAGTATAGTCTTGGTAGAATTTAATGATTATTATTGATTATTTGTCGAACCATTGATCCGGAGAATTTGGGATAACAGCTCTGACCTCTTGGTCTCCCTTAATTAGGGGTTACTGGGAGGCGGGGTTGTTATAGGAGACCTATGTCAGTTGCATTTTTATATAGCATAGAACGTGTTTTATCTAATTCCAATAGCAAGCATGAGGTTTAGTCATGTGTTGACTAACAAAACTAATCACAAATGCAATATCTGGTCAGGTTATTGTAAGATAGATGAGTTTTGCAACCGTGCATCAATATTGTTTAGGATTAGAAAAGGACTCACCATTGGATGAAACTTTCTTGTGATCGTCTATGTCCGAAGAGACAGACTTAGAATCTAGCATACCAGAGTCCTTTAAGAGACCGAGGATGTACTTCCGCTGAGATAAATAAGTGCCTTGATGAGAATGTAGCACCTTTGTACCTAAGAAGTAGCAAATTTGTCCAACATTCTTGGTATGAAAATGTTGCTGGGGTGCTTGTTTCAGTGTTGAAATCCCATGAGTATCACTTCTAATGATAATTATACCATCAACATAGACAACAAGGATGACGGTTTAAGCTTGAGAAGCCTTAAAGAATATAGTATGATTACTAGATGATCTGGAGAAACCCAGGCTAGAAAGAACGCCATGGAGTTTTATAAACCAATCCTGTGGTGATTGCTTGAGATTGTACAAAGAGAATTTGAGATGACAAACTCTTTGGGAAGACTCCCCCTGAGTACAAAACCCTAGGGGATGTTTCATATCCACTTTCTCCTCTAAATCACCATGGAGGAAGGCATTTTTAATATCAATATGGAATAGAGGCCCAATCATTGTAAGTGGCAAGGGAGATTACAATCATAACAGAAGCAATGTGGGTGACTAAAGAGAAGGTTTCAAAGAAATCCATGCCATTTGTTTGGGTGAATACTTTCGAAACAATTCAAGCTTTAAGTCATTCCACATATCCATCTAAATCAAATTTGATAGCGAAGACCCATTGATAATCAATAATATTTTTTTCTGGTGAAGGAGGGACAAGATCCCAAGTCCCGTCCTCACATAATGTTGTCATTTCCTCGAGCATCACATCTTCCCAACTAGGGTGCTGAAGGGCCTCAAGATAATTTCTAAGAATTTGGATAGATTCGAGTTGTTGGGCAATGGATTTAGCAATATAGGAAAGCTTAAACAGGCAACATGTTTGAGATATTGGATGATGAAAGATGCAAGATTGCGTACCTTTCCAGAGAACCACAAGATGATGGCTACATCCTCAGATGTGAACATTGGTGTCGGGTCCTATTTTGTAGGAGGAGAAATGACAGAGGGTGTAGGATGGCTCATGATCTACTAGGTCAAAAAAATCAAGCTCAACAAACTCAGTTTGAGGTGGAGAGGATATTGATGTAGAATCAAAGAACGTCTCAGATTCATGAAAGGTAACATCGACAGAGACATACATGTGATGATTGCTTGGATTATATCAATAACCTTTCTGAAAGGTAGAATAGTCAAGGAAAATCATCTTGATAGAGCGAGGATCAAATTTATCCGCTTTTGGATCAAAATTATGTAGAAAAGTAGTACACCCAAAAATACACAAAGGAAGATGGAAAGTCATTTGTATGAGGGAAACAACCAAAAAGGGTTTTTTTAAAGAAAAAAAGGTGGTTGTCGATTAATAAGGTAGTAGGATGTGAGTAAAGTTTTAGACCAATAAGTCTAAGGTAATTTACTCTAATAAGAGCACAAGAGATGCCAAGTAAATGACATTTTTTTACATTTTGCTACCCTATTTTGTTGTGGGATGCAAATGCAAGAATGTTGATGGATGGTTCCTGTTCTAGAGAAGATAGGAGACACCTGAGCCAAAACACATTCCAAAGTATTTTTTGTCCAAAATTTTAATGAATTTATTAAATTGTGTTGAAATCATTTTATGAAAATTATGAAAAACACTAATCATTTCGTCATGAGATTTCAATATATACAACCATGTAATGCGAGAGAAATCATAAATAAAGGTGATAAAATAAAGGAATCCTTTAAAATGGTGGTTCAAAAGGGGACACAAATGTCACTATGAACAACATCAAAGATAGCTTTAGAATAGAGACTTGTTTTTTTCCAGAGAATGAACTCCTATGATGCTCCTCAACTCATATGACTCACAAGAAATACTTTTCAAACAAGATAAATAGGGTTCCACTTGCTTCAACTTTTCAAGAGAGGGATGAGTGTATCATTGGTGTAGCTGAAGAGGTGTGCTTACAAGAAGAACAAAAGATGGAATGACAATGCCAAAGTAATAAAGGTCACGGGCTCTAGAGATCAAACCAATAATTTGAAAATTCTATGAATCATGGATCACAAAACCATGACAACCAAAAGTGTCGTTGCAAGTAAAGGCATCAACTTACTTAGCAATAAACATTAAATTAAAGGGTAAATGAGGAATATAATGAATAGATTGATGTTTGATACTAGGTGAGACATTAATACTACCGCATTATTGAATAGTTTTAATGGATCCATCTTCCAGAGTGAAAAATAAAGTGGGAATATGAGGTTGAATGGAGGAAAGAAGGTGTCTCATACCGGTCATATGTTGGGTGGCCCCAGAGTCAATAATGTTGGATCTAGGGCTCTAGAGTGAGGGTGAATAGAGCTTCACAACTTGCACAAGAATAGTTAAACCTTCAAATTATATTAATTGAAACCAAATGCTAAAAGTGAATTTGAAGTCCTATCTAAGCAAGCATATCAAGGATGAGAGATATTGAAACAAACACTTGGACAAGGTGTTTAGAGTGGTTCCAATCTCCAAACTAGGAGACTGTAAGTTCACTACCTAGAGTGGTCAACCTCTAGGACTTTGCAACCCATGCATACTTATATTCCATTATAAGACATACACGAAGACCACCTTACATCCATGGGCTTACCTATCCAAGATCTAGTCTTCTACCTCACAATAGGTCTTACCCACTCTTGCAAGCCGCTTGATTCCTTCTCCTAGGACATCTCCTCCTTGCAACAAGTCTTCAGCCTTGAGGATTTACCCACCACACTCATGGGACCTTTGGCCTTGCCCTTCTCCTTCACTTAGAGAAGATCTTCATATCTTCTTCATCCTTGAAGAAGAACATCAACTCCTCCTTCACTCAGAGAAGATCACTTCAACCTTGCCTCTTTGAGAAAGGAGATTGGGAAGTGGAAAGATGGAGAGCTTTACAAGGTAACAATGAGGCAACTCTCTTACAACATGATTAACTCACTCATAATCATAAAATGCTCTATAAATGAGAGAGAGAAAGGGGCTCAAAGGAGTTTAACACACTCAACTATAGCAAGGACCAAGGATAGTATGAATGAGAAACCTTGAAATGAACTCTAAGAGGTCCTATTGATAGCTGAGGGTGTTCCTTTGAGTGCGAGATCACTTAAGAACAAAAAAATAGTTGTTTTACAACTTACAACAGATCTAGTTTCATTTCTAACAACTCTCTAATGGTTGGAATCACTTTTTATACATTTTTCGTACAATGTATTCAGACGAGTTTCAATAAAGGTAACTCAACCGATCCACTGTTTGACAAAGCCAATTTTTAAACTATCGGTCGAGTTTGTCCTGGGGTAACTCGACCAATTCGCTAAAATTAACTTTGGTCATAAAGTTGGTCAGTCGAGTTCTACGAGTGTACAACTCGACCAATCCATTCATTTTTAAAAATCCATCATTGATCAGTCGAGATTCAAACTCGACCGATTAAGTTGATGTGACAAAATTTTCAAAATAATTTTTAAGTGATCAAACGATGGAGTTAAGTGTCCTTGATTTTTTCTCATCTTGGTTACAAGTCATATCATCAACACAAATGATTACAAAAATATTCTAAGGAGGCTTCAAGTGATTTCCACAAAAGTGCATGCACATTGCTTTTGACTTGAACTTGGACATGCTAGGGCTTGAGGAATTTGATCTTTTCATGTACCTAATGCCCGAAATCAATCTCAGATAAACGTATTAGATACATATGAATGGAATGGTTAAGTCATTATCAAAATATGGACAATGTATAACTCTCAAGTCAACATTGCAACATACCGAATTATGGACATTTTGTCTTTTGACCCTCTTTCCCATCTTTTCCTTTCATTTCTATCCTCTTTGGCTTTTCTGTTTAATTTTTGGAGAATATGATGGTCTAATGGACATTTGTTCACCTTTTATGTCAACATTTGAGTTTATGCACAAATACCTCATTAGATATTTTTAATAAGGGTATAATATGCAAATTTACCACATATATGAGATAATGATAAAATAATTTATTCTAGATCATTCCTTTGCCTTATGGAGCAAGGAAGATAAAAAAAGAATGAATAATGTTGCTTTAAACACGTTAATGTGATATGTAATTAATTAATAAGAGGAATATTGGTAATATTGGATAATGGGATAAAATTCATAAAAGGAACACTAATTGGTTTAAAATAAGTTGAGATTCATTTTCCTTGAGTTAAAGTTTGTTTGAATGACAAGTTTCATAGTTTTGAAAAATTAATAATTATCTTTGCATTAATCAGAATTGGAAAATATGAGTTTTTCTCCAAATCATTGAATAAATTATTAAACGACTTCAAAAGTGGAAATAAACCTCAAATTCATAATCTACATATCGAAATGAGTCTATATGTGAATTTGCATCTAATTTGGTCAATGTTGAATATTTATTTCATTCAGAAGAGAGAAAATGATTTAAAGACCAAAAATATTAAATATATGTTGAAAAAATTAAATAATGTCAAAGTCATGTTCCTAGCATTTAGTATTGCTTATAGGCTAAGTTTTATATTTTTAGAAAGTTTCTAGATGCCTCTAGTATTTTAAAGGTAAATAAGTGAAAATTTTAAATGAATTAAATAAAATAATAAAAGCCTTCAAAAAATAAAATAATGCCAAATTCGTGTTCTACATGTTAAATTATATCATTGGATAAATTTTGACTCAATTTGGAAAATATTTGATGAGAATGTGAATTTAGGAGAGAGAACGTGTGTAAAACTTTCAACTCATTATTTAAAATAACAAACAACTTCAACAAATGGAAATAATGGCAGATTCATATCCAACATACTTAATATGACTTATGAGTGAAGTTATATTATTTTTGGATAGAGTCATAAATGAAGGAGGAAAGAGAAAATGAATTTTGAATTATCTAACCTAATAAAAGTCCTGAAAAGTCAAAACTAATTCCATATTCGGGTTCTACACATCAAAATCAGTTAAGGTGTCAATTTTGGTTAATTTTGGAAATTGTTTGAGCCCTCAAAAGAAGAGAGAGAAATTTATTAAATAATGCATATGTCACTATATTTGAAATCATAATTGGATAAGGATTTAAATATGTGAGATTTAGCTTTATTTGCACAGATCACTGACCGTAGATCTTGGATTCAATAATATCTTCTACCTTGGTTTGGACAAGGAAACAGAAAATAGAAATGTGCGAATTTCGATTGGCATTATCTCACCCGTTTCTCGACCAAATCACGAGTTCTTAGGCTCGTTGGATTCCTTGCGAGATTTCTCACCTCATTATTCTAAGTTTTTCATATTTTCATCACTTATCTGAAGTTTCCCAAACCGACCAACACTTCTCCTTACACCCGGGTTCTAAAACCCTAAACCACATCTCCTCACCTATATATACCTCCACCATTGGCTTCGTGGGAGCCTTTACGACTCACCTCACCTTTCAATTTCAACTTTCATTGTCGTTTTGACCCCCTCTAGCGACCGAATCTGCTGAGCTTGCGGCGACATTTCCTCCCTCTCTTCTCTCCATCTCCGACGCAATTTCAGGTACCATTCAGTTCGGTTTTTCCTTAGCTTTCTTCCACATCTCTTCTTTTTACGTTTGGTGGTGTATAGAGGTTTCGCCCAAATTGTGAGCAAGCAAGCTGCTCACAACCCACAGCCATGGCGCGAGTGAAGGAGGGAGACAACACGTCGTGGTTTTACCTTTTTACCCCCGCTTGATTCCTTCTTTTCTCTCTATTTCATGCAAGGGAAATTCAGTCCTTTGGTTTCGTCTTCTGGCCTTTGACCCGACTTTGATTGGGAGCCACACAGGCAACCAGTGAGGGTGGGCCACCTATTTGGTCATCGCCCATTGGGCCAAGTGGCGGACCTGGCCCCACTCCCTTACTCTCTTGCTCTCTCTGATTGGACGAGGTGCATACTTGGCACCATATGATTGGCCAATATTTAAAAATCCATATCTCTTAAACCGTGCATCCAAAAATAAATCTAAAATATGTTATGAACTCGGAAAAATGTTTTCGAAGCCTGGTTTTGAGTTTTTCGACAAGATGTTTTTGAGGATGAATTAATTAGTTAAAAATCACTAAAAATACACCTAAAACTCCATATCTTCAAATCATATCAAATTATATGTCATTTTGATCAGAAAACCCTACTAAGACATTAGTGATAGTTTCAAAGTCTAATTCAAATGTTTGTGGAAAAAGTTAGTAACTTTAGAATTTTAAGCCTTTAATGAGTATACCTAGTTCTAATCCATGGGCATAATGATGATATTAGGACAAGTGGACTCTGATTTTGTGTAAAGGGTTGGAAAGTGGTTTCTATAACTCTGAGACTAAGGTATGTGCAACTAACACATCAGTTGGGAATATGTATGGCTTAACCTAGTTCTCCATTATGAGGCTTAATTGATCCTTAATCTTCTATTCTTGAAACCCTAATTTGCTTATGCCTCAAATCAGATTGTTGTCTCTTTTTGTTTGGGTTTTAAATCCCACTACCATGCTTATTTGTTCATAAAATTATTCTTGCCCTAACTATTTTCTAGCATGTAGATTTATATTGTATTTAAATTAAAGTAGCGGTACATGTGTACAACCATCCACAGAGGGCATGCATTAATTCGCCTTGGGGAATATATCTATTCTCCCCATAATATTATAGGTGATTGGGAATGTCTTATTCTCCCCTCACCTAAGGTTAGAGGTCTGGTAGGTGCCTCAACCCTACTTATTTAGGTAGACATAATAATATTACATGCAAAACCTCTTTTTAATATAATTGTTATTGGCAAGTTTCTTTTGATATAGCTCATACTCTTGTCATCTTCATCTTATGATGAACCCTAGCCTACTTTTACACGCGTTACTTTCCTTATTATCCCAAACATGTTTTGTGACACATACTTGTTTTTCCTTTCCCTTTTGTCGGGTGCCTTCCCAACCACCCAGGTGTTGAGCAAGGTGATGGATATGTCATGAAGAACATAGCTTTGGCTTGGGCCTAGTTGATGGAGATAATGCTTGGAAACAAGATTGTAGTAGTTGGACTTCCCACTGTCTAGATCCTATTTGTGTATCTTGATGTAAACCCTAATGGGAGAATTTGATGTATTTTTGTAAACCTTTTAATGAAATTGATTATAGTCAGTAACTTTTATTCCGCTGCTTTCCAATGGTGTTTTGTTTACCAAATTTAGTAAAGGGGTGATTTCACTCTTTTACAACATGGTATCAGAGCCCGTGGTAGTCAAAATTTTACTATTTTAGTTTTGTCTCCCTAATTAGAACCCTAGATTTGCATAGTTCCCTTTAAGTTACATGTTTGCCCTAGATTTGATGTATGTTGATGAAAGGTTGATTTAGGAACTTATAATTTCACATTAGAGTCATGTTGACCAAGAACCTAAAATATTTACAATTGAAAGATGCTTAAGTAATCATTATAACTTAATGTTATTTAGGTTTGCCTTTAGGCAACTATTAGGGTATGAAGTTGAAGCAAAGGTTTCTAGAAAGGACCAGGTTCTGGTGGCTAACAAAATTTTCCTCCGCACCACTAGCTTGGTTTATGAGGACTCATGTGCCCATATGATACCGGCCTGGCCTGAGCTAATACGAATTGCCCAAAATAGTTTTCTTTTAGGCAATAGTAACCTTAGACATCTATGTTGTATATCTTTGGGAACCCTAAGTTGACTTGTTTGAGGATGAATACCAAGATAGTTTCTTTATGTCCCTTAGGACCACATGCTTGGATAAGTTTATCCTTAGAACCTAGATTTTGAAGTTTGGGGTTAAGTGAGCTACAAAGTGCGTAGTGGAAGTGTGATGAATCTTGTATACGGTTTAGTTAGACTCACCCTCTAACCCTAGTGTAGTTTGGTTTGATAGGTCAAACCCTTTAAGAGGTGGAGTATAGTTAGTTTGTTGATGTTTGGGCAATTAGATTTTGAGGACGAAATCCTCTTTAGGGAGATGGAACCCTATGACATCTTGATATCTATCTATCTATCTTTAGAAACCCTAACTCCATGAATAGGAGGTTAGTATGCTTGGATCCTTGGTCTTGACCAAACATGTAATAATGGTAACCCTAACATGCTTGTTCATATATTAATAAACATATAATGATAACTTGATCTATAATTTATATGTTCAAACCCTAATGAATATCCAATGCACATAATATGGGTCACTCATATATTAATACTAATTATGGGTACACATGATGCTAATAATGTCATGAACTGATAAACCTTAATGATATGATGAGAAAGAAAAGTGTAACTTAATCTTGGTATTAATGCATGCTATAATGAAATATAATGATCAAGTTGATCCTAAACCCTAAGTTGTAATCATATAACCTTAATATATACATCCTTAGTGATATTCATATTAATTTAGTGGCACTAGGTGTCATAATCAGATATCATACCTTGATGCACATAAATGATATATATTCACCTAATCGTAGATTACTCAAGTCATGAATATGAAATGCATATCACCTAATGTAAACCAATTCATTAATATGTGATATGTCTCACCTTGATAATTAAAATACATGTAATGGCTTCAATATGAATATGAAGTGATTGGATTCACTTAATTGTGCAAAATCAATAATATAAAGAAATAAATACGAGAAAATGATTAATGGTGACATTAATGTGAGCAATAAAGATAATGTGGCAATGAGATAATTTTTAATATAAATATATGTAATTGATATGACATAATTTGGAGTAAATGAAGACTTAATAACAAATTGAATATTCCATGCAAGATAATTTTTTATAATTAATATAATGATAATATGTGAATAATGAAGTGTAAATCCAATAATTGATCAAATATATTGAGATAATTGAGTAACCTCTAATTGTACATAATAAGGAAATATAATTCTTTTTGGAAACCAAGTGTATATAGTGAGACACAATTAAAAGAATAGTAAGGAAAATGTGATATCATAATAAATATAATGCTAATGAGCCAAAAATATTAATAATGCTAAATCTTATAAAAATAATCTTTATAGTGGAACCCTAGGTGATTCTTGAGAACCCGATCTATGTTGAGATGCTTGTGAAGTATATGTTGGTGAAAGTTTTGGTGGAAGCTTTTGGCTGAAGGAACAACCTGATGTTTTGTGATGAGAGGTTGCACACTCACCCTTCCCTTCTTGCTTGTGATTTTGGGGACGAAATCCTCTTTAAGGGGTGGAGTGTTGTAACATACTGAATTTTGGACATTTTGTCTTTTGACCCTCTTTCCCATCTTTTCCTTTCATTTCTATCCTCTTTGGCTTTTCTGTTTAATTTGTGGAGAATATGATGGTCTAATGAACATTTGTTCACCTTTTATGCCAACATTTGGGTTTATGCACAAATACCTCACTAGATATTTTTAATAAGGGTACAATACACAAATTTACCACATATATGAGATAATGATAAAATAATTCGTTCTATATCATTCCTTTGTCTTATGGAGCAAGGAAGAGAAAAAAAATGAATAATGTTGCTTTAAACATGTTAATGTGATATGAAATTAATTAATAAGAGGAATATTGGTAATATTGGATAATGGGATAAAATTCATAAAAGGAACACTAATTGGTTTAAAATAAGTCAAGATTCATTTTCCTTGAGTTAAAGTTTGTTTGAATGACAAGTTTCACAATTTTGGAAAATTAATAATTATCTTTACATTAATCGGAATTGGAAAATATGAGTTTTTCTCCAAATCATTGAATAAATTATTAAATGACTTGAAAAGTGGAAATAAACCTCAAATTCGTAATCTACATATCAAAATGAGTCTATGTGTGAATTTGTATCTAATTTGGTCAATGCTAAATATTTTATTTCATTTAGGAGAGAGAAAATAATTTAAAGACCAAAAATATTAAATATATGTTGAAAAAATTAAATAATGTCAAAATCATGTTCCTCACATTTAGTGTTGGTTATAGGCCAAGTTTTATATTTTTAGAAAGTTTCTAGATGCTTCTAATATTTTAAAGGATAAATAAGTGATAAAATTTACATGTATTAAATAAAATAATAGAAGTCTTCAAAAAAATAAAATAATGCCAAATTCGTATTCTACATGTTAAATATACCATTGGATAAATTTTGACTCAATTTGGAAAATATTTGATGAGAAGGTGAATTTAGGAGAGAGAACGTGTAAAAAACTTTCAACTCATTATTTAAAATAATAAACAACATCAACAAATGGAAATAATGGCAAATTCGTATCCAGCATACTTAATATGACTTATGGGTGAAGTTATATTATTTTTGGATAATCATAGAGTCATAAATGAAGAAGGAAAGAGAAAATGATATTTGGCTTTATTTACGTGAATCGCTGATTGTAGATCTTTGATCTGACGGTGGTCGGTCAGCTTCTACCTTGGTTCGGACAAGGAAACAGAAAATAGAAATGTGCAAATTTTGATTGGCATTATCTCACTCGTTTCTCAACCAAATCACGAGTTCTTAGGCTCGTTGGATTCCTTGCAAGATTTCTCACATCATTATCCCAAGTTTTTCATGTTTTCATCGCTTATCCAAAGTTTCCCAAACCAGCTGAAACTTCTCCTTTCACCCGAGTTCTAAAGACCTAAACCACATCTCCTCACTTATATATACTCCACCATTGGCTTTGTGGGAGCCTTTGTGACTCACCTTTTAATTTCAACTTTGGCATTTCCTCCCTCTCTTCTCTCCATCTTGGGTGCAATTTCAGGTACCATTCAGTTCGATTTTTCCTTAGCTTTCTTCCACATCTTTTCTTTTTGCGTTTGGTGGTGTATAGCGGTTTCGCCCAAATCACGAGCAAGCAAACTGCTCGCAGCCTGCAACCATGTCATGGGTGAATGAGGGAGACAACACATCATGGTTTTACCTTTTTACCCCCGCTCGATTCCTTCGTTTCTCTCTGTTTCATGCAAGGGCAATTCAGTCCTTTAGTTTTGTCTTCCGGCCTTTGACCCGACTTTGACCGGGAGCCACGTGGGCAGCTAGTGAGGGAGGGCTGCCTACTTGGTTGTCGCCCATTGGGCCAAGTGGTAGACCTGGCCCCACTCCCTTACTCTCTCGCTCTCTCTGTTTGGACGAGGTGCATACGTGGCACCATATGATTGGCCGATATTCAAAAATTCATATCTCTTAAACCGTGCATCCAAAAATAAATCTAAAATATGTTCTGAACTCAAAAAATTCCCCTCTCGGACCTCTCTTGCACCCCAGACCTCCCTAGTTTGCCGCCGAAGATCCCTTCTTGTCGTCCCAGCAACTCTAGCGGGAATCGAGGCAATGGTGGCATGAAAATGTTTTCAAAGCCTAGTTTTGATTTTTTTGACAAGGTGTTTTTTAGGATGAATTAATTAGTTAAAAATCACTAAAAATACACCTAAAACTCCATATCTTCAAATCATATCAAATTATATGTCATTTTGATCAGAAAAACCTAACTAAGACATTAGTGATAGTTTTAGAGTCTAATTTGAAGGTTTTTGGAAAAAGTCAGTAACTTTAGGGTTTTAAGCCTTTAATGAGTATACCTAGTTCTAATCCATGGACGTAATGACGATATTAGGACAAGTGGACTCTGAGTTCGTGTAAAGGGTTGGAAAGTGGTTTCTAGAACTCTGAGGCTAAGATATGTGCATCTAAAACATCAGTTGGGAATATGTATGGCTTAACCTAGTTCTCCATTATGAGGCTTAATTTATCCTTAATCTTCTATTCTTGAAACCCTAATTTGCTTATGCCTCAAATCAGACTGTTTTCTCTTTTTGTTTGGGTTTTAAAACCCACTGCCATGCTTATTTGTTCATAAAATTATTCTTGCCCTAACTATTTTCTAGCATGTAGATTTATGTTCTATTTAAATTAAAGTAGCGATACATGTGTACAACCACCCATAGAGGGCATATATTAATTCACCTTGGGGAATGTATTTATTCACCCCATAATATTATAGGTGACTGGGAATGTCTTATTCTCCCCTCACCTAAGGTTAGAGGTCTGGTAGGTGCCTCGACCCTACTTAGATAGGTAGACATAATAATCTTACATGCAAAACCTCTTTTTAATATAATTGTTATTGGCAAGTTTCTTTTGATATAGCCTCATACTCTTGTCATCTTCATCTTATGATGAACCCTAGCCTACTTTTACACGCTTTACTTTCCTTGTTATCCTAAACATATTTTGTGACACATACTTGTTTTTCCTTTCCCTTTTGCTGGGTGCCTTCCCAACCACCCAGGTGTTGAGCAAGGTGATGGATATTTCATGAAGAACATAGCTTTGGCTTGGACCTAGTTGATGGATATAATTCTTGGAGACAAGATTGTAGTATTTGGACTTCCCTCTATCTAGATCATGTTTGTGTATCTTTATGTAAGCCCTAATGGGATAATTTGATGTATTTTTGTAGACCTTTTAATGAAATTAAATATAGTCAGTAACTTTTATTCCGTTGCTTTCCAATGGTTTTTGTTTACCAAATTTAGTAAAGGAGTGATTTCATTCTTTTACAAACATTCTCCCCCTTTTGACAATGACAAACCATTCCTCAACATATTGAAAAGGATATGTAAAGTTATACCTTAGCCTTGTGAATGATATGGAGATTAATAATTTGAACAATGTAAATTGCTCCTCCTCAATCTGTGATCACTCTTACATGCATAGTTAGTCTTTCTACACAAAGCTATATAACATGTATAGTACATGGTCCTTTAGCAAGTTACATGATAAAACATATACTTAAATAAGAAAAGGATCACATAGGCAGTAAAAGAAATATGGTTGAGCTTCAAGACATCGAACTTCTCTCCCCTTTTTGGCATTATAAAAAAGTAACGGGATAGAAGAGCAGAAAAAAATAGGTTTTCTACAAGCACAACCAAAAACATCCAACCATAAGATAAAACATGCAACCACATAACACACTTCAAACAAAGACGAGAGAGAAACAAGCAACTTGTGTCATAAAAATAGTGGGTAAGACATGTTGTGAGGTAACATACATCATTTTGTACTTGTGTCATATCTCTAGAGAGGTAACATACCACCAAATCATGAGATATAGTCAATAAGAGGGTAAGGGTACATATGATTAAGATTACAACACTAAAATCATGTCCTCAAAACAACTACAAGCCAAACGAGGAAAACAACATGATGATAAAAATAATACATCTCAGATAATGTGCCCAAATGTCTTAAGTACAAAACGATGTAGAAAGATATATATATGATCATCATCTAAGGACAAAAAACTAAAACATCTAAACATCTATGGCATCTATGTACAAAACATTATCATCGACATCATCCTTGCTAGCTCCAAGCTCATAGTCCTCATCTCCATCTGAAGGTGCATTAGAGGCAACAACGTCACCTTCATCTCCAGAGCCACCAACAAAGCCATCATCATCAGAACCATCCTCAGGTCCATCATCCTTAGATGCCTCTTCGTCCTCAGCAGCAGCTTACTAATGAACTTGGTCTGGCATCTCCTCATCAACAGAAGGACCAAAACTGTGACCAAGCCACATGGCATTCTGCTTGTCCCAAGTCATACCAAGATCATGGAGCTTCTTGGCCTGAGGAAAAGTGGGAGTAGAAGTGCCAAGGCCTACAAGTAGGGTAGCTATGAGGCCAACATGTAGAGGTAGCACGCCAGGTGTAGGTGCAGAGGCAAGTCTACCACCAGTAGAGGGTGTGGCAGTGAAAGCAGCAGGTGGAGGGGCCGGGTAGAAGTGACAGGATGCATATGAATTATAATCACCACCTGGGTAGGGCTGGTAGGTAGGGTAAAGATGGGCACATGATATGTTCATGGTTGACATGATCTGGTAGAGATCCTGATGTAGGTGCTCCTGAACCTAGAGGTTGTACGCTTGTTGATGCACCATGTAACCCATGAGGGCTTCAATGGATACATGAAATGAGGCGCGGGAAGGTCAGGATGGTGGTGTAGGCGGAGGTGCCTGGGTGGAGGTAGAGGCTTCAAGTGTGGTGGAAGAAGATGTAGGCAAAAATGTTTTCTTGATTGTGGTCTCACTGATACAGACTCATTTTCCAAGAGGGGTTGTAATGAAAATCATGAAAAAGAGAATTCTCAGTTGCAAAGGTGAAGAGACCACATATCAAGGCTAGGTAGGAAGGGTGAGTGCCTCATGTATTCTTCCTGGAGTCAAATTAGGTCATGTGGTGGAAAATGTATCAAGACCACTTGACTCCTATGTTCTTCAAAATACAAAACATAATTACTGTGGTATTTTCAGCAATTTCAGTTTGATTCTTCTTGGGTTGAATATTCTAGTTGACTACCAGAGCAAGTATGTAGTTTTTGAGACCCAGGAAGAGGATGGGATGTGGAATTCTTCCTTTAGGGTGTATGAGGCTTCTTCAAGAACTTATGAATCTCAGGGAGAGTAATATCATATTGCTTATAGAAGGATTTAGGGTCAAGCAAGTCAAAATACTCAAAATAGACTTTCCTCCATGTGTCTGTTACCTCAATACCATTGAGAAAGATATTCAAGGTATCTTCTAAGATAGTGAGTTTCTTTCCAAAAATCATGGAAGTGATAATCACTTGAGTATTAGGAGGGGGTACAAGAGTGTCATAATTCCACGACAGATTGGCGTAAAATTCATGAACCGCCTTAGTGCTTGTAATGGAATTGTGAAAGCACTGACGCTTGACACACAGGGCTGCAAGGTGATGGTCATAGAGCAACTTGACAACCTCATCTATCACCTCTTGTTTATGTGGACGAGGCTCAAACAAGGCACAAAAAGGGAAAGGATTCCTAGGAAGAAGCCTCTTGTACCTATTTAGAGATTTGTTTGAAACAAAGTAGGTGTCATTAAAGGGAATGGGGGTGAGAGTTGAAGGAAGATGATGATGCTCCAGAAGGTGCGACCCTCTTTCTTCTATTGGAGGCCATGTAGGTGAAATAGAGAAGATTGAGAGACCAAATAAGAGAGAAACACCACCAAGTCCTCTAAACACTTAGGGCAGATAGGAAGAGGTTCTAGGTAGGTTAAATGAAGGCTGGCAGGGCTAGAAGAGGAAAGGTCGGGGCTAGGGCTGAGAGCTTGATATATCTAGAGTGAGGATCGGTCAACTTTTCTCTAGTTGAGAGGGAGAAAGGTTGACCAAACCCTACTTAAGAATTGGTCCAGGCCGACCATCAGTCGAGTTTTGAGATAAAGAAACTCGACCGAATGGCTTTTTACAAAAACCCTCAACCACGAATCGGTTGAGTTGCCAACTCGACCGACAAAAGTTTTGTCCCAAACTTAGAAATTCTAGATTCTAGCCATCTGAGTGCTAATGAAATTTATTTTTCTAGTCCATTTTGCATTTTAGACATGCTTAGGCACATATCACTCATCATTGGGTACTATTTAGCGATAAAACAATTGTTTGAGAAAAATACCCAAAACAAGAAAAAAAAGGCACAAGAACATGAAAATTTTAGCACTTTAGCAAGCAAGGGTGATCAAGACATGAGAAAAGCATATAGGATATATAAAACTAACTGGAAGACATATCAGATTCATCCAACACAATTATGAGAAGTTTAGATCTAATAGAATTAAATTTCTCTCTAGCTAGAGGTTTAGTAAAAACATCCGCCAACTGATTTTCCGTGTCCACCTGTGTGATATAAATATCCTTTTTGCCAATGTGGTTATGAAGGAAATGATGATGAACCTCTATATGCTTGACTCTACTATGCAATATAGGATTGTAAGATAAATTGAGCGCACTAGTATTGTCACAAAAGATAGGAGAAGAATCAAATAAATGTTAAAGTCTTGGAGCATTTGCTTCATCCATAGAACCCAGGCACAACAACTCCCAGTTGCAATGTATTCATCCTTGGTAGTTGATAGAGCCACTGTGCTCTGCTTCTTGGAAAACCAAGACACCAAGCATGGTCCTAGGAGGAAGAAAGTGCCACTTGTGCACTTTCTATCAATCAAACATCCTATGTAATCATCATTGCTATAACTAGTAAGAGTAAAGTCCCTTGACTTAGGATACCATAGTCCAAAATTTTGGATTTTGTCTAAGCACATTAAAATCCTCTTAATAACTATAAGATGTGATTTTTGGGATTTGATTGAAAGCGAGCACACAAGCCAACACTAAACATTATGTCAGGTCTAGAGGTAGTTAAATAAAGTAAACTTCCAATCATACCTCTATAGAGCTTCTCATCCACTTTCTCACCTTCTTCATCTCTATCAAGTTTGGTGGTGTTTGACATGGTTGCTGAAGTTCACTTATGTAGCTCACGGGTGTCCATCGACTTGGTGTTTTCCATCTCAAAGTGCTTGAGTAGCTCACTTATGTACTTGCCTTGGTTGTTGAAGTTCCCATTTTTAGTTTGTTTGATTTGAAAGCCAGGGAAGAAAGTAAGTTCACCCATCTTTATCATCTCAAACCCACTCTGCATAAGTTCACTAAACTCCTTACAAAGGTCAAGATTAGTTCCGCCAAAAATGATATCATCAACATAAATTTGATTGATAAGAAAATTGTTAGAAGTGTGTTTGAGAAACAAGGTAGAATCTACTTTGCCCATGATATAGCCATGATCTAAAAAGAAGTTCTTTAGTTTGTCAGGTGCTTATTTGAGACCATAGAGAGATTTTTGCAATATATGAACATGGTTAGGCAAACTATCATGTTCAAAGCCTGGAGGTTGTACAACATACACTCTCTATAAACCTTGCTAGTAGTGATATAGTCAAGAAAGAAAGCCTTGTATAATTTTGGATCAAACTTGTCAAGAGAATCTTTCGTGTTCAAAATAAAAGAAGGACACCTGAAAATGTGAAAATAATCAATAGAAGGCTTCCTACCGTGCCATAGCCCATAGGGTTTTTTTAGTCAAAGAGGGATGTGTGAAGACTCAGTTTTGCACAAAACACAAAGTACTGATGGCTTCGGCCCAAAACTTCTCTGGATTGCCATACTCTAAAAGCTTGGTCCTATCCATTTCTTGTAGTAACATGTTCTTCCTCTCTACAACCCCATTTTTTAGGTGTTCTAGGTGAAGAAAAAATATGTGCATATCCAGACTCTTCACAAAAATGTTCAAAAAGATCATTTTCAAATTCTCCCCCATGATAACTACGGATGGAAATAATGCGGCAAGAAGCTTCGTTTTCAACTCACTTGCAAAAGCTAGAGAAAACATCAAGAGTATTACTCTTAGAACCGAGAAAGAAGGTCCAAGTATATCGAGATAAACCATCGACAATTACAAGACAATACTTGGAACCACAAAGCGATTGAGTTCTCATAGGTCCAACTAGATCAATATGGAGAAGTTCAAGAACTCTCTTGCTACTAAAGACTCCTTCCAATTTGAAGGAGGACTTAGTTTGCTTTCCTTGGGTACAAGGTTGTCATTCCTCATCCTTTTCAAAATCTAATTTGGGAATTCCCTTGACCAAATCCTTTTTGCTCAAATTCTTCAATTGATGCATATTTACATGACCTAGATGACGACGCAAAAGAGAAATATCATTCAAATTGACTACACGGCTTTGTTGGAATAGAGTCAAATACAATTACATAAAGATTACTATTCCTAGTTCCCTTATATATGACATTATAAGTGAGGGAATCTAGAAGCAAGCATTCAAAAGAAGTAAATGTGGCACCTTCTCCAAGTCATGCAGATATCACGTCCACAACCATGCAAAGTTAACACCACACAAGTTAGCGATATGTGGCACTTTATAAGACTGAAAATAATAACTTGACATGAGTAAAATTGTCTTGAAATAATTGGACATGAATTTGACCATGAATTAAGCATTCATTGCATAACTTTAAACATGAAGAATTTAATAGTAAGTATATGCGTCTCTCTATGATGCCCAATTAAGGGCACATGATTGCTAGGAAAGCCCTTGATGACCTCTTGAGGTCCATGATTCGAGAAGCATATAAAAACTAATTCAATTACAAATATCTTAGCATTAACTTTACCATGATCTTTGAACTTTAACATGATGGGATTTCTACCTCTTAAATCATAATAGGGTTTCCCCTTCTTGATCATGATTGATTGATCTTATTCATAATCATAATTAGGGTTCTTCCATAGAATATAAGTAAACAACCAATCAAAAGAGTGATAGATATAGATGATGTCTTCTTGAGAAAGCATTCATAATTCGTGAAATCAACTAATGTACATAATGATAAATAAATATACATTAAATCAAAATTACTTATGCCAAATATGCATGGCCCCCTTACCTATAGAAAACTACCTTAAGGTCAAGTCCTCTGACTTGATTGAGCCTCTAGTCACCTGTAATTTGATTAATTGTAATATGTTCATGGGTTCATAATCATCAAAATCTATCTTGGTCTTGAATTTTTTAAGTGACTGAATGTGTACAATAGGTTATATTGATATAAATCAAAAGAGATTTCCAATGAATATTTTCCCATCATTTTCTGAGGTCATATGCAAAAGCTATGCATTTTGCAAAATGAACCAATCAAAGACAGGAAAACTATAGTGTGACAATCATTTAAATCCAAATTAAATATGATGTAAATAAAATGGTAAAAGACAAGAAAACTTAGAACAACATGATACATAAATCAAAGAAGTGGGGGGCAGACTGGTCATTCACTCCTATCAAATAATGGCTCATAGGAAAAATAACTAAAAACTTGAATACCTAAAATGATGGAAGATCAATAAGACAATTAAAATCATGGGGTCACCAAGGTCATTCGAATACTTGGGTTGTTCCCCTAGAGCCATGGTGTGGACCATGGGTCGAACATCTACCTGGAGCTTCATGGCCTTCACCACAATGGAACCATGTGGTCCCTCAGAGCTCGGCTAATGGCCTGTCATCTTTGTGATTCCATGGAGAATTCATCGAGCCAAAGAAAAGGCTTGTGGGTGCATTGAGGCTCCAAGGCTCCATGGCACAACCATGTGTGCATGGCGCAACCACGACCATTAAAGGGTAGAAGCTGATCAAAACAACATCAGGGAAACATGCAGGAAAGCAAGGAGCTACGTGGATTCCTACTGGAATCGAGGAAACAATCGCATATCAGAACAGACCAACATGGCCCTATGGTCACTAGAAAACTAAAAAAATAGAGAGGGGAAGGCTATGCTAGAAACTAGGAGAAGCATCATAAAAGGATTCGTTGAATGTTGCAACTCGATCCTTAAGGCAGTACGAAGCCATTGAAGGAGTTTATGAGGCTAGAGGGGCACTGGGTTGCCATGGCGACTAATGTCAACAAGCTCCTGAAAATCAGTCTATAGAACATGGAGACTGAGGCCATCACAGGAGAACTGGAAAAAAAGGAAAAGGTCTAATGAGGTCCAAATACGCTTATTGCCTATTCAATTGAGCCAGAGGGGGCTTGGTGTCCGAAACAAGGTGGTGGTCATCGAATATGGAAGATGAGATGTCTGGGGCCACACAAGGCACTACATAGAAAATTGAAATATGAGGAAGAAAGGGTTGAGGTTGGCGGTGATTTTATATGCATAAAAAGGAAAGCAGAGGCTTTGAGGTGGCAGTTGTGAATCGGTAGCGGGGGAGCAACGAGAGCATGAGTTAGGAATTTTTAATACAGAGCACAAGAGAGGGTGAATTAGGCTCATTGGTATCTGGGAAAGAGAAGAAATTGTCAATGAAGAAATCTCTTTAAAAGGTGGAGAGATGGGAAGAGAACGATCAAGAAAGATTGTGTTGTGAAACTGATTCTATCAGTGAGAAAGTCGAAGGTAGATGATGATGTTGGTGTTGTTGGATCGTGCATGTGTGAATCCTCGACCATCGTATGGTGCACATAGGAGGAGAAAATGATGAAAGTAATGTGTGACATGCGATAAATCTACATACTATAGGGAAAATCGATGCATTATGATATTCTCTATTAAATCTAATTCAAAACTATATGGAAATTTGTTTAATAATTTGGAGGATCAAACAAGGTCAAAACTTGATTAAATTTGAACCATACACCCAATAAATGGTCTAGACCCTTCATGTTCACCTAGTTTTATGTTTTGACCATATTATGTCCACTAATTCATTCAAACTTGTTATCTTAAATTATGTACATAAAAGATGAAATAGTGTAATATATTTTCATAATTGTTTTCTTTGACTCCCAAAAATAAGATGATAAATGAATATCCTTTCAAGATTCAACTTATATACCTATTTATGCTATTATGACAATACTATCTTGAGGGGGGGAGATAGAGAAAAGAGATTAATGATTCTTTCTTCTTATTAAAAGCTATAAAAGGAAAAAGGAAATCTTCTTGGCCAAGGTATCTTATTCCATATGTATATTTTCTATTCCAAGTCTTTTATCTTTCTCTTTTATTTCTTTTGATCATAATAAATGTATTAGAGACAAAAGTGAAAAGGGAAGACATGTTTTCCAGATTTTGAGTTAATTGCAACACATTATGCACACACACACACATATATGTGTGTGTGTGTAAAGAGCAAAATATTTTGAGTCTCATTTTATTTTCTCAATTTATTATCCTTTCAGAAATTCCATTTCATGGTCTTTTACATTAAGTCCCTCAACTATTGTTATTTAATAAAAACTACATTATCATGCTTAAGTTAGTCTTGAAAATTTGGGATGTTACAATTCTACCCACCTTGATATAAATTTCATCCTCAAAATTTTCTTTAGGATACTCCTCACCTTAGGGTTTGTCTTAACTCTTCATTCAATGATATATAACATTTCCAAGGTTCATTTATATTCAAAGTTTTGCATAAAAATATGTAACATATGACATCTACATTTTATAAAAATTATGTGGACATGGGTCAACCATTACTTTGGTCTCCTTCTAAAAATACAGTTAGGGTTTATGAAACCAAACTAATCTTTACACTTAGGGCACCTACCTTTAACCTTGTCAAGATATTCTATCATTAGGTGTAGGTGACTACCTAAACTTAGGTCCATTAGGAAACTCCTACATTCCTAGATATGTGGTGATCAGGTGCATACCCAAAGATGTGGGATCCTGACATGCTACCTCTCACTAACCTACTAATACATGTGTCCCATTCCATATGGACTAGTAAGAAAGGGGAAATGCATTGAAGGTCTCATGCTCATGAAATTCCTCTTCAATTCTCAATTGACTAGCCATAATCAATTAGAATGGAGAGGCTATATCATTACCTAGGGTTAGGTTGATAATTGAAATCTAAATAGGTAAACATCTATCTTTGATGTCCCTATTTCTTCTAAGGTAAAAACCCTAGTCATTCTAGATCACATCACATCACTTTGCCTTGGGAATCCATTTCTAAACCCTAATCTCATATCTTCATTCTAGGGTGACTATGCAAATCATATTTTCCTAGTGGACATTTACCAAATCACTCTGATACCGTAATGTAACACCCAACTTTTCACAACATATAAATATCACTGAGCGGAAGCATTCTTACTCAAGGGGGTGTCACACTATGCTAATCTTCACGATTTGGATAAATGAAACACCTTGCATTGAATGAAATCGTATTCATACATAGTTATTGACAAAAGGAAACTACAACATGATCATATATGAAATCTAATCTACTTGAGTAACATAACTAAGCATAATGTAAATGATATCTAAATATTTGGATCAACTTGAAAATGGCACCCCACGAGTCTAAGCTTGGAATTCTCCTAGTCTTAGTTTTCTTTTTTATCTTTCACTTGCTCCAAGTCATGCAAACATCGCGTCCCCATCTATGCAAAACAAACATCACATAAGTAAGCAATATCTGGCACTTTATAAGATGAAAAATAATAACTTGACATGAATAAAGTTGTCTTGAAATAATTTGACATGAACTTGACCATGAATTATATTAAGCATTCATTGAATAACTTTAAACATGAAGAATTGAACAATAAGTATATGGATATTTCTATTACACCCAATTAAGAGCACATGATTTCTAGGAAAGCCCTTGATATTAGGAAAGCCCTTAACGACCACTTGAGGCCATGATTCAAGAAGCATATAAAAACTAATTCAATTCCAAATATATTAACATTAAATTTACCATGATCTTTGAACTTTAACATGATGGGATTTCTCCCTCTAAAAAAATAATAGGGTTTCCCCTTCTTGATCATGATTGATTTATCTTATTTAAAATCATAATTAGGGTTCTACCATAGAATATGATTAAACAATCGATCAAACGGGTGATAGATATACATGATGTCTTCTTGAGAAAGCATTCATAATGCATGAAATCAACTCATGTGCATAATCATAAATAAAAACACATCAAACAAAAATTACTTGTGCCAAATATGCATGGCCCGCTTACCTATAGAAAACCATCTTAAGGTCAAGTCCTCTAACTTGATTGACCCTCTAGTCACCTATAATTTGATTGAAATCATAATATGTTTGTGGGTTCATAATCATCAAACCCTAATCATAGTCTTGAATTATTTAATATTAAATGTGCAAAATGACAATTGGAAATAGGTTAGATTGATAGAACATCAAAAGTGCATTCCAATGAATATTTTCCCATCATTTTCTGAGGTCATATGCAAAAGTTATGCATTTGGAAAAATGAACCAATTAGAGTTAGGAAAACTATAGTGTGACAATAATTTAAATACAAATGAAATCTGATGTAAATAAAATGGTAAAAGATGAGAAAACTTAGAAGAGCGTGATAATAAATCAAAGAAGTAGGGATAGACTGGTCGTTCGATCCTATCAAATAATGGTGCGTAGGAAAAATAACTAAAAACTCAAATAACGAAAATGCCCATGGAAGATTAATAAGACAACTAAAAGCGTGGGGCACCAAGGTCATTTTAAGACCTAGGTTGTTCCCCTGGAGCCATGGCGCTGACCATGGCTCGAACACCTACTTGGAGCTTAATGGCCTTCATTGGAATGGAACCCTACGGTTCCTCAGAGCTTGTCTAATGGCCTGTTATCTTCACGATGCCATGGTGAATTTATCGATCTAAAGAAAAGGCTTGTTGGTGCATTGAGGTGCCAAGGCATCATGGTACAACCATGTGTGAAAGGTTCAACCATGGCCACTGACGGTCAGAAGTCGATCAAAACAACATCAGGGAAACAAGTGGGAAAGCAAGGAGCTCCGTGGAGTCAACTGGAATTGAGGAAATAATCGCATAGTGGAAAGGACCAACATGGCCCTGGTGGTCATGTTTCCATGGTGACTAGTTCCGACAAGCTCCTCAAAATTGGTCTATAGGCTACGGTGACTGAGGCCATCGTAAGAGAAATGGCAAAAAAGAAAAGGTTTTACGAGGTCCAAAGATTCTTACTGCACGTTCAATTGAAGCACATGGGGCATAGGTAGCTAAAATGAGGCGGTGGTCATCAAATATGGAAGCTGAGATGGCTGGGGTGGCATGGGGCACTTCAGAGCAAATTGAAAGAGGAGGAAGAAAGGGTGGGGGCTAGAGCTGATTTTGTATGCATAAAAAGGAAGGCAGAGGCTTCGAGGTGGTGGCTGCAAATCAGTAGTGGGGGAGCAATGAGAGCCTAAGTTAGGTATTTTTAATATAGAGCACACAAGAGGGTGAATTAGGGATCATTGGGTTGGGGGAGAGATAAGAAATCACCAACAAAGAAATATCACGAAGAGGTGGAGAGATGAGGGAGAGAACAGTCAGGATAGACATATTGTAAAACTGATTCTGTCAGCGAGAAAGCCAGAGGTAGAGGATGATGCTAGAGCCGTTGGATCATGCGTGTGTGAATACTCGACCGTCGGATGGTGCACATAGGAGGAGAAAATAATGAAAGTAAGCGTGACAGGCGAGAGATCTTTGGACTATAGGGAAAATCGATGCATTAATGATATTCTCAATTAAACTAACTCAAAACTATATGGAAACTTGTTTAATTAAATTGGAGGGTCAAACAAGGTCAAAACTTGACCAAATTTGGACCACACACCCAATAAGTGGTGTAGACCCTTCCTAACCACCTAGATTTCCATTTTGACCATATTATTTCCACTTATTCATCAAAATTTATTATCTTAAATTATGTACATAAAAGATGAAATTGTGTAATATCTTTTCATAATTGTTTTCTTTGACACAAAAATGAGATGATTAATGAATATCCTTTCAAGATTTAATTTATATCCCTCTTTATGTCTTTATCAGAATACTATCTTGAAGGAGAGAGAGAAAAGGGATTAGTGATTTTTTCTTCTTATTAAAAGCTATAAATATGAAAAAGGAAAACTTCTTGGACAAGGTATCTTATTCCATATGTATAATTTCTAATTCCAAGTCTTCTATCTTTCTCTTTTATTTCCTTTAATCATAATAAATGTAGGAGAGAGAAAAGTGAAAAGGGAAAACATGTATTTAGAATTTTAAGTTAATTATAACACATTATGCATATATATACATACATACATACATACATATATATATATATACATATACATATACATATACATATACATACAAAGAGAAAAACTATTTTGAGCCTCATTTTATTTTCTCAGTTTATCATCCTTTAAGAAATTCCATTTCATTGTCTCTTTACATTAAGTTCCTTAACTATTGTTATTTAGTAAAAACTACATTATCAGGCTTAAACTAGTCTTGAAAATTTAGGATGTTAATTTCTACCCACCTTGAAATAAATTTCATCCTTGAAATTTTCTTTAGGATACTACCCACCTTAGGATTTTTCTTACCTATTTATTTAATGATATTTAACATTTCCAAGGTTCATTTGTTTTCAAAGTTTTACATGAAAAAATATGTAACATATGGCAACTAAATTTTATAAAAATTATGTGGACATGGGCCAACCATTAATTTGGTCTCCTTCTCAGAGTACACTTAGGTTTTATGAAACCAAACTAATTTTTACACTTAGGGCACCTACCTTTAACCTTGTCAAGATATTCTATCATGAGGTGTAGGTGACTATCTAAACGTAGGTCCATTAGGTAACTCCTACATTCCTAGATATGCAGTGATCAGGTGCATACCCGGAGATGTAGGATCATAACATGCTACCTATCACTAACCTACTAGTACATGTGTCCCATACCACATGGACTAGTAAAAAAGGGGAAATGCATCAAAGGTCTCATGCTCATGACATTCCTCTTCAATTCTCAATTGGCTGGCCATAACCAATGAGAATGGAGACCATAACCAATGAGAATGGAGAGGCTATCTCATCAGCTAGGGTTAAGTTGATAATTGAGATCTAAACTAGGTAAAAATATATCTCTGCCATCCCTATTTCTTCTAAGGTGAAAACCATAGTCATTCTAGATCATGGTACCTTTCCTTGGGAATCTATTTATAAACCCTAATCTCATATCATTCTAGGGTGACTATGAGAATCATCTTTGCCTAGTGGCCATATATTTACCAAATTGCTCTTATACCATAATGTAGCACCCCACTTTTCACAATATATAAATATCACTTAGCGGAAGCAATTTTACTCAAGCGGTTGTCACAATATGCTAATCTTAGCAATTTGAGTAAATGAAACACTTTGCATTGAATGAAATCATATCCATCATAGTTATTGATAAAAGGAAACTACAACATTCTCATCTATGAAATCTAATCTACTTGAATAACATGACTAATAATAATGTAAATGATATCTAAATCTCTGTATTGGCTTGGTAAATGGCACCCCATGAGGCTAAGCTTGAAATTCTCATAGTCTTAGTTGTCCTTTTTATCTTACACTTGCTCCAAGTCATGCGGACATCACGTCCCCATCTGTGCAAAACAAACATCACATAAGTAAGCAATATCTGACACTTTATAAGATGAAAAATAATAACTTGACACGAGTAAAATTTTCTTGAAATAATTTGACATGAACTTGAGCAAGAATTATATTAAGCATTAATTGAATAACTTTAAACATGAAGAATTGAACAATAAGTATATGAATATCTATGATGCCCACTTAAGAGAACATGATTGTTAGGAAAGCCCTTGATTATAGGAAAGCCCTTGATGACCTCTTGAGGTCCATTATTCGAGAAGCATATAAAAGCTAATTCAATTCCAATTATCTTAACATTAATTTACCATGATCTTTGAACTTTAACATGATGTGATTTCTCTCTCTTAAATCATAACATGGTTTCCCCTTCTTGAGCATGATTCATTAATCTTATTCATAATCACAAATAGGGTTCTACCATAGACTATAAGTAAACAACCAATCAAGCAGTGATAGATATACATGATGTCTTCTTGAGAAAGCATTATAACTCACGAAATTAACTAATGTGCATAATCATAAATAAACATACATTAAACTAAAATTACTTGTGCCAAATATGCATGGTCCTCTTACCTATAGAAACCACCTTAAGGTCAAGTTCTCTGACTTGATTGAGCCTCTAGTCACATGTAATTTGATTATTATCATAATATGTTCATGGATTCATAATCATCAAACCCTAATCTTGGTCTTAAATTGTCGAAGTGATTGAATGTTTAAAACAACATTTGAAAATAGGTTAGATTGATAGAAAATCAAAAGAGCTTTCCAATGAATACATTTACATCATTTTATGAGTTCATATGCAAAAGTTATGCATTTTGCAAAATGAACCAAATAGAGTCAGGAAAACTATATTGTCACAATCATTTAGATCCAAATTTAATCTGATGTAAATAAAATGGTAAAAGATGAGAAAACTTAGAAGAGCACGACATGTAAATCAAAGAAGTGGGGGCAGACTGGTCATTCATCCCTATCAAATAATCTTGTGTAGAAAAAATAACTAAAAAATTGAATACCTAAAATGTCCAAGGAAAATTAATAATACAAATAAAAATGTGGGCTCACCGAGTTAATTCCTAGGTTGTTCCCCTAGAGCCATGGCGTGGACCATGGGTCGAACACCTGCCTGGAGCTTCATGGCCTTCACCGCAATGGAACCTCACGGTCGCTCAGAGCTCGACTAATGGCATGCCAACATTGCGATGCTATGGTGAATTCTTCGAGCCAAAAAGAAGGCTTGCTGGTACATTGAGGTGCCAAGGCTCCATAGCACGACCATGTGTGCAAGGCGCAACCATGACTACAGTCAGATCTGATCAAAATAACATCAGGGAAACAAGCGGGAAATCAAGGAGATCCATAGAGTCCTACTGGAATCGAGGAAGCAATTGCATAGCAAAAAGGACCAACACGGACCTGGTGGTCACCAAAAAACCAAGGAAATAAAGAGGGGAAGACCAGACTAGAAACTAGGATAAAACGTCACAAAAGGATTCGATGAAGACCATAACTCAATCCTTGAGGCAAGGTGAATCTATTGAAGGCATTTATGAGGCGAGAGGGGCATGTGGTTTCCATGGTGACTAGCATCGACAAGCTCCTCAAAACTAGTCTATAGGCCGTGGTGACTGCGGCCATCGTAGGAGAAATAACAAAAAGGAAAAGGTCTAACGAGGTCCAAATGTGCTTATTGTGTGTTCAATTGAGCTAGAGGGGCATAGGTGGATGAAATGAGGCAGTGGTCATTGGAGATGGAAACTGAGACAACTGCGGTGCCATGAGAACTTCAGAGAAAATTGAAAGAGGAGGAAGAAAGGGTGGAGGTCGGTGGTGTTTTTGTATACATAAAAAGTAAAGCAGAGGCATAAAGGTGGCGACTGTGAATCAGTAGTGGGGGGAGCATAGAGAGCATGAGTTAGGAATTTTTAAATATAGAACATGAGAGATGGTGAATCATGGCTCATTGGGTATGGGGGAGAGAGAAGAAATCATCAATGAAGAAATCTCCCAAAGAGATGGAGAGATGAGGGGGAGAACGGTTGAGAAAGAATGCATTGTGAAACTAATTCTGTCAGTGAGAAAGCCGGAGGTTGAAGACGACGTTAGAGTTGTTGGATCGTGTGTGTGAATCCTCGACTGTCGGATGGTGTGCATAGGAGGAGAAAATAATGAAATTAACGTGTGATAGGTGAGAAATCTCCAGACTACAACGAAAATCAACACATTAATGATATTTTTATTAAATCTAATTTAAAACTATATGGAAACTTGTTTAATTCAAGGTATATTAGCCTATGTTTGTCAAGGTATATCAAACTCTTTACATTTTATTGTAACAATTACATAACACACTTCATATGTTTCTTACCCAAATAGATTGGATTTGAAATGTATCAAGGTATATCACTTTCCTCATCACCTCTAACTTCCTTGAGTTATCAGCTTATCTTGTATTAAGGTACTTCCCATCTTAATACTTTCATCCCTTAACTTATCATTCTCATCATGAAGTGCATAGGTCACACACAAGAATGGTCCAACTACCTTTAATGGTATGGACTAATTTCAGGTTAAGGCATTGCCTACAATAAGGTTACTTATAATCAACCACATGAAATATTTCACCTTTATAAGGTAATTCCTCCTATCTCATCATTAGGGTTTCCTCATACTCTTACTTAAAACCAGGATTAGGGTTTCTTGACATATTTCCCAGGATTTGGACTTTATGTTTTTATGACTCCTTATTAGAGTCTCACATACCTTCACCCTTCTTAGGGCCTCTTATCACAACATAGTATTAGGGCTTCATGTGGTGTTAATTCTTAATCAGGGTTTCTCATGGGATCACTCTCAACTAATACTTCTCATGGAATCACCCTTAGCTAGGGCTTCTCATGGAATCACCCTCAACTAGGGTTTCACATGGAATCACCCTCAACTAGGGTTTCACATGTAATCACCTTTAACTAGGGATTCACATGTAATCACCTTTAACTAGGGCTTCACATGTAATTACATGACATCACCCTAGATTTGATTCTCACATTACATCATCATATCAATGTTCCATATACATCATTTCTAACTTAGGGTTTCTCATGGCATAACCCTAGAATAGGATTTCACATGGAATCATCCTTAACTAGGACTTCCACTATGGTTACCCACAACTTGGGTCTACTATTCATCTCCATTAGGAATTCATTTAATTGTTCATAATTAGAGATTCACCATTCATCCCAATTAGGGTTTTACATCTCATTTCCCTAAATTGGAGTTTCATATATCATTACCCTGGATTAGGGTTACATCCTCACCCTGGATTAGGGTTTCATCTAGAATTGTCGTCAATTAGGGTTAGAGTTCAATAGCCCTGTCAATTAGGGTTTATGTTCATGATTAGGGTTTCATAATCTCTTTACTTAAGGATCATACACTTAATCACCTAATGAATCATATTCATGTATGAATTTCATGCTACCATCTTCTCAACTTGATTAGGTCATATCAACCCTTCAATCAAGTACATACAACTATGATTAACATAGTGTACCATGTCATTGTTCCTATAAGCAATTAGGGTTCATCCTTTAATTGGCACTAATCACTTAGGTATTATTAGAGTTTCAACCTTTGTACCTTTATTGATTATCATTACTAATCATCATTGAATCAATGGATCATTCATCATCTTAATTCCCAAGAGATTCAATCACATTGGACCTCCATTACATAAGGTATCCAAATGAATTGACCAATTGGATCTCCAATTAGAATAGGTGTCCAAGTGGACTAATCCAATTGAGTATTCAATCAATTTTGACTACTTGGGCCCCAAACGGTCTAGGTCTTTCAAAGTTCAAACGGTTTGAAACCATTTGGTAAAGGTGGTACTTGAGACCGTTTGCTAAAGCAAGTACTTGAAACCGTTTGCTAAAGGTGACCTTCAAAATCATTTGCTAAAGGTGGTCACTTGAAATCGTTTACTAAAGTACCTTTTTGAAACCACATGAAATCAACCGGTTTGGGATCGTTTGGTCCCAAATGGTCTTGAGACCATTTGTTCCCAAACGGTTTTGAGACCGTTTGGTCCAAACCTCCTCAAAACCGCATGGACCAAATATGGTCTCAACCAATCAAATTGAATTAAGGTTTCCAATGTTGATTCCTTCACTCATTGAATTCATGTAACTAATCATAAATTGGACCTATAATCATACTTCAATTGAGTTAAATAGGTCATCTTTCAACTGATTTGACCCTCAATTAACCCTCAATTGATCATCAATTAGGGTTTGAATCAATTGAATTAGGGTTTGGAATCGATGATCCTTCAACATTAACCAATGTGAGTCTAGTTGCTTTGAAACTATTGGACCATCATCCAAATTGAACATGTCCTGACCCCAAACGGTATTGAGGTCGTTTGGATGACCTTCAAACGGTCTTGAGACCATTTTCCCATCTCATCACTCAAATCCAAGTCATCCAATTAGGGTTTGGATCATTGGATTGATCACCAAATCAACATTTGATTGTACTTCAACTTAGTACCTTTGGATCTTACCATACTCAACCCTAGACCTCCAAACGGTCTTGGGTGACCACCAAACGGTCTTGAGACCGTTTGGGTGATCCCCAAATGGTTTTGAAACCGTTTGGGTCAATCAACCCAAGTTTCAAACTCAAGCAAATTGGAAATCAACACTTAACCCGATTAGGGTTTTGGTGATTGATGGACCTTCAACTCATGAACCAATTGGAGATAATTAAATATAATTGATGGGTCATTAACCTATATCATTATGAACAAATCCCCAAACGGTCAACCCTGGTCAACATCACCAAACAGTCTGAAACCATTTGCTCTCATGCGGTTTGGTAAAATCGTTTCCCCTCAAACGGTTTGAAACCGTTTGCTCCCAAACGGGTTGGGAAACCATTTGAGATGATCAAATGAAACCGTTTGGACAGGGATTTCTTTTGGATAAACATTTATGATGATGTCATCATCGTACTCCTTAGAACAACCAAGAACAGCAACCATTTTTCATGGGGATTTCAACAATGAACCAAAAGAGTATCAAATAGAAAAGAATAACCAACGATTATTATAGGAATGGATGCAATAGCAATGATTAAGGGTTTGAGTTATAAAACCTGCCTCCAATTGAGATCCAAAGCTCCAAGCTCACGCCAACAATGGTGGATGAAGATTTTACAACTCCCCCTAAGCTTGTCCTCAAGCTTTTGGTTGAAAATATTGGCTAGGGTTGAAGATGGAGTGAAGAAAAGAAGAAATCAATGTTTTATTTTCAATTTCCACCATGGAATCAAGGAGAACGAAGGTCAAGGACTTACCAACAGGTTGGGGGTCGTTCTATTCTTTCTCCCAAGATCCCAAGGTCATTTTCCAAGTAAAGGGTGGAAGTAAATCCGAAATTCCCTTTCATTCTATGGATAAATGAGCTTATATGTGAATTTTAATAAAAATTCAATTAGGAGAGAGAAAGTAGGAATTATCCCCTCAATTCCCTTGACACTTGACCCCTCTCCTTCCTTCGGGATGAGTCTATCCTCTTGGCCTCTTATTCCTTTCAATTATCCACATTTTAAAGAAAAGCAAATTAAGCACCTTAACCCTTTTTATATTAATATCCATGACTTAGTGGATATTTCTTTTCCTTATAATAAGGTGAGTGGAAATTCCACCTCCTTGAGATATTTCTTGGATCTTGCAAATCACAAAGACGACCACACATATCTGAACTCAACCGTTTTAATTTTGGTTGAAAGCCCTTTAATTAATACATTCATTTTTGCCCTAAATTAAATTAGGGTTTCAATTAGGATTAAATCTTGATTATTATAATATCAAGATTCTCTCTCCTCCAACTTAATTCAAATGAGGTTCCACTCTCATTTTATTTGCTCTACATGATGACAAGAAACATTAGGGACCTTATTGAAGTGGTAATTTGCATATTGAACCCTAGGTTTTGGGTAAATTGCACATTACACCAAAACTAGGTTTTAATGCACAAACATTGCTTTATCAACTCTTCCTTGGTATTCAGGCTACCACAAGACATACTTCTGCATCATCTTCATTATCATTATGCTTCAACACATGAAGAACATTGTATCATGCAACATTTGTAATTTAACCCCTCAACTTGGGTAATTTGCACTTTAGTCCAAAATAAGCAAATATTGCTTCAACATTGTTAAAATAGGACCAAAATTGAAACATAAGTTTCTCATGAGCCCTAATTACTTTTCACAAGATAAGATTAAGCATATAATCATCTTTCTTAATCAAAACACCTAGGGTTAAAGCATAACCCAGGTCAGGGATGTTACAAATTATAAACCCCTAACAAGGATTTCGTCCCCGAAATCCCAGATAAAGGGAAATAGATATTATCTATGCATCATATCATCATGTCCTCACATAACACCTCATTATTATGGAGACACCATATAGTTTGATCAATACAAAGTTATTCCATTCAAGTTTATCATGGAATGATTCACATGGGACATATGCTTCCATGTTCCTTAATTAGTTCATCATTTTTTTAAAAATCAAAATTATATTCTGTCATTCATTTGAAACTATAAGTCTTTTCATACTTTGATTGTGTCATCTTACCTGATGACACATCACAAGCTTTCCTTATTACTTGCACTAATTATCTCATTAGTTATACATTCTCTTACCATAAAGAAGGGTTACTTATCAACCAAGAACTTATCTCAAAGATATCTTCAATTGTTATATTTATGCAAAGCATAAACCCCTAACATGTGATGTTCATACTATATTAGGTAACTGGACTGATTTCACAATTAACCCTTTTAGACAACCATCATAAAATAGCCTGATATTTCTCAGATACCAAAATTCCTTCCCTTAGTATTTACACATGTGTTGGTAACACATTACATCTTCATTTTCCTTTATAAGTTAATTTATGAGTAAATCAAATTCCTTCATATATCAATTAGAATATGGTAGAAATATCCATGCCACATATCCTTCTTCTTTAAACTCTAGAGATTGTTTCAGAATGACTACTTGATCAGGGTAGTCAAAAAGATAACAATCTAGATATGTCATACTTACCTTAACTTCAATAAATGAATACCTGGCCAGGGTATTCAAGAACTGAAATTAGGTAGTATGTATTTGTTTTATATTATGTTTCATATTCTTAACATCTCTTAAATTTTCATTACTTGGTATCTCTATTTTTTTCTCTGAGTATTTCTTTTACATCTTTTCCCTTTCTGCATGTAAGGAGAAATTTTCAAACATATAAGAAAATATTAAACTGAACATAAGTTTTCATCCTTCTTATCTCTTCCTCATATCCTTAAAGGATTATACATATGATCTAAACAACAACTACTTTTCTTATAGTAGGAAACAGAAGGTATCTCAAAACAGAAAGTTCTATCTTGACAAGTCTACCTTTTACAAGATAACTAGCATCTTATCTGACCCAAAACGTGAACTTAGTTGTTATTTATTATTGCCTTTGTCCTCTACTACCAGAAGTAGATGGACCAAACTGTGACACTTGTCTTCGTCCTCCACCATCTGCTCCACTGGACTGAGGTCCTTGTGGGTTTTGCAGATTATGCCTTGACTGTTGGGTCATCTCACTATTTCTCCTTGGACATTGTTGTCTAAAATGTCCTAGTTGTCCACATTTATGACAAGCTCGACCCCAACTTGATGACCCCTGCATAGGTATAATATATTGTGATTGGACTAGTGAAGATTTTGGTTGTCTGCTGCTACTACTTATTGGTCCCTGTGACTGTGTAGACTTTCTTTTGAGGTTTGTCTCATGTTTCTTTATCATAGATCTTTCTATCCTCCGTATAGACTCTACAAATGTGGCAAACCTCTCCCTACTTTCTAGGGAAAATGCCGAAATGGACATCTCAGCATTCAATCCTTTCTCAAAATGTCGAATCTTTTCCTCCTCAGTAGCAGCCATCTGAGGACAAAATCGTAAAAGTTCCATGAACTTAACCTCATATTCACTTATTGACATGGCTCCCTGTCGTATTTTCTCAAACTATGAGATCTTTGCATCTAAATAAGTCTTTGGAAAAAACTTATTAACAAATTCTCGACGGAATTCCTCCCATACAACCTCTTCATCATTCCTTTTTTATTTCTTCTATAGCCCACCAATGTCCAGCACTACCCTTCAAAAGGTACACCACATGTTTAACTTTGTCAACCTCTGGGATACTAAGGATCTTAAAGGCTTTTTCTAACTCAGTGAGCTAGAGATTAGCATCTGCTGGATCAGATGTTCCAGCATATTCAATGGCTATGACACGACGTAGTCATTCAAAGGTCTTACCAGACCCATATCCTTCATTGGGAGTTGGTGCCCTGGGTGTTGATGCTGGCATCCGGTCTGCCATATACCTTAGTGTGGTCATGAGCTGCCCAAAAAGATTATGAATATCTGGGTTTCCTCTCATGACTTCATCAACATGGGGATTTTCAGGCACTGGTTCCTCCCTTGCCTGATCCCTTGCACCTCCCACTGGTGCACCAACATATTCTTCATGTCCTTCAGAAATCTTTAAGTTATATATCTTCTTCTGTATAAGTAGAAGACACTATAAGATACACTGAAGTATACTTAGAACAGACTCGATACCTTAGTCCTATGTCTCTATAGACTCAACAAACCTAGAGCTTTGATACCACTAAATTGTGGCATCCTACTTATAAAATGAGATTTACTTAAGCGGAAGTGAATCATTTGCATCGGATTACTGAAAATCACTAAAAATTAAAACTTTTTGTAAAGAGATCCACACATAGGAAACCTTTTTCATCAAGAACCAAAGTATAATATTTACATATAATTCCATAAGTACACAACTTGTACCATCTCTTCTCGAGGATTAAAACATCAGCTGTCCTATTCAACATTATATATAGACAACATAAAACCTCGAGGCATCAAGCCAAAATTTCTGATTGATTCAATAAAAACACTGACTACTGACTCCGAGGACCTGAGAGTACAGAGACGACACATAAGACTTTCTAACTATAAGACTAGACAGGTAGTATCTCCACCTGAGATATTACTGCTGTCCTTGATGCTGCTGCTGTTCTTTCTCTGCTAAAGGTTTCCTGCCTCCTTGTCCACATCCACCTAAAAACATTGGATCCCATGGGGGTGAGACAATTGTAAATTGTCCCAGCGGGAGATATAACTCTCCGCCAAAACATTATTATTGCAGTTAAATATATAAAACTGGACAGAGGATATGCAGTTTAAAGCATTCTCATCTTGAAACATTGTAACTATTTATGATAGAACAATAGATCAACTATTCTCTTAATAAGGAATAGGAAGAACACGTGTATCCTTTATCCTTCATATTATACCATAATGTCAAACTTCTTTTGTAACACTCATTACCTTGATATGTCACCCATGAGACATTCTTGTTTCACCTTATTGGCCTTAGCCAATCTCCTAAACAGATTTTGGTTATATTGGACATGAGAGTGTACATCATCATGTCTTATTCAGGGATTGGTCTATACCAATCCTATATAAATATTCCAGGCATTGGATTACACCAATCCTGTGCAACTAGTACAAGTATTATACTTATATTATTCCTGTGTATCCATTCCAAGTATTGAACTATGTCAATCTTGTGTAACCATTCCAGGTATTGAACTATGCCAATCCTGTGCAACTATTCCAGGTATTGGGTTATTACCAATCCTGTTTATCATTCCAGGTATTGATCTATGTCAATCCTGTGCAAATATTCCAGGTATTGATCTATGTCAATCTTGTGCAATTATTCCAGGTATTGGGTTATTACCAATCCTGTGTTATTATTCCAGGTATTGGGATTTAATCAATCCTGTGTTATTATTCCAGGTATTGGGATTTAACCAATCCTGTGTTATTATTCCAGGTATTGAACTAAGTCAATCCTGTGACATTATTCCAGGTATTGGAATTTAATCAATCCTGTGTTATTATTCTAGGTATTGGAATTTAACCAATCCTGTGTTATTATTCCAGGTATTGAACGAATTCAATCCTGTGACATTATTCCAAGTATTGGAATTTAACCAATCCCATGTTATTATTCCAGGTATTGGGATTTAACCAATCCTGTGTTATTATTCTAGGTATTGAACTAGTCAATCCTGTATAACCTTTAAAATGTTTTGTTACCTCTCACTAGGCATCAACCATCCTCATAGCTCATAAGGCCCATAAAATACCTTGTCGCCTCTCACTAGGCAACATCTAACTATATGGCTCATAAGGCCATTATACATCTTTAGAATTCAGTCATGTTCATTACTCTTAACATTTATCATTAATTGATTCTCAGTACAAGGTATGAGTTCATTCCTCATCCCTATCATGGTATGATTACATCATACTCATTAGTTTGGCTTACCCTTATTCTCAAGGTATATTAGCCTATGCTTGTCAAGGTATATCAAACTCTTTACATTTTATTGTAACAATTACATAACACACTTCATATGTTTCTTACCCAAATAGATTGGATTTGAAATGTATCAAGGTATATCACTTTCCTCATCACCTCTAACTTCCTTGAGTTATCAACTTATCTTGTATTAAGGTACTTCCCATCTTAATACTTTCATCCATTAACTTATCATTCTTATCATGAAGTGCATAGGTCACACACAAGAATGGTCCAACTACCTTTAATGGTATGGACTCATTTCAGGTTAAGGCATTGCCTACAATAAGGTTACTTATAATCAACCACATGAAATATTTCACCTTTATAAGGTAATTCCTCCTATCTCATCATTAGGGTTTCGTCATACTCTTACTTAAAATCAGGATTAGGGTTTCTTGACATATTTCCCAGGATTTGGACTTTATGTTTTTATGACTCCTTATTAGAGTCTCACATACCTTCACCCTTCTTAGGGCCTCTTATCACAACATAGTATTAGGGCTTCATGTGGTGTTAATTCTTAATCAGGGTATCTCATGGGATCACTCTCAACTAATACTTCTCATGGAATCACCCTTAACTAGGGCTTCTTATGGAATCACCCTCAACTAGGGTTTCACATGGAATCACTCTCAACTAGGGTTTCACATATAATCACCTTTAACTAGGGATTCACATGTAAATCACCTTTAACTAGGGATTCACATGTAATTACATGACATCACCCTAGATTTGATTCTCACATTACATCATCATATCAATGTTCCATATACATCATTTCTAACTTAGGGTTTCTCATGGCATAACCCTAGAATAGGATTTCACATGGAATCATCCTTAACTAGGACTTCCACTATGGTTACCCCCAACTTGGGTCTACTATTCATCTCCATTAGGAATTCATTTAATTGTTCATAATTAGAGATTCACCATTCATCCCAATTAGGGTTTTACATCTCATTTTCCTAAATTGGAGTTTCATATATCATTACCCTGGATTAGGGTTACATCCTCACCCTGGATTAGGGTTTCATATAGAATTGCCCTCAATTAGGGTTAGAGTTCAATAGCCCTGTCAATTAGGGTTTATGTTCATGATTAGGGTTTCATAATCTCTTTACTTAAGGATCATACCCTTAATCACCTCATGAATCATATTCATGTATGAATTTCATGCTACCATCTTCTCAACTTGATTAGGTCATATCAACCCTTCAATCAAGTACATACAACTATGATTAACATAGTGTACCAAGTCATTGTTCCTATAAGCAATTAGGGTTCATCTTTTAATTGGCACTAATCACTTAGGTATTATTAGAGTTTCAACCTTTGTACCTTTATTGATTATCATTACTAATCATCATTGAATCAATGGATCATTCATCATCTTAATTCCCAAGAGATTCAATCACATTGGACCTCCATTACATAAGGTATCCAAATGAATTGACCAATTGGATCTCCAATTACAATAGGTGTCCAAGTGGACTAATCCAATTGAGTCTTCAATCAATTTTGACTACTTGGGCCCCAAACGGTCTAGGTCTTTCAAAGTTAAAATGGTTTGAAACCATTTGGTAAAGGTGGTACTTGAGACCGTTTGCTAAAGAAAGTACTTGAAACCGTTTGCTAAAGGTGACCTTCAAAATCGTTTGCTAAAGGTGGTCACTTGAAATCGTTTACTAAAGTACCTTTTTGAAACCGCATGAACTCAATCGGTTTGGGATCGTTTGGTCCCAAATGGTCTTGATACCATTTGGTCCCAAACGGTCTTGAGACCGTTTGGTCCCAAACGGTCTTGAGACCGTTTGGTCCAAACCTCCTCAAAACCGCATGGACCAAATATGGTCTCAACCAATCAAATTGAATTAAGGTTTCCAATGTTGATTCCTTCACTCATTGAATTCATGTAACCAATCATCAATTGGAACTATCATCATACTTCAATTGAGTTAAATAGGTCATCTTTAAACCGATTTGACCCTCAATTAACCCTCAATTGATCATCAATTAGGGTTTGAATCAATTGAATTAGGGTTTGGAATCGATGATCACATTAACCAATGTGAGTCTAGTTGCTTTGAAACTATTGGACCATCATCCAAATTGAACATGTCCTGACCCCAAACAGTCTTGAGGTCGTTTGGATGACCTTCAAATGGTCTTGAGATCATTTTCCCATCTCATCACTCAAATCCAAGTCATCCAATTAGGGTTTGGATCATTGGATTGGTCACCAAATCAACATTTGATTGTACTTCAACTTAGTACCTTTGGATCTTACGATACTCAACCCTAGACCTCCAAACGGTCTTGGGTGACCACCAAACAGTCTTGAGACCGTTTGGGTGATCCCCAAGTTTTGAAACCGTTTGGGTCAATCAACCCAAGTTTCAAACTCAAGCAAATTGGAAATCAACATTTAACCCGATTAGGGTTTTGGTGATTGATGGACCTTCAACTTATGAACCAATTGGAGATAATAAAATATAATTGATGGGTCATTAAACTAGATCATTATGAAAAAATCCCCAAACGGTCAACCCTGGTCAACATCACCAAACGGTCTAAAACCGTTTGCTCTCATGCGGTTTGGTAAACCCATTTCCCCTCAAACGGTTTGAAACCGTTTGCTCCCAAATGGTTTGGGAAACCGTTTGAGATGATCAAATGAAACCGTTTGGACAGGGATTTGTTTTGGATAAACATTTATGATGATGTCATCATCGTCCTCCTTAGAACAACCAAGAACAATAACCATTTTTCATGGGGATTTCAGCAATGAACCAAAAGAGTATCAAATAGAAAAGAATAACCAACGATTATTATAGGAATGGATACAATAGCAATGATTAAGGGTTTGAGTTATAAAACCCACCTCCAATTGAGATCCAAAGATCCAAGCTCATGCCAACAATGGTGTATGAAGCTTTTGCAACTCCCCCTAAGCTTGTCCTCAAGCTTTTGGTTGAAAATATTGGCTAGGGTTGAAGATGGAGTGAAGAAAAGAAGAAATCAATGATTTATTTTCAATTTCCACCATGGAATCAAGGAGAACGAAGGTCAAGGACTTACCAACAGGTTGGGGGTCATTCTGTTCTTGCTCCCAAGCTCCCAAGGTCGTTTTCCATGCAAAGGGTGGAAGTAAATCCGAAATTCCCTTTCATTCTATGGATAAATGAGCTTATATGTGAATTTTATTAAAAATTCAATTAGGAGAGAGAAAGTAGGAATTATCCCCTCAATTCCCTTGCCACTTGACCCCTCTCCTTCCTTCGGGACGAGTCTATCCTATTGTCCTCTTATTCCCTTCAATTATCCACATTTTAAAGAAAAGCAAATTAAGCACCTTAACCTTTTTTATATTAATATCCATGACTTAGTGGATATTTCTTTTCCTTATAATAAGGTGAGTGGAAATTCCACCTCCTTGAGATATTTAGTGGCTCTTGCAAATCACAAAGAAGAACACACATATCTGAACTCAACCATTTTAATTTTGGTTGAAAGCCCTTTAATTAATACATTCATTTTTGCCCTAAATTGAATTAGGATTTCAATTAGGATTAAATCTTGATTATTATAATATCAAGATTCTCTCTCCTCCAACTTAATTCAAATGAGGTGCCACTCTCATTTTCTTTACTATAAATGATGACAAGAAACATTAGGGGCCTTATTGAAGTGGTAATTTGCATATTGAACCCTAGGTTTTGGGTAAATTGCACATTACACCAAAACTAGGTTTTAATGCACAAACATTGCTTTATCAGCTCTTCCTTGGTATTCAGGCTACCACAAGACATACCTCTGCATCATCTTCATTCTCATGATGCTTCAACACATGGGGAACATCTTATCATTCAACATTTGCAATTTAACCCCTCAACTTGGGTAATTTGCACTTTAGTCCAAAATAAGCAAATATTGCTTCAACATTGTTCAAACAGGACCAAAATTGAAACATAAGTTTCTCATGAGCCCTAATTACTTTTCACAAGATAAGATTAAGCATATAATCATCTTTCTTAATCAAAACACCTAGGGTTAAAGCATAACCCAGGTCAGGGATGTTACAAATTATAAACCCCTAACAAGGATTTCGTGTCCGAAATCCCAGATAAAGGGAAATAGATATTATCTATGCATCATATCATCATGTCCTCACATAACACCTCATTATTATGGAGACACCATATAGTTTGATCAATATAAAGTTATTCCATTCAAGTTTATAATGGAATGATTCACATGGGACATATGCTTCCATGTTCCTTAATTAGTTCATCATTTTTTTTTCAAGATCACAATTATATTCTGTTCATTCATTTGAAACTATAAGTCTTTTCATACTTTGATTGTGTCATATTACCTGATGACACAGCACAAGCTTTCCTTATTACTTGCACTAATTATCTCATTAGTTATACATTCCCTTATCATAAAGAAGGGTTACTTATCAACCAAGAACTTATCTCAAAGATATCTTCAATTGTTATATTTATGCAAAGCATAAACCCCTAACATGTGATGTTCATACTATATTAGGTAACTGGACTGATTTCACAATTAACCCTTTTAGGCAACCATCATAAAATAGCCTGATATTTCTCATATACCAGAATTCCTTCCCTTAGTATTTACACATGTGTTGGTAACACATTACATCTTCATTTTCCTTTATAAGTTAATTTATGAGTAAATCAAATTCCTTCATATATCAATTAGAATATGGTAGAAATATCCATGCCACATCTCCTTCTTTTTTAAACTCTGGAGATTATTTCAGAATGACTACTTGATCAGTGTAGTAAAAAGATAACAATCTAGATATGTCATACTTACCTTGCCTTCAATAAATGAATACCTGGCCAGGGTATTCAAGAACTGAAATTAGGTAGTATGTATTTGTTTTATATTATGTTTCATATTCTTAACATCTCTTTAATTTTCATTACTTGGTATCTCTATTTTTTTTTCTCTGAGTATTTCTTTTACATCTTTTCCCTTTCTGCATGTAAGGAGAAATTTTCAAACATATAAGAAAATATTAAACTGAACATAAATTTTCATCCTTCTTATCTCTTCCTCATATCCTTAAAGGATTATACAGATGATCTAAACAACAACTACTTTTCTTATCGTAGGAAACAGAAGGTATCTCAAAATAGAAAGTTCTATCTTAACAAGTCTACCTTTTACAAGATAACTAGCATCTTATCTGACCCAAAACGTGAACTTAGTTGTTATTTATTACTGCCTTTGTCCTCTACTACCAGAAGTAGATGGACCAAACTATGACACTTGTCTTCGTCCTCCACCATCTGCTCCACTGGACTGAGGTCCTTGTGGGTTTTGCAGATTATGCCTTGACTGTTGGGTCATCTCACTGTTTCTCCTTGGACATTGTTGTCTAAAATGTCCTAGTTGTCCACATTTATGACAAGCTCGGCCCCAACTTGATGACCCCTGCATAGGTGTACTATATTGTGATTGGACTAGTGAAGATTTTGGTTGTCTGCTGCCACTACTTATTGGTCCCTGTGACTGTGTAGACTTTCTTTTGAGGTTTGTCTCATGTTTCTTTATCGTAGATCTTTCTATCCTCCGTATAGACTGTACAAATGTGGAAAACCTCTTCCTACTTTCTTGGGAAGATGCTAAAATGGACATATCAACATTCAATCCTTTCTCAAAATGTCGAATCTTTTCCTCCTCAGTAGCAGCCATCTGAGGACAAAATCATAAAAGTTCCATGAACTTAACCTCATATTCACTTATTGACATGGCTCCCTATCGTATTTTCTCAAACTGTGAGATCTTTTCATCTAAATAAGTCTTTGGAAAAAACTTATTCACAAATTCTCGACGGAATTCCTCCCATCCAACCTCTTCATCATTCCTTTTTTATTTCTTCTATAGCCCACCAATGTCCAGCACTACCCTTCAAAAGGTACACCGCATGTTTAACTTTGTCAGCCTCTGGGATACTAAGGATCTTAAAGGCGTTTTCTAACTCAGTGAGCCAGAGATCAGCATCTGCTGGATCAGATGTTCCAGCATATTCAATGGCTCCGACACGACGTAGTCATTCAAAGGTCTTACCAGACCCATATCCTTCATTAGGAGTTGGTGCCCTGGGTGTTGATGCTGGCATCCGGTCTGCCATATACCTTAGTGTGGTCATGAGCTGCCCAAAAAGATTATGAATATCTGGGTTTCCTCTCATGACTTCATCAACATGGGGATTTTTAGGCACTAGTTCCTCCCTTGCCTGATCCCTTGCACCTCCCACTGGTGCAGCAACATTGCTCTCAACAACGTATTCTTCATGTCCTTCAGACATCTTTAAGTTATATATCTTCTTCTGCATAAGTAGAAGACACTATAAGATACACTGAAGTATACTTAGAACAGACTCGATACCTTAGTCCTATGTCTCTGTAGACTCAGCGAACCTAGAGCTCTGATACCACTAAATTGTGGCATCCTACTTATAAAAATGAGATTTACTTAAGCGGAAGCGAATCATTTGCAGCGGATTACTGAAAATCACTAAAAATTAAAACTTTTTGTAAAGAGATCCACACATAGGAAATCTTTTTCATCAAGAACCAAAGTATAATATTTACATTCAATTCCATAAGTACACAACTTGTAATATCTCTTCTCGAGGATTACAACATCAGTTGTCCTATTCAACATTATATATAGACAGCATAAAACCTCGAGGCATCAAGCCAAAATTTTAGATTGATTCAATAAAAACACTAACTACTTACTCTGAGGACCTGAGAGTACAGAGACGACACATAAGACTTTCTAACTATAAGACTAGACAGGTAGTATCTCCACCTGAGATAATACTGCTGTCCTTGATGTTGCTGCTGTTCTTTCTCTGCTAAAGGTTTCCTGCCTCCTTGTCCACATCCACCTAAAAACATTGGATCCCACAGGGGTGATACAATTGTAAATTGTCCCAGCGGGAGATATAACTCTCAGCCAAAATATTATTATTGCAGTTAAATATATAAAACTGGACAGAGGATATGCAGTTTAAAGCATTCTCATCTTGAAACATTGTAACTATTTATGATAGAACCATAGATCAACTATTCTCTTAATAAGGAATAGGAAGAACATGTGTATCATTTATCCTTCATATTATACCATCATGTCAAACTTCTTTTGTAACACTCATTACCTTGATATGTCACCCATGAGACATTCTTGTTTCAACTTATTGGCCTTAGCCAATCTGCTAAATAGATTTTGGTTATATTGGACATGAGAGTGTACATCATCATGTCTTATTCAGGCATTGGTCTATACCAATCCTATATATATATTCCAGGCATTGGATTACACCAATCATGTGCAACTAGTACAAGTATTAGACTTATATTATTCCTGTGTATCCATTCCAAGTATTGAACTATGTCAATCCTGTGTAACCATTCCAGGTATTGAACTATGCCAATCCTGTGCAACTATTCCAGGTATTGGGTTATTACCAATCCTGTGTTATCATTCCAGGTATTGATCTATGTCAATCCTGTGCAAATATTCCAGGTATTGATCTATGTCAATCCTGTGCAATTATTCCAGGTATTGGGTTATTACCAATCCTGTGTTATTATTCCAGGTATTGGGATTTAACCAATCCTGTGTTATTATTCCAGGTATTGGGATTTAGCCAATCCTGTGTTATTATTCTAGGTATTGAACTAAGTCAGTCCTGTGACATTATTCCAGGTATTGGAATTTAACCAATCCTGTGTTATTATTCTAGGTATTAGAATTTAACCAATCCTGTGTTATTATTCCAGGTATTGAACTAAGTCAATCCTGTGACATTATTCTAGGTATTGGAATTTAACCAATCCTGTGTTATTATTCCAGGTATTGGGATTTAACCAATCCTGTGTTATTATTCCAGGTATTGAACTAGTCAATCCTGTATAACCTTTAAAACATTTTGTTACCTCTCACTAGGCATCAACCATCCTCATAGCTCATAAGGCCCATAAAATACCTTGTCACCTCACACTAGGCAACATCTAACTATATGGCTCATAAGGCCATTATACATCTTTAGAATTCAGTCATGTTCATTACTCTTAACATTTATCATTAATTGATTCTTAGTACAAGGTATGAGTTCATTCCTCATCCCTATCATGGTATGATTACATCATACTCATTAGTTTGGCTTACCCTTATTCTCAAGGTATATTAGCCTATGCTTGTCAAGGTATATCAAATTATTTACATTTTATTGTAACAATTACATAACACACTTCATATGTTTCTTACCAAAATAGATTGGATTTGAAATGTATCAAGGTATATCACTTTCCTCATCACCTCTAACTTCCTTGAGTTATCAGCTTATATTGTATTAAGGTACTTCCCATCTTAATACTTTCATCCATTAACTTATCATTCTCATCATGAAGTGCATAGGTCACACACAAGAATGGTCCAACTACCTTTAATGGTATGGACTCATTTCAGGTTAAGGCATTGCCTACAATAAGGTTACTTATAATCAACCACATGAAATATTTCACCTTTATAAGGTAATTCCTCCTATCTCATCATTAGGGTTTCCTCATACTCTTACTTAAAATCAGGATTAGGGTTTCTTGACATATTTCCCAGGATTTGGACTTTATGTTTTTATGACTCCTTATTAGAGTCTCACATACCTTCACCCTTCTTAGGGCCTCTTATCACAACATAGTATTAGGGCTTCATGTGGTGTTAATTCTTAATCAGGGTTTCTCATGGGATCACTCTCAACTAATACTTCTCATGGAATCACCCTTAACTAGGGCTTCTCATGGAATCACCCTCAACTAGGGTTTCACATGGAATCACCCTCAACTAGGGTTTCACTTGTAATCACCTTTAAATAGGGCTTCACATGTAATCACCTTTAACTAGGGCTTCACATGTAATTACATGACATCACCCTAGATTTGATTCTCACATTACATCATCATATCAATGTTCCATATACATCATTTCTAACTTAGGGTTTCTCATGGAATAACCCTAGAATAGGATTTCACATAGAATCATCCGTAACTAGGACTTCCACTATGGTTACCCCCAACTTGGGTCTACCATTCATCTCCATTAGGAATTCATTTAATTGTTCATAATTAGAGATTCACCATTCATCCCAATTAGGGTTTTACATCTCATTTCCCTAAATTGGAGTTTCATATATCATTACCCTGGATTAGGGTTACATCCTCACCCTGAATTAGGGTTTCATCTAGAATTGCCCTCAATTAGGGTTAGAGTTCAATAGCCCTGTCAATTAGGGTTTATGTTCATGATTAGGGTTTCATAATCTCTTTACTTAAGGATCATACCCTTAATCACCTCATGAATCATATTCATGTATGAATTTCATGCTACCATATTCTCAACTTGATTAGGTCATATCAACCCTTCAATCAAGTACATACAACTATGATTAACATAGTGTACCAAGTCATTGTTCCTATAAGCAATTAGGGTTCATCCTTTAATTGGCACTAATCACTTAGGTATTATTAGAGTTTCAACCTTTGTACCTTTATTGATTATCATTACTAATCATCATTGAATCAATGGATCATTCATCATCTTAATTCCCAAGAGATTCAATCACATTGGACCTCCATTACATAAGGTATCCAAATGAATTGACCAATTGGATCTCCAATTACAATAGGTGTCCAAGTGGACTAATCCAATTGAGTCTTCAATCAATTTTGACTACTTGGGCCCCAAACGGTCTAGGTCTTTCAAAGTTCAAATGGTTTGAAACCATTTGGTAAAGGTGGTACTTGAGACCGTTTGCTAAAGCAAATACTTGAAACCGTTTGCTAAAGGTGACCTTCAAAATCGTTTGCTAAAGGTGGTCACTTGAAACCATTTACTAAAGTACCTTTTTGAAACCGCATGAACTCAACCGGTTTGGGATTGTTTGGTCCCAAACGGTCTTGAGACCGTTTGGTCCAAACCTCCTCAAAACTGCATGGATCAAATATGGTCTCAACCAATCAAATTGAATTAAGGTTTCCAATGTTGATTCCTTCACTCCAGTGAATTCATGTAACCAATCATCAATTGGACCTATCATCATACTTCAATTGAGTTAAATAGGTCATCTTTAAACTGATTTGACCCTTAATTAACCCTCAATTGATCATCAATTAGGGTTTGAATCAATTGAATTAGGGTTTGGAATCGATGATCCTTCAACATTAACCAATGTGAGTCTAGTTGCTTTAAAACTATTGGACCATCATCCAAATTGAACATGTCTTGACCCCAAACGGTCTTGAGGTCATTTGGATGACCTCCAAATGTTCTTGAGACCGTTTGCCCATCTGATCACTCAAATCCAAGTCATCCAATTAGGGTTTGGATCATTGGATTGATCACCAAATCAACATTTGATTGTACTTCAACTTAGTACCTTTGGATCTTCAAATACCTAACCATACTGAACCCTAGACCTAAAAACGGTCTTGGGTGACCACCAAACGGTATTGAGATCATTTGGGTGATCCACAAATGGTTTTGAAACCGTTTGGGTCAATCTACCCAAGTTTCAAACTCAAGCAAATTGGAAATCATCACTTAACCCGATTAGGGTTTTGGTGATTGATGGACCTTCAACTCATGAACTAATTGGAGATAATCAAATATAATTGATGGGTCATTAACCTAGATCATTATGAACAAATCCCCAAATGGTCAACCCTGTTCAACATAACCAAACGGTCTGAAACTGTTTGCTCTCATGCGGTTTGGTAAAACCGTTTCCCCTCAAACGGTTTGAAAGTGTTTGCTCCCAAACGGTTTGGGAAACCGTTTGAGATGATCAAATGAAACCGTTTGGACAGGGATTTCTTTTGGATAAACATTTATGATGATGTAATCATCGTTCTCCTTAGAATAACCAAGAACAGCAACCATTTTTCATGGGGATTTCAGCAATGAACCAAAAGAGTATCAAATAGAAAAGAATAACCAATGATTATTATAGGAATGGATGCAATAGCAATGATTAAGGGTTTGAGCTATAAAACCCGCCTCCAATTGAGCTCCAAAGCTCCAAGCTCACGCCAAAAATGGTGGATGAAGCTTTTGCAACTCCCCCTAAGCTCGTCCTCAAGCTTTTGGTTGAAAAGATTGGCTAGGGTTGAAGATGGAGTGAAGAAAAGAAGAAATCAATGTTTTATTTTCGATTTCCACCATGGAATCAAGGAGAACGAAGGTCAAGGACTTACCAACAGGTGGGGGTCGTTATCTTCTTGCTCCCATGCTCCCAAAGTCATTTTCCAAGCAAAGGGTGGAAGTAAATCCGAAATTCCCTTTCATTCTATGGATAAATGAGCTTATATGTGAATTTTATTAAAAATTCAATTAGGAGAGAGGAAGTAGGAATTATCCCCTCAATTCCCTTGCCACTTGACCCCTCTCCTTCCTTAGGGACGAGGATATCATATTGGCCTCTTATTCCCTTCAATTATCCACATTTTAAAGAAAAGCAAATTAAGCACCTTAACCCTTTTTATATTAATATCCATGACTTAGTGGATATTTCTTTTCCTTATAATAAGGTGAGTGGAAATTCCACCTCCTTGAGATATTTCGTGGCTCTTGAAAATCACAAAGACGACCACACATATCTGAACTCAACCGTTTTAATTTTGGTTGAAAGCCCTTTAATTAATACATTCATTTTTGCCCTAAATTGAATTAGGGGTTCAATTAGGATTAAATCTTGATTATTTTAATATCAATATTCTCTCTCCTCCAACTTAATTCAAATGAGGCGCCCCTCTCAATTTCTTTGCTCTACATGATGCCAAGAAACATTAGGGACCTTATTGAAGTGGTAATTTGTATATTGAACCCTAGGTTTTGGGTAAATTGCACATTACACCAAAACTAGGTTTTAATGCACAAACATTGCTTTATCAGCTCTTCCTTGGTATTCAGGCTACCACAAGCCATACCTCTGCATCATCTTCATTCTCATGATGATTCAATACATGAGGAACATCTTATCATGCAACATTTGCAATTTAACCCCTCAACTTGGGTAATTTGCACTTTAGTCCAAAATAAGAAAATATTGCTTCAACATTGTTCAAACATGACCAAAATTGAAACATAAGTTTCTCATGAGCCCTAATTACTTTTCACAAGATAAGATTAAGCATATAATCATCTTTATTAATCAAAACACCTAGGGTTAAAGCATAACCCAGGTCAGGGATTTTACATTACTGAGGGGTGGGGTCGTTACATTTGGTATCAGAGCATGGTTTTCCATATAATCTCTAATAATTATTAAATTTTACAAACACTTTAGAGCCCAAGGGAGTTATTAGAGGATTTTACAAATATGGAGGTGTCTAGAAAAGGATCACGATTTGGGGGCTGGCAAGATTTTCCTCCACCTTGCTAGTCAGTTTACAAGGACTTCCAGCATCTGTGTGACTGCCTGGACAAAATCTGAGGATTTGACTCAAAATAAGATACATCTAGGTCTTCTCATTTATTTTCGTCCCTTCTTTACCTCTTATCTCTGGAGAAACTTTAAGTGCTTAGGATTTTATCTCTCTCCACCACCTCCTGTGTTTGGGAATTTAGGGTGTTAAGTATTAGGGGATCCTCCAACAAATGATAAAATGCATGTAAATAAGATGACACTGATGTAAGTTTAAAGCATATATATCTTCCAAGTTATAAATATGTGTTTAAAAGATTTTTAACTTATGTGAACCAGCATGGCCCATCTCAAGACTGTAGCTATACCCTTTGAGGTCATTGAGAACCCTTCTGGGGGTAGGCCTCCCCGTAAGAGGAGGGGATATTCTGAGAATAGGAGGAGAGACCATGGTGACGAGTCCACAAAGAAGAGAAAGAGACCTGAGGGAGCCTCAGGAGAAGGCTTAAACCCTAAGTCAGTTCCCTTCTACAACCCAGAGATGAACTGAGAAGAGGAACAAATATCTGAAGATGAAGTCATGCCCAAGGAGAACCCGAGTGGTGGACCATGACCTATAGTAATAGTCCACACCCCTGATGCCCTCTGGATGGAATAGTAGAAGAAGCTAACTAAGGCCATTAGTGCCCTGGCTCTCAGGGATATAGCCAGAGATAAAAATGGTGAACCACTTCCTGTTCGTCCCCGACTTGGAGTCACCATTTTGGACTTCATCAAGCTGAACATTGATAAATTCTAGGGAGAGGATAAGACAAAAGCCATCCACCGGGATGATGCTTGGATACTTGTAGTCGAGAATGGGTTCCGCATGCTGGAGGTTCAACTGAATAAGAAGGTATTATTTGCTACCCATCTTCTGGAAGGAGCAACTAAGATATGGTGGGAGAACCACATTACAGGATGAGACCTAAATGAAGATATGACGGCCTAGATGGATTTCAGAACCATCTTCTTAGACAAGTTTGTGCCCACCTCAACCAAGAAGGAGAAAGAGAAGGAGTTCACCTTCCTCGTGTAAGGCAACCTCTTTGTTGCAGACTACGCTCACAAGTTTCACTTTTTGGAGTGCTTTGAGTACATGATGACAGAGGAAAGGTGGGTGGACCACTTTGTGAAGCATCTATGCCCCGAAATCATGCCTCATGTGATGGCGAGTAAGCCAACGAACTTTGTCGAGGCCTACAACACCGCCCTAAGCATGGAAAAGACTGTGATGTCTGCAACCAACCCATCTAAGGGGTATCTGGACTATGCTGAAGGAACTTTTGGGCCTGAAGAATGATCACAAGAAAGGGAAAGGTTGCAAACATGCCAAGGGAAAGCAGGGAGGTAAAAGAAAACCCCACAATGAGAACAACCACCCTAGGTGTAGCACCTACAGAAAGTGGCACCTAGAAGAGTGTCGTTACAAGAAGAGGGTGTGCTATCGTTGCTAACAAGAGGGGCACTTTATCGCCAACTGCCCTTTTCTAGACCCAAAAGGCCCATGCCCTGTAGCAGCCCAACCTATAGCTGCAGCCCCACCTATTGGAGAGCAAAGACTAACTCGATTTTTTGCTATTGACAATGAGGAGGCTCAAGCTAATGCTAATCGGTTGATATAGGGTAATAACCCTTAGAGTTTTCTTTGTGTTTTAAGACAAGCATGTAATAGTCTGATGCATTGTGAAAAACAATGTAGGCATGCTAGAAGTCATGGGACACAATGTAAAAGCTATTTTTGACTCTAGATCTACTAATACTTTCATTTCGAGGAATCTCACAACTATGCTTTGTTTGGATATCAAGGATTTAGGATATAGTTTGGATGTCACAACCCCAAGTGGTTAGATATTTACCTCCCTTTTGAAGACTCCAGTGATACATGCTAAGTATCAGGATCATGAGTTCCCTATAGATTTTATCCTCCTTGACATGAAAGACTTTGATGTGATCATCGGTATGGATTGGCTCTATACCTAATAGGGCAAATATTAATTGTAGAGAAAACAAAGTAATCATAAAAAGACTAGGTCATCCACCGTTCACCATTAGAGGTAGGAAGAATGCTACCACTAGCCTATATGTGTCAGCCTTGAAGGCAGAACAGATGATATCCAATGGTTGTCAAGCTTTCCTAGCAGTCGTTATCGAGCCAGAGCCTAAGGTGCAACCCTTAGAGGAAATCGAGGTAGTCAGGGACTATGCAGATGTGTTCCCAGATGATTTGGTAGGGATCCCTCCTAAGAGAGGGAGACTTTTTGATAGAGCTAGATCCCGAGACAAACCCTATTTTGAGAGCACCTTATAGGATGGCCCCTACTGAGTTGCTCGAGTTGAAGAAACAACTACAGGAGCTGCTAGACAAAGATTTTATCCAACCTAGCACATCACCATGGAGAGCACCAATCCTCTTTGTGAAGAAGAAGGGTGGGTCGCTCAGAATGTGCATAGACTACTGGATGATCAACCAGGCTAGCATTAAGAACAAATACCCTTTACCCTATATAGATGACCTATTTGACCAGTTGAATTCAGCTCAAATCTTTTCAAAGATTGACCTGAGATTTGGGTACCACTAGTTGCGAGTCAAGAGTGAGGACATCCCAAAAACCATATTTAGAAGTCGTTATGGAAACTATGAGTTTGTGGTTATGCCTTTTGGGTTGTCCAATGCCCCGAGTGTGTTTATGAACCTCATGAACAATGTGTTCCAGCCTTTCCTTGACTCGTTTGTCATAGTGTTCATAGATGACATCTTGGTTTATTCTGATGACCTAGAGAAACACCATGACCACCTGGATAGAGTCCTTGATATCGTGACAAAGCAGAAGTTATATGGGAAATTCTTGAAGTGTGAGTTTTGGATAGACCATGTCATGTTCCTTGGACACATCTTAGTGGATCCAGCTAAAGTGTCAGCTATTCGAGATTGGCCAGCACCGAAGAACCCTTTAGAGATCCCCATATTTCTGGGATTGGCCAAATATTATCAACACTTCATAAAGGATTTCTAAAATACTGCTTTGCCACTCACAAAGCTCACCCGAAAGGATGAGAAGTTTGTGTGGTCAGACTTATGTGAAGATCTATTCTAAGAGTTAAGGGAGAAGTTGACTACAACTCTAGTGTTGACTCTACAGTCCTGTAATGAGGGTTTTATGATCTTCACCGATGCATCAAAGATGGGGCTTTGGTGTGTCCTAGAGAAAAATAGGCATGTTGTCGCTTATGCCTCCAGACAGCTCAAACCCAATGAAGTGAACTATTCGACACATGATTTGGAGTTGGCTGCAATTATACATGCCCTGAAGATTTGGCGACACTATATATATGGAGCTACCTTTGAGATCTTCACTGATCGTAAGAGTTTGAAGTATCTCCTAATGTAGAGAGATCTAAATATGCAACAAAGATGGTGGATGGAGTACATGAAGGATTATGACTTCACCATTGCCTATCACCCAGGAAAGACAAATGTTGTGGCTGATGCTCTTAGCCGAAAATTGCTCAGGTGTGCAACTGTCTTGTCTAGCCAATGGAGGGAGATAAAAGACCTTGTGGAGTGGACTCCACAACTGTTAGAAGACTGAGTTTGTTTGGCTAATATCTAGATTAAACCAGACTTGTTGACCGAGTTGGTAGCTTCCCAGTTAGCCAGCCCAGAGCTTGATAAGATGAAAGGTTTGTTAGAGAAACCTCAGACCCATAGTGGATGACAGAATCCATTACAAGAGTCATATTTAGGTTCTTGAAGATTCACCATTGAAGGATCGTATCTTGTAAGAAGCTCATGGTTCTAAGTACACGGTGCACCTTTGCACTACCAAAATGTTTAAGGATTTGTAGTGGTACTTTTGGTGGCCTGGAATGAAAAAAGATATAGCAGCATATGTGGCCAGTTGTCTTGCTTTCCAGATGGTGAAGGCTGAACACCAGTGACCCAGTGGATTGCTATAGTCGATTGAGATTCCTGAGTGGAAATGGGAACATATCACCATGGATTTTGTGGCAGGTCTCCCCAAGACCAAGAGAGTTCATATGACGTAATATGGGTTGTGGTAGATCGCCTTACCAAGTCGGTGCATTTTCTTGCTTTAAAGACCACTACCAAAGTGATGGATCTAGCTAAAATTTACATCAGAGAGATTGCACGACTACATGGTGTTCTGAGTTTGATCATTTCTAATCACAATCCGAAGTTCACTTCCAAGTTGTGGAAGCAGGTATAGGAAGAGCTCAGTACAAGGTTAAAGTTTATTACAACTTACCACCCCAAACTAACAGACAGTTAGAGAGAACGATTCAAACATTGGAGGATCTGTTGAGAGCATGTGTGCTCAATTGGGGAGGATCGTGGGAGTAGTACTTGTCCTTAGCTGAGTTCCCATACACCAACAACTACCAAGCTAGTATCGGGATGCCTTCATATGAAGTTCTATATGGGAGACTATGTCGGCCACCACTTCACTAGGATGATGTCAGTGAGAGGACCTTATTGAGGTTAGATGAGCTCTAGGTGTATGCAGACAAAGTCACTTTGATCAAGCAGAGGCTGAAGAGATCCCAGGATCGACAGAAGTCGTATACTAATGCAAAGCAGAGTGACTTGTAGTTCACTGTGGGAGAGCATATGATTTTGAAAATCTGACCACTCCGAGATATAGCTAAGAATAGAGGGAAGCTGAGTCCCCAATACATAGGTCCGTTTGAGATTTTAGAATGGATTGGTGAAGCTGCTTATCATTTGGCCTTACCCCCTCAATATAGTGTGATGCATGCTGTTTTCCATGTGTCCAATTTGAAGCTCTATGTGAAGGACCCGAGCCATGTGCTGAGCATTAAAGCTATTGAGCTCCAAGGGAGACTGACATATCCTGAGCCACCTATGAGGGTACTGGATACCAAGGCGAAAGATCTCAGGAATAAAGAGATAGAGATGGTAAAGGATCTTTAGAAGCACAATGGAGAGGATGAAGCCGCATGGGAGCTGAAGACAGACATGGAAAAGGCCTACCCTAATTTGTTTGTTTGCTTGGTTGAATTTTGGGGGCAAAATTCCTACAAGGAGGGGAGGATGTTACAACCTTGATTTTGCTTGTATGGTTGTAAATGCAATTTTTCCAAAGAAATGTACTTGTCTATTAGTTGTATGACTTATGATAAATATATGGGTTTCTTTTGAAACTTTTTCCTTGTGCATGTGATTTCGTGGATCCTAATGTATTAGTGGGTACAAGATGATAAAAGAGGATAGAAAGTTGAAGGAAACCAAATAATGCATAAATAAGAAAGGAAATTGAAATAATAATGAAAAATATAAGAAATATGTGGAAAAATGTATGATTGATCATCATGGATGCTATTTAGAAATCCACATGGTTTCTTGTGATACAAGGAATCCAAATAAAGAAGATAAAAGTGAAAGAGAGAGAAAATATGAATAAAATATGCTTTAATGAGTAATAACTTGCATGTGAAGAAAACCCCTTTATCCTTCCAAGTTTGGGACTCAAACTTGGTATACGAGTAGATACTGGTAAAATAAGGTTTCCCCTAAAATTTGGATGAAAAAGGATAAACGGGGAGAGAGTTGTAGTTTTTACAAATCTTCCTAAAGTGAATGGATAATTGATTAATTGTATTAAGTGTCATAGTTTCAACTGGATTAGAAATTCTATTTTATACAAATTTGGGCAACATGGACCATTGGATCTGAGATCCAACGACACTGGTTTAATATTGGTCTCAGTTGGAGACGCAGACCTGAGCATAGTACATGGAGATTTACAATTTGATTTCTTCACAAACGAGAGGATGAGCAGAGTTGGGATTGGTCCCAATATCTTCGGAAGATCCCATGGATCCCATCCATATTGGGATTGATGACTTTTCACAGAGGGAATAGGATTCCCCCAATTCTAGTGGAACCTGAGACCCTACCCTATATAAGGGGGGTGTTCTGTGGTATCAACAAACCCACAAACAATCTTCGCACAACCGGAAGGAGTAGATGAACTCTCTGGTGTCCCCTATTTGAGTTTTCACCTTGATATGTACCCTCGTCGTAGAGCAACCTTCGCTGGAGGTAGAGTGGTGTCGTCTCGGCGGAGGAGGGTAGCGAGCAAGGAATTGCGTTGACCATCAAGTCCATAGGAGCAAGGAAAATCTCTTGGTGGTCTTAGTTCACACACAGGTGGGGCATAGAGCAGAGTCAACACTCGTGTTGACCCTCGACTTGCTAAGGAGCAATGAACGAAGGTTGAAGATGACATTGGAGGAAAGTACCCTCCTGCCCTCGAGTTCACGTTGTGAAGTTAAGGGTTTTGTGGTAAATTCACACTTTTCTTTTTTTGCATGGGTGAATTCCTCATGGGCCCAGGTGCCTATGTGGCATGAGCCGGTTGGCTCCAGCCTGGCCCGCTGGCGCGGCTTAAACAAATCTGAAACAAATACGTGGCGATTCTTGATTGGTTGAAAATGGATTTTCTTGCAAAACTTGTAACTAATTATGGGAATATCAGATGAATATAAGTTATATATGAAAGTAGATTAGAAAAATATTTAGAATCCAATAAAAATAGAATTGAAGTCTGATATCTCTTGTAATTTAAAAGTACATAAAGTTACCACTTTCATGCATTAAATTATGATAAAACCCTAATTTGAGATGGAAATCAGATTTAATGTTTCTTTTTTGGTTATTTTGAGTGGTATGAACCTGTTGAGAATAAAAAGAAGAGTTAAATCTGAAAAAATGATACTATGCTTGTTTTAGGGTGTTATACACATGATCATGCATTAATGGGCTTAAAAACCCTAATTTTGGAAAATATGAGTTTTAATGATTTTAATCTAAAAATATAAACACGCAACAGAGATATAATGATCCTAAGCCTGATTTGAGAACAAAGAACCCATAATGATGATAATTGAAATAATTAGGGTTTTTGTAAATAAGAAACCTATTTTTAGGGTTGTTAGCATGGAAAGGGTAAAGATGGATAAAGCAATCTATGAAACCCTAATGAATCCTAAGGAGACTTGGAAGCCTTAGAAAGTATCCTCATGTCATTAGGAAGTTGTTTAGAATATGACAATGACATTATGTAATTAATATGTTTCAGGAATTAAGGGTTGCTTGCATTAGGTGCTTTCTTGGATATCTTGTTGATTTTGGATTCTGTTGCTCAAGAACAGGTATGTGGTTACACTTATGGCTAATTGCTCTAGTTTCACGGTGATTTTTGAGGTTTTACCAGTGGCTTGAAATTAATTGCTTGGTTGACTTTTATTTCGTGCAACTATAAAGTGACTATGGATATCACCATAAATATATGTGCATGACTAGCTCAGATCCTAGTCCTCCTCTGTAGCTTTGATGATGATGAGATGGATGACCTAGTACATGGTCTACCCTTGGGGTAGGATCATCATGTTATCATGAGTCGATGTGTTGGTCTACCCTTGGGTAGGACGATATGACTACACAACCCTAGGTCGTGGTCTACCTATAAGGTAGGATCATAGGGGCTATTTGAGATCTACCATATGAGAGAGGTAGTATCCATGTCCACTACAGGGACATCATAGAGGCAAGGATACATAGGGATTGAGTAGTTATGTTTAAAACGAAAAGTGTGATTTGTTAAATCATAATTTGATTGTAATATGTTGTCACAATTAGATGTAAAGTTTTGGTTGCCACCACATACCAATATATTCTTTATACCGACTGACCTTTTGTTTGTCGGCATTTTAGGAATACTTGAAAAAGGACAAAATAGTGAAGTGACACTTGGAGAATAAAGTTAATTAAAGAAACAAGGATTTAGTTAGATAGAACTCGACACTGGGTAATATTCCAATCCCTATTTTTGAAAGGTATGAGAAAAGGTAAAAAAATTGAACTGCCTTAAGCGTAGTCTTTGGTAGAATTTATTAATTATTTTTGATTATTTACAAAACCAGTTGATCCTGTCTTGGGATAATGGCACCAGTCTCTTAGTCTTCCTTAATTGGGGGTTACTGAGGGGTGGGGTCGTTACAGTATGGGATAGTCTAGATGCTTGGTTGGGATGATGAGACGGTCGTCTCGATGAAGCAAGATGTCCGTCTGAAGTGTTGAAGTAGTTGGTTGATCTGAGGACCAAGTGATCGTCTGGCTCTGAACATGGGGTACTCTATAATAGTTCCATTGTTGTCCCAACAAAGTTGTAGTGTGTTTTCAATGGTTGGAACAACCCCAAGTTTACTAGTGAACTTCCTGATCCATACAACTTCTTTTTCTGCATTGGAGGTAGCAATATGCTAGGCTTCTGTTGTAAAATCTGCCACTATCTCTTTCTTGGAACTCTTCTAGCTTATAGCTCAACTATTTTGGTAAAACATGAATCCTCATTGCAATTGATACTCATCCTTGTTGGTTTGGAAGCTGACATTATTGTATCCTTTTACAACTAACTTGTCCTTACGTCCATAAATTAGGAATTGATCTTTAGTTCTTCTTAGCTACTTAAGGATGTTCTATTCTGCTATCAAGTGACCATCACCTAGATTTTTCTAGTACCTGCCCATCATGATCAATGGATACAAGACATCTGGGGGCATACATATCATTACATACATGATATATCCAATTGATGAGGCATATGTAGTCTTACTCATGCGTGCCTGCTCTTCCAAAGCAATAGCACATTGAGTTCTAGAGAGACTTAGTCCATCGTACATGGGTAAGTTTCCTTTCTTTAACTTCTGCATGCTAAACATCTGCAACACTTTGTAATGTATGTACTTTGTCTTAGGACAATAAGCCTTCTAGATCTATATCTATAGATCTTGATTCCTAGAATATAGGATGCTTCACCTAAGTCTTTTATGGTGAAGGTATTGCCCAATCAGGTTTTATCCAATTTTAGAGTAAGTATGTCATTTCTCATAAATAGTAGTCATCTACATACAATATGAGAAATACAACAATGATCCCACTTACCTTCACTATTTGAATGTCCTCATCAAAAGGAAGATTCTAACTCTGGGATGATTTCCTTAGCCCATAGATTTATCCTTATATCTTAGAGACTTTATTAGCTTCATTTGGATCAGTAAAACCTTTGGGTTGTGTCATGTACACATCCTCTAGAAGATTACCATTAAGAAATGTCCCATTTTCCAAATCTCATTGTCATGGTAAGATGCAATGGCAATCATGATCCTAATAGATTCAACCATGGGAACTCCTGAAAAAGTTTCTTCATAGTCAACACCCTAAATTTGTATGAAACCTTTTCCAACAAATCTACCTTTGTAGGTTTGTACATTACCATCCATGTCGATCTTTCTTCTTGAAGACCCTTTGCACCCTATGACTTTTACCCCTTCAAGTAGATTCACCAAGCTACACACCTTGTTGGTATACATGGAGGCTATCTCAGATCTCATGGCTTCAAGTAATTTCTTAGAATATGGTCTCTCAATAGCCTCATTGTAGGTAGTTGGATCGTGATATACAATGACCAACTCATAGCATTTGTATGTCATGAGAAATCCATCTCTCTCTAGCTAAAGATGTGCCCTACTAGACCTTCGAGGTTTCCCTGTTGTAATAGGGACTTGAGGTTCCACAACAATTTGTGGTACCTATTGTTCCTGATCTACCTCGATAGGTTTAATATTGTCTTATTGGTCTTGAAATTCTTGAAGTTCTATTTTCCTCCAACTGGTTCCTCTAGAAATAAATTCTTTTGCAAGGAATAAAGTAGTTTTGGGAACAAACATTTTGTGTTCAGATAGAATATATAAGTAACAACCCTTAGTTTCCTTAGGGTATCCAAACAAATATACATTTTTCTAATTTGAGTCCAATATTTTAAACAAAATGCTTCTTGACATATGCTTCACATCCCCAAACTATCATAAGAGACATATTGGGACATTTTTAATTCCATATATGATATGGTATCTATTCAATGGATTCAAAATGTTGTCGATTATGTGTAAATGTAGAGGTTTCAAGAGCATGCCCCAAAATGAAATCAAAAGATCAACTAAAGTCATCGTTGATCATACCACATCTAACAAGAAGTGATACCTTCTCTCTAATGCACCATTATGTTATGGTGTTCTAGGTGGAATCCATTATTATACAATACCACATTACCTCAGAAGGACCTAAAACTCTTCGCTTATGTATTCACCACTTCAATCTGACTGAAGTACTTTAATTCTTTTGCCAAGTTGATTTTGTACTTAATTCATGAATTCCTTAAACTTTTCAAAAGATTCCAATTTGTGTTTCATAAGATACACATATCTAAATCTACTAAAGTTGTCAGTAAAAGTGATCAACTAATAATATCCAACTGTGGCACTTGTTCTAGAAGGTCCACATACACTGGTATGTATGAGCCCAAATAAGTCACTAGCTCTCTCACTTTTACCATTGAAAAGTGCTTTTTCATCTTACCCAATAAATTGGACTCACATATCTCTATTGATTCAATATCAAAAGAGTCTAGGTATCATATTTATCGTGTCTAGAAATGCACTTCTCATTTATGTTCCCTAGACAACAATGCTAAATATAAGTTTTGTTTGGGTCATTGAGTTTTAACTTCTTAATATTTATGTTATATACATGTGTCTCAATATCTAATAAATAAAGACCATCAGACACAAGGGTACTGCCATAAAAGATCTCATCTTAAGAAATGGAAATACGACCATTCTTTATTAGAATTCAAAACCATTATCTTGGTAAAATTTGTGCATAAACTAAACATAATATGTATCCCTAATACTTAAAAAAATTATTGATAATATACTCTTGAAGTATCTACACACATAACCTTAAAAAAATGAAAAGACAATGATGATGAAACTACCGTCATGAAGTATGTAACCTAATAAGTGTGACAATGTTGAAAGAACCATGGGGATTGGTTTAACTTTTAGTTTATCTTCTAGTGAGAGGAACTAGTGGAGGCAAGATGCTTAAACTGACTTAGTTACATCTTTGTCAGTGGGTGACTCCATACAATAGGTTTTGGTTGCTCACATTTTTCGAAGAAATACTCTTTAGGGGGTGGAGTGTTGTAATGATACACGTCGAAGATCACATCAATTCACGAAGATGATTATCCTAGAGTTTAATCCTTTTTTACTTTCCAGTTAAGGCTAGTATAGGAGGGTTGATCCCACATGACAATATTATTAAGATTGTTCTCTTTTATCCTGATTGTTTTTTGAAATTATTTCTTTTTGGTATTTTTGAATAAGGAACAAAAGGTAAATTCCAGTTTGGGGGTCGGTGGTTTAAACTAGAACAAGAAATTAAAGTGCAAATAAAGTAAAAGATTACACTAAAACAATGAAAGTAAATGATTATACTAAGACAAGAAAGTAAAGAAAGATTATTGTTAGCACACAAGATTATCTAAACAAGAAGTAAAGTGCAAAAATTAAAGAGAAGTGATGGAAAATAAGCATTGGAAATATGATTGAATCAGAAGGGAAGACATCGAGGCTTAGGGGTTTCACCACCTTTGCCAAAGGGAAAACAAGATAAAGCGATACACTACAAGTGAGACAGAAGAAGGTATGTGAATTATTCATAAACAAAATGCAAAAGAGGAACTCCACGTGAACCCATTGGTCCTGGTGTTCATGCATCCTAGTTCTTCATCCTAAAGAGGATTTTTCCACGGCCACATCCAAATCCTCATGAATATAGTTTAGGCATTCTAAATCTTGAGTTCCACGGTCATATCCATCGAGATTAACTCATGATAAATATGATTAATTACTTCATTTAAATCGGTGATTTCTAAACCAAAAACCATCCATCTAAAATAGTTGTGTGAAACCCAATCCGTTCAACACATGGCTAAGGGGCTAATCCCTTCGCTTCTATATGGGAACTACTCACTACTCACTAGTCATAGTGAGGAATGGAGAAACAAGGGGAAGAAGGTAGGAAGCCATAGACTACAAGTCCATAATCTCCAAGGAGACCAAAGGTGGCAACAATTAAATGGCTCACTCTCTTAATCCCTCTCTCTAAAAGAAAGAATGAGAAGAAAGAACAAGAACAAGAGAAGAATCTAGATTAGGAGACCAAAACTAATTTTTTTGCTGAAAGTAAAGGTTACAACTAAAAATCAAATTGACAGAGTTTCACTAATAAAATACAAGTACAAAATTGAGGACCCCTTTTTTAGCAGAGTCCCCCCTCTTTTATAGGGGAAGGAGGGGTGGAAACCCCTGAAGGGGGGGGGGAACAAATGGTGTGGAGGCTATTGAAAAACCCTACTCATGAGATGTGAAATGGACGTCTTGCTAGCCGAGACGGTCGTCTGGAGATGACATGGCATCATTATAGAAACATTGGATCAAAACCCAAAGGAGGGGGTGGCAATGCCGTTCGGTTGCATTCTTGGGCTCAAAGTTATGTTCAAAATAGGCATATGGATGATGGGGGACGACCGTCTCGTGCCATGCACAAACTTATGGTAAAAACCCTAGCATGAGTGGAGGCTTGAGAGTTTGGCTTAGTAGGGTCATGGATTGACTATTTGGGATAGTATGGATCCTCTATTGGGACAATGAGACAGTCATCTCGATGAAGTGAGATGCCCGTCTGGAGTGTTAAAGTAGGTGGTTGGCTCCGAACATGGGGTACTCTACAAGCAAACAAGCCTTCTGTACTTAGCGAGATGGGCATCTCGCAGGCTCAGTAGGTCAAAATTTAGTTTTGGAGAAAAACCCTATAAAAAGTGAGAAAAGGGGATAAGTATTTGCAAAATAAATCAAAAGTAGGTAAATTACATATTGTCCTAGAAATTACTTAAAAAGAAATAAGTTCTAACGAAAGGGTTTATGGAAATTAAACAAAAAGATAGATGAATATGCATTCATCATGTAACATGCCAAAATATAATTATAATCCCTAACTCTGATATCCTTATACCTTTTATTTTAGAATGGGTTCAAATCTCTTTATCCCTGATTTAATGGAAAAGAATACATTATATGCTTATAGGCATGGTTCCTAAACAAAGTCTATTTCTAGGTGGCCTTGGTGCAATTGATCCATGATGCAACCCTATTTCAGGGCTCCATCTTGTGCCTTTTTATACTATTATCACAACTAAACATTGTTAGAATGCAAGTTATTCCACTAATGTATAATTTCATATCAAATGCACTTGTGGCTATTTTTTTGTGTTTTTTAGGGTTTTTGTACATACACTAGATGTAGAGTGGAGAAGGAAAGGATCCTTGGGTTTCTACACCCCAGGATTGGACCCAGATCATTGCCAAGCATCCCTTGAATAGGCAAAAATTGGTTCAAGGCAAAAAGCAACCATTTGGAGTAGCTAAGGTAAAAGATGAGCAGCTGAGCCCTTACCATGGGCCGTGGTACTCTGCCACAAATGTGGCAAGATGGCTCAAAATCACAGTGAATATGTGAAGGAAACCAAGGGTTCACCATGACCGTGGCCTCCACAACAGCCATGGCACTGAAGACTCACTCGCCTGTGGCAACCCTCCATGTCTGTGGCACTCAACATCGACAATGAACTCCTCAGCCAAACGACTATGGCCGCCTCCCTCCAGCAAGGCCGTGCTTCACTCCATGCCCATGCCCTACGATAGTGGAGGCCATATAATGAAGGTTGGCCACTCCTACAGACCCCCTAACATTCATTGTCACCTTCTTGACCTCTCACCTACCTCCATCCATCACCCACTCCATTTCCACCTTCCATTACCTCAAAACCCTAATTTTCTAGGGTTTCCACCACAAAACCTCATATTTCCATGCCATCTACCCACCTTGGAGGGAGGTGTTAGAGATAAAGAAGCTAAGAGGTGAAGTAAGGAGGAGATTCGATAGATTTCTATGGCTATCTTCTTCCTTCTTCTCTCTCTTTTGCTATTTTGTTTGATCATGTGTAGCTAAGACACTTGTGGTAGGCTATTTGGGCTTAAAATGTTACTTTGATACCATGTTGAGAGAATTTATCTTGTAAACTATGTAATTTCATTCTATAATGATTACTTTCTACTTCTATCTTATTTCCCATGATTGTACTTGTGATTGGTGTTCAAAAATCTAATTTTCTTATGGTTTTATGCTTGAATCCACCTAAGTCTAGAAGAAGATGGCATATGTGAGGTTATCTTGGGATTTTCTCCTAGGTCCAAATAGTGGATCCCTATCTAGAACTCCATCTTCCCCCAGATATATCCCTTCTCCTACTCGTTGGTGTGAGATCTAAGTAGCTAGTGTAGGATTGTTTAGTGTAATTTCCTAGGAGTTTACTAAAAGTTAGATGGTGAGTAATGCAAGGTGAAATACTGTCACCAGTACTCCCAATTCCTACCTTTGGCTCCCAATTATGCTGAGAAATCTTACCCTAGAAACCTAGATTAGTCAAATCCAATTAAAATTCCACCTAACCTTGGTCCAACTGAGCCTCGTAAGGCTAGATAAGGCGTGCAAGGGTGTAGTTCCCCATCACACACTCTATCTATCCTTGGCCAACCAATAGTCTAGGCCGATCCCATTACATTTGATTAATTGTTTGGTTTAGCAATCTAGAATGAATAGTTAGGTTTTGCATAATATGTTCCCCCAACTAATATCTTAGTATCATTTCCCCAAACATCTCACCTCTCTTTAACATTGCTTAAAACCCAATTTTCTCTCTTAGCTATTTCATGCTAGTTTAGTTGCTTGCTTTAATTTCTCCTTAGTGAATTGCTTAGTTCTTGATAGTTAGTCCTTTGTACAGTAGTTAGTGCATATCTTTGTTCTTGCTTAATCTAGATAGTGGTAGTTTAGGTCTCTAATTTCTTTAGTGCCCTAATTTCTAGTCTAGTGTAGTCTTGTTCTCTTGCTTAAGTAGTTACTTTCTTTATTAATTAGGATTGTTTGTTTAGGGTTAACTTAGGATTTTTCCTATCTTGCTTATCTTACCTCCTTTCTTGTTCAATTGCTTGCATCTTAGTGTAATCAACCCAAATCAAGATTAACCCTAAAACCCTAATCTCTACATTAGGAACATAGCCCACTCTAACTAAGCTCTAGTGCCCTCTCTCTCCCAATGGATCAACCCTTATCTTGCCACTAGTCGATACTACGACACAACCTCATGCACTTGCAGGTGAAATGTGACTGATCTAAGTGAGTGTGTTAGACCACGGCCTTTATAAATTCAAAGTTCCAAATGTGTGAAAAGGCACCAAGCTTTTTGGCACCGTTACCAGGATAAAGGCGCTCAACCTAGCTAGCTAGTGTATCTTAGATGTTACTAATTCCCTCACCATTTCTGTTCTTTATTATTTATTTACTTTTGTATTCTTGTCTTCTAACTTAGCTCTTGTTGTTTGTTTGTGCCTTGTTCATGTGACAGTTGTACATGCTTGGGTGACATTCGACTTCTACTGATTATAGGGAAATCAGGATGACATATAAGGTAGCGAAAACAAAAATTTTAAAGCATGATTCCTCTTAATAGCAACATCGCATCAACAACAATGTATCTAGGAAGGAAAGGTAACAAGAGTTATACCTGATCCTACAACAAGTCCAGTGAAAACTCTTGATGCAGTACCGTGCTTCTTCCCCTATCAACTATGACGCTTCTTCTTTAGTAGCACTCAAACAGTCGTCATCAACGGCCTCCTGGTATGGCACCAAAGATGGAGGTTGACACTGTTCTCCTAGAGGCATACAACGGTCTCCCACCTCTAGAGTAGTCCACATGGACCACCAGGAATTCCACGTTGTGCTACTAGAGCCAACAGAAAGGAGTTGTCTCTTTTGAACGTCAACTTGCTAGAGTTGATTCCCTCTCCCACAATTGTCTCTCCCTTGCTATGCCTTCCTTTATTAGGTAGGACTTGCTTGGGTTCTCTATTGATTATCACAACCAGAGAGGACAACAATTGTCAGAGCAACTACTGTATCTGAGAGCACCCCCAGTACCCCTCTATTTATAGGAGAGGCTAGGGTCAACATTCCCAATTTGTGCGGGAGTCAAAAGAGATGGACTCATGAATTTTCTGGAATCTACACATAGTGAATTGGTCATTCGGATAGCAACTAGTCATTTCATGTGTGAACTGATCATTTTGTGCAATTTCTTGTTATAAATCAAATTAGTAATCAATGCCCGATTAATGCTAAACATGACATCAACATCAATCCTTATTCCAATTGAATTGGCAACTGAACCGGGTAACCAAGTTGGTGAACTAGTCGATTTCCCATAGTGAAATGGTTGTTTCACAAGTGGAATGGTCATTTAACTTGTCTAGTTCAAGCAAATTTCAACCAATGTTGATTCCAAATGACCTGACACTCAAACTGATTGGTTCAACACTTGAACTGGTCAGTTCAGAGTCTAGTCAATCAACTTTGAACCTCAATAGCTTAATTGAATACCTAAACCCATTTAGTAATCAAATTAAACAACATTCATGAATATACTCCTATTCCAAATGTATCCTATGCGTGTGACCCTATATGTCTAGAATTATGTTGGCAGTGAATGTTTACAACCAATTATGACCTCACAAACAAAGAGTGGCATCTAGCAACACATCATTGCTACCCAAGTAATTTGAAAAGTTTCAGAACAACTTCCACCTACAATATGTGATCGGTGTCATCGTGATCATATAGTTCCTTTGTCTATGATATTCAGACTGGACTTGAGGCATGGGACTGCCATCCTCTCAATGTTCAATCCATATTCCTTGAACTAGAGTAGATTGTCTGAGATGCATGTGAGTTCACATATCACATACTGAATCACATGAGTACAACTGTACATTTCCCTATCTCACTTATCAAGTGGGATGGGTATTAATCTCTTGTAGGAGCGACAAATCCCATGTACATCACTCAAACTCAATCCCCTTATGTCACCATCCACTCAAGCACCACCTTTATGGCAACCCTTATTCAAGATCATGGTGGATGATGTCAAAGCACTTGGACGACATTTGATGAATTTAGTGACTTCAGGTCTAAGAACCACAATCACTACAATCACTATGAGAGTTGATATCGACTACCATTCTATGGTCTCCATGTATGGCTCTCATGGTGGGTCTGTTTGATGCACCATTCTCTAAAATGTACCTGTGTGCTTGACTTGATATCACATATCGTGACTAATGAAAGTCTATCACCAGTCAACACACACTCTAGTCTTATGTATAACTATTGTCTATTTTGCATCTCCACTAATATCCGACTAGGGACATAACAAGAATGTATGCATTCTTATCATACATATGATCTAATTGTTCAAGTCATGCAATTGAATACATATGTCATTGAGTAACATCATTCTTTACACATCTACTATGTCTATGTCATCATCTCATGCTGAGACAAACATAATAGATGTAATTACCTTTTTTATTATCAAATCAGGTTTCTAATGCCCCCATTGCAATCATCATATGATTGGCTCTTTTAACATACATACCAACAAACTCCCACGTGCACTTAGAGCTATCTTATTCCAAGTGATCTTAACATGTCCATCATGTTTATGCTGTGCAAGCGCTTCTATAGTGGGTTAGCAACATTTGCTTCAAGTCGATATTTTCAAGTTTCACATCTCTTTGCTGTTTGACCTTTCCCATGAGATGGAAGTGATGTAGTTTGCTATCTAGGATTCCCAACCTATCTAGCAGCTCCATTATTGTCATAGTATCTCTACTGTGTCATCAATGGTTTGGAACCTCTTAGAAGTTCATTCACATGAACTTCTTGATCCATACAAGATTTTTATTTGTTCTCATAACACCAAGATACTCAAATTCTATTATAGATTTAAACAACTCTCTTTTTCTCAGAACCCTTTCCATCTTATAGTTCTCATTTTAAGGACAAACACTATTTAGATAGTGATTATTAATTTTATTTGTCATTTTGGAAGCTTGCATCAGTGTAACCCCTTACACCCAACTCTTATTACCATAACCAAGGAACTAATCCTTTTAGTGCTCTCAAGTACTTGAGGATGTTCTTATCACATTCTAGTGACCTTCACTAGGATATGATAGATACCCACTCATCGTGTCCAATACATACGAGTTTGCTATATGAGTATATATCCTTTCGTCATGTCTAATACATATGAGATAACAAGATGAGTACATGACATTGCATACATGATAGATCCAATTGTGAATGCACATGGCATCTCACTATGTACTCCCATTCTTCACAATAATTGGGATCTTGAGAGACTCATTCCACGGAACATGGACAAATCTTCTCTCATTGAGTCTTGAATGATGAACCCCTTCAGTATATTGCCAATGTATGTGCTCTTACTTATGTCAAGAAACTTTATAGATCTATATCTATAGATATGGATTCCTATCACATAGGATGCTTCATAGAGAAGGTGCTTTCTTTTCCATGTTTTAATATTTGTAGGATAAGGAAATTATTCCCCATCATTATGTGGAATATAAATATGCTCCCACTAAATATTTTGTAATCACATATTCTGTCTTCATTTTGACTCAAGTCAAACCTTTTGACTGTCTTATCAAATAGAAAACTCCAACTCTGAGATGCTTGCTTCAATCCACAGATTGACCTTTGTAGGTTACATACTTTATTTGCAATATTGGATTTATAAAATCTTTAGACCGTGTCACATATACATCCTCATAATTATTACAAGTAAGGAATGTGGTTTTAACATCCATATGACAAATCTCACATCATATTAAGCTGCAATAACAAGCATGATCTTTATGGATTCAAGCATGATAACTGGTGAAAGACTTCATAATGTTCAACACCTTGAAATTGTTTGAAACTCTTTGCAACCAACCTACCCTTCCATGTTGGTCTTTTCCTAAAGACCCATTTCACCCTATGGGTTTTACCCCTTCAGGTGGATCCACCAAGATCATATCTTGTTGGTGTACATGGACTCAATCTTGGATCTCATTTCCTCAAGCAATTTCTCAGACTCTGGTCCCTCAATAGCTTTTAGGTAGGTTGTTGACTCATCATCTATGATCAACTCACCACCTGATTGAACCATAATATGCCATAATGTTTCAATCTCAAGGCGTGTTCTACTAGATCTACGAGTCTTGTGTGTTACATAAGGAATATGAGATTCCACAACAACTTGTGATTCTCCTTGTTCCTACTGGACCTCTTTATGTTCAATGTTATCTTATTTGTCTCAAACATTTCGAGTTCTACTTTTACTCCCACTGATTCCTTTGGAACTAAGTTCCTCTTTGGGAATACAACCATCCAGATCAACACACAACTTTGTTGTTGGATTGGAATAAGAGTAGTATTTTAACAAAATAACATTTATGTGATTTGTGGACAAAATTTTTCAAGAAACTATTTTCTTACATAAACTTTCAGCCCTTATCATTATAGAAGACATATCGAGACACCTCCCAAGCCATATCTCATATGGTGTCTTTTGAACCATTTTAGACGGTACATTGTTTTAGTGTAAAGCATGTGCCCAAAAGAAATTGGAAGATCAACTAGATTGTATTGATAATTGCACCATGACTAACAAGGGGTGATTCCTTCTTTCTAATACACTCTTATGATATACTATCATTATGTTTCAGGTGGAGTTCATCATGATACATTATCATGATCACCCAGAAGGTTCTCAAACTCTTGGTTAAAACATTTCAATGTCAATCATATCAATGTATCTTAATACTTTTACCAAGTTGGCCACATACCTCATTCACGATCTCCTTGAACACTTCAAGATATTCATACTTGTATTTCATTAAATACTAATTTCCATATCTACTGATGGAATCAATAACTATAATGAGGTACTTGTAACTACCTTTAGCATTTATTCTAAAAGATCTATATACATCGGTATGCATGAGCCCTAATAGAATATTCTCTTTTCCACTACATCTAGTGAAGATACTTTTGTCATGTTTCCCAACAAATAAGACTTTCATGTCTCTATCAGTTCAATAACCAAAAAGAGTCTAGATAACTATCATTATGGATTTCTAGAAATGCAATTCTCATTTATGTGCTTTAGATGACAATTATATATATATTCATTATTTGAGTCATTGAGTCATTCAGTATATGTGTCCTACACATATTTGTCTTCAGAACTATCAAGTATAGTTTGTGAGACATAGGGCATTGCCATGAAACATCAATTCTTGTCCATACAAGATACATGGTGTTTTCATCAATGATAGGTATATAATAGCAATTCACTAATTCTATTACATGCCTATGAATGACAAATTCCAACTGTAATGGTAGAAACTCTTTCTCCATATAGTTCTAGCTAACATCTTATTGGGTCCTAAATTAGAGATCTCTATCTCTATTCTTCTTACCCTTCTCCTTATCTTGAGTGCTGAAAATGTAGACTTTAGCTTAGCCTCAGAACCCTTCTTGGCCTTACCTTTGCCCTTAGACTCACTTCCACTGATTACCATCACGGGTTTGTACTTCTTCATATCTTTCTTTGGTATTCATCTCATGCCAAGCAACCAAGTTATTCAACACTCGATAAATTGGCTATTTGATTCAGGCAATGATTGTAGAATCATATCCATGGCCAACTCTTGACCTAAAAGAAATCTCAGTCTCTCCACGTGCTTAATTATATTGATCACATGGGGCTCTACTAGATCTCCCACTATTAGTTTGAACTCAAACAATGTCTTGGAGACATTATACCTTACTTGCTTCACATGATTCTTAAGATGTGTTACCATCTCAAGAATGCCCATGTTTTCATGTTTCTCATGCAACTCATAGTTCATACAACATACCATAAGGTACTCAAATGTCTATGGTATCATTGGCATGCTTCCAGTAAGCATCCATTTAAACCTTAGGCACATTTTGAGTGGGTTCCTCTAGCTCTGGTCTTTTAAAGAAATAGAACTTTCTCTCATTTATGAGAACACTTCTCAAAATCCTAAACCAGATGTGGAAGTAAATCCCATTTAGTTTTTCATACTCAAGGACTGATTGTACAAAAAATTGCAACTTTTCAAAACATTTTTTATTTTTTGGATTTGATAAGTTAATGATATTAATTAGGCCTTTAATTAATTATCACTCTCACCATTTCATTCAAATTGATAACCCTCATGTATCAGTTTGGAAGATTGCAATGTACAATATTTTAGTGAGCCAAGATCCAAAATAATTGAATTATTACCCAACAAAGGTTCGTCACTATTTTTTTATACAATATTATTCAACCACCAGAGAGGAAGGATGGAAAGAGGTTTGTCACTATTGACGTGGCACCTATGAGGCCATGGAAAAATCTTGGGAGCATACAACTATCCTATACGTCATGGGAAAGAGGCCTTATTACCATCATCTTCTTGCATGGATAAAAAAGATCTAGAAACCAAAAGGGGGCTTCGATCTATATTCCAAGCTTGAACAATTATTCCTATTGAGATTCAACTGCGCCGAAGACAAAAAGAACATCATCAACACGGGACCAAGGTGGTTCGATAATCGTCTGGTAGTCATTAAGGACTAAAAACTAGTGATGATCTAAAGAAAGACTGACGTGTATTTTACTACGCGCTAAAAACGCAAGTGTACGCGTCGAGTAATATAGGCCTTTGTGAGGCCCGAGTCGAACACAGGGATACGTTGAATTATTGGAGACTTCTACTAACTATTTGCGATCAGCTAAGCCGGATAACAAAGTTGGGTTTGTTGTCAAAATTAAAAGAAAATAAAAATAAAACAAAGCAAACAATCGATTAAAGGTTGATTTAATCAATTCAAAAGGATATCTTTAGGATTTCGGTTTCACCGCGGGTCAACATTGCATTAGGTTTCATATAACTCCTCAATCTTCTCTCTCTATCCGGGTAGTGGCCTGAAAACAGAATTACCCACTGTCGTGGTGTAATTCACTACTTAGGTTTAGGTTGATTCCACCGTCGTAGTAATCATTCCCCTAAACTAAGCGCATTACAGCCGATCTCTCAGTTTCCACCATTAATTTTACACCTCCTTTGTCAAGGGATTTATCGATTAATGTAGGTTTCGTCTCTTTTCAACCGTTAATCCTTCTGTCGAAGTGATTAAGGGCATTAAGTTATTATTATGGTGATCAAGCATAACAATATATGGAGAAAACGAAACTATACCACGGATTTAAGAGAGAAAATATGAATTATTAATATAAAATTGTCATACAATGCATTCCCCGGGCTACTCCCGGTCCTAAAGACAAAGGGGATTAGCCCCGCATGGTCATCTCAATGAAAGACAGAGGAGTAGAGAAGAAAAACATGGGAAACATGGAGCAAACTCGTGTAACCCCTGATACAAAGGTGTTCCTGGAGATCCTCCTCGAGAAACGTGCGTTTTGCAGTCTTCCGGCAGCAAAATCGCCCGTCGGAGGTGCCCGGATCGCTCGGTTGACGGCCTTCGTCTCTCGTCTCCTATCTCTCTCTCTCCTTCTTGGATGTTGTGCAACACAATATGAGATCCCCCCTCGGGCCGTCCGTGCTCTTCTTAGGTCATAGGACCACTTTACGGCTCCGAAAAAGCTCAACCGTCGGATTAAAACGATCCGTTTTAGTGCTGAAAATCGCCAGATCCCGACGCTGTCGATGGTATCGACCCTAGGTCGATGGTATCGACCATGGCACAGGTTATTCCTTCCAAGATCACGTTTTGGGGTTGCTTTTTGATGAAATGTCGATACTATCGACCTGGGGGTCGATAGTATCGACTCCGGACAATGCAAAACTGCCTGAAAAAGTGCCAAAACATGTGTATAAGTCCAGGGATTATATAAAATCATATAAATATGATAAAAGAAGTATAATTTGATGCAAAAAGAGTTTAAAGGCCAACTATAGTGAATTATGCAAATATAATCAAGAAAATGACAAATACATGCATAAAACAGATATAAAATAAGCCTATAAAAGTGACTCAAAACCCATGCATCAAACTCCCCTAAGCTTAAACCTTGCTCGTCCTCGAGCAACAAAACTTTGGATCTGGTTGAGATAAGTCAGCAACAGGACATAAATACATGAAATGAATCTACATCATCCCCACTTTCTTTCCACAAACCGGCCCTCATTGACCACTGAACACTAACTGCCATCCAGGCGACCAAAGACCTATGTAAAAGATGTCTATCCCCCAATCAGTGAAACACTATCAATTAAAGCAGTTAATATGATAAACTCATCAGGTCCATACTTGATGCATCTTGTGATCTCCTATCTACGTTGCTCATTTCCTAACTACCATCTAAATGGAAGCAGATCTCCTGACATTAATGAATGAGGAGAATATCATGGGTGGCCTACCAATTAGAGCAACATGTGGATGGGATAGGTGGTTGTGAAAGAGATGGAAGCACATAATAGTCAATCATGCAATACAAAAATTAATGACCTATCATGATGCAAAATGCAAGTGAAAATGTCCTAATGTTACATTTTTGGTGGAATGATGCATGCACTATCATTCCGTCTCAAGGTGAGATGGAATATCTAAGAAAACTACACCATGTGCTTATTCTTCTTAATATGTAAGTGAGAACATGTTCGTTTCTCCCTCTCATTCCTACTTCTCAATTCTTTTTTTTTTCTCTCTTTTTTTTTCTTCTCTTTTTTTTCAATTATTTTTTTTCAAATTTTTTTTCAAGTCCTTATTTTCATAGATGACAATGAATTATTTGTCGGGCTCACTTCTTGTTACATACTTGTGCATCTGAAGCATTCTATTTGGAGGGTATGGAACAAGTTCAGCACCTTTAATGTTTTCAGAGTAACATAAGATACATGGTGTACAATATGCTCAAAAGATGTAAATGCAACTACATAATGACAGTTATGCAACTACTATGACATGCACCTAAGGATAATGTGCATGTATAACTACTCTATCTTTTTTTTTTCATTCTCATGCAAAAAAATGTGAAAATAATTGTAATGCAAGACCTATCTACATGGTATGCAATCAAAGAGTGAAAGACAGTAATGTGCTCCCATTTCTTATGGTGGAGTGTGAATGAAATTGCGGTGGATCAGATCACAAGACTAATTGACAGAACCTTTCAAAAATATCATATGTCCCTCTCTAAAGACCTGTGTACATGGTAACTGAAGGATTTCTCTCTTAAACTTTAGTCTAAGGTTACGTTAGCGTTTGGTCGGTTTGGGCTCAAACATCCTTGTCAATCACTTTTCCTTGGACAATAAAGATGGTCATTCATGTCCTCGTGTCCTGAAGCTGACTCACCCAAGCACTTCCTCAGTTATGCCACTCAATTACTCACAAGAATAAGCTCAAAAAGTTTTCAATATGCTCATATTTTCATGTGCCCACAACCCAAGAGTAAAACTCCCAATTGAAACCATGCATTTATTGCTCCACAGATTACACTAGATAGATGTGGATCCTACAAAAGCGGTAAACCTAGAAATAAAAACAACTAATAATTCAAAAATAAAATCAACATGAATAAGTAAGTAAAAACTAAGATAGAGGGTTGTTCCAACACCCCCCCAAGCTTGAATATGACTATGGCCTCATAGTCAACATTCTCACTTAAGAGGTGGAACAACGGTACCATTCGCTTTGAAGTGTGGTAAAGAAGGATGGTCAGATGCTCAAGTAGACCAAGTGATGCTTGCTATCTCCCTCCTTTTTGTGGCCCATTTTTGTGTCTTAGTGGTTCTAAGACGTGACTTGCTTCATCCATCTTTCCTCTGCAAAAAACGGTTCGAAAAAATCTCATTTCGATACCTTTTAAGGCTTCTTTTATGTAGCTGTCCTGCGGGTGTCGATACCATCGACCAAGGTCGATGGTATCGACCCAGACTCAGGGATTTTGTTGAATCGACGCATCTAAAAGCCTGGGAACTCAAAAGTGTCGATACTATCGACCCTAGGGTCGATGGTATCGACTTTACTGGCACCAATTTTTCTGTAAATCTTCAGGAATCTCGATACTATCGACCCTATGGTCGATGGTATCAACTTTTCTTCAGTGTTTACTGATCCAAACTCGATACTATCGACATGGGTGTCGATAGTATCGACCTTAACCTTCTGCACACTTCAAAAAACGAGTTAGGGTACCATTTTTACAAAAATTATCAAAACCTAAGCAAAAACTAAGTACATAAACATAAAAGAACATAACCAAACATAAAATTGAACCTAAAGTTGGGTTGCCTCCCAACAAGCGCCCTTATTTAATGTCCTAGGCTTGACATAAAGATACCTTTAACCTGGGTTGTCAAGAGATGTCTCCAATGAGTCATGTGGCAATTTGAATTGAACTCGATCCTGTCCAATCCCCAAGGTCAATGTACCTCTCCCAATTGCAGTGATTACATCAGCCGTAGCTTGGAATGGCCTTCCCAATAGCATCTCACCTCCTTCCAGCTCATGCATGTCCATGACCACAAAGTCAACAGGGAAGATGAATTTGTCGACCTTGACTAACACGTCCTCACATATACCTTGTGGCTTCACAATGGATCCATCCGCCAACTCAATTGTCATAGATGTTTTTGTTGGCTTCTTCAATCCCAGCTTTTGAAAAGTGGCAAGTGGCATAAGATTAATGCTTGCCCCTGAGTCACACTGAGCTCGTGGGAAGTGTTGAACACCTATTGAACATGGAATATAAAATCTCCCCGGATCTTTCTTCTTCTCCGGTAAACTCCCAAGGATGATTGAGCTCACCATTTCATTCATCCGGCATACATCAGTGTCTTTAATCCGCCGCTTTTTGTTGATTATTTCTTTGATGAACCTCCCATAGGCGGGAACCTTCTCAATCATTTCCACCAACGGAATGTTGATATGTAGTTTTCTGAACATCTCCAAGAATTTTCTATAATGCCGGTGCTCTTTCTTCGGCTTTGGGTTGTCCATACTTGACACATCTGCCGTATTGACATGCTTATGAGGTGGCACATATGAGCTTTTTGGGGCCAGCTCCCCTAAGCTTGCTTCAATTACTCCCTCTGACGTGGGCTTTGGCGAGACATCATCTACAGTAATTTCTTTTTGTGGTTCCTCTCTCGCATTAGATGTTTCCACACGTGTACAAACAACCTTCAATTGTTCTTCTTGCCTAGGAGGAGACGTGACCACCATGGGCTCTTGGTGGCTTTTCCAAAAAGAAAAAGTGCTTCCGCCTGGTAGTCTATAGTAAGTGCGAGGGTACGGTATTGCCGGCGTCGCCTCCGTATTAAAAGTTATTTTGCCTTGCTCTTTTGCTTCTGACACCTGAGATTCCTCCTCATTGCTTACCACAGAAATATACTTGACCTGATGGTGTGCTTGGGCCACGTTTGCATTCTCGGCCGGTTTCTGTTGATTGGCGTGCTTGATGGCTGCCACTTCACTAGAAATCTGTGCCACGGTGGTTTCTAATGCCCGCATTTGTGCTCCATGACTTTGCAACGTCTGTCCAAACTTGGTTAGAATATCACCTTGAGATTGCAATTGTTTACCAAACATAGCCATCATCTCCTGATTCTGCTGCACCATTTGACTAAGCAACTCGGTGCTTTTATCTTCAACTCTCGGTTGTGTCTTTGCATCTTCTTTGGCAAGCAATTTCTTAGCAAGAAGGTCTAATTTATCATTTAACTCTTTGATGGCCTTTGACTCCCCCACAGCCTGAACATGCTCTACGGCGTCTCTGTCGCCCCAGGATTGCTTCTTTGCCATATTCCTCAAGATCTCCCAACATCGAGTGTCTGTGTTATTCAAGAAGAATCCGGAACCGGCTGAATCGAGGTTGCTTCTATCATGCTCGGAGAGAGCAAAATAGAAGATCTTTACTTGGGTCTCCTTATCCAGCCCATGATGCGGGCATCGCCTGAGCATGATCTGAAATCTCTCCCAGATCTCAGAATAAGTCTCGCCTGCTTGTTGAGTGAAGTTGTGGATCTTTCTTATCATGTCATTGGTCTTTTCGGGCGGAAAGAACCTCTCGAAGAAGACCTCAACCATGTGGTCCCAAGACTCCACATATTCATCATCTAAGTTATGCAGCCATTCGCGCGCAATTCCTGCTAGTGAACTCGGGAAGAGCTTCAAGTAGAGCACGTCCTGTGGAAATCTATCGATCTTTACCATATCACAATTCTCCACAAACTGACTTATGTGCGCGACGGGGTCTTCATTTTTGAGCCCGTGGAAGGCATTAGACTTCACCAAGTTGATCAAAGCTGGATCAATCTTGTATTTCGGAATATTCAGCACTTGCTTCTTTATAGGCCCTTTGGAAGCGGAAGAGGAAGAAGCCTTGATCTTCTCCCATATTGTCTGTGGCTCGTCCATCTCTTCGTGTTCGTGTTCAGAATTTATATCCTCCAGCTCGTCTTGATTATATTCGCCCTCGTCTTCTGGTCCCGGTAGCGGAACCTCTGGTGTGCGACCCGCGTAGTCAGTACTACGCGTCTGCACCATGCACAGTACCTGAAAAGAGAAAATTCGAGTTCAATACAGTGCTATGACGAGTATAAAAATTATCGAACAATTTAAAAATATTTGAAGTTGTTTCAATCTAAATAACAAAAAATTTGGCCTAGAGTGGCCGCTCGTAGCACTCAAAGTGCCAACAATTCGCCGTATCCCCGGCAACGGCGCCAAAAACTTGACGTGTATTTTACTACGCGCTAAAAACGCAAGTGTACGCGTCGAGTAATATAGGCCTTTGTGAGGCCCGAGTCGAACACAGGGATACGTTGAATTATTGGAGACTTCTACTAACTATTTGCGATCAGCTAAGCCGGATAACAAAGTTGGGTTTGTTGTCAAAATTAAAAGAAAATAAAAATAAAACAAAGCAAACAATCGATTAAAGGTTGATTTAATCAATTCAAAAGGATATCTTTAGGATTTCGGTTTCACCGCGGGTCAACATTGCATTAGGTTTCATATAACTCCTCAATCTTCTCTCTCTATCCGGGTAGTGGCCTGAAAACAGAATTACCCACTGTCGTGGTGTAATTCACTACTTAGGTTTAGGTTGATTCCACCGTCGTAGTAATCATTCCCCTAAACTAAGCGCATTACATCCGATCTCTCAGTTTCCACCATTAATTTTACACCTCCTTTGTCAAGGGATTTATCGATTAATGTAGGTTTCGTCTCTTTTCAACCGTTAATCCTTCTGTCGAAGTGATTAAGGGCATTAAGTTATTATTATGGTGATCAAGCATAACAATATATGGAGAAAACGAAACTATACCACGGATTTAAGAGAGAAAATATGAATTATTAATATAAAATTGTCATACAATGCATTCCCCGGGCTACTCCCGGTCCTAAAGACAAAGGGGATTAGCCCCGCATGGTCATCTCAATGAAAGACAGAGGAGTAGAGAAGAAAAACATGGGAAACATGGAGCAAACTCGTGTAACCCCTGATACAAAGGTGTTCCTGGAGATCCTCCTCGAGAAACGTGCGTTTTGCAGTCTTCCGGCAGCAAAATCGCCCGTCGGAGGTGCCCGGATCGCTCGGTTGACGGCCTTCGTCTCTCGTCTCCTATCTCTCTCTCTCCTTCTTGGATGTTGTGCAACACAATATGAGATCCCCCCTCGGGCCGTCCGTGCTCTTCTTAGGTCATAGGACCACTTTACGGCTCCGAAAAAGCTCAACCGTCGGATTAAAACGATCCGTTTTAGTGCTGAAAATCGCCAGATCCTGACGCTGTCGATGGTATCGACCCTAGGTCGATGGTATCGACCATGGCACAGGTTATTCCTTCCAAGATCACGTTTTGGGGTTGCTTTTTGATGAAATGTCGATACTATCGACCTGGGGGTCGATAGTATCGACTCCGGACAATGCAAAACTGCCTGAAAAAGTGCCAAAACATGTGTATAAGTCCAGGGATTATATAAAATCATATAAATATGATAAAAGAAGTATAATTTGATGCAAAAAGAGTTTAAAGGCCAACTATAGTGAATTATGCAAATATAATCAAGAAAATGACAAATACATGCATAAAACAGATATAAAATAAGCCTATAAAAGTGACTCAAAACCCATGCATCAAAGACTTCTTCAATTCTATACGTGTATGGATCAATATACCCAACATGGGTAGGAATTGGTCACCACGTTCCATCGACATCGTGGCTAGCGGAGTGGGTAAGCTTCTTCATATTGATTACATATCCATAGGACCTGAATCACTGGGTGAAGCCCGTGCTTTGGTGGAACTGGAAGTAGACGAGGAACCACCAAACAAGATCTGGGTCAATATGCCCCATAGGGAGGCGTCGGTTGTTGCTATCAACTATGAACATATACCCAAGCGATGCACTGACTATAAAGTGTTCGACCATGGAAACGATGACTGTCCAATGAAGGAGAAGACTACAGAAGTGGAACAGACTGGCCCGAAGACAACCCAGGTCTGGAAAGTTGTATCTCATAAGAAGAAGAACAAAGCTACTACCCCTCAAAACAAAGAAACCACTGGAAATAGTGAGTTTCGAGTGAGTAATAGATTTGAGGGTCTTGTTAACAACACAGGAGATGACACCGTCCAGGTGGAAGAAGCAGTAAGTAATGTGATTCTAGTTGAGGACACAATTAACAATGAAGCACATCAATCAAATCTGAATGTCCAAGAAAACACTGAAGACATAGTTCATACTAGAATCAATGACAACACTGGAGCTCAGACACCAAGCGAGAAGGCTAACAACCAGGCCACTACTGAACCTGAGATGGGAGAAGGCGAACTGTGCAAGACTCCTAAATCTAGGAAGAACAAGACTACTTGAGTGGGCGAGGCACAAAACACCCATTCAACTCGTAGAGGTCTTTAATGACCATTACAATGACTAATGTGCGTGGTTCAGGGAAACCACATAAGAAGAGGGAAGTCAGACACTCCATTATTGAAGCTCAAGCCTCGCTAGCAGTACTGGTTGAAACCAAAATAAAAGCACATATGAAACATACATCGGCTAAGCTCTTTCCTAATGGATGGAAATGGATATCCAATCATGATAATGACCCTAATGGACGCATATGCATTGGATGGAACCCGAGTTCTTGGGATATTTCTTGTACTGAAACTAATGATAAGCAAATTACCATTGAAGCCAATAATAAAGGTGGACTATCTATCATGCTTACTACTGTATATGCTCATAATGCTGCTCTCCATCATATCCCTCTATGGTCTACCTTAGAAAGGATCAACACCACAATCACCTCACCTTGGTTAGTCATTAGAGATTTCAACAATATAAGGAAAAGAGAAGAGAAGGTGGGAGGAAGGCAAGTCCCAGCTATGATTCTAAGCACCTTCAACACGACCATTGATAACACTGATCTTACTGAGCTTCCCATTATCAGTAATGAAACATTCACCTAGTATAACAAACAAGGAGCTGTTAAACGGATCGCCTGCAAGCTAGACCGAGCATTAGTTAATGATGCTTGGCTTGTGAAGTTCCGAGGCATAAAAGTGAAGATATCTACATGTGCTTTCTCAGATCATTCTGCTATAAACATCTACCTAAGGGAACTCAAAAAGAAGAAAATGCCTTTTAGATTTCTCAACTTTTGGATGGAATGGCCCGGTTGTAGAGAAATCATAGCTAATGCTTGGCAAACACAGCAACCAGGTAACCCTCTTTTCAACTTTGCACAGAAGCTTCAAGCAGTCAAAACCGAGCTGAAAAGATGGGCCAAAAAGTATGTAAATCTTAAGAATTTGATTGCCAGAGAGAAGATGGAAATGGACGACATAGCTACTGCTCTCAGGAGGAACCCTCTGGATAGTGATCTCATCCAGGCTAAGAAAACCACCTATGAACGACTAACCTCACTCTCTAAAGCCGAGGAACAATACTATTGGCAACATAGTAGGCTTGAGTGGATCTCAAATGGTGATCGTAATACCAAATTGTACCATTCAGTTGTGAAGAAACGGGATGCCATTAATACAATCACTGAGCTTTTTGACAGCAATGGTAATAGCCTGGTTGATGAAGATAAAATTGAACAAGAAATCAACTTCTTCGAAGGGATGTACAATCAGCAGCAAGATGTATCTCAAAACAACAACCTCAACACCGAATGGATACAATAGGTTTCCGAAGAAGACAATGCCTATCTATGCAAAATACCAGATATGCAAGAGCTTAAAAATTCCATATGGAGTATTGGTCCGAACAAAATCCCAGGGCCTGATGGATTCAATGGCTTCTTCTACAGAAGCAACTGGGAGCTCATTAAAACTGACCTTCTTAAAGCTATTTCATGGTTTTTTGTAGGTGGCAGCATGGTTAGACAAATTAACCATGTGTTTCTTGCGCTCATCCCAAAGAAAGATATTATATCTTCTCCAACTGACTATAGGCCTATCTCTTGCTGCTCTATGCTTTACAAAGCTATTACAAAGCTCATCACAAGAAGACTTGCTAACATTATGCCCAAGCTCATCTCTAAACATCAAGGAGATTTTGTGAGAGGAAGGAATATTGAAGATTGCTTTTTTTTAGCTGCTGAATTCACTATCAGCTTCAACACCTTGCACATCTATCCCTCTGTCTGCATAAAGCTTGATATTACTAAAGCTTTTGATTCAGTTAACTGGAACTACCTATGGTACTGTCTGAGAAGCTTGGTCTTCTGTGAGACATGGATAAATCTAGTGAAGCAATGTGTCACCACACCTTTCTTTTCCTTACTACTCAATGGCAGTTCAAGGGGCTTTTTCAAGAACTCCAATGGCTTACGCCAAGGGGATCCATTATCACCTTTACTATTCATCATAGCCATGGAGGTTCTAAGTAGACTGATCGAACAATCTATCTCAGATGGGCTCATTAAGTAATTTTCAGTCAAACACACTAAAATGGTCTCACACCTACTATTTGCTGATGATGTTCTTATCTTTGTCGAAGGTAGGAAGCATAGCCTGCTTAACCTGAAGAAGCTCCTGCTCCTTTTCGGGGAAAAATCTAGAATGAAGCACAACCCAAACAAGACAAATATATATCTTTCCAAGTCATGTAGGCAGAAGGCGGAACTCATTGAAACAATGGGCATACAGAGAGGAGGATGGCCTACTAAATACTGAGGCTTTCCCATGGCAGGGGGAAACTTGAGATGAAGACACTACCATGAATGTATGGATAAGCTCAAAGACATGACAAGCAAATGGCCGGGTTCAAAGATCTCCATGGCAAGAAGAGTTATTTTGATAAAACATTGTGCAATGGGGCTGATTACTTACTTGCTGAGGCAAGGTGTAATACCAGATTCAGTACTCCATTGCATGGAAATCATGTGAGGTGATTTCCTATGGGGCAGTTCTATTCATGCAGTAAGTTGGGATCGAATGGCTTATCCAAAGAAGGAAGGAGGGTTAGACCTCAAGTTATTGTTCGATCTGGCTGATTATCAATCTATGAAGAGAATAAAAAAGTTAATGTCCAATGATTCGATATGGAGCAACTGGATGAGCAGAAGATATGACAATGATCTCTGTATCACGCCTAGATATGTCATAGGTTACTCAATTGTCTGGAGGAAGATGAACCAGCTATGGCTCAGGTTCAAAAGTCTTGATGATTCCGAGCTCTGGGATCTATGTAGGCAACACCATAATGAAGACACAGCTTTCAACAATTTATGGCTATCGAGACATCAACCAAGATGGAGCCTAGTATCCTATAGGACGATACTAGATATTCTACCTACAATGGACAAGATAAGAATATGATCACCCAATGCTATTGGTCTCTGCTGTCTCTACAAAAGGGAAGATGAAGCAGTTGATCATCTCTTTGGTAGCTGCTCTTATTAGATATATCTATGGGGTCGGTCACAACTGAAACTGAACATAAGATATCCATACCCACTCATTCAATGTCTTAGAGAGGTTGGAACAAAGAAAAATCAAGACATCCTTGAGCTATGGATGATCAATGCTTGTGTTTACACCATCTGGTCAGAACGAAATAGCAGGAAGCATGGAGGCAAAGAGATTGACTATGTCGATCTTTTCAAGAGCATTGAATATCACATCCAAACTCTCTATAATTTCCATAAGATGAAATTAACTAGTTGATAACACCAAATTTTGTGATGTTTTTGGCCCTTATTTTGTTATCAAAACTGCCCTTTTAAACTGTTTTCCTCTCCTTTTTATAGTGTTTTTGAATAAACAGGCCACGCGCCGCTATTAACTCAATTTTGTCATCTTTTGCAGAGTTTTCCTCATTTTTAACACATTTATCGGCAAAAAGGCCCGTCCCGGCCCACGAACACGTTCCACCTGCGTTAGCCTCCTTACCAACCTGCCGCCCGATACGATCACTGCCCAATACAATGCCACACGACACGAGGGTGCCGCACAAGAGGAAGAAGATGAGCGACACACCTTCTACCCGACAGGGAGCCGGACCCGCCACGACTGCTGAAGCATCTCGCGCGATACAGGCCACCCACCGGTAGGCGCCACTCGTCACGACGACCGACAGCCCGACAAATCTTTGTGCCGGGCGACACACATATCGGGCATCCCTGAAGTCACGATAATGGAGCTAATGAAGAACACGTGGTGTCCGGAGCACCATAACTTCCCCCAGCCACTGCCTATAAATAGCAGCTACAGGACTCCGATGGGACGGGTCGGAACCTCTCGAAAGATAACTAAGGAAAGCATCTGGAGCTCGTGTGTCGTGCCTCAGGGTGTACTGGGCGATTCTAGGTGAGCACTTCCTCATCCCGAGAGGGAGGGAATGGTTCACTTAGGGTCAGCCCCGGGCACCACTACAGGCCAATATCGGCCATCATAGATGCCCGATAGAAGTACACGATACAGGAAGCAACACCCTTGCCCGACACGATACCAAGCCCGATACGCATCCCTAGTCGCGGCGTGTCGCCCAAGAGGGTGCCGCCCGACATAAGTGTATCGGGCATGGGCGCCCCACACGATACATCCGCCCATCATAAGTGTGTCGCCCGAGAGGGTGTGCTTCCCGACACGGGTGTATCGGGCAAGGCCCCGCCCGGTATCGAGCTGGAGAGTCTGCTGCTGTCTGTCGTCCTTCTAAATCAAGAAGGCAGAATTTATCTTCCCTTATTTCAGTCATTTCCTTCCTTAGCTTATGCAATGTAATCAGACCCTTATATGTTCATGGAATTAGAAGAAGTTTAATTATCTGCTGCTTTATGCTTAGTACCTTTTAATGGACGTTTGCTTGCTTAACATCCGAACTCTAGCTTGTACGCTTGGATCGCGTTTTGCCTAGCTACCGAATCATGTTTCCCTTTGCAACAACCTCGAGAGAGGTGTTGTGGCTCTAGTGTTTGGTCCAATTTTGGAGTACGAGAGTGCCCGGAATCAGAGTTGTTGTAGTAACCTTTCCACTCTAACTTAAGTCCAGCAACCTCAAGAGGGGTGTTGATGCTTGGCTAGAGGTACCCGCTTCGAGAGGAGGGGTACAGGATGTTCCTGCTGCCGCTTGTTTTATCGAAGTTTTCTCCTTCGTTCCTTGCTAAAGTGATAGTTTTATCTCTCTGTTTCCTTTGCGCAAAAACCCCTAAAAACTAATAAATGCTTAAAACATTAACTTTTCCTCGTAGCTCTAGTTGGAGATAGATTTCTTTTATTTTGTCGATCTTAACCTGTTGTCCCTTTTGGGGAACTTTATCACCTCTTTTCCTTACCGGAGTGTAACGTGTTGATTCAGCGTTCTCATCACTACCACCCTTGTCCCTGTGTTTGACCCCGTATATCTACTTCGACCCCATAAATAAAGTTGCGGGGGCCTAGAAGGTTTCGGGTTATAAATTTAAAAGTCTGACTACTTCAAATCCGCCTCCACTTTTCGGACGCGCGATTTAGGCCGGTCAACTTTTTAGCACCGTTGCCGGGGACAAGGCAAAATGGTACTGATGACGAACCCAAATCCACTAACTACACTCCAGTGCCTCAAGCTTAGAACTGAGCTTGACAACACTCTCTTTTTCTTTTCTATTATTTTATTTTTTTACCTGAAAGAGTAATTCTTATTATTAATAACATATATTCTAACTTGATTTTTTCGCGCTATTTCAGCTACTCAGAAGAAAGGCATTCCACTCAACTGAGCGCCGACACCATCAAACATGCCGCCTCACGTTGAACAACCTCTTTCTGAAGGTGAACGCCAAGGGAGAGCTATACCGCTCTCGAACACCAGTTAAGGCCAAGACGAGGTCCAGGTGGTGGATATGCAGACGCATCAATGCCAAATTGATCAGCAATTAGCTCAGATGGCCGAGTTGATAAAGAATCCCTTGGGCAAGATACCTTCCAACACCAAAACTGCAAAAAAGGCAGGGGTGTGATCAAGAAAGATAGAGATCGAGTTGCAAGAGATGGATGATGCTGGAGGCTAAAAGTGAAGAACCTGGAACCGTCGAGCTGGCGACGCAAACTGCAGCGCTCCTCGGGAGGCAGCCCAAGCTTTTATTTTTCCTAGAATAGGATGTTATTTACTTTCCTGCATGAAAAACACTATGAACATTTGGAATGTAATAAGGCCCGAGTCAGTGCATGCGCCACGTGCGCTGACTCTTCTGTTTTATGGACATTGATGAGTATTGCTATCTGAGGCCGAGGCTTAACCTTATGCCAATGATGTTTTACTCATCAATCACCTTTTCCTACTTTGTTTTTAAGTTTTTCATCTAGATTTTGTTCTAAAGGATTCGTATCGGGCTGCAACCCAACCGGCGCGTAGAACACGCTCATATCAGGCAAAGGTATATGGGGCATCGCATAAGCCGTGTCGGACGACACGCCCGGGCAACAAGCTCCTGTATCGGGCAAGATGAGTAATTACCCTTGATTAGATGGATGGGACCGCTTGTCTCGGGAATGGCTTGTCTCAACAGCCGATACACACTCCAGATTTACCTATTTTACCCCTAGTTGAGATTGCTATATATAGTACAGAGGATTTACCATGTCGGGCTACTGCACTTACTCTTCTAGCTACCCAAATGATGCAGTAATTTCTCCCTTTGCTCGTATGCCATCCAACTAGCTTTTGCTCTCGTGTCGTGCTAGAGCTTCTGAAAGTAAAGGTATAGCCCGATAGGCTGCTTGCCCGACACGAGTTACATATTGCACGCAGCGTATCAGGTTGACAGCCTTAGTTGTTTTTCCTTGAGTCGCCCGACACGTGTGTCACACGACACGTATTTCGCTCGCGCTTGCCCGATACGCCATATCGGGTGATAACCGTGTCGCCCATCCTTGTGCCGCCTCGCTTGTTCTTGTTATCGGGCGACACGCTTTTTTATCAGAAAGTTTATATCGGGCTCTTTGTTCTTAGCTTAGCAACCGTATCGCCCGACACACCCGTATCGGGCAACGTGTTTGACGCGCAACTTTTATCGTGCAATATGTTTTTCTCTTAAACGCCGATATCAAAATTTTAAATCTTGCCTACCTAACATTTAAATGATCAATGTTTAATGATAACATATATGGCTTGTACAAAAAAAACTGCCATTCGAGTTAACAAACACGGTAGAAGAATCGACACTGAGGCCGCAGCTGAAGCAACAATGGTCAGGCAGAAACACCAGAATCCCGAGGCAGCTAGGCCATCAACCGCCGAAAAGAGAGCAAGGACGGAAGAAGTAACGAGTCCATTTTCTTTCCCAGAGGATGCAGCCAGAACAAGTGCAAAGCTCTCAAGAAGGAAATGCAAGGCTCCTAATAAAAATGACCATGGCTTCCTCCCTCTAGCACAAACGTGCTCTTCTCCATTCCTATGTTTCTTTCCATTCACCATTGTTGTGGCACCCACCATGCCCATGGCCACTGACCCTCTAAGGTTCCACTTCAACCTGTCATTGTAACCTTCTCCACCTCGCCCGTGCCCATCCACCACAATCGAGATGACCCCCATCCACGATGTCCATCGTGACCACCACGGTCGTGGTGACTACCCAAACCCTACCTATTTTTGCACTACATTTCCAATATTGCCTCCACTTACCCTAGTGTTTCCCCACCACCTATATATACTAGGGTGACTTCCATAGCACAAAAGTTAGCCACTCCTATAACCCCCTAGCATTCATTTCCACCTTCTTGATCTCTCACCTCCCTCCATCCATCACCCACTCTATTTCCACCATCCATTACTTCAAAACCCTAGTTTTCTAGGGTTTCCACCACAAAGCATCATATTTCCATGCCGTCTACCCACTTGGAGGGAGGTGTTCGAGCTAGAGCAGCTGGGAGGTGAAGCAAGGAGGAGCTTTCACATATTTCTATCACTATCTTCTTCCTTCTTCTCCCTCTTTTGTTATTTTGTTTGATCATGTGCAACTAAGCCCCTTGTGGTGGGGCTTAAAATGTTACTTTGCTACCATGTTGGGGGAATATATCTTGTAAAATATATAATCATTCAATGATGATTTCTTTCTACTTCTATCTTATTTCCCTTTATTCTACTTGTGATTGGTGCTCGAAAACCTAATTTTCTTGCCCTTTTAAGCTTGAAACCACCTAAGTCTAGAATAAGATGGCATATGTGAGGTTATCTTGGGATTTACTCCTAGGTCCAAATAGTGGATCCATAGATAGCACCCCATCTTTCCACACATATATCCCTTCTCTTACTCTTAGGTGTGAGATTTAAGTAGCTAGTGTCGAATTATTTAGTGTAATTTCCTAGGAGTTTATTAGAAGCTATATCGTGAGTAATTTGAGGTGAAATACCCTCACCTCTACTCCCTATTCCTACCTTTGCCTCACAATTACCCTAAGCACTCTTACCCTAGAAACCTAGATTAGTCAAATCCAATTGAAATCCCACCTAACCTTGGTCCAATTGAGCCTCGCAAGGCTAGATAGGGTGTGTAAGGGTGTAGTTCCCCTTCACACACTCTACTCTACCCATATCCAACTAATAGTCTAGGCCAATTTCATTACATTTGATTAATTGTTTGGTTTAGCAATCTAGAATGAATGGTTAGGTTTTGCATAGTATGTTCCCCCCAACTAAAATCTTAGTATCATTTCACCAAATGGCCCACCTCTCTTTAACATTGCTTCAAACCCATCTTGCTCTCTTAGTTATTTCGTGCTAGTTTACTTGCTTGCTATAATTGCTCCTTAGTCAATTGCTTAGTTCTTGATAGTTAATTCTTGCTAGGGTAGTTAGTGCATCTTTTTGCTTGCTTAATCTAGATAGTAATAATTTAAGTCTCTAATTGCTTTAGTGTACTAATTTCTAGTATAATGTAGTCTTGTGCTCTTGCTTAAGTAGTTGCTTTCTTTGTTAACTAGAATTGCTTGTTTAGGTTAACTTAGGGTTTTTCTTGTCTTGCTTATCTTACATCCTTTCTTTTTCAATTGCTTGCATCTTAGTGTAATCATCCCAAATCAAGATTAAACTCTAAGAACCATAATCTCCACTTTAGGAACATAGCCCACACTAACTAAGCTCTAGTGCCCCTCTCTCCCTACAGATCGACCCTTATCTTGCCACTACCCTATACTACAACACGACCCCGTGCACTTGCGGGTGAAGTGTGACTGGTCTAAGTGAGTGTGTTAGATTAGATATTTTATAAATTTAGAAGATCCAAGTGTGTGAAAATGCACCGATCCACTTAGACTTTTATGAAGGGTTTGGGATGAAAATTCACAATCTAATATACCTTTCTTTTAAGTAAGGACTCTAGAACCTTACTAGATCTAGATGACTAGACTCTTAATACTTAAAGAGAACCTACTTATATTTAAATTATCAACTTGAACCACAAGCCGTGAAATAAATTGTTAAAGGTCATCATAAATGAAGGTGATGAGAAAATCAATTTCGTTTTATTAGTTGCCTTTAAAGGTTGGATTTCAAATCAATAAAATAATTAACATAGTTCAAGAAAAAAGTTATAATGATATAGAGGAAATTAGAATTAAATAGCCTTAAGGATGAGAATGAGGAAATTAAGGAAAGATAATCTGGGTTACACTTCTCTCAAGTATGGGCAATCTCTAAAGGATCCGAAGTACCCAATATAGTAACTCAATATACATTATAAATTTTTATTGAAACAATACCAAAATACTCTTTTCTGTTACCTAAATAATCAACAATCTCAAAATGAGAAAGTAATGCCAATTTCGAATATCTTGTGCAATAATTAGTCTAGTTGAAAAATCTCAATTAAATTGGATAATATAAGATACCATAAGTGAATTTAACAAAATAATGCTAAAAGGACTCAAATAAACCAGATGACCAATTAAACATTCCTAAATGGGAAAACTAAGCTCATTTTCAGATTCTACATATCAAATTTAACCTAGGTGCCAAGTGTGGTATTATTTGAAATTTTTGGAGACCCCAAATGATTTAGGAAAGAAAACACATTTTAGATACCCTAATATCATAAATATTAAGTCAATTTCTCTTACTTTCCTAAAGTAGAGAATTAACTTCTATCATGTTGGTTTCTTTATACATAGACTTTTTCTCCACTGTGAGAACTTGATCGTATGACTACTTGGCTTTCTCCTACCTCTGAATCCTTCCTTTTATATCAACAATAGTTTGCAATTTCTTATCCTCCTTTCTTCATCTCTTTCCATCCTTGGACCAAATTTTCTTTATCCTCATATTCTTCTCATCACCACAAACTCAAGGAACCCTACTAGTTGTTGCTCTTATTCTTGGAGGAGTTTGTGCCAACTCTGGTTCCTCCTTTCCCCTATTCTTCACTGGTTTCCTACATCCTTTCCTTCTACTCACATCTCCTAGTTTTCGTACCCATATAATACCTTCTCTATACCTTCACACAACCCCCAAAAACTTATTCCCATACTTCTTTTATAGCCAATATCTCTGTCATCAGCCTCCCCAACTCTGGCTTTGTATTTTTACCACCTACCCTCCATAAACATTCGTTGAAATCAGGGCACTTTGGAAGAACATGTCTCAACTCAATATGTCTTAGCAAAGATCACTGCACCCCCAATTTTGTCAATCAGATTTATATTCACATTTCCCCCCATTTATTGTTCTTCCTATCTGTGGGTCAATCTCGATAGAAATTAGGCAATTATGTCGATATTTACTGCTTATGTTCATATTGGTTGAATATGCAATGTTGTCTTGAACTCTCAGAGGGGGCATCAACTTTTGACGTGGGTCTCTTTGGTATTCCCCAATCCATCTCTTCAAGCCTGCCAAGGCAACTACTACTATATGAGCTTCAACTCATATTTCTGCCTCCGATCAAGCTTCCCAGGGCTGTAAGAGATTAGGGAAGACAAAGGTTTTTCTTCTAGTTTTGTTTGGGAAATTGATGTTTAATTTGTTTGTTCACCATCTTGCTTTGATGATGGCCTAAGTTTCAAGGGTTGTGTCTATAAAGGGAAGAAGATGGTCATCGTGTGTTTTATAATTTTGCGCATGGGTTTAGCTAAGCATGTCAGGTAAGTTTTTGAGTATTTCAGTAAATTTGACATGATTCTTTTGTCTAGACATGTGGTAGTCCCAAGCCAGTTGGCCATCTCTAATAGGGGCACCTCAACAAGACCCTACTTGTGGATATTTCTACCTTTGTAGATTTTCCATGATTTCAAATTGGTTCAAAAATGTAAAATTCATTGTAAATTGTATATAGTACAAAAAATGAGACAAAACATGTTTTGAGATCATGGAATTTTTCACCATCCAATGATATCCGTTACATGGCCTAAATCTGACATTATAAACATGTGATTTTTAGGGATTTTCTGGTTGACCTAAATTTCTAAAATTCATATCTAATAATATGCAAGTCTCAGAAGTAAAATAAAATATGTTGTAGAATCAGGTAAGTGTAGTCTATATGATGGAGTGGTTTTGGTGACCTAAACAAAAACAAAATTTAGGTTTTTGAATTTAAAAAGAGGTTAATCCTAAATTCATATATGTTTGTAATAGGTGGTTTGTGACCATGATGTGGAACTAGGGTTGACCTTGGATATGTCTAGACTTGATCTGAGATATGTTGCATATTATTAATTTTATTGAGAAATATTTTCTCTCTCTTAGTCCTTAAGGACATGTTACCCTATACACTTCTTTCTCTTTTGAGATCTTGATTCATGTGAGTAGTTTTATGTTGATATGGAACTTCTAATCTTCTTAATTTGTTTAATATTCTTTTTTATTCTAAAGTTGTACTTTGTCCATCCTATTTCAAGTTGTACCCTTATTTGTATATTTGGGACAAGATTGGACTCTATCTTTGAAATGAAATCTTATTTTTTAAATGATGGCCTCGTGTGGTCTTATGATGCACTTTAATTTTAGATATGGTTGGATATTTGTTTATGGGTCCTATAACCCTACTTGAAAATATTTGGATGTTCTCATCTCTTATGTGATCTTGACTAAACTTACTTCTTGCCTCTACATTTTTGCATGGAATAGCCATACAAGAGTACAACCATACATAAGGGCACACTTTTTCTACCTGAAGTGTGCTTTTCCGTTCAATATATATGTAGGGCACACTTATTCTGCCTAGGGTGAGCTTTTTTGCCAACTTTTGAGTGAGATCGTATGGCCTGTCAACCCTGCTTTAAATAATCTTAGTCAATGTTGTTTACATGCACTATACATGTTTTGTGATATTATTGTTATGGCAATGTTTAAGGAAAGGGATCTCTTATTGATGATCTTATTTTATTTCTCCTTGATATCCATTTGGATGTTCTACTCCCCTCTTTGTTGAAAGCCTTAGTAAATTTCATCATTATCCTTTCTCCTAATATTTCTCAATCCATATTCACATACTTGCATTTTTATGCTAATGACTTCCACTTTGTCTTCATAAAAAAAACTTCCACTTTGACTTCTTTTCTAGGGTATGTCTTCAACCCCTTAAATGAAGGACATGATGACCTGATCTTGGATATGTGGAGTTGAACCTTGGGAGATAGACTTGAGATATCTTAGACATCCCTCTTCTTAGTGAAGAAATTGTATCTTTCATGTAAAGCCCAAGTGAAATATTATTATGTAACCTTGTAAATTGAATATAGTCATAGAATATATTCCATTGCTATTCTTGTATTCTATTCATTTAAGTAATGAAAAAATACGCCTACGAAACATAGTTGTTAGTGTGTTTGGATTAAATGGGTTCATTTCTCAATTTAGTAAGGATTGGAACCCCTATTAGGTCACACTCTTTACACTATTTGTCACAGGATCACAGTAGGATGGTTAAAATGAAGGAGTGCAACTGGAGTAGTGTACTACTAGAAGATCTCTCTTAGATAAAAAAGCAAGTTTTATACAAAAATATACGACCAACCATGCTATATGGGAGTAAATGTTGGCTAGTGAAGAAACAAACTTTTTAACAAGATGAATGTGGCCAAAATGAATATGTTGAGATGAATTTGTGGGAAGAAAAGAAAAAATCATTTGATAAATGACTATAACAAGAATAAAGTAGGGGTGGTGAGTATTGAAGAGTAGTTGTGTGAGGGCCGTCTAAGATGGTATGGACATGTGAAAATCAGACCAACAAATGTACCTATTTGAAGCAGGTTTTTTGAGTCATGCGCAATTCAAAGAAGCATAGATAGCCCTAAATTAACTTGGGAATATCTTATGAAGAGAGATTTTTGAATCTTCAAATCTTGATCAAAGTATTGCCCATAACAAAGCTGATTGGAGAAGAAGGACTCATGTAGCTGACACCAACATGTTGGGTTGAGGCAAATGATGATGATGATGATGATGATGATGATGATGATGAGATGATTATTATAGTTTGTGGTGAAATGCCCATTTTTTCAGCATGAGCATCAGAAATTTGGAACATTTGTTGTAGTATCACCCATCCTTGAGTTGAAATAGGATCATGTCACTGTGCAATTTGTGATTGATCTACTCAAGATACCAAAGGGGTATTATTTCACTTTGCTAGTTGTTGAACATTTAACCTCTCATTTTATGCTAATCAAAACAACGTACTATAAGGAGAAGTTGGCAAAAATATGCATAGATAAGATAGTTTGTCTATATGGTATACCATAAACTATTGTGTGAGATAGAGGACCAAAATTTACAAGAAGATTTTGGGACCATTTGCTAAAGCGTTGGGTACAAAGTTGTAATTTAAGTGAACTTTTCACCCGCATATAGGAACTACACAAACTCCTAAAGATCATTTGAGATCTTTTGTGATGTATATGAAGTAGATGCAATATCCACTTGAGTTTTATTGAGTTGGCCTACTAAAATAACTATTAGAAGATTTTAGACAAGGTGCCCTAGGAACCTATTAGGAGATGGACTTGATAGGAGGTTTTCTTCCTTACTCAAGGGAATAATAACAATCATACACATTTTGAACATTACATAAAATTTTCACAAGAGATGTAACACAAAAATCCAAGTATTAGATTGTACCATAAACCATAAATGTATTAGTAGAAATAAAACAATTCAAAAATTACAATTATCATCTCTAATATATTTATTGACCAAAAAAGGGTATACAAAAAGGGTAAATATGAAGGAAAATGTATATGTTACTAGTCTACTAATAACAATCCACGTAGGGACATGTGTACATTCCAAACTATCTCCAGGCTATAGTTAATCTTATGCAACATTTGGGTCTAGATCGAATACTCCAAGATGATTTTCACCTAAGGTGTTGGGAACCTACCCCACACAAGAAGAACAATGGAACATTATTATTAGAAATCCGATATATCTTAAATAGAGATTGGGCAACATATGAATATAGGACATCAAATTTAAGTAAACAAGTTTTCCAATAAACAAGGAGGTTGATATAATTTGGATGTCAAGAGAGCTTTATATAGTACTTTTCATAATTATATGAAGAAACCATTAAGAGTATGTCAAAGAACTTGCCATACAAAAATTAATATATTATATTAAGCCTAATCAATCAGATCAACAAACATGATCTATAAGAATATTTAATTATTAATCAACATGCATTGAGATAACCACAATCTTGTGGAAATAGAATAAAATATGGCAGTTGGGATGCATAACCCAAAACATGATGGAGAAAGGTGGACATACCAACCCTCTACAGATAAGCTCATAACCCCTCCTGCTAAATATTAAATTGGTAGGCACATAACATGAATATCACAAGCTCCAATCCAAAAGATGTAAATAGACCACATAAATTGTATTATTCTAGCACTACTATATCAAAACGTGTGCCAATGTAGAGGCAAATCAAGTTCAATTATATCAAGGAATCAATTATAGGTTTCCCTTATAAAATGGAACAATATAGTGCAACAATGGAAATAAGGTTGTCAATTGAATATATAAACAATATATAAGAAAATGAACCAATATACTTTTACAACAGTCTATAAGATCAATACCAAGGATTCTAAATCATTAAAGTCAAATATATATGAGCAATTCCAATGATACGAAGAAGGAATATAAAGTAACTATACAATATGAATCAATAAGAGATGTAATATACAATAGCTTTTCGATATGACCCATAGAGAATAGAAACATATAGCCAAGAGAGAAATTAAATAACCATCCAATGTAGAATTAAGAGCATGCAACACACATCAAGAGAGAGAATTAGATAACATTTTCTAATATGATTTAGAAAGGTGTGCAACATATCTTGATTTTATACATCAATAGTCAAGGACAAACACTAGATCTACCCTAGCATCCTTGACCCTTTATTTCATTAAATGTGCAAAATATTAATTAATGTGCATATAGAACCCTAAATAATGTCATTAAATTGTAGAAAAAATAGTCTATAAAACCTAGACCACATGGTAGGTCTTATTTTTATGATTCCAAAACATATTTATTTATATTTTTTGATGTACATATTAAGTACTACAAATTTTATAACATACATATTATTACCGAATTATTAAAAAAACATGTGATAGAAGACCATAGATTCCTTGCATCAATATTTTGGGCAATGATGCATGACAAGGTAGATGTGTAAATCTATACACTTAAATCACACCCAACCAAACAAGAAATCTATCACACAACTATTTATTACCCAAATCCTAACTCCAAATGACTATGAAGTCAATGACGATAAGACCTAGGCATCCGTCCCTAGCATGATATTATCAAAACATGAATGTGGAAGCGTAAAAGCTTAACATACATGAACATATAACAATCTAAAAGAACCAACATAATCACATCATTCAACAAAATAAATTAACCAACATGTTTTGTTACAATATTTCAATTACATATTAAAGAGTACAAGTTCACAATTCTTCTCATGTACACCTCACCAAAACCCATCGACTTCTAGCCATCTCTGAAGCTATAGAATACATGTAACAAGCGTGACAACACACGAGGTGTTGAGTATAGGGCTGAAAGATACATATATATATAAGCTTTGCATAATTTGAAAAGGGTTGCAGAAGTAGACAAACAAGAATAAATGAGTTATGTATTTAGCAAAATGAGAGCCTTTATTTCATTTCATCCAATTATACCAACATCATCATATATCATAAGGCCTTTGAAAAACTTCCCATCAGAAGGGTTTGTAAGGGTTCTCAAGATTAGCTAACCCTTTTCTACGAGAGGGAGCTCAAGGCCATCACAAAGAGATAACCCTTATATCGACATGGTCCGTCATACAAGACCCATTGAATGCTAATTATCCCAACTACATAAACCCTAGAATGAAGTATTACAGACTAAACTATATATCACCAATAAGTATGCCTCAAAATTTTGATCTAGGATTACTAAAACAAACTAGGCATTTTTCTAAATCCAAGAATATTTTTGGAGGATTTATAGTCTATGGGAGCTATTTTCTATGAATTTTATGAGACCTACATATTATTTGATATATTTACCTTTTGGGAAAACCACAACCATCTGATGCAGCCAACAAGGACACCTAGATGCAAAGCCACATCATTAATGAGGAGGCACAATTTGCTGCCTCATCTAGGTCTCCTGGTGGGGGTCAGTGGCTCCAAGGATTGGCTAAGTTGGGTCTTGATTGGGACCTGCCTCTTTGAGGATCCAAAGACCCAGATTGGGCCACCCCCAAAATTTCTCATTTCCTTCATTCGTGTTTGTCTCCTCCCTATTTCTACCATTGTCGTGGTCTGAAATCACAGAGAGGATCTTGACAAGCTGCAAGCACCCAACTCCAAGACATATGGCCAGTTCGACTTCAATGAAGCTCTAGGGAACCTACCGTCACACCAAAAACTTGGTGGCTACCTCATCAAAGTTCCCCCTCATAGTCTTCTCTATGTGCGAGACACAGGGCGCTGCCGTGGGGAGAGACTTTGGTGTGTGGTGACATGAACCTTCTCTTTATGAGGTCAAACAATTGGGGTTATTGTCCACATCCTCTCCAATTTTCTAGGCTTTTCTGATCTTCTGTGTGGTGTTGGCCACTTGGACAATGAGCTCCCTAGCCCCTTCCACTACCATGAAGCTAGACTTCAATTCCTTGTCGATTTCCTCTTTGACAAACACAAAGAGATCCATGTAAATCATCAAACATCCTCTTTGGGTTGTTGAATTCTCGTGGTCCATTACGATCCTAGAATGGAGTTGCAAATCCCTCATCCCTCTACTTACTCTTCTTCTAATCCCCTATGTTCTGTGGTTGAGAGGTGGAGATAAAAATGGGGGAGGTCAATCTACCTAATCCATGGTTTAGTAGACAAATGTTAGCATTCACTAAGATCATGGTTGTGATGTGGTGCGACTCCTGACAACAAGATCTGTATTAGGTGTTGCTATCTGGTGAGTAACACCTAGCTAGAGGCCAGACTTGGTTTCATCTTATTACCGCTAAGTTGGAGGTTTATTGTATTAGTTTCTAGGACCAAGAATAGATTCTATTAAGTTGATTCATGGTTCTCATTGCTTGCCTAAGCCTCTATCTAACAAGGTCATCTGACACATCATATAGCCTCAAACTTAGGTCTAAAACAATAAATCTTTAATCATGAAATATGATTTCCAACATCTATATCTCTCACACGGCTAGTGCAAATGATACAAAATTATAGCCATTAGTTCCCCAACATGTAATCTAGCATTCAACCAAGTTGGTACTGAAAATCCAAAATTTGATTATATAAATTAATTCCTCACATTAACATCATAAATAAGTGTATAAACCTTAGATGCAAGTAAATTAACTATCAACTAGGATCACACAAGTCCACTTACATCATTTGACCACATCAAACTTCAAGGTCTATCATCAAATCATTCATACTAGGTATATATTTAAATACTATATTGGGTATCAAAATCCTAAAATTTTGGGTCATCACAAAATCCTTGTTCCAAAAGTCAACAATACTCATAAACTTGTGATGATGACCAAACCAAAATAAGGTAAAAACATACAACCATAGGTAACAGTGTTCTTCCTATCATCTCTTCATGTGAGGAAGCATAAAGCTTCACCTAACTCACTGGATGATATTTGAGACTCAATCTTCATCCCTAAAAAGGGAATATGGAGACATTCCTTGACTTCCCTAATATCTCTCAGTCTCAATGAGCCTAGGAAAAGGATATGATATAGCCTATACCTCAAACCACTGCCTCCTCCACGGTAGGACCAGATGAAGAATACAACTTGATCAACAACCAAAAGATAAGAAGACTCTATATGTAAGCAAGGTCTAAGATAAACTAGGAAGTTACAATGGAACTAAAAAACTAGATACCATAGAAACCACAGAAGGAGACCAATAATAGTAAAACTTGTAGCGAAACATGGTATAAGGATGTTGCATGACAACCATGATATCTAATGTAACGATTAAGTGTGATACGTGAAAGAGAAAAATTACCTTCTCACAAGTTCTAGGCAAGTACTTTTGGGTGTCGTGCGAACAACGGTGACTCTACCAAACTAACTTCATCATATAGTAGAAGATCTAGTTGGGGAGTAGAATTGAAGAAACAATGTTGGAAACTTGACAATGAAAATGACACAACCAAGCTTTGTGAAATTTATTGTAGTAAGTGCATTTTTGGAGCCATAAAACACTCTGAATAGAATAATGCACACATAGGGAAAATCAGGGTTGGTAGGGATGGCATATGCTATGTGATGGAAAATTAATGGTTATACAAGGAACGTTTGAGGTCAAGTAAGATAGAGGCATCAATATCTTACCTTATATAGGTACCCAACATGGAACCAAAAAACTTGGTAGAGAACATTATCCTTCCCAAGTTTAGGTGTATTGTAAATACCAACCCTAACATAACTATTGGGGATCAACAACTAGGCGAGAGCCCCCACCCCGAATGGAGAAGGATAAGAAACCACAATGATTTCAAGAGATAAGAGGGAAATAGACAAGGAAGGAAATTATGGTCATTATGTACCTAACGGTCTCCTACCCAAGGTAGGATACAATGTAATGATCCTTGGATGAGATCTAATGGATCAAACAAAACTCGAGGTAGATAATAAATCTAAGAAAAATAAAGATTAGCATAGCATGAATACTATATGAAGCCAACATTATAATTAGAAACCAACATAGGTTTGGTTGATATTAGGATTCATTTATCACACTTTAACTTCTTTTAATTAATTAGTATATCTGTAGGTGTCCAAATAAGATGAAATTTGGTATCCTAACTAACTAACTAACTAATGTTGGTCATGATTTTGGCTTAGATTTAACTTCAAAAATCATTTTACATGAGTCCAATAAAGTACGGTTTATATCCATTATCTTCATATGTATAATTATATCATAATGTTGGTATCAACATATAATATTTCGACTCCTATCATCATATTATTATTTCCATTAGGGTTATATTGTACTATCTTGCATGAAGTATGATATTTTACTTAGTTAACTCATTAAGTCTATTAATTCGAAATTCACTTACATGAAGCACATTAGTTATTCCACTTACATAAAATGTTCAAATATTACTCTTTTATATATACTAATCACATTATATCCCACACTAATTGGTTATATATATTCACATTTAATTACTTGTTAACCACTTTTAATTCGTCCATGCATACTATTATACCATATGATATGTATTACATGTGTAATGAGATCGGATTACATATTATTCATATTTAGGTTATTATGTCTAAGTATTGAGACGTGTTATTTATTGAAGTACCTACTATTTATAATATATCATAAATGGTACCATACATGTATAGGTTTGGGTTAGTTGGCCCCAACTTTTGGTTTAGGTCAACATGATTACTGTTTATCCCATCGACATAAGTAGCATGTACAAAGTTTGAAATTAGGTCTCATTAACCTTCTTAACATAAGATTAAGGTTTATTTATCTATATCATGGTTTATGGATAGAATTTGTGTTACTCATTATATTTACATTATATGTCCATTAGGGTATAAATAGGTGTAAAATGGTCAATCTCTAAACTTGGTTGGCCGTTTCTAAGAAACCAAGCATATCAAAACCCAATCCATGGGATTGGGGTTTCTAGAGCCAAGATAGTAGAATTTTCCATGTAACATAATATATCTACACTAGGAACTACAAATTGTCTATCTGTTGGTATGAGATAGGGGAGTATTAGCTTTTGGGTCTCGAGTTGGTGTAGAGATGACTAAGAAGATATAGATTGTCAAATACTAGTTGGAAGAAGCATATAATAGACATAATTCTTAATTTGATAATAACATGAGAGTGCTTGAATTCAAATTTATAGACCATTTCCCTAGAAACATGTTTTGAGTTTTAGGAAGAAGAGAAATCTTTCTCCTAGGTACATGTGGCCTTTTCCTATCATATAATGAGTTGTCAAAATGGAATACAAGTTGCAGTTAGCTCTAGATTTGAGAAGGTTGCACAATGTTGTTCATGTTTCCATGCTCAATAAGTTCCATCGTAATACAAAATGAACAATACAACTAGTAGAAGACCAACTTGCAGATGATATCATACATGTGGAAGGTCCACTTTAGATCCTAGACAAGTGTGTGCAAATGTTTTTTTTTGGTTGGCTAAAAATCTGTTGCTATATATTTCTTAAAACTTTGGGCTCATGTACAAAAGGAGGACAGAACCCCAAAAAAGAAAACAAGAAATGAGAGAAAACCACACAGGGTCGCACCAACCTAGTCTAAACCAGGAACAAGAGAAAGGAGGGAGCAGGAAATCCTAACAGCCACAGATGATGTACAACCATCATCAAGACTTTACACCCGACAGTAAGGAAAACATTGACAATAAAAAACCAAGCACTGAAAGTGTGTCTTCTTGGCTGAGGCATTAAAGCCTATCTGATCATCATGCAGGTGACCTGTGACTAGAGAAAAGTTCTTACTTTCTCATTACCCAAAGTTCAACATAGGAGGTAAAACATAAACTCGAAAACCCCAGATACGATGTAAGGGGAATGCAGCAGGGCTGGATCATCTTGTCTTTATTGCACGACCTTGTAAAAGTTTCGGGAGAGCAAATAGCTACCTTCATCTTTCAACAGTCAAAATCCATCCACTCATAATCCAACCAACTAGCAATAACACCACATCTGAAGGTGTGGCAGAGTAGAAGTAAAGGCAATCAAGTACGTCTGGATGAAAGGAGTTCTATCCTCATGAAGATACATCTACATGTCGACAACAAGACAACATTAAAGAAACCAAAGCATGCTAAGGATAGAAGTTGAATCCAGTAAGGAATTAGGTAGGATCATCAATCCAGGGGATTTCATCCGTTCTAACTCTTCTAGCCTTCTTCTTCTTCTTCCTTATCCAAGGGCTAGCACTGAGTTGGAAATCAATCGAATGATCATGATCTGGCTCGAAGGAGCTTGTGGATTCATCTTCAGATGTGGGCCCACCTACTCTGCAGTATTCCAGAGAGAAACCTGCATCATGGAGGATTCTGTTACTGAGCGGAGTAATCTTCAGATTGGAAAGGGCCAATTCCCACTCCAGGTCTAAAGCATCCCCCAGAACACAGTGCATCTCAGGCTCCAGTGTTGGCATTCTTTGGTGGAGGCTAGCATCGGAACCAACCTACCCTCTGTGGCTCTTGCCTGTCGTTGAATAATTTCATCGACTGGGTTGAGCGCGACTGGTTTTACCAGTTCTTATTTGAAGTTCGCATCCATGTTGTCTGCATTTAGCCTCCTGGGGACAGGAGGAAAACTTGTACCCAAAATACTGGCACTTTGAGTAGAGGAGCGGCCTAGCTATGTATTCGATACATAGCTTCTTTGGGATGTTGTCCATCTCAATTGTGACTTCTTTTGGGAAACCTGTAGTCGACGTGATTTCCACGCAGATCACGACTCCCTTGAGGCAATTGGAAGACAAGGAAGCTTCATCAAAGTTGACTGGTCGCCCAAGTAAACTCGCAATGCCTCCAAGCCGGTCCAAGGTCCAGGGGACACATGGGTTCTCCACTCGCATCCAGACAGGGAGTTTATGAAAGGATGGGGGGAGAAGAGGTTCACCCGGCTCCCATGGGTGAGCAATGACTAAGGCACCATCCATCATCTAGGGGGCCTCGTCGAGAATCCTATTCTTCTCTGTCTCCATCGCCAGCTTAATGACGAACCCTGCAGTTTCTTCAGCCACGATTTGAACCTCCTCGCTCGGATGCCAGTGTCTTTTGATCCATCCATGGACTTGACCCTTGAAGGGTTTTGTTCCGGTAAACCAAAGGGATATATACTCCTTCCAGTTCGAGATTGAATTGTTCTTGGTGGAGAAGGAAAAGACCTTCACCCCATTTCTGACATCCGGTTCCATGAACTTGATGATAGGATCATCGCTGCAACCTTTCCCAAGTCTTCTAGACTGAATCCAGTCAGGCTCGGGAGGAGAAGGCGACAAGACCTAGGTAACTTCTGGCGGAAGATCGGATGAGTTGGAAGCAGGGGTCTGTGTTGTCGATGACGAGGTGCCCTTTTTAGCATGATTCCGGGAAGGTGAGGGGATATCCGCTCCATCAGCTTCGCTTGAGCCGCCTGGAGGAGTCACAGTCGACTCACCCCCACTTCCTCTACCGTCATCGTCGCCTATAGAGTTGCGCCCTCCACTTCGCCCTCTCCCTCCCTCTCCTCGCCATCTACCTAGGTCTCCCCATGTGCAAATGTTGAGGAAGAATACTTAACTGGAAATTTTATAGCATTATTGTGGTATTGAGAAGGCAACTTGAAGTACGAGGAGGAGATGCATTGATGTATCTGGCCCTTTTTAAGATTTATGGGATGAAATTATACTAGGAGGGGGAGTTGAAAGACCATGACCCTTACTTTACCTCAAGAAGGCATTTCTTGTCTTAATTATATGATTTATTAGTTTTTCATATGGACTATTTGGAAGTAATTACATATTCAAAAGCATGCTTTATCATAATATGCACATAGGTTTCAAAGGATGGGAGAACATATGTTCATATTTTGGCAATGTATATTTTTGATGTTTTCCTGACTTAAAAAACATATCTTAGTGCTTGCATCGGTTGATGGGACTGGCCATTTCAAGGGGACCAATGTGTGAGCTTCATTGGAGCCTTTAACAGGTCACATCATCATGGAGGCTTGGGGCAGGCCTTGTGGACCACTCAGAATGAGAAGGGGCATGATATGGGTGATACAAGTGCTTCATGGCCACACAATGTGTGTCGAGGAAGCTACTAGATGTGGATGATGCAATCGGGTCCCAAGTTCCCAATGTATGTCAAGGGTAGGCCGATGCACATATTTAGTGGCCAACCCAAGTACACTGGGCCACAATATTTGCATTTTTGTCGATGGGGGATATCAATGGGAACTATCTAAAGGCTTGTATGCAAGAATCTTCTTCCTTAATCTATATATATGTGCATCCATCATTCATTGGGTTCATTTAGAGATCATTTTGAGTTGTTGTATTGTTGTTATAGTGAGATGTGGACTATAACAACACCCACTTTTGAGTATCCCCCAATCTAGAGAGACCATAAAGTGGAGAGTCGTTAATCAAAATTTTCAAAATCTAAATTCAACAAATAATAGATAATAATCAATAATTTATTTTAATTTAACTTGAACTTCAATTGGATATAAAATGTATAATGAGGCTCCTCTCATGAGTTACATGAATTTTACTTGAGAAACTAACACATATGAGAAGAATTACTAAAGTAAGTAACTAATCCTCCTTGGTATTGACTTTAATATCTTCAATTTTTTTATCCTTGTCCCCATATCCTTATATATGACAGCTACCTAAAATGCGACAAACAAAAGTAGGGTTTAGTATAGTGCAATACTATGTATGTGGATGCATAGGAAAGTGTGTATGTATGATAACAACATATAGTGTCTAACAATCAAATATAAAAAATCATAATTTCATTTAGATAAACTAACCTATATTATTATACCACCATGGGTGTAATCACCTTTCCCTGTCCATAATTGGACATAGGGGAACTACCCCTTAGCAGGTATATCCCACAGTTTATATTATCATAGGTTTTATTATATAATACTCATACTAGCACTATAATGAAGAAGAAGAAAATAAACACCCAACAATTTATTTCATCAAACTTTGAGAAATCCTCAGCAAACGTTGAATTTGATATATGTGATTATTCATAAATAGACACATACATTCATCATGCAGAACCCATGAATTATCATCCATGTACTTCAAGTATATACTATCAAATCAAACAAGTAAAGATCCAATCAATCAATCATTCAATATGCATGTATGTATAACCCTATAGTGTCACCATGTATTCATATTGTCTATATTAAACATTACTTAGGTGCTAATATAGGGTTTAAGATTATCTTTGGTTCGGGTTATGATTAAGGATATAAAACATAATTCCTTCATATCATGACTTCTATGGGTTAGAAGCCCTAAATAAGCCTTAGATGCAATCCTATTTCTAAGAATGGTCTTTATATACTCTTAACATTAGACTAGATCATGCTACATCTATTGAACATGATATCAACATTAGTTTCATGAAATCTAGGGTTTCATATGATCTTCACATCATTAACTAAACAAAATTTCAAACTAGAAGCATAACTAGGCATATTAATATAACCCTATCTCTTAGATCATATATATATATATATATATATATATCATCAACATTCCATATTAAATTACATGAACCAAGATCAATTCATTGTTGTATTAAATCTCAATGTAATAATATTTAAATACAGTCAACATTGTATTAATTAATAGTAGGGTTCATAGTCATACATCAAGGTAACCTCTTAATTTGGAAAATATATTATGAGCGCCTCATATTACTAAGCTAGTACACATCAGAGTAAAACATGTTAATTACTCTTAATCAAAGTTACCCTCAACACCAGGGTTTACATGCATGTATAATTACTTAAATATGACCTCAGTTTACAGTGTGAATAGGAAGCATAACTAATCTCTCACTATATTTTTTTTGTTTTCTACACATTTTTCTGATCATTTTTGTATATAAGTTTGGTACTATCTGAAGTACAATTTATTTTCTACGTTAATTAAAATATAGACATCATTGCACCAATAGGAGCTCAACATATCAACAACATCTATTTTATTTTGACATTAGCCTAGGCCAGCCTAGGACCGATGGAATTGACCCATCGTCCTCATGTGTTAAACTCACATGTAGGGGCAATTCCATAAAATTCTAGTGTGTCTTCTTCTTCCTTGTAAAGAAGCATGACACCAGCCCTTCTAAGGCATCTATCAGTTATACGCCAAGTCCCTAGAAAGTTATCCTTTTCCATATCAGTGGACACCATGGAAATCACAACCTCAGGTGAAGACATGTTATGTGATTTGTGTAGGGATGTTTGATGAACATCTCAACCCATTTCTCTCCCTTTCTGGAAGAATGTGGTTCAGATCCATATATAGGCAATAGATTGCATCCCTAGTCCTGCAATCTAGGTTTTAGTCCATTGGGAAGGTAATTCTATTATCTACTGATGAGATATACTCTTTACTTTTAGTTAAGACCAGTTTGGTTGCAGGGGTGAGCAGGGAAGTCCCTGGTGTATGTTGGTTTCAAGGGAGATTGGGAGGGAGATATATATGAAAGTGAGATCTCAAGATGGATTAGCACACCATTCCTTGTTTTTTAGATAATGCAGGTGAGAGAGATGATATCTCTCCTATCCTCATTCAGATCCACATATATCTTTTTTGTTTCTTTTTGATAAAAGTCCAAAATGGATAAATAAATATCCAAGTCATTATAAAACTACATTTTATCCTACATGATTATCTTCCTTTTGTTATTATCATCTCCTAATACAAAGATTAGGTCTAAAATAATTAGATAATCACCTCAAACTTGCTTCCAAATTTCCATTAAATATTACATAATTACTCACCTAGGATAAAAAAATATATAAGAGTCTTCTGGATTTCTTACACGATCCTATATTTCGATTGTCTATCTAGTAAAATTATCATGAGTATTTATCATGACCATGAAATACTCATTTCCTAATTTTGTATCCCCGAGGACCCATATTAAACACTAATTGGCCCAATTAGGCTTGCATTGGGTTTCAAGGCCCATGTCTCATACCATGGGCCTCCAAAAGGGTCCACAAAACTCATTATAATCTTAATTACAAAATCAAGGCATTGCTAATCCATTGGATCCTCATATTCATATATGTACTCAACCTCTCATTATTTTCCTAAATTGGCAACATACTCTAAGTGTAGGGATTTATTTCATAATCCCAATTCCATAAAGAGTCATACTAGTGATCTCATTATTTAGTATCACTCTAATTGTCTTAAAGTGAATTTCAATTCATTATTGAATTCATAATTATAGAATCAAAATTTAGAAAATTTGAGGATCTTACATCCACCCCTCCACAAAAGGAAATTTGTCCCCAAACTAGGTTAAGGTGAATGATAGCTCATATTAGCATAAATATTAGGGATAGAAACCTTTCTTGGATATGTTTTATCTAGATTACCATTAATAAATTTTATGGTTATGAAAACTTCGCATATTACTGATTTTGTAGGTCAAATTTAATCCAAGGATATTTCCACATCCTCATACATTGCATGATATTATCACTAGGTCATCACATTTTCACCTTGGTCTCAAACCTACTAATCATTACTCAACTATACTCATGAGTTAATGAGCCAATACCTCCATACCCTAAATAATGTCATAAATTTCAACTTAGGGTCATCACATGTGAAATTGTATGTATCACTTGTGGCTACCCAATATCTCACACTCACAATAAAATGAAATAAGCATTTGGTTGCAACCCAAATATAGATTTCATCCTATTGTATGTGCGGATATGGTGTATCCACATGAGCTACAAGGGTGATTAGGGTGATCAGGGGCGATGGGGGCGATCACGATGGCGATCAAGTTGTTGATCAGGGGGTGAAGGGGAAGACATGTTATTCAATCTCGGGACTGATTCGGGGGACATGAAATTAGAAGGTGGCGCAAGAGTGACCAGAAAAGGGAAACAAAAAGTGCAAAGTAGAACTATAGACTGGTAGAGAAGCACGAAAACCCTCTCAGTCCCTGAACTCAAGATCATGTTCAATGTGGCAGGGATGTGTGGACAGTCACAAAAAATCGCCATGGAATCTGAGACATATACGGATGATATGCAAGAAGGAATCTCCAATGGAAGAACCTATAGCATACATCTACAAGACACTATTGTGGTGATCCCCAGCACGTATGCTAATGTCACATTCGAGAGTGGGGGGATATGAGACCTACACAAGTGAACGATGACAACAACAACTTGTTTATCAAGAAACTAGTTGAGGATGAACTTCCATATGGAGATGCATCCTTGGACAACATGGACGGTATACCATCACTATCAATTGAACTGGAAGCTAAAGAGAAACTAGCCAGACCGTGGATATACACAGTATTTGTGAGAATGCTCAAAACTAATATTGGCTATATGATGCTCAGAGGTAAACTCAATTTCTCTGTCAAATCAAGGGGAAGTTTAACATGTTCAATCTTAAATATGGGCACTTTGTAGTGCAACTCTCATGTCAACATGATTTCGATACAACCCTAGTTGGAGGACCCTAAAAGATCTTTGCCTGGAATGTAGTCATTTGGGAGTGGTACCCAAACCTCCAACCAATGAAAACATTTTCGGATTACATTATTACTTGGTTAAAGATTGTTAATCTTACCCTTCACTTATACGTGTCTACAATGTTCAAGTACATATGCATGGCTCTTGGTTGTCTAGTTAAAGTGGATAGCCACATAGAAAATAGATCAAGGAGTCAGTTTGTTAGACTTGTTGTGGAAGTAGACACATCGAAGGACTTGGTGGCATCTATACTGATCAATGGAGTGGAGTATGAAATTATTACGAGGGCCTCCCTTGGGCATGCATTAAGTGTGGAAGGGAAGGACACATATCTAAATACTTTAGGGTAGATGTAGTGAATGAGAATAATACCAAAAAAAACACCACAGGTGACAATCAGGAGGTCTCCCAAGCATACAGGGAGAAAGGATCGAGTGAGTGGCAGTTTCAAAATCACAAGAGGGGGAATAATATGTGAAAGGCAGTACAAGTTGGAACTATGGCAAGTACAAAGAATCATTTTGTAGGCCTATACGAGGAGTAAGAGGAGGGCCCAGTCACTAATAGTATAGTCCTTAACATGAATGCAAATGCAGATGGACAATTGAGACCTACAAAAGTATGGAGGAAAAAGAAATCACAATCACAAAAGTGAGAAGCGTAGTCTAAAAGATTAGTTTGTGGTGATGTTACCATCACTGGGTCCAGGGAGAAAGGAGATGCTAATTAAGATATTGCCAATGCACATCAGTCAAAAGAGAAGCACACAATGGTGAATTCAGACGTGGACCAAGTGATAACAATTAATGATGAAGAAGATTTCACTATGATAGAACTAGATATGGGGGATTGTAATGAAGAAATTGTATCATCAAGGTTGAAGGAAGACAAAGCATGCAGATGCACACATGATAAAGACAAAGCTTTGCTGCTATGCAAAACTGGGTCCAGTAATAACCTGGGCACAAAGAGGAAAGGGAAAAGCAAGCCACCGGATCGGCCCAGTGCGAGGAGAAGGAGTCCACGTCTATCAATGGCAAGGGTGCATTCAAAGGAAGTACCTGACACAGAGGCACCCCTAGATATTACCACAAGTGGTGAATGCAAAGTTAAAGGTAGAAGGTCTTTAGATGACAACACTACAAAGACTAATGAGAAGGAGGTATCAGCAAGTGAGGTTTGCTGAGTACAAGAAGGTTCATCTATCATCCCCGTGATCTTCATGTTGAATCTATTGTGCTGGAATGTTTGAGAAATATGTATCAAGGATAGATGTTATGTAATGTCTAGCATTTTGCATGAACACAAACTGGCATTGACTGCTATCCTAGAGCCAAGGATTAGTGGTAATACAGATACAAGAACTATCAAATGACTTGGTTTCACTCATTCACATCGAGTGGAGGCTCGAGGATATGCTGGGGGAATATGGCTATCTAGGAAGGGTGATGAACACAAGGTTAAGATTATGGGAAGACATAGGAAATTCATAACATGTAAGATAGACAAAAACATGGTGTCAACCTTCATTTATACTAACACACATATCTCTGTGAGAAAATTGTTGTGGAAGAATCTCATATATTTAAGCAAAGGAATGGAGGATCCATGGGTCATCATGGGTGACTTCAATACGACTCTGGTCCTGATAGAGAATTTTGGTAGCGAGAGATAACTACACAAAAGCTAGAGTGTTCAAGGATACTCTAATGGAAGCTGGCCTATCCAACCTGGGGTTTTCAGGGGTGCAATTTACCTATAAACATGGGGGCTTACAGGAACGTCTGGATCGAGTCATAGCAAATGAGGCTTTTATCCAAAGATTTACAAACCTAGTAATGGAGCACTTACCTCGTCTATCATTTGGCCATTGCCCTCTCTTTTTGAGGTTGGTTCACAGGGAAATGAAGGAGATTAGATTCATGATGATGCCATCTTGGAACAAGAATGATGCATTCTGACATTTGGAGAGTGGTTGGGGTTCATAAATTTATATGATAATTTGTAGAAAGACAAACAATAATATTAGACTAGAACCAATAAGAGATGCGTGCCAAACTTTAGGAGAAGAAGAGACTGATGAGGAACATAAACTCTTTACAAAGTATCCTAGCCCAACAATATGATGTAATTACCGATAAACTATATCTAAGTATGCAAGTGAACCTTCAATATATTATCAATGTAAAGGAGGGTAATTGGAAACAAAGGGCACATATAAACTTGATGTAGAATGGAGATAATAATACCAAGTTTTATCAAGCTTGAGTGAACCAACACCAATGATAGAATACCATCACTTCATTCAAATACCATGTCGCTGATGTGATGAGCATGGTGGTAACTCACTTTGAAGGCATTCTTACGGAACCGATGCAGGATAGATATGAGCACTATGAGGGAGTTCCTCACAGGTTTGATAAGCTATGGTTTGCAGAAGTGCAATCCATAGAGGAGTTTCCTAATATTGAGGAGGTGACGAAGGTACTTTATATGATGAAGCCCTTTAAGGACGAAGGACCCAAATGAGATCACAACAAAGTTCCTACAAGGAAACTAGAACACTATAGGCAAGTTGGTAACAAGAACAATCCAAGATATGATTGTAGGGAATCCCATCATGGAATAGGCATGTGACACTACCATTATTCTTATCCCAAAGATTGTCAGCCCAAAAAAATTTGAGCAACTGAGGCCAATTTCATTAAACAACTTAATCCTAAAACTTGCATCAAAAACTATAGTGGAATGACAGAAGAAGTTCATCCTGAGATGGATTTCACCCGAGCAAAGTAGCTTCGTGCCAGGGCGCCGAATCACTAAAAATATTGCTTTGGTGTAGGAAATTATATATGGTATGAAGGGCATGTAAGGAGCGAAGACTTGGCAATAAAATCGATCTAACAAAGGCATACAATCGAATGTCTTGGAAGTTTATTGAGGATACTTTACTACATGTTGGGATTCCTTTAAATGTCAGGTGATTTTTTATGAACTCGATCAAATGTGGTCATGCAACCACAATCTAGAATGGGAAACAGTCCAGGTGTAACATCCCTGACCTGGGTTATGCCTTAACCCTAAAAGTTTTGCTTAATAAAGTCATTTAGATTCTTGTCTTTATCTTTTGAAAAGTAATTAAGACTAGAGGAGAGCTTATGTTTCAATTTTGGTCTTGTTTGAATAATGTTGAAGCAATATTTGCTTATTTTGGATTAAAGTGCAATTTACCCAATTTAAGGGGTTACCTTGCAAATGTTACATGATACATGTTCTTCAAATGTTATAGCATCATAATAATGAGAATGATGCTGAGGTATGGCTTGTGGAAGTCTAAGTTCCAAGAAGGAGCTTGTTTGAGTAATGTTTGTGTATTGAATGCTAGTTTTAGTGTAATTTGCAAATTACCCAGAATCTAGGGTTGGATATGTAACATATCACTTCAAGAATGTCCCTACTATTTATTGGTATCATTTAGAGAAAATAAAAGAATTGGGTGCCTTGTTTGAATTACTTCTGAGGAGAGATAATCTTGATAATAAAATAATCAAGATTTAAGCATAATTGAAACCCTAATATATTTTGTAGCAAAAATAAATATATTAATTGAAGTTCCCATAAATTAATAAGGATGTGGTTGAAATCCTATAATGTAGGACGTCCAAATGCCTTGAGTGGCATCGAAATATCCTAAGTAGGTGAAGGAAACCCACTCACATTTGTTAATTAAAAAGTATTGTCCACTAAAAATGGATAATAATATTATATTAATTAAGGTGCTTAAATGGTTGCTTTTAATTCAAGGATAAATGAGATGATATTAAGAACAAGGAGGATGTCTTCGGAGGCAAGGAAGGGACGGGGGCATGTGGCAAAGAGAGTGGATGGATTTGCTTCTACTTTCTCTCTCCTAGAAAATCGATTACATATACTTGATTTTCTCCCTACTTGAAAGGCTATTTTGCAAACCAATTTCTCCCTTTGCTTTGGCCGAAGACCAAGGAGCTTAGGAGCAGGAGGAAAACGTTCCCCAAGATGAAGGTAAGCTCGATGATCATCTTAAACCTTGAATTGATGGTTGAAATCAGATTTCAACATTGATTTTCTTCTCTTTTCCATCCAATACTCAACCTTAGTTATCATTCGCATCCAAAGAGTTGGAAACGAGCCTTAGATAGTTTAAGGAGCTTCATTCACCATTAGAGACACGAAGCTTGAAGCTTTGAAGCTACTTTGAAGGCGGGTTATATAACTTGAACCCATTAATGTTGTTATTGTTTTCAATTTCTCATCATATGTTGATCTTTAATCTCTTCTTGAATAACTGCTGAAATAATCATATAAATGGTAGTAGAAATTGGAGGTCTGAAGCTTGATGATGATGACATCATCTTAGCACACACCTCAAGACGTATCATGAGCAAACAGTTTCAGTTTTGGTGACCAAACAGTTTCAAAACTGTTTGGTGATCAATCGGTTTCAAAACCGTTTAGTGGTCAAACAGTTTCAAAACCGTTTAGAGACCAAACGGTTTCAATGGACTTAAGGATCAATTGGTCTCATGATCTAATGACTTCAAATAATCAAATTCAATTGATTTTAGAACCCTAGCTCAATTGGTTTCAAAACCCTAGATCGATTGAAGTCAAAACCCTAATTTAGGTCCAATCAGTTTCAATCTGATTTGATCAAACGGTCCCAAACCGTTTGAGGACCAAACAGTCTTCAAACCATTTGAGGGACTAGAGGTCAAGACCATTTAAGGTATAACGGTCTTCAGACCATTTAAGGATGTTGAGACTAAGACCGTTTGAGGGTCTAACAGTCTTCAAGACCGTTTGGAGGTCAAGTGACCTCAAGACCGTTTGGAGGTCAAGTAATTCCAAGATCATTTGAAGGTTCAACTAGACCAAGACCGTTTGACGGTCTAAATGGTCTCAAACCGTTTGAAGGTGCAATTGGTCCAAGACTGTTTGAAGGTGCAATTGGTCCAAGATCGTTTGAGGGTCAATTGGTCCAAGACCGTTTGAGGGTCAATTGGTCCAAGACCATTTGAGGGTCAATTGGTCCAAGACCATTTGAAGGTCAAGTAACTTCAAGACCATTTGAAGATCTAATTGATTCAATCCATGTAAGTACAAATAACCCTATAAATGGTTGAAGAGTATCTCAAGGTTGATTTCAATGAAAGTACCTCTAAAGTACTTAGGTGATTGGTATAAATAGAATGATTAGTACTCAATGCCTATGAAAGTAATAAATCCAATACACTACAATAATTGTAGGTGCATGTACTTAGTGAAAGGATAAGTCAATTGAATAATGTATGATGGTGATGTGTGTTCCTAATACATGGAACAATGATAAGTATGATTTAATACTTAAATAATGTTATGTGCTCCAAGATATGTGGAAGCACTGATTTAGGGTTTGGATTAATGTGGTAATCATAAAACCCTAAGTAATGGAGAATGAGAAACCTTAACCCTAACTTTGGGCCATGGGTTGAAAAACCCTAATTTCAAGTAATGGGATGAGAAACCCTAAGTAATATATGTTGGAAAACCCTAATCCTAATATAGGGTGATGTTATGTGAAACCCTAATATAGGGTGATGTTATGTGAAATCCTAATATAGGGTGATGTATGTGAAACCCCAACATAGGGTGATGTATGTGAAACCCTAATATAGGGTGATGTTATGTAAAACCCTAATTGATAAAGATGGGAAACCCTATTCCTAATAATGGAATAGTGCCTAATATATTGGTAGGTGAAACACATAAAGTGGTTGATAATGGATAACCTTATATCAATATTGCCTTAACCTGAGATGAGTCCATATCATTGATAATGGTTGAATAATTCAAATAAGTGACTTATGACCAATACATTACATGATAAATGTGACGAACTAGTGCATAAAGTATTAGGAAGGGAAATACCCTAATGCAAGATAAGTTGATGAACTTAAGTAAGTTAAAAGTGATAAGGAAAGTGATACATCAAGACATGATAGATATCATATCCAACACCTCAAGGTTGATACACCTTGATGTACCCTAAATCCAATATACTTGGATGAGTAACACATGAAGTGTGTCATGTCAATTGTTACATTGAGATGAAATGCACTTTGACAAGTGTAGGCTAACATACCTTAAGAAAAGGTTAAGCCAAGTTAATAAAGTATGATGTAATCATATTCTGGTAAAGATGAGACAAGAACTCATATCTAGTCTTGATAATTCATTTAATGATAAATGATGAGAATAAATAAGTATGATTGAATATTTATGATATCAATGTTGGCTCCTAGATGTGTGGAGCAATGAATTAGGGTTTGATCATTAATAATATGATCTTGAAAACCTAAATGGTTAATAATGGAAAACCTTAACCCTAATGAAGGGTGATGATATGTAAGAGAAACCCTAATCTATAAGAAAGGGAAACTCTAACCCTAATGATGGGAAGGTTGTAATTCTTTTGTTGCATAAACCTTGTAAGGCATGTTATATACTTGAATAAAAGTATAATTAATGATTAGTGGCCTTGTGAGCCATGTGAATAAGTTGTTACCTAGTGAGAGGTGACAAGATGTAATGGCCTTGTGAGCCATGTGATAATTTGTTGCCTAGTGAGAGGTGACAAGATACTTAATGGGCCTTGTGAGCCATGTGAGATGCTTGTGTAACAAGTATCCTGAATACCTTGGTCAGAAGACCTGGAGGTAATCATTACCTGATAAGTGGTAACCATGTTCAGTGATGAACTAAGGGTTTGAATACCTATATCCAGTAAACATGATGATGATGTTGTTGAGGGATGTGAATTCCCAGTAATGAGATAAGGGATTGAGATCCCAATGTTTTATAAAGTTTTGAAAAGTACTTGATAGATGTATTATACTTTTCTTTGTAGCATTTGTCATAATAATTTATGTTTGAAAACTTAACTGATGCTAAAAGAATACAGTAATGCATTTAATTAATCAAGTGGAATTTTATCATGTAGTGCCTTGGCCATAGATCCATCAACGTCAGGATTTGCTGAATGGTGAAACGGGTTGCTCCGCGGCATAACCCGAAAGGCATATTTTTGAATATGCGGGGGTCATGGGCCAAAATATTCGTACGCCCTAATGGAGGAATTGATGTGAGATAAACATTAAATCTCTCAATCCTTCATTATATGTGTCGGGATGGATGTATCACGAATCTCTCGATGATGTTTAATGCCAGATCGATGTGAGATAAACATGAGATCTCTCAATTGCAAAGAGAGTGCAGCCGCTGCTGTAGCTCTATAGCGAAGTTGCCAGTATACCCTAGAGAGCTATTTAGCAGAGACACAAGATGTCCTGAATGGGATCTCGTACTGACTGAGATGAGGGAGGTCATGGTAGTCGGCTCTTCCATTGACCTTGTATGGCACCGACTATGGGTTTCGCAACCGAAGGTTGGAGTATGAACGGTATATCTCATCTCCTCAGGGCATAAGTGTGATTGTAAAATGTAATCAGTCGTATAGCATGTTTGCTTAAGGATTGAATACAAAAATCTTTGGCTAATGTTACATTTCATTTATGCATCTTTAGTTTATAGATGATATATTTATGTTTCCTTACATTCCTTGCAAAGCAGATAGATGAATTATAATTCTACCATGGGTAGATGCAATGTTTTCCTTAAGAAAGGAGATTATCTTATTATGTTCATACAATGATTAATATTGCATGTTAATATAAAAGAACCCCTACTCAGTTTTATAATGTTCATCTACAATAATAATGTTTCTGGCAGAGAGTTATATCTCTCGCTGGGACAATTTCAATTGTCTCATCCCCGTGGGATCCAACTTTTTTTTTTTGGTGAACGAGGATGAGGAGGTAGAAACCATATAGCAGGGGAAGAACAGTAGCATCAAGGACAACAATGACATCTCAGGTGGAGATACTGACTGTCGTGTCTTGTAGATAAGAGTCCTATGTGTCGTCTCTGTACTCTCAGGCCCTTGGAGTCAGTAGTTAGTGCTTTTATGAGCGATATGAGATTTTGGCTTGAATGCCTCAAGGTTTTATGTTGCTTATGTATAGTTTTGGCAAAGCAACAGTTGTATACGTTCCTTGAGAAAAGATGGTACATGGTATGTACCTTGTGGATCAGAAAGTATATATATATAATACTTTGGTTCTCTTTATAAGAGTTTCTTGGAATTGTATCTCTTTGCAAAAAGGTTTTAAATTTTTAGTGATTTTTGTTAATCCGCTGCTAATGTTTTCTTCCGCATTAATCATTAACTGATGTTTGGGGTCTGTCACCACAAGTTTAGTGGTATCAGAGCTTAAGGTTCGCTGAGTCTACAGAGACATAGGACTAAGGTGTTGAGTCTGTTCTAGTATCCTCTAGTATATCTTATAGTGACTTCTGCTCATGCAGAAGATAGAGTAAAGCTTAAAGGTGTCTGGACTATTGAAGGAATACATTGCTAAAAGCAATGTTGCTACACCAATAGAAGGTGTAAGGGACCATGCGAGAGAAGAACGACTGCCTGAGAACCCCTAAGATGATTCAACTATGATAAGGAATTCTTCTTTTGATATCACTGCTGGGCAAGTTAGGACAGTAATGATGCATATAGTGGACCATATATTAGCAATACAACCTAGATTACCAGCCCCCAATGATGAAGTTTTGGACTCCAACAGGATTCTTGATCAACATCAGCATGTCAAAGCAATAGAAAATGTTAAAAGAAATAGGTTACAACCCAAAATCAAGGTTTTCTATGGGTGTAGGCAGCCTGGACATATAAGAAGAGATTGTCCAGAAAAGGATAATGAGGAAAGACTTAAGAAAAGACCTATCCAAACTCAGGAACAGTGGACAAATATTTTCAAAAGGGGAAGTTTTTGGTACCCCTGATACAACCAGTGTCTAGTGTGCTAGGGAAATGGCTACCCAGAAAGGGTAAAGGACCTTTTAGACCATATCAAGAGAATAGAACATGTCACCAGTGTAGACAGGTAGGACATCTAGAAAGGGATTGTCTAGTTGGAAACACAATGGTAACCCAACCACTGAGGCAGAGACATCAAGGTCATCAGAGAAAACAGTTTTCTAGTGGAACTCGAGGACATGGACAAACGTCCCAGGCAGGATCAACTGTATTAAATAACAAAGCACAAAGTCAACATCAGGCAACGATAACATTCTATGAAAAGGATCAGCCTGAGGCAGTAAACGAACTGCGAGATGAGGCAGGTCAGATAAAACAACTTCATTCTAATATATTATTTCATGATTTCATGTGTTAAATATAAGAAAGTAGTTGTTTTTGAGCTTCCTTTGACTAAGTCATATGAGGACACAAGGAAGATGAGGACTTATATTTTTACACATTATTCCTTTAAATGCTTTATAATTTTTCTTATCTGTGTGAAAAAGGATGAGATATAGAAGTGATGCCTGAAGAAAATCTAGGAATGTTAAATCCTGTGTTTATAATGATGTGAAAAGTGAGGAACATGAAAGTAAATAAAGTACATACTACCTAATCTCAGTACTTGTATACCCTGGCTGGGTATATAATTATTGGAGATAGGGTTAGTATGGAACTCTGAGATTGTTATCTTTCTGATTACTCTGATCAAGTAGTCATTCTGAAACAATCTAGTGAGCATAAAGAAACTAGAAATATGGCATGGATATTTTTATCACATCCGAAGTGCAATAAAATGGAATCTAAAATAATCTCAGATCAATCTGTGTGTATGAGGAAGTAAAAAGTATAATCCTCATGATAAAGAGAATGAGGACAAGGGGGATGATCCATGTATGATAAAGCTTGTGTGTATAGTAAAGATCTTTTCACATGATATGGAAATGGGAAATGTGATAAAATCAAAAAATGATTCATAGACATGATAGACAATAACAAAGAAACGAGTAATGACATGTAATCATCCTTATAATTCCTATGTTGATAGCAAGGAACCTAGGATGAAACAAGAGTAAATGACTCATGAACAATTGAAAGTTCATGCTATAATTAAGAGGATATGATAATCCCTTCTCTTTGATAAGTAACCCTAGGTGATGATGGGGTGATAAGAGGAATATGTTTCTTTGTGTTCTCTTCTTTTTGGAACAAGGCAATCAAGTGAGTAGGTACTTGATGTGCATGGATTAGAAATAATCCAATGATGGATACTTAGAAAAGTATCAGTTCATCTTGGACTTTGGTTCCAAGATAAAGATATGTGTAACAAATAATGTTCCAAAGATGAAAGAAAGATCCTTTTACATGTGTGGCTTTGGTAATAACAACAGAGAGATGGAAATGATGAGGATGTGATGTTTTTTTAACACATGTGATGGATACCAAAGTAAGGAATTCTAATATCTAAGAAATACCAGGTGGTACGGAAAAGTAAAAGCATAACTCTTAATTAAATGACTTATGTTGGTTACCTTGAATGGCCAACTGAGAAATCAGTCTAGTTACATAAAATAGTATGAACATCGCATGTTAGGGGTTTATGCTCCGCATAAACATAACATCGATAAGGATGTACTAATTGAAGGAACAATTGTAGAATCTTTGTGGGAAAAGTTTATCAAGATACAACTAATTCCTTAGAATATCCCTATCTAGATCTGTTAAAGCAACTTATATATAACATCTAAAGATATTTCTAAGATAATTTCTTAATTGGTAAGTAACCTCCCCTTATGACAAAAATATGTACAACTAATGAAATAATTGGTACAAGTAGTTAGAAAGTTTAGTGTTGTGACAATAGTTTGGATGACATACCAGATGTATGAAGAGACTTGTATTTACAAGTGGGTGACAAAATGTAACTCTGGTCTTTCCTTGGAATTAAAATGCTAAACTAAATGAGGAATATGGAAGACTCCTCAGAATTAAGAATCATGTCACATAAAGTTATAAGTTGAGAAAGGTAACAAATCAGTGAGGTTTGACACCTGAATTAAATAAGGTATGTATAATGTATCTCTAACTAAGAAAAGAGTTGACTCTACAGTTGATAATGAAAATAAACAGTAGAATATGTGTCCTATATGACAGGTTCTATGATAACCCCGTATGGAAAGACTTTGTGTTGATCAAATTTCTATGGCATCTCCATGACATTGAGATTTTATGTGGAGACTTGAATATATGATGAATAACAAATATCTGTCTTCCTTTACCTGGGATTTCGGGGACGAAATCCTTGTTAGGGGTTTATAATTGTAACATCCCTGACCTGGGTTATGCCTTAACCCAAAAATTTTTGCTTAAGAAAGTCATTTATATTCTTGTATTTATCTTTTGAAAAGTAATTAAGACTAAAGGAGAGCTTATGTTTCAATTTTGGTCTTATTTGAATAATGTTGAAGCAATATTTGCTTGTTTTGGACTAAAGTGCAATTTACCCAATTTAAGGGAGTTACCTTGCAAATGTTACATGATACATGTTCCTCAAGTGTTATAGCATCATAAGAATGATAATGATGCTAAGGTATGGCTTGTGGAAGTCTAAGTTCCAAGAAGGAGCTTGTTTGAGTAATGTTTGTGTATTGAATGCTAGTTTTGGTGTAATTTGCAAATTACCCAGAATCTAGGGTTGGATATGTAAAATACCACTTCAAGAATGTCCCTACTGTTTCTTGGTATCATTTAGAGAAAATAAAAAGAATTGGGTGCCTTGTTTGAATTACTTTTGAGGAGAGATAATCTTGACAATAAAATAATCAAGATTTAAGCATAATTGAAACCCTAATATATTTTGTAGAAAAAATAAATATATTACTTAAATTTCCCATCAATTAATAAGGCTATGGTTGAAATGCTATAATTCAAGGACGTCCAAATGCCTTGAGTGGAATCGAAATATCCTAAGTAGGTGAAGGAAACCCACTCACATTTGTTAATTAAAAAGTATTGTCCACTAAAAATGGATAATAATATTATATTAATTAAGGTGCTTAAATGGTTGCTTTTAATTCAAGGATAAATGAGAGGTTATTAAGAGCAAGGAGGATGGCTTCAGAGGCAAGGAAGGGAGGGGGGCATGTGGCAAAGTTCCTAGAAAATCAATTACATATACTTGATTTTCTCCCTACTTGAAAGGCTATTTTGCAAACCACTTTCTCCCTTTGCTTTGGCTGACGACCAAGGAGCTTAGGAGCAGGAGGAAAACGTTCCTCAAGCTGAAGGTAAGCTCCATGATCATCTTCAACCTTGAATTGATGGTTGAAATCAGATTTCAACATTGATTTTCTTCTCTTTTCCATCCAATACTCAACCTTAGTTATCATTCACATCCAAAGAGTTAGAAACGAGCCTTGGATAGTTGAAGGAGCTTCATTCACCATTAGAGACATGAAGGTTGAAACTTTGAATCTACATTGAAGGCGGGTTATATAACTTGAACCCATCAATGTTGTTATTATTTTCAATTTCTCATCATATGTTGATCTTTAATCTCTTCTTGAATAATTGCTAAAATAATCATATAAATGGCAGTAGAAATCAGAGGTCTGAAGCTTGATGATGATGACATCATCATAGCACACACCTCAAGAAATATCATGAGCAAACGGTTTCAGTTTTGGTGACCAAACGGTTTCAAAACCGTTTGGTGATCAATCAGTTTCAAAATTGTTTAGTGGTCAAACAGTTTCAAAACCATTTAGAGACCAAACAGTTTCAATGGACTTAAGGATCAATTGGTCTCATGACCTAATGACTTCAAATAATCAAATTCAATTGATTTTATAACCCTAGCTCAATTGGTTTCAAAACCCTAGATCGATTGAAGTCAAAACCCTAATTTAGGTCCAATCAGTTTCAATCTGATTTCATCAAACGGTCCCAAACCGTTTGAGGACCAAACGGTCTTCAAACCATTTGAGGGACTAGAGGTCAAGACCATTTAAGGTCTAACGGTCTTTAGACCGTTTAAGGATGTTGAGACTAAGACCGTTTGAGGGTCTAACAGTTTTCAAGACCGTTTGGAGGTCAAGTGACCTCAAGACCATTTGGAGGTCAAGTAATACCAAGATCGTTTGAAGGTTGAACTAGACCAAGACTGTTTGAAGGTTTAAATGGTCTCAAACCATTTGAAGGTGCAATTGGTCCAAGACCGTTTGAAGGCGCAATTGGTCCAAGACCGTTTGAGGGTCAATTGGTCCAAGACCGTTTGAGGGTCAATTGGTCCAAGACCGTTTGAGGGTCAATTGGTCCAAGACCGTTTGAAGGTCAAGTAACTTCAAGACCGTTTCAAGATCTAATTGATTCAATCCATGTAAGTACAAATAACCCTATAAATGGTTGAAGAGTATCCCAAGGTTGATTTCAATGAAAGTACCTCTAAAGTACTTAGGTAATTGGTATAATTAGAATGATTATTACTCAATGCCTATGAAAGTAATAAATCCAATACACTATAATAAGTGTAGGTGCATGTACTTAGTGAAAGGATAAGTCAATTGAATAATGTATGATGGTGATGTGTGTTCCTAATACATGGAACAATGATAAGTATGATTTAATACTTAAATAATGCTATGTGCTCTAAGATATGTGGAAGCACTGATTTAGGGTTTGGATTAATGAGGTAATCGTAAAACCATAATTAATGGAGAATGAGAAACCCTAACCCTAATTTTGGGCCATGGATTGAAAAACCCTAATTTCAGGTAATGGGATGAGAAACCCTAATTAATATATGTTGGGAAACCCTAATCCTAATATAGGGTGATGTTATGTGAAACCCTAATATAGGGTGATGTTACGTGAAATCCTATAATAGGGTGATGTATGTGAAACCCCAACATAGGGTGATGTATGTGAAACCCTAATATAGGGTGATGTTATGTAAAACCCTAATTGATAAAGATGGGAAACCCTATTCCTAATAATGGAATAGTGACTAATATATTGGTAGGTGAAACACCTAAAGTGGTTGATAATGGATAACCTTATATCAATAATGCCTTAACTCGAGATGAGTCCATATCATTGATAATGGTTGAATAATTCAAATAAGTGACTTATGACCAATATATTACATGATAAACGTGACAAACTGGTGCATAAAGTATTAGGATGGGAAATAACCTAATACAACATAAGTTGATGAACTTAAGTAAGTTAAAAGTGATAAGGAAAATGATACATCAAGACATGATAGATATCATATCCAGCACCTCAAGGTTGATACACCTTGATGTACCCTAAATCCAATATACTTGGATGAGTAACACATGAAGTGTGTCATGTCAATTGTTACATTGAGATGAAATGCACTTTGACAAGTGTAGGCTAACATACCTTAAGAAAAGGTTAAGCCAAGTTAATAAAGTATGATGTAATCATATTTTGGTAAAGATGAGAGAGGAACTCATATCTTGTGTTGATAATTCATTTAATGATAAATGATGAGAATAAATAAGTATGATTGAATATTTATGATATCAATGTTGGCTCCTAGATGTGTGGAGCAATGAATTAGGGTTTGATCATTAATAATATGATCTTGAAAACCTAAATGGTTAATAATGGAAAACCTTAACCCTAATGAAGGGTGATGATATGTAAGAGAAACCCTAATCGATAAGAAAGGGAAACTCTAACCCTAATGATGGGAAGGTTGTAATTCTTTTGTTGCATAAACCTTGTAAGGCATGTTAAATACTTGAATAAAAGTATAATGATTAATGGCCTTGTGAGCCATGTGAATAAGTTATTACCTAGTGAGAGGTGACAAGATGTAATGGCCTTGTGAGCCATGTGATAATTTGTTGCCTAGTGAGAGGTGACAAGATACTTAATGGGCCTTGTGAGCCATGTGAGATGCTTGTGTAACAAGTATCCTGAATACCTTGGTCAGAAGACCCGGAGGTAATCATTACCTGATAAGTGGTAACCATGTTCAGTGATGAACTAAGGGTTTGAATACCCAGATCTAGTAAACATGATGATGATGTTGTTGAGGGATGTGAATTCCAGTAATGAGATAAGGGATTGAGATCCCAATGTTTTATAAAGTTTTGAAAAGTACTTGATATATGTATTATACTTTTCTTTGTAGCATTTGTCATAATAAATTTATGTTTGAAAACTTGACTGATGCTAAAAGAATACAGTAATGCACTTAATTAATCAAGTGGAATTTTATCATGTAGTGCCCTGGCCATAGATCCATCAGCGTCAGGATTTGCTGGATGGTGAAACGGGTTGCTCCGCGGCATAACCCGAAAGGCATATTTTTTAATATGTGGGGGTGATGGGAGAAAATATCCGTACGCCCTAATGGAGGAATTGATGTTAGATAAACATTAAATCTCTCAATCCTTCATTATATGTGTCGGGATGGATGTATCACGAATCTCCCGATGTCAGGATGGATGTATCACGAATCTCCCGATGATGTTTAATGTCAGATCGATGTGAGATAAACACGAGATCTCTCTATTGCGAAGAGAGTGCAGCCGACGCTGTAGCTCTATAGCGAAGTTGCAAGTATACCCTGGAAAGTTATTTAGTAGAGACACAAGATGTCCTGCATGGAATCGCGTACTGACCGAGATGAGGGAGGTCATGGTAGACGGCTCTTCCATTGACCTTGTATGGCACCGGCTATGGGTTTCGCAACCAAAGGTTGGAGTATGAGCGGTATATCTCATCTCCTCAGGGCATAAGTGTGATTGTAAAATGTAATCAGCCATATAACATGTTTTCTTAAGGATTGAATACAAAAATCATTGGCTAATATTACATTTGTTTTATGCATCTTTAGTTGATAGATGATATATTTATGTTTCCTTACATTCCTTATAAAGAAGATAGATGAATTACAATTCTACCATGGGTAGATGCAATGTTCTCCTTAAGAAAGGAGATTATCTTATTCTGTTCATACAATGATTAATATTGCCTGTTAATATAAAAGAACCCCTGCTCAGTTTTATAATGTTCATCTGCAATAATAATGTTTCTGGCAGAGAGTTATATCTCTCGCTGGGACAATTTCAAAATTCTCACCCCCGTGGGATCCAACTTTTTTTTTGGTGAACGAGGATGAGGAGGTAGAAACCATATAGCAGGGGAAGAACAGTAGTATCAAGGATAGCAGTGACATCTCAGGTGGAGATACTAACTGTCATGTCTTGTAGATAAGAGTCCTATGTGTCGTCTCTGTACTCTTAGGTCCTTGGAGTCAGTAGTTAGTGCTTTTATGAGTGATATGAGATTTTGGCTTGAATGCCTCAAGGTTTTATGTTGCTTATGTATAGTTTTGGCAAAGCAACTGTTGTATACGTTCCTCAAGAAAAGATGGTACATGGTATGTACCTTGTGGATCAGAATATATATATATATATATATATATATAATACTTTGGTTCTCTTTATAAGAGTTTCCTGGAATTGTATCTCTTTGCAAAAAGGTTTTAATTTTTTAGTGATTTTTGTTAATCCTCTGCTAATGTTTTCTTCCGCATTAATCATTAACCGATGTTTGGGGTCTGTCGCCACACCAAGTCTTTCAAGGTGAGCAGGGGTCTGAGGCAAGGTGACACTATTTCACCTTACTTATTCTTCTTATGCTTGGAAAGGCTATCACGGATGATACAAGACAAAGCCATGAACAAGTGTTGGAAACCTATCAAGATTGGGAGAACTAGAATAGCCGTGGAACATGTATGTTTTGCCGAAGATTAAATATAATTCACACAAGCAATAAAGGATCAGATGATGACCATCCTATAATGTTTCCAAGAGTTTGTGAAAGCATATGGTCAAGCCATTTCTATTGCTAAATCATGAATCTTCTTCTCCAGAAATGTACTGAGATCTACTAGGAGATGCATACAGGCTGAGCCAGTTTCAGGTCACGGAGGATCTAGGACATTACCTGGGTGTCCCTATCATACATTCAAGGGTGACAAAGGCTAATTATGATGAAATTGTAAACAAGGTGGAAGGTAGAGTGAATTCTTGGGCAACTAAGAGTCTATCCTTAGTCAGGCATATATGCTTGGTTAGATCGACTCTCACCACCATCCTGACCTATGTTATGCAGACATAAATCCTTCCAGTTGGTCTTTGTGTCAGAATAGATGGAACATTTAAACATTGTATCTGGGGGGAAGTTACAAGGCAAACCCAATATCACTGGTAGCTTGGGACAAGGTAACAATTTCTAGGAAAAATGGTAGACTAGGCTTTAAATCTATGCAATATTGGAATTTGGCCCTTGTTCTAAAAAACTCTTGGGAGATGGCTACCGGAAGAGATGCAATCTAGTGCAAGGTTATGAAGGATCACTTCACAAGAGCGGTAGTTGGGCAGATGATTTCAGCCTCAAGGTTAGGCCAGATGACAATTGAGGGCAAAGCTTTCATTGTAGACAACTCTATGATGATACTGGTAAGTGGAGCCTCAGTGAAGTTGTGGAGTGATGTTTGGGTAGTTCTTGGAATTCTAATTAAGCATCATGCTAAGTGACCTATACCAACTGACTTGGAGGACCTTAGGGTTAACTGTCTAGTGTTGGATTCTGACAAGTGGGATGAGGACTTCCTAAATTAATGGATTGAATTGGATGTGGTGAACTGTATTCTAGCAAAGGGGGTGCCATTGGATAGTGAATGTGAGGAACAACAGGCATGGAAACATATTGTGGAAGGCGTGTACTCCCAGGGTGTCAGTGTAAAATGTGTTGCACGCACAAAAGGAGGTGGTGAGTCAGGGTGAATGGGAGAGCTTATAGAAGCTTGTTGTGTTAGTGAAGATCAAACTATTCACCTGGTTAGTTGAATAGGAAGCTCATCTCATGAATTCTGGCGTAAGGTGAGGCACATGACGGATAAGGGACTATGCCACTATTGCTTGAAGGAGGGTGAAATGGTACTCCATGCACTACGCAATTGTGATGCAGTGAGGGCAATCTAGCACATAATGTTATCATCCCATGATCTAGCACAATTCTTATGGCCTGGAACCAAAGAAGGATGGATGAAGGTAGAAAACAAGCCGCTGAAAATTCCTAAAGAACTCTTATGGATCACATGCCATAACCTATAAAGGCCAAGGAATCTTTGAGTTTTTGAAGGTGAGATCAAAAGGGTAGAGCACCAAGTGGAGAGCATCAAATGGGAGATACAATTGAACCAAGAACCTAGGAGGAAGGAACCTGATAGCTAGAGGGATACTAAATAAAAAAGGTGGAGAAACCCAGCTGAAGGGATGATCAAAATAAACGTGGATGGTGTTTTTAATCAATTTGGGGTAGTTGTGGAGGTTGTCACTAGGGATGAGTAGGATCATGGCTGGGAGGTTAGGCAAGGAGGATCACAAGCTCATTAGTCATGGAGGTAGAGCTAGCCAATATTAGCTATCAAGGGATAATGCTCGAGCACAGAGATAGCCACAAGTGATAATTGAGAGGGACAACCTCATAGCAGAGAAGGTACTGGAAGCACATGCGTCATACTACCCACAATTTTCTTACTGGAGGAGCAAATGGAAGAAGGAGAGGGAAGATAATGTTGTATTGTAGTTCATATGTCATCAAGTAACCAAGTAGCAAATGGTTTGCCAAGTTGCACCTTAGAAGATCTCAAATCAGTTGAACTATGAAAATCCACCAAATAGCATTATGAGAGCATGTATGGTGTGATTCTTCTGAAGGCCACACACTAGCCAACTAAAGGTGACTAGATGGAACTCCAAAGGAAACACACGGATCTCTCAAAATTTGTATATGGACCTAGTCCAACGCACATGCTCAACTAATCACACGTACCCACAAGCGCACAAGGTCGTGTTGTAGTATAGGCTAGTGGTAAGATTAGGGTCAATCCTCATGGAGAGAGGGGGCTCTAGAGCTAGGTTAGTGTTTGCTATGTTCCTAAAGCAGAGATTAGAGTTTGAGGGTTTAAAGTTGGGTTTGATTGATTATGCTATGATTGCAATCAAGAAAGAGCAAGAAAGAAACTAGGTTAACAAAAGCCCTAGATTACTCTAAGCAAATTAAGACTAAGTAACTAAAAAAGACTAACAACTAAACTCGAACAAGGAATTACACTACACTAGTAAGGCAAGTTATCAACTAAGGAGTAAGGTAAGAAACAAGACACGCAAGAGCCTAAGTTATCACTAGTTAGCCAAATTAACACAAGAAAGCTCAAAGGAGCCATAACTACTAGAGCAAGAACTAACTATATAGAACTAAGCAATTAGCTAAGAATTAACAAAGGCAAAAGACTAAGCTAGCATTAACAAGCTAAGAAGGCAAAGGTTGGTTTTAAGCAGTATGATGGATAGGTGGGACATTTGGGAATGTAACTTGATATTAGTTGGGGGGAGGTTTGCAAATCATGTAAATCTCATCTTTCATTCTAGATCACGAAACCGAACAACAAGGTAAATTCTATTGGAATATACCCTAAGATACTAGTTGGAGAACTAGGGCTAGGTGTAATTCTAATAGGAATTGGAAATTCTAGGTTTCTAGGGTAAGTGGTATTAAGGCAATTGAGATCCAAGGGTAGTAATGGGAGTAGAGATGAGGGTATTTCACCTCATGTTACTTGCCATCTAGCCTTTAGGAAGCTCTAGGCAATTGCACCAATCAAACTTACACTAGATACTTAGATCTCACACTATAAAGACCCAAAGTCTCTACTAATAAACATGATAAACAAAAACACCAAAAGTATGGCAGCGGAAGAATTAAATCTTGACATTATTCAAAAATGTATAAAGAGTACGTTACAAATTTCCCAAATGGGAGTACAACTTTATACAAGCAACTACAAGGATCTAGGTAGAGGAAGACTTAGACTAATGCAACATTGTCTCCAAACAAAACAACTATATAACATAAAAGCAACTATGATCATATACTATATGTTCTTCATCTTCTTATCCTATCCTTAGCCTTGGGTTCACCAAGCTTCCATGCGCACTCTGATCCTAACCTGGATGGTTGGGGTCATCCAGCAAGAGAAAGATAAAAGGTATGTGTTAATAAAAAGGGATAGGACAAATAATAATAAAAAGCTTTGCAATATAAAGGATTCTCCACAATAAGAGATTTCAAAAGGAATGAGGCTAATATATGAATATTCCAATAAATAACAGATCTTGCCACCATTAATCATCACATTACAACAAATATTTGCATGTAGATATATTGGACTAAATTAACTATAGTAGGGTCAAGACACCACTGAGTCATTGACCTAAATATATATTTTGGGTAGAAAAGCACACCCATAGGCAGAAAAGCATGCCTCTGTATATATAAGGGTAGAAAAGCACACCCCGGGTAGAAAAGCACACCCTAATGGTTACGCATAAGCGTCTACGATAGCTAGCTAGTCAAATTATCTACCATGCATAAAATAGTGGCAAAATATATCATTCATTAGACATTTGTGTCATAAGACAAGCACAATAACATTGGGGTCATTGGACCCAATTCCACCTGTAAATAATATTCCAAGAGAATCGGATATGTCAAAGTGAAACAAGAGCAAGTATATCAAAAGATGAGACAACAACGGTATTAGAAGCATAAAATAAGTTAGGAGCCAATAATTGCAATTAGAAGGAGTACAAGGCTAGCATAATAGTGATTGTGGGGTTGGAAAAGTCCCAACTGAAAGATAGGTAGTTTGCACAATAATCATCCCACATAGATTTCACATTCACCATGGATGTTCACATATATATATGATTCACATACAAAATAGGTTGCACATACATAATAAGTTTCACATACCTTAGATATATACATTACCATCATATCCACCAAACAGATAGCAAACCATCCATATATCCTAGTTATAAGCATAACACATGTATTAATATATATAAACACATAAAGCATAGAAAAACCCTAATTTTACAAAACTATGATTTAGAGTTCAAAACCAAGTCCAAACGATTACTCATAATCTCCTGATTAAGAAAACATATTTTATTATATAAAACAGAGTTAAAATGAATTAATTATGTATTTTAAAACATTTACATACTAAAAATGCCATTCAAAGTAAACTTCGGAAAACCATTGAGAATCAGGTCTCAAAAACCCTAAAATCGAATTCTACGTTAAAAATCCTTTCCATCGACTATTTATTCGTATTTTTCTGACAAGGGATCGATTTACTATGAATTAAGTAAACCTGACCAATCAGAAATTAAGAAAAACCACGTAGTCAAAAATAAGAACAATTGGGCCACTGAGGCCGGGCCCATGCTGACGCGGACCAATCACAATTGGCCGCATCAGCTGGTCCACTTCGCATGGCTCAGGTCAAAGGCGATTGAGGGATGCTGAAAGTACTGAAATACCCTTGTGGGTTTACTAGATCTATCACAGCCCCAGGGGTATTCTAGTCATCTGCACCTCTCGATAAATCACAGCTGAGGAAACAAAATAGGATAGAAAAGGTCAGAACTGCCCCTGACCAGTTACTCGGTAGATCAACACTACGCGGGGGTGTTTAGGTCATTCGTTGAACTGGGATGTTCCTCTCGCATCAATGGCGAGAGCTCCCAGCTTCAGAGGTGACCAGCAAACCAGGACGTGAAGGCGCGACTGTCATAGGCACAACTAAGGTTGCGGGAACCTTTCGTATCAACCCGAGGCAACAGAGCAGAAGTCTGATGTCGAGGGAGCTCGGGAGCAGATGAAATCGCCGCGGACTTGGTCGGAACAGGGGAACAAAGATCGGGGAAACCATACACTGAAAACACACGGAAACAAGAAACCAAGGGCGTGGTTACCTTCGTGGGACCAAGGCGAGTCGAAAGGATGTGTCGCCGTGGGCGGAGGAGCACCAGGGCCAGGAAAAGCATGGCGCCGCCGACGACCCCAAAACTGATCTATAGGACCCAATGATGGAGTGCATCACGAGGCCACGCAACCAGGTAGAAAGGAAGAGGAAGCATCGAGGATGCTTACCCTGCAACTAATCGAACGGAGGTGGCTCACTGAGACCAGGGGAGGTCGCCATCGCCGTGGAAGAAGGTCGAGTAGGGCATGGAGCTTCAGGGCAAACCGGAAGAAATTGAAGGAGGAGGAAGAAAAGTGGAGGCCCGAGGGTTGTTTCTACTGCCTTAAATAGGCGTGAGGAGGACACTATCCCCTACTACAACTCCACGGCAGGGAAGAGAAGGAGGCCCCGATTGGGCGTTTCTTCTATAGAGAACGACAGAGCGGGATATGGGGATCGTTGGGTTCGGAGCGTCGAACCGAACTTGATGGTGAAGAGCCAACGCGAAACCGTCGAGAATTGGTGGAGTTTGAATCCGAGGAGGCAGCACAGACTGAGTTGCTGCCGTTTCGCGGGATGAGCGGAGGAAGAAGATAGAGTGGGCGCCGTTGGATTATGTCCAGATCGAGATGATTAGACGTGCGTCGTCCGATGGAGCGCGTTTGGGAGTTAAAGCGTGACAGGGGTAAAAATAACGTAACTATAGCGTTATAATCGAATAAATGAATCCATAAAAGCACTACACTATACTAAAAGCTAATAAAATCCATTTGAGGGGTCAAATGAACTCCAAAAGCCACCAAAATTGAACCATAGGCTTATAATGACGAAAACTACAATGCTATATAATTAGATTATCGTTTAATGCATAATATGGCCATTAATAAATATATGGCTCATAAAAGAGTATGATAATATATTAAAATCAAGGAATTATATGAAAAAGCTTATTAATGAGAAACATGTGAGTAAATTCGACATATAAAACACATTAGAGTACAAATACTCATTACTCAACAAAATAACATATTATTATGAATTAAAATCATATTTCGAGGAGAGAGAAACAATTAAGGTTAACATACACATATATGAACTCAAATACACATTAATAATAATATATTTATCCAAAAAGCTCCAAATAAATATAATCTACTATATTATCCCATTAATGACCAAACTACAATATTAACCCTAACTTATCACCTAAGGTGGGTTATTTGTGCAAACACCCCTCAATTTACATCAATGAGGGTAAATAGTGATTTCAACATCAAGTTGTGCTCAAATTGCACAAGGTGTACAAAAATGATCCAAAAGGATGGGAAATTTATGGAAAAGGTCCAAATGGACTAAAAGACAAAGAAAAGATCAAGAATGGGTAAATTGTAGAGAACACCCTGAGATTCAGTATGTTACAACACACCACCCCTTAAAGAGGATTTCGTCCCCGAAATCACAACAAGAGGAAAGAGAGGGTGAGTGTGTAACATCCCAACCATAAACAACTAGGTTATAACCCTTAATCTAGGGTACCACATAAAACCTACATAAGTCAGGTGTTACTAAGGTTTCCACAAAACCTATAGTCTTTTTATCAACTCAAACTAACATCTTGTTGCATAAACTCTATCATGAAAAGGCAACATATCTATTATACTAACACTTGTGCCATATTTTATTACATCTTAACATCTGAATATGTGTATTATGGATATCTCCCTCATTAAGGGTTTTAAGCACAATTAGGGTTTACAAGGCCATTACAACCTATATTAAACCGATCCCAACAACAACTAATGCATTAGGTCAAAATCTAAATAACTCAATATTATTACCCAATAACTACATCATGTGGGATTATGCCATATAATTTTGGGTGAGAGCCACATAATATTATCCAACAAATTATTAATCTAATCACAAGTCTAAGGGTATTTGGCTTATCTCCAAGCTACATATTGGCACAACATCTAACATACTCATATCACGAATCATCACTAATCATATTCTCTCACAACACTGCTTACTATGAATCAACCTCACATTATGTGGATCTAATTACTCATCATCTCATTACTGATTTTATCCATAAACCAATAAGATGATCAATGAGATGTATTTTAGTCAACAAGGTTCTATGCCTAACATGTGTTGATAATTAGGTCACAAATATGATTAAGGGATTAGAATCGATTTACATGCATTAAGGTATATCATGTGATGACACCTAATGTCACTAGAGTATCATGAAAGGCATGAAGGGTATATATATATGTCGTCAAGGCTAGATGATTACATCTTAGGGTTTAGGTCAACATGACCCTAACATGATAAAGCATTCTTAGGGTGTATTTTACCATACACATTTTATCATTAGGGTGACTTAACCCAAACTATGTATATCCACATATAAACAATTAATGATTATGTGCATCAAGAGTATATTAAGGTTCAAGCATAAGGATTATGTGACTTACCCATTTGTTCATAAACAAACAAGATGAATTACAACATATAAGGTTTGTTCAACTCTAACCACATAAGCTCTCTATTCCCATATCTAAGGAGTTATGGTTACTTGATTTCAAGGCATTGAGGGACTCCAACCCCCTAAAGAGGATTTCGTCCTCGAAATCAACAACTCCAAAATCTATCAAGGTACTAACACTACCTTTCCACTCAAAGGGTGACTAAGTCAAACTATTTTAAGGGTATAAAGCCCAACATATAAAAGTCTTACTAAAATCTATCTTCCAACTCAAGGTATAACATAGGGTACACTAAACCCTCAACATGGAAATCTAAGGCTCACATAAGATACTTAGGGATTACTAGATGATTTTTGTTCGAGAAAAGAAATCAAATCATCATATAAGGATTCTAAAGTTATTCAAAAATAAGGCAATATGTCTAAAGGTAGACTATTTCGAGCTGTCCGTTTCAGATCAGGCCAGGCCAGGTCATATGAGCTCAGGAGTCCTCGTTACCAAGCTAGTGGGGCGGAGGAAAATATTGCCAGCCCCTAAGCTCTGACCCTTTCTAGACACCATCACTTCAACTTCTTGCTCTAATAGTTACTCAATTAGACAATTCACCAAAAAGTTGACACATTTTATTTTTAATAAGAAATTATTATAATCCTAAATCAAACATTCTTTATAGGTCAACTCTAAGGTGAAAAACTAACTAAAGGAAAACTATATAAGATAAGGGTTCTATCTAGGAGACAATTTTGAATTAGTCAAGAATCCGACTACCTTGATGCTCTGATACCATGCTGTAAAGACCCAAAGTCTCTACTAATAAACATGATAAACAAAAACACCAAAAGTATGGCAGAGGAAGAATTAAATCTTGACATTATTCAAAAATGTATAAAGAGTACGTTACAAATTTCCCAAATGGGAGTACAACTTTATACAAGCAACTACAAGGATCTAGGTAGAGGAAGACTTAGACTAATGCAACATTGTCTCCAAACAAAACAACTATATAACATAAAAGCAACTATGATCATATACTATATGTTCTTCATCTTCTTATCCTATCCTTAGCCTTGGGTTCACCAAGCTTCCATGCGCACTCTGATCCTAACCTGGATGGTTGGGGTCATCCAGCAAGAGAAAGATAAAAGGTATGTGTTAATAAAAAGGGATAGGACAAATAATAATAAAAAGCTTTGCAATATAAAGGATTCTCCACAATAAGAGATTTCAAAAGGAATGAGGCTAATATATGAATATTCCAATAAATAACAGATCTTGCCACCATTAATCATCACATTACAACAAATATTTGCATGTAGATATATTGGACTAAATTAACTATAGTAGGGTCAAGACACCACTGAGTCATTGACCTAAATATATATTTTGGGTAGAAAAGCACACCCATAGGCAGAAAAGCATGCCTCTGTATATATAAGGGTAGAAAAGCACACCCCGGGTAGAAAAGCACACCCTAATGGTTACGCATAAGCGTCTACGATAGCTAGCTAGTCAAATTATCTACCATGCATAAAATAGTGGCAAAATATATCATTCATTAGACATTTGTGTCATAAGACAAGCACAATAACATTGGGGTCATTGGACCCAATTCCACCTGTAAATAATATTCCAAGAGAATCGGATATGTCAAAGTGAAACAAGAGCAAGTATATCAAAAGATGAGACAACAACGGTATTAGAAGCATAAAATAAGTTAGGAGCCAATAATTGCAATTAGAAGGAGTACAAGGCTAGCATAATAGTGATTGTGGGGTTGGAAAAGTCCCAACTGAAAGATAGGTAGTTTGCACAATAATCATCCCACATAGATTTCACATTCACCATGGATGTTCACATATATATATGATTCACATACAAAATAGGTTGCACATACATAATAAGTTTCACATACCTTAGATATATACATTACCATCATATCCACCAAACAGATAGCAAACCATCCATATATCCTAGTTATAAGCATAACACATGTATTAATATATATAAACACATAAAGCATAGAAAAACCCTAATTTTACAAAACTATGATTTAGAGTTCAAAACCAAGTCCAAACGATTACTCATAATCTCCTGATTAAGAAAACATATTTTATTATATAAAACAGAGTTAAAATGAATTAATTATGTATTTTAAAACATTTACATACTAAAAATGCCATTCAAAGTAAACTTCGGAAAACCATTGAGAATCAGGTCTCAAAAACCCTAAAATCGAATTCTACGTTAAAAATCCTTTCCATCGACTATTTATTCGTATTTTTCTGACAAGGGATCGATTTACTATGAATTAAGTAAACCTGACCAATCAGAAATTAAGAAAAACCACGTAGTCAAAAATAAGAACAATTGGGCCACTGAGGCCGGGCCCATGCTGACGCGGACCAATCACAATTGGCCGCATCAGCTGGTCCACTTCGCATGGCTCAGGTCAAAGGCGATTGAGGGATGCTGAAAGTACTGAAATACCCTTGTGGGTTTACTAGATCTATCACAGCCGCAGGGGTATTCTAGTCATCTGCACCTCTCGATAAATCACAGCTGAGGAAACAAAATAGGATAGAAAAGGTCAGAACTACCCCTGACCAGTTACTCGGTAGATCAACACTACGCGGGGGTGTTTAGGTCATTCGTTGAACTGGGATGTTCCTCTCGCATCAATGGCGAGAGCTCCCAGCTTCAGAGGTGACTAGCAAACCAGGACGTGAAGGCGCGACTGTCATAGGCACAACTAAGGTTGCGGGAACCTTTTGTATCAACCCGAGGCAACAGAGCAGAAGTCTGATGTCGGGGGAGCTCGGGAGCAGATGAAATCGCCGCGGACTTGGTCGGAATAGGGGAACAAAGATCGGGGAAACCATACACTGAAAACACACGGAAACAAGAAACCAAGGGCGTGGTTACCTTCGTGGGACCAAGGCGAGTCGAAAGGATGTGTCGCCATGGGCGGAGGAGCACCAGGGCCAGGAAAAGCATGGCGCCGCCGACGACCCCAAAACTGATCTATAGGACCCAATGATGGAGTGCATCACGAGGCCACGCAACCAGGTAGAAAGGAAGAGGAAGCATCGAGGATGCTTACCCTGCAACTAATTGAACGGAGGTGGCTCACTGAGACCAGGGGAGGTCGCCATCGCCGTGGAAGAAGGTCGAGTAGGGCATGGAGCTTCAGGGCAAACCGGAAGAAATTGAAGGAGGAGGAAGAAAAGTGGAGGCCCGAGGGTTGTTTCTACTGCCTTAAATAGGCGTGAGGAGGACACTATCCCCTACTACAACTCCACGGCAGGGAAGAGAAGGAGGCCCCGATTGGGCGTTTCTTCTATAGAGAACGACAGAGCGGGATATGGGGATCGTTGGGTTCAGAGCGTCGAACCGAACTTGATGGTGAAGAGCCAACGCGAAACCGTCGAGAATTGGTGGAGTTTGAATCCGAGGAGGCAGCACAGGCTGAGTTGCTGCCGTTTCGCGGGATGAACGGAGGAAGAAGATAGAGTGGGCGCCGTTGGATTATGTCCAGATCGAGATGATTAGATGTGCGTCGTCCGATGGAGCGCGTTTGGGAGTTAAAGCGTGACAGGGGTAAAAATAACGTAACTATAGCGTTATAATCGAATAAATGAATCCATAAAAGCACTACACTATACTAAAAGCTAATAAAATCCATTTGAGGGGTCAAATGAACTCCAAAAGCCACCAAAATTGAACCATAGGCTTATAATGACGAAAACTACAATGCTATATAATTAGATTATCGTTTAATGCATAATATGGCCATTAATAAATATATGGCTCATAAAAGAGTATGATAATATATTAAAATCAAGGAATTATATGAAAAAGCTTATTAATGAGAAACATGTGAGTAAATTCGACATATAAAACACATTAGAGTACAAATACTCATTACTCAACAAAATAACATATTATTATGAATTAAAATCATATTTCGAGGAGAGAGAAACAATTAAGGTTAACATACACATATATGAACTCAAATACACATTAATAATAATATATTTATCCAAAAAGCTCCAAATAAATATAATCTACTATATTATCCCATTAATGACCAAACTACAATATTAACCCTAACTTATCACCTAAGGTGGGTTATTTGTGCAAACACCCCTCAATTTACATCAATGAGGGTAAATAGTGATTTCAACATCAAGTTGTGCTCAAATTGCACAAGGTGTACAAAAATGATCCAAAAGGATGGGAAATTTATGGAAAAGGTCCAAATGGACTAAAAGACAAAGAAAAGATCAAGAATGGGTAAATTGCAGGGAACACCCTGAGATTCAGTATGTTACACACACCCACTTGTAGAAGAAGGTAGAGGTATGTAGGAACAAAGGGGGCTAGCTAGGTATCCACGAATTGGACCTAGGAGCCATTTCTAAGATTTCCACATACATTCCATTTTCTCTTAGAAGCTAAGTGTCATCAAGCATCATAAAACAAGCAATCTATGTTAAAAGCACAAACCACATGCAATATAATGGGAGAAGAGATAGAAGCAAGAAACAATCATCATAGAATGAAATTTTGTTGAATACAAGTTATTTCCCCCCAACATGGTATCAAAGTCACATTTTAACCCCAAACAGCCCACCACTAGGGGCTTAGCTTGACATGCTCAAACAAAAGAGAAGACAAGTAAGAAGAATGGGGTAGGAATCCATGGAGCTCAGAGTATCTTCTTCTTCTTCTTTACCTCCTAGATTCTATCTGACGACCTCCCTCCTCCAAGGTGGGTGAATGGCATGGAAATGAAGGGGGTTATGGTAAAACCTAGAAACTAGGTTTCTATGGTGGAAATGAGGTGAAAATGGTGGATGGATGGCTTGAATGAAAGGAAGGGGATGAAAGAGATCTAGAGTAGCTAAGAAGAGGCTAAGGGATGCTAACCTTCATGTTGTGTCTGCCCCCTATGTATATATAGGTGGTGGGGAAGCACTAGGGTAAGTAGGGGCAAAATGGAAAAAACAATGGAGAAAATAGGTAGGTTTAGGTGGTCACCACGTCCATGTTGAGGTGTAATGGACGTGGTGGGGGTTGCATGGCACGGTCATGGGCAATAGAATGGATGAGGTGGGAAGTGGATTTGGAAGTGTAAGTGTGTATGGTGGCCACAGCCGTGGAGGGGTGCCACGGTCGTGTTGGGTAGAGGATACCATGGCCGTGTGGGATACCACAGCCGTGTTGGAGGAGGAAGCCACATGTGAGGTCACTCTAAGGTCGTGTTGTCTTCATCTTGCCATGGGCGTGGTGGGCACCATTGGTGAGGTGGCCTTCAAGGGCCACGTTCGTGTTGATGGCCATGACCGTGGTCATTCATGTGTAAATCGAACCAAGTCCATGTTGACTTTTGGGATCTTCATGCATAAATCACCACGGTCATCTTGTTGACCACAAATGAGGTGGGAGGCACTGGCCATGGCTGTGGGGTTTTCAGTGACAATGACTATTGTGATGACCACGGTCGTGTTCATTCATGTGTAAATTGAGCGACTTCCTTGTGACTTTTGATTCATAATTTCTCATGACCATGGTGATGTGCCACTGCCGTTTTGGGGCTTCTTGGTGCTAATATCCACTTCAACTTCTTCATCTAGCCTCCTTTTTCTTTGAATTGCTCTTGTGCATCCAAGGGAAGCTCGGGGAAGAGATAGGTCCACTCTTGGGTTGTAAGAACCCAAAGACGTTCTTCACCTCTATCTCATGCATCAATTCATGCATAAGTGCCCTAAAATACAAACAAAAGGAGGAATACGTTCATTTGTCATAAAAGATCATATTGGGGGAACTAGCTTGTAATCTATGATTTATAGATGTGATTATCATGTAAAAAGACACAGGATGAAGCCCTAAAATAGGGTTGCATCAATATACCCATGAAAAGAATGCAAGCCTAGGCTCGAATGAACCAGGTGAATAGTATGAAGAAGCAAGTTGTACCCCTATATCATAGATTGAATAAATAAAGCCATGGATTTTATTTAAAAAAGAGATGGTGTATCCACTCATTATCAAAATATTTCAAATAAAAAGGTTTAATCATCGTTAATAATGAATTCACACCACAAATACATTTTAACTCCACGATTTTTCCTTGATTTTATGAACTAAAAGGGAAAGTGAATTTCTCATATTTCTTGAGTGTATGAAAAACTCCCCTTATCATTCTATCACAACCATTATTTTATAATTTCTTGTATTACCTATATCTACATCTCATCTATTATTAGCCTTATCCATTCCCTTAAGGTAACTAGGGGTACAAGTACTTTTACTTGGAGTGATCTCCTCTTAACCCAAAGGGTCTCAAGTATTCATGTAGTGCCTTTCACATTGACCCCTCAAGCCTCGTGGAATCGTGGAGGTGGCATGCTCCTGACCCCATGTGCCTTATGTATGCATGGATGGATTTCTCCTAAACCCATGGGCCTTATATACCTAGGCTATGATCACTTCCAGACCCCTTGGGTCTTATGCACCTTTAAACATCCCTACTTGACCCTAGGGTTGACTTAGGGCTCTACACTACCTATATTTCTTGAGATGTCATTACTTTATTTTCTTTCTCCTATTAATTACACCTTGTCTAGGATAAGGACTCCTATTATCATTTTATTTCTACATACCATGACTCATCTTGTCTAAGGAGAGTCTATAACTTATATTCCATTCATATAATTCATGTGTTATTTCCCATTACACATTTCTCTTGATATCTCTCTAACCAATGTTTTCATTCCCATATATTTATGCATCCAGGGTAATAAGACAAACGCACACCCTCCCTTTCCATACTTGTTTGTAGTAGTTCTTATATACCTTAGATGTAAGATTATTACATTTCTTCAATGTACTTTAATTGTCACTCTTTATTTATCTTGGGATTTCTCTCACTAATATTTTCACATTCAATATACGTTGGAATTATACTTTCCATATATCTAAGATAACCTATTTCAATTAGGTATGGGTAAGGGATCCCATGCCTTGTTCCCTTACTATCCCATCATATCCTAGGGTGTGTTATGTTCTCTATGTACTTGCAAGCATGGGAACCTATATGTATCTAATTTTGGGTACCAAAATTGATTTACCCAAACATGTTTAGGTTTTCTCTTTCCTTCTCCCTACTTAGGGTTTGTTTGGGTTAGGGTCATTATTCCATCCGTACTACTTCCATCACCTAAGATTAGGGTTTAAGATTAGGGTTAGGGAGTACACCCTACATTTTAGGGTTTTATGATTCCCTTAACCCACTACAAGTTTCCACATCACACTATGTTATCTCACTCAAGTCCTTTATGGACAACTAGACCCATAATTAGTTCTTTATAGGATTTATCCTCACTAGAGAAAAATTATGTAACAATAAAACATTTTTCATAACCATGTCATTTAACATTATGTGTACATTAATTGGTGGAGGATGCATTAATCCTACTTCTTCTCAAAATCCTAACTTGATAAGAGGAGGGAAGTGCATTTTAGGGTTTATTAAACAAATAGATGATAAGAGGGGGAAATTAAAGATGAGAAAACTTAATGCTAATTTCAAGGAAACCCTATGTTCTGGCCAGGTAGGTATCACATTAATTTAGGGAGTCCCTATAAACCAACCTAATGTTTTAAAGGAAAATATTGCCAGCTCATAAAGTTAGGATCCTTTCTAGACACCATTTTCCTTAGAACATGCCCTCATATTTCTCATAATTCTATGAATTATTTGAAATTATCAACTATTAATATTATTTGATAAATATGGGATCTGATACTAACTGTAAAGACCCTCACTTTTGAGTATCCCCCAATCAGGAGAGTCCATAAATTGGAGAGTCATCACCTAAAATTTATAGGATCCAGATAAAACTAATAATAAATAATAAATAACAACTTCCATTAATTTTACTTCAATTAATTGAAGTTGTTGATTATTATTTATTATTTATTGAATTTGGATCCTGGACATTTTAGGTAATGACTCTTGACTTAATACTATCTATTGATTGGGGGATACTCAAAAGTGGGGGTCATTACACAAACGTTCATGAGGGTGGATCTTGTGCACATTCATGCAAGTTGGTGTTTTAGCTTGATTTGGAGGATCAAATGATGAAGATCGCCACCTAAGGCTGATTTGTCTCTTATTCATGTAAGTTCCTCTATTCTTCTCATATTTTCTTGTTCTTCTTCTATATTATACCTTCTAGGTCGTGGTTCTTGGATTTCCATGATGAAAATCCATCTTTCTAACTAAATATCTCTTTTTCATTGTTCTTTGGCCTAGTTGAAGCTACGCTAGCTTGGTTGGATGTTGGAACTAGAAGGAGTACCTTGTGCTAGTTTTTTTCTTATAGCAGATAGATCATGTGTTCTTCATGGAAAGTGATCTATCAATCCTATGTTTAGTATTCTTTACATGGAAAATCCATTGATAATGACCTAATATGTTACAACCCCAAATTTTGGGTTCATTTGATGAGAAATGTAATTTCTCATATTAAAGATATTTGAACAAATAATGAGATAATTTGCTTCAAATAAATGGATTTCGTTTACAATAGCCTTGATGATTGTGTTGTGGGCTTTATTGGCTATTGGGCCCAAATAACAATGAAATTCAAATAGTAAATGGATAATTGAATTTTTAAGAAAAGAAATATGTAGAAACCTCTATAAGGCAAATACAAAGAGGATTTCGTGCCTCTTGGGTTCCTTGGGTACCAAGGAGACCAAGGTTGCAAAAAGAAGGCAATTAGAAAAGAAAAGGGTTAATTAAGTATTTCTTTATTAAGAAATAAATTGAAAATAGTGATAAAATGTGGAAAATGAGTGGAAAGAGGCATAAATGAGATTTCTTGGGGAAATTTCGTATCCATGAGGTTGCTTATATCAAAAGGAATGCCAATGAGGAAAATAAAAGAGAAATAAAAAGAAATCCTCAAAAAGGAATATTTAAATGAGAAATAAACAAGATAATGTGAAATAATGCATAAAGATGCATCTAGAAGGATAATAAGTATCCAATAAAAATAATTTCGAAATAATGGAGTATATTTCGATCCAAGGAGTCCCAATAAAGAGGAAAGAAAGAGAAAATACTAAAGAGGCAAAATAAGAGGATAATGTGTTGCTTTATTAATGAATTATGTGGTATTGTTTAAAATGATGATATTTTCTATAACGGAAAATAGGAATTCGTGCCAAGGAATTAAAAAGCAACCATAAAGTAGATAAGGGAAAGGGAATTTAGAATTTCCTAATATCCACATAATAGAGAATAACCAAAAGATAAAAAGAAAGAGAGAATATACTTCTCATGGAAGGAATTGCTTTCCTATTGGGAGAAGGCTTGGTTGCTTCATGAGCAAGCCTACTGGGGCATGGTTTTTCACCCTATAAAAGGGTAAAGCCCTGGTCGGGGTCCAGAGAAGTCCCACGTAATATCATCCCTTCTCTTTCTTCTTTCTATTCTAACCCTAACCAAGGGAGGGGGGTAGTGCGACCCCTGGAACGACAAGAAGCCATGATGGAGTTCGTGAGGGAAGAATGACGCTCCCACGTCACCACAGAAGATCTGGACCCTCGCCTACTTGTCCTGACCCTACGTAGTGCCTGCCGGAGAGCTGCAAACTGGCCGCAGGTTGTAGGTCCGGTTCTCTTGAACTGCACCCTTTCGACCAGGGTTCGGGTTCTACTGAGCACGGGACAAGGCGACAGGCGTAGAGGGATCAAGGGTGGTGCCCTTCAAGCATCGGGGAAGGGAGGCCAGCCCGCAAGAAGCCCCACCTGACGGCTGCAGCAGGGCTGTGAGCTGCGGGTTTGCAGAGCTGGTTTCCGACCACTGTGATCGTATCCGAGACGGCCTTGGCTGTGCAAGGGCACACCGGAGGCAGCGGACCAGTCCCCAATGGCCGCGGAGGTCCTAGGATAGGAGAAGAAGCCCCGAGGTTCGCAGCTAGGGCGGCTTCGACCTCTCGGTCTCCCTTAATTGGGGGTTATCGGGAGGCGGGGTTGTAACATTTGGTATCAGAGCGTAGGTTCCTCAGTTAACCATTAATAATTATAAAATTTTACAAACTCCATAGAACCCAAGGGAGTTATTAGAGGATTATCCGAAAGACAGAGGTGTCTAGAAAAGGATCACGATCGGGGGCTGGCAATATTTTCCTCCGCACCGCTAGTTGGAGTACGAGGACTCCCAGATCCGTGTGACTGCCTGACCAAAATCTTAGGGTATGAATCGAAATAAGATACCTTTAGGATTTCTCATCTTATTCATCCCTTCTCACCTCAAAATTCTGATAAGGACCTAAAGGATTAGGGTTTTCTTTCTTCTCCTCACCCTCCTGAGGTATGGGTAAGGTTAATAAGGTTTAAGGAATCCTCCACCAAATTAATGAAAAGCATGTAAATAAGATGTCATGGACATAAGCTTAATAGATTAAGCGCAAATTAAAGAATAGATACATGCTTAGGTCGTATGACATAAGTTGTCATGCCCTCAGAAGAAACCTGAGGCTAGACCTTCTTGTCAGGAGGATAAGTTAGTCTTGGAGATAGAGATCTCCATTGCAAGTAGAGACCTGGCACATCCTCTGAGGATGATGCTAACCCTAACCCTAAGTGAAAGTTAGAGAGAGATGAGTTGGACCAGGTGTTTGAAAGGACATGCCTTTGGGATGCCATAGGATCCATGGGTGACCTAGCACCTTTGGCAACCCAACCCTGGGAAGGGTCGTGCATGTTCGGGTAAAGGATAGCTCCTTAGATGATGATGTTAGTGAAGGAATCTAGAAACCCTATGGGCTCGTGCAAGTAGGGTATAGAAGGAACCTAGGGCACGTCATAATGCTAATAGTAGGATGAAACCCTAGATAAGGAATTATGATGGAGTATAAAGGGTTATGGATGATCTTGAGCAAACATAAGTTCAAGCCTAGGCTTCACCCATGTAGGGCATGCTTTTGAGGTTGATCCTTCATGAAGAGAGGACCTATAATGGTGAGGTTGGATGTAGGGTTAGCTCTAGAGAGAGCAGGAAACCCAGCAAGAAGGTTGGAAGCCTAAAACCCTGAACAAGGGATGATAGTGGTTGCCTCATGATCGATCCCTGGAATTTGATGATATCTTGGTTGCCTTTAGAGGGACCAAACCCTAGAGAGAGAAGATGAAGCTTCTGGTACCTATGTGCCTACAGTATAGGTGTTTACCTTCTGAGGTAGGAAGACGAGTTCCTTAGACCTAGAAAGGTTTAGTAACAAGTTATGAGGCCTTGTACCTTGTTGGTTGTCCTTAAGGAGGACCCAACTCTAAGTGTTGCTCGAGTTGAAGAATGACAGGATGTGCATGTCATGCCTTTGCAAGCTTGATTCATGGTTAAGAGATAGAGAATGCAGTTGGACACCTAAAAGTGAACCTAGGGTTCCTAGGCCTAAGAGGGTAAGTGGTATACCTAATGCTCATGATGAGAATTAAGTTGCTATAATTTCGAGCATGGTACTCCTCATGCATAAAGGAAAGGGAAACCCCCCCTTAAGTTTAAAGGTATGATTGACGAATCCCTCACAATAAAGTTGATGACACGGGGAGGTATGACCTTGATCTAATGTTGAAGAATGAGAACCCAGATGACCTAGCATGGTACAGTAGGTGATCTGCTTGATCCTTAATAGCTTGCTAGGGTTAAGTAGGCTCATGTGGATGTAAACCCTAGACCTAAGAGCTTTTGTGACCTTGTTGTCAAGATATAGTTTTCCTCCCATCCTAGGAGAGGGACCCCTTTAGTAGGGTGTATATCAGTTTTGTTGGTTTAAGGTAACCTAAAGAGGTCTCATAGGATCTTAAGAAGTTAAGTGAAAAGTACATGGTATGAGAATGAACCTGTAGACCCATAGATATCCATCTCGAATTGCATATGAATGTGTTACCATGGAGGTAACCGGTATGGGGCTTGACCAAGGTAGGCAGGTTGCCATGATACCTATGAAAGGATGAAAGCTAGCCCATGAATGCAGAACAGAGATGATGAAGGCTTGGGTAAAGTTCTAAGTGAACATGTACTATAATGGAGAATCCTAAGTCTATCCTAGGGTCAGGTAGGGATAAGACCGATGAAAGTAGGAGTTGCCTAATTCCCCAGTTGCACATGACCATAGGGTCGGGAGGTAACAACTATCATTGTCTGAAGGCCATGGGTTAGGAGATTGATCACCTTCATGAACTCATGGGACCCAAAGGGCAGATGAGTAGGGCACTCTCTTGATGCATGAGGGAAGAGGGATGACCCCAAAAAAGCCGGTACCCTATAGACCTAGAGGAGATGACCAAGGATATAAATCTCACTAGGTTTAATATTAGTTGGTTATCATGATGTCCGTGCTATAGAGATATATGTGGCACGTTGCAACATAGATGTAAAGGTGTATTGGCAAGGTGGGATGTACCATCTCTACTCTTGGAATAGGAAGAACTATGTATTTGGACTGCAGCCAAATGCTTATTTCCTCTTGTTATGGGAGTGAGAGATAGGACATTACACATGCCATACACCAAGGATAAGAGATGATGTAGGTTGGAATGTTGCCATGAGAAATGGGGATAGAGAAGATACCCAACCCTGGTAAAGTGAGTGATACATGGATGGCTTGCAAACACTAAGAGGAGTGAGGTAGTCACCTTACGAGGATGTTTTTATCATGAGCTAAGTGGAACTTACAAGTTATACCAGGTTGAGTTTGATCACCATGATGATGAAATCAGAGAGTGTTCTTAATGGAGATGGACATAGAGTTTGAGGTAATATGATAAGTGAAATACATGGGAGTGTATGTCTTCAAGGTTACCTAATACCTATGGATGTGAAGTGGTAATGGATGCTCTGGTTGAGATACATCTGACTTGTTTGACTAGAAGCTAGAAGAGGATGTTTGGCTAACCCTAAGTTTGGAAAGGAGAGGCGTTTGGATAACACTCAGATGTAACAAGATACATTGAAAAGTTAAGGGTTGTTAGGTTAATACGATGAAAGGATGGTGGTAGAACCTCAAGTGCACTTCTTTGGAAAAGAAGGTGATGAAACCCCAACTAGAGCAGTTTAATTAGGGTTTCTGAGGAATCTATCTTCTGGAATCATGACAATACAGGAGATTATGATTTAAGATCACCATATACCGTGGTACTACCAAGATAATAAGTGATAGTGGTACTTTAAAATACCTAAGATAAAGTTGCATGTGGTATATGTCCATGAAAGCCAAGGGTAAAGGATGAATACCAGTAACCCAGTGCATTGATATGGAGGATAAAAAGTCCCCGAAGGAGAAAGGGAGTGCATCACAATGGATGTTGTAAGTCTCCCTTGGATCAAGGAAGGTCAAGATGCAATATGGGACATATCTGGATGAACTACCCATGAGAGAGAGATGGTTCAACTATGAAGCGAGTTCAAAGGTTTTGAGTTTGACCTAAAGGTTCCCTTCCAAAAGGTGGAAGTAGGTATATGAAGGGCTCGATGTTAGTACAGTTTGTCACCCCTAACTAATGGTTAATATGATCCAGACTAAAGGGTCTGATGAGGGCATATGTGCTCGTTCAGGGTGATAGTTAGAGACAGTTCCTGTCCTATGAAAAGATGTGATGATGACCACCATAGCTAGTATCGGGATTCTAAGAAGCTCTATAAGGGAGGTTGAGTCGGTCACCACTTTAGTAAGGTGATGTTGGTGAAAGGACCACATGATGGTTAGAAAAGGACCACAATGCGTGTAGATGAAGTCACTTTGATTGTGCAAAGGCTGAAAGGAGCCTAGAGACAATGAGAGTCGTGAGCAGATGCAAAGTAGACTGACTTACAAGTTACTGTGGAAGAATATGTGAGAATCCGACCCCTCTGAGCTGCAGCTGAGGAAGCTGAGTCCCCGATACATGGGTCCATTAGAGATGGATGGGTGGAGATTGTTAAGTTTTGACTTTACCCCTCAGGATAAAGTAATATGTGACGAATTCCATGTGTCCAATTTAGAGCACTATGTGAGGTATCCGACCATGTGCTGAGCAATGAACCTAGTGAGCCCCAAGGGAGGCTGAAATGGCCTGAGTCACCTGTGTAGTTTATAGACGTCAGGATGAAAGAACTCAGAGAAAAGATCATGTGATGATAAAGGTTTTGTGGAAGCGCCATGAGTACGATAAAGACACATAGGGGCCAATGATGGACATGGAAAAGTCTTATCCTGAATTGTTTGTTTGCTTGATAAAATTTTGAGGACAAAATTCCTATAAGAGGGGAAGGATGTTACAACCCCAAATTTTGGATTCATTTGATGAGAAATGTAATTTCTCATATTAAAGATATTTGAACAAATAATGAGATAATTTGCTTCAAATAAATGGATTTCATTTACAATATCCTTGATGATTGTGTTGTGGGCTTTATTGGCTATTGGGCCCAAATAACAATGAAATTCAAATAGTAAATGGATAATTGAATTTTTAAGAAAAGAAATATGCAGAAACCTCTAGAAGGCAAATCCAAAGAGGATTTCGTGCCTCTTGGGTTCCTTGGGTACCAAGGAGACCAAGGTTGCAAAAAGAAGGCAATTAGAAAAGAAAAGGGTTAATTAAGTATTTCTTTATTAAGAAATAAATTGAAAATAGTGATAAAATGTGGAAAATGAGTGGAAAGAGGCATAAATGAGATTTCTTGGGGAAATTTCGTATCCATGAGGTTTCTTATATCAAAAGGAATGCCAATGAGGAAAATAAAAGAGAAATAAAAAGAAATCCTCAAAAAGGAATATTTAAATGAGAAATAAACAAGATAATGTGAAATAATGCATAAAGATGCATCTAGAAGGATAATAAGTATCCAATAAAAAGAATTTCGAAATAATGGAGTATCTTGGGATCCAAGGATTCCCAATAAAGAGGAAAGAAAGAGAAAATACTAAAGAGGCAAAATAAGAGGATAATGTGTTGCTTTATTAATGAATTATGTGGTATTTTTTAAAAGGATGATATTTTCTATAACGGAAAATAGGAATTTGTGCCAAGGAATTAAAAAGCAACCATAAAGTAGATAAGGGAAAGGGAATTTCGAATTTCCTAATATCCACATAATAGAGAATAACCAAAAGATAAAAAGAAAGAGAGAATATACTTCTCATGGAAGGAATTGCTTTCCTATTGGGAGAAGGCTTGGTTACTTTGCGAGCAAGCCTACTGGGGCGTGGTTTTTCACCCTATAAAAGGGTAAAGCCCTGGTCGGGGTCCAGAGAAGTCCCACGTAATATCATCCCTTCTCTTTCTTCTTTCTATTCTAACCCTAACCAAGGGAGGGGGGGTAGTGCGACCCCTGGAACGACAAGAAGCCATGATGGAGTTCATGAGGGAAGAACGACGCTCTCACATCACCACAGAAGATCTGGACCCTCGCCTACTTGTCCTGACCCTGCGTAGCGCCTGCCGGAGAGCTGCAAACCGGCCGCAGGTTGCATGCCCGGTTCTCTTGAACTGCACCCTTTTGACCAGGGTTCGGGTGCTACTGAGCACGGGAAAAGGCGGCGGGCGTAGAGGGATCAAGGGTGGTGCCCTTCGAGCATCGGGGAAGGGAGGCCAACCCGCAAGAAGCCCCACTCGACGGCTGCAGCAGGGCTGTGAACTGCGGGTTTGCAGAGCTGGTTTCCGACCACTGTGATCGTATCCGAGACGACCTTGGCTGCGCAAGGGCACGCCAGAGGCAGTGGACCAGTCCCCAATGGCCGCGGAGGTCCTAGGATAGGAGGAGAAGCCCCGAGGTTCACAGCTAGGGCGGCTTCGACCTCTCAGTCTCCCTTAATTGGGGGTTATCGGGAGGTGGGGTCGTAACATAATATCACTAAAATGCATGGTATAAAGCCTAAATATATGATTTGTTTATAGCGATTTAAGATATATCTTGGGGAAATTAGAGATCTTTACCCTTCCTAATATTGCATGCTATTATAAAATGAAGATGTTGAGCTTAATGAATGTTATATTGTTGAATATCTTGATCATCAGTGCATATTTCCCTAAAATGTCCCTTTGTAGGCACCTTTACTACTTTTCCATATATTCCACATACATTTGGGGTATTTTTGACTGAAACTATCCACGATATTTCCTTATTTCTATGAGGAGAGATTCAAACCTTTGAACGTGACCTTTATGGCCATCTAGATGATATGCCCCTTGTATGGTCTAAATTATGGTATTCGAGATATGATTGTACCCTTTTGTCCATGAACTAAGATTTATTGCTTCTAAGGCTTGGTTTTTTAATGTCTTATTCATATGGCTATTTTCTACCGTTATCCTTTATGAAAGAAAACTAATCGTCTTAATTAATAAATTAAAACTCTATTTCATGTAGTTCCACGTGACTGTAAAAACTTACCTTACACTTGGAAGTGGGGGTAGTGAAATGGGTATCCTTGGAGAAACCAAGGATCATGAAAAGATTCTCATATATATTCAAAAGATGTTGAGTATATGTTAGTTACTGAGAATACATATGAGATATCCCCCCCCCGACATCCTAAAATTACCCATTTATAAGAGCATAATCGATCTTGTATCCCTAGTGATTATGGCAGTTCTGTCAATGTGATTAAGTAAAGATATGTGATATTATGATAATTATTCAACATTACTTGAAAGCATATCTAAAGAACTCTTAATTTTATTTTATCCTTGGAAAAAGTCTAAGAGTTTTTAGAAGTAGAAATTGAGCACTTTCTATTATTATCAGTTAATATTTAAGCATGCAAATCTCATCATGTATCTTAAATGATAACATCATAATCATTCTCTAAGCACAAATTAGGTTGTTTTTTTCATAACATTGAGTTTTGTGATATATTAGAAACTTGAGTTTGTAGAGAAGTATTATGAGAAAGAAGTCCATCAATGCTTTTCTTTTCATTAAATTAATAATCATTAAGCTCAACGAGTTCATCAATTTACAAAATTAACAATGATAGTCCAATTTTTTATTTCTATTATATTTTTAACTTATTTCAAATTATATACAAGAAGTTTAGTAAGTTTTCATTTGAAATTATTTGAAATGGATATTAAATCATCATCATCATTTGGAGTTTGTGCTTCATTTTTCTCATGTTCATCATCTTCAATATGTTCGATAATGAGGCATTCAAAAACATGATACTGAGTTTCTTCATCATTATGACTATATATTTTAAGCAAAATCCCAAGATTCATTGTAAGCATTCATTTTTCCCTTGTGTCCTTTCATCTTGTTCCTCTTGAGTTCTGAACATTCAACCCTACAATGACTCTTTTTACACAATCACAACATCTACAAGCGGAAGATATAGATAATTCTTTAGAATAATAATTTTTGTATTTCTTACCTTGTAAGGCACTTATTTTACTCATTAATTGATTCACCACTTGAAGAAGAGTATGAAGACTTTGAATCCCTTTCTTTAAGAGTCAAACTCTTTATTCCTACAACAATTTCACACACCTTTGCTAGAATCCAAGAAAGGTTTGGAGGAGCTAGAGGAGGCAGCAACACTCAACTTTTTCTTCCTCTTCTTGCATATCATGATCTTGGAACTTTACTTCATAAGTTTTCCAAGTTATCTATACATTAATCAAGCTACAAAATAGAAAGTTATGATAGTTCTTCTATAACAATAACTTTATTTTTATACTTAAGGGTTTGATAATGCAATATTATAGTAACTTGATCTTTATTTTTGATATGCTTCCCAAGAGATTTTAAGCCACCCATAATCAAAGAAAATTTAGAGTAAACCTTGAAAAGGTTTCATGTTTTTTCATATGAAATAATTCTAGTTTATAAAAGATCATGTTAATCTTAGATGTTTGACTTGCATAGTTCTCTTATTAGCTACATAGAATTTCATCTAAAACTCATAGGTAAGTTCACATGAGGAAATTCTATTAAATTCAATGTGATAGAGATATAAATCTAAAATATGGATGGTCTTAGCATTAAGGCCATGTTTGGTAGGGTGTGGTCTGGTGTATTTTGATGAAACAAAAATCCAATCAATTATAATCCTCTATTTCTTCCTATTTTGATTCCGTTTGGTACAGTGTGGTGGGAACATATGTTTTCCTTGACACCATTTCGTAGCAACAATTGTTGTTCACTTGTTCAGTCAGGATATATCTGAAAAAGTACATGCCATGGTGGTCTTCTTCGATAGCAGCAACAGAAAAGTTACAAACACTGTCACATGAGGAATCAAAGCCATGACAGTTGCAGTTTTCACGCAAATCACACCTGACCGTATTGATTTTTTGCACAGTACAAACACTCAGATTTTGAATAAATTTGAGCAATTTGTGTAGTTCAAAATCTGGAAACTACACCCAATGGCTTCCTACCAAATAAAATTCAGATTTCAACACCTAACAATTAAATGCACATTGCTCGACTTACACCCCACCAAGTAGGCCCTAAAAGTGGAACTTTTAACTGTATATGCATATAAAAGGTCGAGATTCAATTCTAGAGGCACATATGTTTGGATGACTATACTCACTAAAAAGTGGTCCATGGGAAGAAGAATTGCACATGTAACTTGCAATAAGTTTAGGTGCAATTGTCGAAGAGAGTTAGGTGATATATATTCACTGGTTCAAGATTGGTTGGAAAACAAGGTTTTCCCTCATTCTCCAAGACTCATTAGATCTCCTTGAAGACCCACTCAGATACCTTATAAAATCTCGATAGGGGGATGAATAGAAGTATTTATAAATGTAAACAATTTCAAACATATTAAGGTTCGTTGCAACTTGCTTTAAAAGTAATAATACAAAGGAAATAAGTTAAGCAAGAAATTGAAGTGCAACTATTAGATATAAAGATCTATAGTGGTTCTGGTATGAACCATCATACTCCACTACCTAGTAGTTCCCTACCAAGGTTTCTAATCATATAATTTGACTTACCAATTTTCTATATCGATGCATATTATAATTACTGGTGTCTTGTTTGGATCAAGCATTCTTTTCATATCAAGAATAACTACAACCCTTTCTTTGTATGTTGTAGAAGATCACTCTTTCTTTTCATATCAAGGATAACTACAACCCTTTCTTTGCAGTCTCATCTTTTCACCTTTGAACGCGGCCTTCTTATAAAAAGTGACTCCAAAGCACAGACCAAAATGGGAAAAAGAAGGAACAAAGGAAAGTACAATACTTCTCATAAACATCTAAATTTGAGTCTCCAAATGAAGAGGTGATGAGAAATACCACATGGGTCATCCAAGGCCGAATGTGGTAGAGTAGGACGCCTAAGTTGAGCCGGTATCTAGCTTGTAACCCTAGCCTCATCTAACCCTAGGGACCCATAAAAGAGGTCGTAAGGTGGTTTAAAACCTCAAAACCGCCTCCAATTGTTACTTACAAGGGAAGGATTTGAGGATAGTATTAGGTGACACCTCGTTATTGAATGTCTATTCATCATTTAATTACATTTTAGATTTTGTTTTGCATATTTTACTTGCACTTTACTCAATGATTCACTTGTTTTAGATTTTTGTAGTTTATGTAATTTGTTTGGTTTTTAATGCATTTTGTACTTAATTTATAGGATTGATGTAAGATTGAGAGAGAAGCATTTATGATCCATGAAAAGTCAATAAAATGATAAAAAATTGCATACCCTCACTCCCCAACTGTAACAACTGAAGTGGGGATCATTAAAGTATAGATGGTCACTCAAACATCTATAACTTTAGCATACAAATTTAGAATTAGATGATTTGAAAGACATAGGATGAAAATTCAATCACATTCAAAGCTAGTATATAAATGATACAATTTTGATTATTCGACTCACCCTTGAATTGATTTGCGGGTCAGGTTACTGATATCAGCATAAGAGCATGCAGAAAGTGGATTGACCAACTGATGTTATTGACAGCTGATCGGAATTCATCTTCATTTGGTCAGTAACCAAGAAGAACTTTTGTACAACTTTGATCCATCAGTTAAATTTGTGGGTTGGAGAACCAACCTATAGGTGAAAATCCTTATCAGTTAGTGAGTTTCCTGACTAGAAAGTTGGTTGGTCAGTTGAAAAGTATACCCTGGTATTAAATGGCTCTAGATTCCACATCTGATGTTGAAATTGTGTGAATCAAGTTGGATTGGTATTGTAGTTAGATTATATAAACAATTTTCTAACTACTTCTAGTCGAGCATATAACCATATAGTCATCTAAAAATCCTCTGATGAAAATTTATAACAAACAACTAACAACCATTGGATTAATTTGGATGGATCAAATTTTTCAGGGCGGCTGCAAAAGCACTTGGGGGACATCCACAGATAGGTTCATGACCTATTCTCTCTTATACACAATTCTAACTGTCTCCAAGGAGAGAATAAATATGATGGTTTGATGTGGAGACGTGCTTTATTGTAGATTTGGACCGAAGACTAAAGCTATCATTTGGGAGTTGTGACGAGATCATCAATCTTATACTCTATGATACTAATTTCTCCATGAGATTGTTCCTCTCTCTCTCTCTCTATGTATCATGAACTAGATTATAGAGTAGATCCTTTACTGGGATAGGAGGATTAGCCCCATTTCCCATACTCTTCTACATTGTTAGTTGTTATTTGTATGAACATCTTGATTGATAATTGATTGTTTAATGCTTGCTTTATAGTCTGATCATTGTCTTGCATGATTGTTATATTCCTAGAAGTACAAACATTAAAATCTAGTATAAAACACCAAACAATATCATTCAACCCCAAATGAGACCACATAAGGATGTTCTTTGGAGCAATAGGTTAAGGGTGCATAGGTAAGGTGACCTCAAGCCTAGGGCCAGATCAATTCATGTGGATTGTGGATTTCATACCCTAAAAGAATATGAAATTCCTTGACCGCATTCTAGTATTCATAAGAATGATTGTTGTAATGTATAGAATTGTTACATAGGTAGTGGTCGTGAACAATGTCATCTTGGTAATTTTATCATAGTGAATAAATCATTTTTTCTTTAGGTTTATTTATTTTTCTTGCTTAGTTAGTTCAGTTAATCAAACAATCTTCAAAGACTCATCCTTGTTAATTACTTCTCTTAATTAGTCTAGAAATCCATTTGTTCTTAATAATATTGTCTTTTGGATTTGATCCTGAAGCTATATCATGACAAGTCATGTCCGTGTGTAGATGGTGATTATTTCACATCAGTTTAGGTAAAAAATAAGATCTTATACTAGGTAAATTTCTTATGTGGTAAACTACCACATCAAATTTTGGTACCAATGCTGGGAATGATCAAACTTTTCTAATTTTAGTCTATTGAAATAGAGTTAGGATTTTCTTATTTTTCTAGTTTTCTTTTTTAGTTTACTTTGGTTTTGTAAATTTTAGTTTTTTTTATTTTGTAGTATGTTTTTGTAGTTTTTAGTATCGTTAGCTCCTTAATTTGATTTTGTAAGTATTACTTTTGTTTTTGTAATTTTTAGTTTGGTTCCATAATTTCTTTTAGCTTAATTTTTTCTATCTCAATCAGCTCAAAATGACCATGATTCGAATTTCTGATACAGTAGAAATGCTCCTCTCGTGATTTCGTGCTCAACTATACCCACTTTGACCACCATTAAAGCTCTGTTTCTCCATCAAAACTTCCCCCTCACCTTCCCTTCTCACTCTGGTGGACATAGCTACAACCAAGATCCCATTAGCCCTAAACTCTACCCCTCAACACTATAAAAGGCTCCCCCATGCTCGTTGCCACCACACCTTGCTTGGAGCCTCACCCTTGCTATCCCTCTCGACCTTGAGTGCCCCTAATTCCTCACCTTTTTCTCCTACTAGTTGAACGGTGTAGTCGCCCTGCACGTTTGGGCATCTTGTCATCACACCTCCTTCCCAACAATCAAAGCCCCCTTCCTCTTTGAGGAATCACGACAGATGTGATCGACACCTTTGTTGCTCACACCGAGGCCTCGTGCTCCTGAGCACCCCTTACTCCGGAAAGCTCCTACACCTCCTTTTTGGGCTCGCAAGGAATCCTGAACCTAAGAGAAGGGGATCCCAAACTGCCAGTCTAGAGGAGAAAGTGACTAGGTCCAAAGGACCCAGTGAACTACACAGTTGAACCAACAATCCAACATCGAACCAACAAGCTAGGATCGAACCGGACCACTAAACTAGCAAGCCAAAACACCTACGTGACTCAATCTTGGCCATCCAATCATGCAATCTGATAGCCACGCTTTTTCTCAATTAAGGTATTTACATCTCTCTAATCAATAAAATGGTCAAATCTTGATTAAATCATAGAAATTGCATCGTAGCTCAAAAAATAGTGAACAAATAGTCCATTTTGATAAAAAAAACTCAAAGAATCATTTAAAAATACTTCTGAAGCCTAATTCTACATGATTCTCACCAATATCCCTAGACTTTGATCTTTTTATTTAATATCAAGCCAACTCATATATTAAAATGTAAAGGTTGGTTTACATCGCCTGGGTTGAGAGAGAAATTACAAAGCCATACGGTTTCACAGACCCCCCCTAAACCCATTTTAGCAAGATTGTGAGCCTTCTCATTCCCTTCCCTAAGTGTATGCTGGAAGGTAAAGTTTGGGTTATCTTCAATATCTTTGTCTATCTCCCGGTAAAGCATCATAGCAGGACTTAAACCTCTATCCTTAGATCTAATAAAATACATCACTTGTTTTGCATCCGCTTCAAAAATAGCCCGATTGCATCCCAAATTTTCTGGCCAGTCTTAAACTGAGCTGGACACCCATCGTTTCAGCAATGCTAACACAACAATTGCTCTTGAAAGTTTTAGATGACATTGCTTTAAAAGCTCATGTATGGTCACGACACACCACACCCAGACTTAGTTTACCATCAGGAAGGTAGGTAGCGTCAGAATTAAATTTTAAGCAATCAGGCGGAGGTGGTATCCAGACTATGTTCCTTCTAGCTCTGATGGGGGTTGTCATCCGGCTGTTCTTTTGATTCAACTCACTGTATTTCTTAACCCAGCTATTCAGACCTTGTGCTATGACCGCCGACTGCTGCACTCTTTCCCCAAAGGTGATCTGGTTCCTGTGTATCCAAGCAGCCAAGCAAAGGGAGTCCACACTCTTAATGATTTGCTTGTTTTCCTGAGTTAAGCACCAGTTAACCATCTCGTCAAAGCTCGAGCAAGGAAGGCCGCACAGAAGGTTCAGAGGTTCAACCTCTTCCCACATTCCTTTAATATGAGGACATAATCTAACCACATGAAGCACGTCTTCCACCACATCCCCACACCTCCCACATATCGCATTTTCCCTAGCATGCCTCCTGTACAGATTTTGGTTTGTAGGAAGTTGTCTGCTGCAGCCTCTCCATAAGAAATGCTTGATCTTCAGAGGTATGTTCGCCAACCATACCCTACTCCACTTAACATCATTAGGAGAGTTGCTTGTGGTCTCGTCCTCCTTTTTTTGCCCCTTATATCCCAGCCAGTATGCGGTTTTAACCGAGAACCTTCCATTGTAAGTAGGGTACCCGTATACAAGAACATCAAAGTTTTTGCCCAGCGGTAAACTTAGGACAGCTTTGGCCGATTTCTCAGAGAGCAAATCACAGATGAGGTTTGAGTTCCACCAATTGCAGCTGTCATCAATAAGCTCCTTTACCTTTTTTGGAATGTAACCCGTGTAATCATTCATCATTACCCCTGAGGCCATCTCACCAGGTAACCAGTTGTCCTCCCAGATATCCACATCAGATCTGTAATGAACATGCATTCTAATTCCTTCTGTGAGTAGTGCTTTTGCCCCCCATATACTTCGCCAAGAGTAGCTAGGGTCGAAACCACGGGTAGCATAGAGGAGATTTGATCTTCTATAGTATTTATCTTTTAGAATCTTTGCAGCCAGAGAGTTCGGGTCACTATACAGCCTCCAGGCCTGTTTAGCAAGCAGAGCTTGGTTAAAGGTCTTCAGATCACGGAAACCCAAACCCCCCTCTCTTTTTGAAGCACAAAGTTTCTCCCAAGAAATTCAATGCAACTTCCTCTTCCCCTCCTTATTTCCCCACCAAAAATTACAGATCATACTGGTTATGTCCTCCACTATATTATCCGGTATTTTGAAGACCCCCATCATGTAGGTTGGGATGCTCTGGATCACAGATTTTATTAGAACTTCTTTACCTGCTTGGCTAAGCAGCTTCTCCTTCCAACCGCTCAGCTTTTTTTGAATTCTATCCTTCTAGACTTTGATCTTTTGCTTATATAATTTGTCAAATGACTCAATAATCATGATTAAACTTTGGAAACCCTTACATTTAACTCTAATGAGTATCTTGAGAATCTAAAATCATGACTTGACTAATGAGGAATCTAGGCTATCTTTTTTGACTTGTATACTCTTGATAATGACTTGAATAATGATCATAATAATTAGAGTTAGCTTATATGTTCCTAATATACCTAGGTAGGTCATTCATACTAGAAATTATCTTGACACTTGAATAATGTTGGATATCTTGAAATATTGTTGATCATAAGGGAATGACCTAACCCCAAGGTAAATTAGGAATGAGTAACCCTAATCTTTAATATCGAAACATAACCTTCTAAACATCATGATCTTGACCCTTGATTCAATCTTGTTGATCTAGGATCTGACTCAAGGGGTTGATCTATTATTTTTTGCCATCCATACTCTAAAAATCAACCAAGACAATACACTTTTATAATAATTCCTCCTTGAACAAACTAGTGTATTGAATGATACTTGTATGTACCGCTTAAAAATATTGGCTATGTATTTATTTGAGCTACAACGTTCTCTACTTATTATTAGTCTTCTGATTTTCAATATCATAGTCTGCAACAAACTTGAAAACATAAATGATATTGCCCATTATGACTGCCGACAATACTTATTGATATTGAGTACAAGAGACCTCCTCATTTGGGGGTGGAACTTGTACATGTCGATTGATCTTGAACTAGTACATGTCAATTGACCTCCTACCTCATATGGAGAGAAGGACCCAGGTGACCTACCCCTTTTCGTTGGGGCAATGGAGCCACATAAATATATAAGCATGCTTCTCGATATCAGCATAATGGGAACTTGTAATAAAAATCTTGTCAGATAAATGTTGTTTTAGAAATCACTTGTTGATTATTTTTCTTGTAAGTTCTAACAAGTATTATATTTTGCTATAAATGTTTTTAATTGTTCAATATCTATACTTTTCAAAGTGTATTGATGCATTGGACTGATTGTGTCTCGATTTACCTAATTTTAGGCAAACCAGATGGATCATTATGAAGAATTGACTATATCACTTCCACTCTTGACAAACTCTAATGATAAGGACAAATTTTCAAAATAATAATTTGGGTTGGTTAGTTCTTTAAATCTCTTATTTTATGAGTCATTATTTCTTATTTTATTGTGAGATCCTTTTGGGCCACTCAGAGATGAGTGCTTCAATTCTGTAACCACTATCTATGCAGTGGGATTGGGATTGGGGTAAGAATGGTTCCATGACACTCAAACACTGAGCAGACAATACATCCAATGGAGGTGGAGTTAGGTGAATATGTCATATATGTTGAGGGTCCAGTTTTGATTCTAGATAGGCATGTATAGAAGATGAGGAAGAAGGATATAACTTTAGTGAAGGTTTTTTGGCATCATCATGGTGTAGAGGAAGTCTTGTGGGATTTAAAGGATGAGATACGTAGGAAGAATCCTTCTTTTTTTGCATAGGATTTTTTTGGTGAAATTCTTATTAGACATTTATGATTGTAAGGCCCTTAACCTTTATTAATAAATAAAGATAACATTTATCTTAGCTGGATGCTTAGTTCAAAATAAACTTCGTATTATGATTTGAAATCAGTTGATAATGTTTATTTAAAAATTTTGAATCAAATCGAACCTTATTTTCTCAAGTTACATAACCTTATGTAGCTCATGGTCTTTCATGTAATTTACTCATTCCTTGCAGTATATAACTAACCTTAATGCTTGCATAATTTGTTACATTGTATTTTTAACAAGCTTGCAAAATTGCAACTCCTTTGCATGCTTTTGAACTTTGTTGCAGAGGGTATTAATTCCCCATTTTCAATTGGTAGTAACACCCTATTTTTAGTCAACTGGTGACTGTCAAATAGATGGGCTTTGAGTAGGATGGTACCTCTTCTTGATTTTTATGCATGTACGTTTATCGGGGGCTAACTAAAAGAGATGCCCGATGTTTGGCTGGTTGTGTGTGGGTCGGTGAGGACTCTGCTACTTTGTTAGCCGATGGGCTCTCAGAGCTAGATGAAGCTATTGGCTGATAGGCAGATAAGATCTTGTCATATCATCGGGCCTACAAACTTGGGTTCTCAATGAGTTTCTGGTTCAAAAAGCCTTGATCTCAAAGAAGGCTTGGTAGACCAATGAGAGTTATAGAGTAGCATGGCCATCGAGCTTCAGGTCAATGAGCGGGCACTCTACCCTTGAGCCCGACGAGACCTGGGGTCAACAAGATCCCTAGAACAACCAGATCGATAGAAACCCCACCTATAAATACCCAACTACTTCCTCTCTTCTCTCATATTTCTGTGAACTTTGTGTTGCAATCTAAAGATTGATGAGAACCCATCAAGGTTTGATGATTGTGTTGGTTCATGGATGCATGCCCACGACTCAGTTCTCTTTGGATTGATAGAAGGATGATGATCTAGTTTCTTGCCTTATATATGAAAGATCTCCTACCTCAAACCATTTTCTTGTTGTTTTTCACCCCCTCTATTCCACCATGGTCGATATCCATGATGTAACAAGTTTGAAAACTTGTACATGTGATTTAAGAACACTTTTTCCCTTCCTTATTTGCTCTATCTACACTCTTCTCATGAAGATAGGAGGTGTTCTTGGAGTTTTAGTGGACCAAGTTAGGTGCCTTGTTGCTGATTTCAGAGTTTCCCCTCTTAGACTTCAGTTCCTTCTCTACAAAAGTGAGTGATATAACTTTTAATGCATTTCTTGCCTACGCATAACATGCATGATGTAAATCTTGTTCTAAAAATGCATGGAAGGCTAAAAGATGACTTTTTGTGCATTGTTTTGCATGAGTATAATGACAATACAAACCCGTAATACTATATTACCCTCTCTAGATATTTTCTTCTATATTATGGAGTTTCTATGAACATCCAATGTCTGAAATTCTTGAATTACAAGTGTAATGGATCTTAAATGTTATCTTTGTGGTGTTTTGATACAATGTAAAAAAACTCCAACCCATGTGTCATTCCTTTCTATATGATGGCTATCCTAAACAAATTTAGGGTTTGTGATTACTATTATGGTTCTACAATAAATGTTGAATGAAACTCTAGTAGTGAAAGTGGCTCATCTGTGATAGGTTTTGAGCATATAATTGCCTAATTCTTAGAAATGCCATAACTCTTACATTCACTGGTCTTGTATGATGAAACTTTGGGTTTGTCTTGTGTATGACTCATCAAGATCTTTGCAAACTTTTAGATGATGGTGATACTCCTATATGAAGTTATTATGCCATGGTCTAAGTTCTATAATGGGCTTTTACATGTCCTAATTTGTAGCATGATTTATCTTTGCTACAAGGATGGATACATATACCATGTTTGAATAACATAGAACTATTTTATACATTTTATATATTCTAAAGTTGCAATCCCAAAATTATTTTATAAGGATCATTTTAGTGTGTGTATGTAACTTGATTGATGCAATCAAAAATATTTAACTGACTTAAGTAATCAAGTGTAACCTTAATCATGAAGTGACCTTAGACCGTAGAACTATCTCAATGTCATAACTTGCTAGATTGTGAAATGAGAAATCTGAAAGGATCTTGGAGTCATTTACTATTGATTATATCTAGGTGCAAGGAGGGTATATCTATGCTATCCTAAATCTAAGGTTTTAGAGAGCAGTTGAGGTCGTGTCTCGGATTTTTGCAGCGTTTGGCAACACGATTGAGGTTGGCAACGCTCTGCTGTGAGATAGATCATCAAAAGATTTTTGTTACTGATAGATGCTAGTCAACACTAAAAAAATACAAATTTAAAGTGGTGGGTAATCTTGTGTTTGGTAACAGTGGTTACAAGAGATTGCAACCTGCCCGACCTTGCCCCATCACTGCCTAGGCAATCGCATTGCTTTACCAAATGGAGCATTTATGTGTTTGAGAGAGACTACAGTTGTAACTTGGATTTTAGGGTTTATACCCTAATTTCTGGTGTCCTAACATGTGTACCTAGGACGAACCTAGTTGTTTTTAGTAGTTTGGTTGATAGGCCACTACGATTATCAATCATATTGATCGAGGGAAAAATATCTTTAAGATTTTGGTCATCCTAAATCTTATAAATGGCTGATTGTGACTTCGTAATAGTCAACTAGTAGTTTGAGTGATACACCTCAAACTACACATGGTTTAATAAAAGGTGTAATCTAGTCGTGTAGTATATCTGCTAGGATTATTTGTCGAATCACTTTGGATGATAATGTATACTTTGCCTTCTTGCTAACATTATATGTGATTCATATCCTGCCAAGCATAATCAATCGTGCATGTAACTTTAACTATGCTTGATCATTTTAAATAAATTATATAGTCTTTCAACTCTATTATACTATCTATCTTAGTTGCTTTAATTATATGATCTTCTTGTAAGCAATAAATGTTTTTAGAGGTTATATCATATTGTTGGGACATGGAATCTCACCTTCTGGGTTTCCACACCTTTTTAGGGAATTAGTAGTGTAGATAGACCCGTGGTGATGAGGAGGCTTGGTTTGGAGATCAGTGAAGTTGTGGGGCGGATGTGGTTTATATAGGGTCCTAGAGTTGTCCCTGTATTCTCAGGTCTGAGCAGGGGGGTTGTGTATGATGCATATCGACTTGAGATTTTGATTGTACACCTTGAACAATGTACATGTTATAAGTATTGGGAAACATCATTTTTGTATACGTTGTGGCTGAGGCCAAGGAAGTCATGTACAATTACTTGGCATGAATATACATATCATATTGGACCTTGGTTTTATTGTATCTTATGGAATGCTGAAATTTTAATTTGGTTTTGGTTATGTACCTTTTTGGTAATATGCTTAATTAGTTTTGATCGGTGTTTTGGTTTTAAGTAACCACGTTTAGCATGGCGGGTTGCACATTTGAGATTGTGAGCAAAATTTGCTTTTACTATCCAGTACATAGGGTAATTCCTCTAATTCACTACACCCAAATAGCAAGATGATACAAGATTATATGGAAACTCCATAGATATGATTAACAAATCAACAGAAGGAACGTTGTATTTGATCCTTATTGGTTCCTCTAACATGTGTCATCCTTTCCAAGGATCATGATGCTTGTATTCATTGGAGACCAAGGGTGATTTCTAACTATTTTCATGGTTTTTAGGAAGATAGTTAATATTAGGTACTTGGTTCAAACAAGAGGAATTGAACAAAAAATTCTAAATCCAATGCAAACAAGAATGTAACTAAGTTGAAGGCTTCAACTAACATACCAAGAATAAGAACTAAAATAAGAATAGTTTAAGCTACATGCAATGCAAGTAAACTAAATGTACTGGATTCATGCAAAGCTAAAAATTGCTGAACTAACATAAGAAAATTAAAGATATAGGTGTGGGTGCAAAGGAGTACATACCACCCACCCTCCACCCTGAGCTTAGAAATTTTCTCATCACAAATAAACACTAAACTCAAGATGGAGGGGAAGAAATCCTTGATGCTCATCCAAGAGTTCCTATTAACTCAAGAAGGTCCAGTTGAAATGAATATGAAAAAGGGATCACATTGAATACTACAGATCCATTGTGTTGAATACGATGAGGTGGCCACTATATCTCAAAAGTATAGTTTGGATGCTTGAAGTAATTTTGTCTTTCACCCACTAATACATCCAACATGACCCGCCAATACTCATGCATTAGTAAAGATAGTATGGTAGCAGTGTTTGGATCAAAAAGAAGTCATACAATGTAGGATTGGTGTCAATCTAATGGCCTCATGATCTACTCATCTGTAAAGACTAGAAGTACCACCTTCTTTTATAGATAAGATAATATATAAAAGATTTGGTTCTGAAAAAGGAGGAATTGTTTCACCTATAAAATCAACTTGAACAATAATTTTATTTAGTTGTTGCTCTTGGTCTACAACCCAATCAGTATCAATAGCATTAGAAGTAGTGGGGTATGTCACTATATCAACATGTAGCTCTGGCACCTTATTTCATGCCACTATCAATGTATCCTTCATCTCCATCTCAAGAATGACACTAACATCCTCCTCCTTATTGATCATGCATGTGGAATGCTCCATCATTCTCGGGGAGCACTCTGATTGACCTTCAAGTGATGTGACTAGATGGTAGATTTGTGCCACCAAATTTGGCCAATTGTACCTCCAATTGTTTATTTTGTGTTTCTATGTCAGTATTGATTATTGGTCATCCAACATTTATTGCTAGTTTATTAGGATTCCCTAGAGGGCATCCATATGCTCATCTCTATTGGGTGAATATTGATATGCATAGTGGGGCTCTTCATTTTAAACACATAAGATTGTTGATTGTAGTCTGCCTCTCTAGGAAAACCATCCTTCCCGTTGATTGCGGGAGGTAGGAGACGACCAATCGGCCACATAATCAGGATGTGATCCATGTACATCTGATCCAAGGGCAAAGGTTTTCCCCCTTCCTAAGCCACAGATCACTGACTTAGAAATGGGCCAAATAAAAAGGGAAATAAAGGGATTTTTAGTATAAAACTTCAAGATTTCATAGAATATAGTACAAAAGTCCAATTGAGGTGAAATTTGGACCATAGATTAAAAAAATGTGTAGAAACTTTAGAAAAAGTTTGAGAACCAAAATATAAAGTTACATGGACAAGTATACTTCTTTGGATAAAGTGATAAATTGATCCAATTTGTAGTGTCACAAAGAGTATAAAATCCATATTGATCATTATATTTCGAATTTGAGTGTCAAAATTGATCAAGAAATCAAGGAATAATAAACTGAGTTCATGATTGAACCTCATGAGGGCAATTGGGAATTGGACAAGAATAGAGGAAATCACTTTATCACAACCTTCCCCCTTAATAGGAATTTTGTCCCCAAAATTCAAAAACATTCTAAAAAAATTGGGACTATCTAATCCAAGTCATATCCTTAAATAATGGAACATCCTCAACTATATAATCAAAAGTCATGTCCTCAAAATTATAACCACAACAACAACCTCTCATAAACTTGCATTGATCAATAAAGAGGTCAAAAGATCACATCTCATTAATTGAGTTCACTTTCAAGTCATGCCTCCATACTGAGTGGGAACTGGGATTGAGAGTTGAGATTATACATCATGAATTAAAATTGGGTCATGTACTAACAAGATCCTAATTCAAGATTCAAGATTCAAACATCATAATTTTGGGTTCTAGACATGCAAGCCTAGGGTTTCGATTCCTATCCAGACCACAAGTGTGATCATCCCCATAAATAACAATCTAGCAATATTAAGAAATTCCAACATCTATTCCTTCATCAAGTATATTCGAGGTGGGTGAATGATCCAGACCTAGGTCAATCTTAGGAAATTAACCCTATGCATATATTCAACATTACCATCCTCAAAATTATTATTGAGTCAACATCTTCAAGATCTTAGTTTTTGGGATATGAAAGTCACTAGCCATATCATGGGTGATCTCAAGATCCACATGGGTGATTATAATCATGTTTCAAGATGTTGTACATCAATATCGAGAGTCAAAGTTTGGACATCAAGATAGTAGATCAAATCATTACAAATCTTTAGGATTTAGATTCCAATTTAGACCTTAGGGGAGATCATTCATCAATATTCAATATCTGAGCAACAATTAAGCAATATTCAAGCAACATTTGAGCAACATTTCTGAAATCAATCATCAATTTTATTACCATGGTATTGAGATTTGATGAATGATCTAGGCTTTGTTCTTTCTAGATATTTAGCGACAAGCTATAGTCAACATTGTATTCAAGATCAAAAATCATTATTTTCATAGACTTGATCTATTGGAGACTTAGGTCAAGGAATCTAGATAATGAACATGATGACAATTTAGAGTTAGTCATAAAAAGGGATGCGACCAGGATTAGGGGAATCAAAATTAGAAAGTACAATTCAATTATTCAAGTATGCATGATTCGATAAGGGTTCATCCATGTCTAACTGTTCTCGTTATCACTCTTTGTATATAAGTTATTATGTACCAAACCGACTAGTAACATGGTTGAGAATATTGAAGCTAAAAATAGAGATAATGAAATAGCTCAAATTCAGGTTGCATAGTAAATAGATCATAATCTAGATCTAGTAATGACTTCATTGGTTCTTTCATTGCAAGCGCGTTTTGATATGGCCATCTGACCAATCACTAGATTTTGCAATTGAACATGTCTTCCTTTGCAATTCCAACCTCTATGTTTGTCTCTATCTCCATGACTACGGGCTTGGATGTAGGGGTAAAGGCAGTCATGGTGATTTGGACTCCAAGAATTATCGATGATGTATATTATGCCCATTTGATCATAGAATCCATTAGTATTTTGTTTTGTACTTCCCAAGAATCATCCTTGGCAACCTTTCTTATTTCATTCTCATCACCATCAACATTATTGAGTATGGGTTCTTTTCCCTTGTCTACATCATTCTCAACTTCTTCTTCAAGAACTTTCTTATTCTCAATTGTCTTCTCCCTTTCTTCATGTCTTTTCTTCCCAGTCTCCCTTTTATTAATCTTCCCTTCTCGATCATTATTGGTTCAAGAGGATCTTTCTTTTTGACTATGGGTTTGTGGGGCCATCAACAAGGTACATCCATTTATGAGTCATTTAATCACATAGGTCGAATTAAGAGTATATCAGGTTATAGGATATTCATCAATATAGTTTTAAAATTTATTTCACAATTTTGTTGATCCCCATACCACCCAAAAATAGGGATATTGTGTATCAAGTTATGATACCTAGCTAAGGAAGAGACGATGAGCCACCCTACTTCAAACTGATAGGTGGCCTCTGTGTAATCCTTAAAGAGAAGATAAGATAATTGGAAGATTCTCTAGGGTTTCAACAAAGAACCTTTAGGTCCAGTTCTGGATCAATTAAGGCTAGGTAGAGCGGGGAACCTCAACCACCGTGAAAATAAATAGGAGGTGATTATGCCAGAACCCCGAGCCTAGAAACCTCAATTTTCACCATTATAGACTTTAGGGTTTCTTGGGTTTAGGAAACTTGAGATATTATTTACTTAATGCATTTGAGAGTGGGTATGCTTTGATACCAACTATCATGGAACCGTTCTTACCTCAGTCCCAATCCCACTGCCTATACAATGGTAAAGGGATTAAAGTGCCCGTCTCTAAGTGGCCTAAAAGGATCTCACACACAGGCATGTACAATAAGAAATAATAGCTCACAAAAAAAGAGATTTAAATAACTAACCAACTCAAATTATGATTTTGCAAATTTGTCCTTGTCACCAGAGTTTGTCAAGAGCGGAAGCGATCTAGTCAATTCTTCATAATGATCCATCTTGTTTGCCTAAAATTAGGTAAATCGAGATGCAATCAATGCAAATGCATTGGCACTCTTTGAAAAGAACAAATATTGAACAATTAAAAACATTTATAGCAAAATATAATAATTGGCAGGAGTTATAAGAAAAAAATCAACAAGCAATTTTCAAAACAACATTTATTAGAAAAGATTTCATTACAAGTTCCCATTATACTGATATCGAGAAGCATGCTTGTGTATTTGTGTGGCTTCATCGCCCCAATGGGATGGGGGAGGTCACCTAGCTCCTTCTCTCCATATGAGGTAGGATGCCAATTGACATGTACAAGTTCGAGGTCAATCAACATGTACAAGTTCCACCTCTGAATGAGGAGGTCACTTTTACTTAATATCAACAAGTAATACTGACAGTCATAATAGGCAATATCATTTATGTTTTCAAGTTTGTTACAAACTATAATATAGAAAATCAAAAGACTACTAGGTAGGGAACTTTGTAGCTCAAACAAATACATATCCAATATTTTCAAGGGGTACATACAAGTATCATTCAATACTACTAGTCTGTTCAAGGAGAAATTAATGTAAATCGTACCTTCTTGGTTGATTTTCAGAGTATGGATCCCAAGAAACAATAGATCAACCCCTTGAGTCAGATCCTAGATCAATAAGATTCGATCAAGGGTCAAGATCATGATGTTTAGAACGTCATGTTTCAATATTCAAGATTGGGGTTAATCATTCCTATTTTACCTTGGGGTTAGTTCATTCACTTATGATCAATAATATTTCAAGATGTCCCACATTATTCAAGTGTTAATATTCTTTCTAGTATGAATAACATAGCTAGGTATTTTAGGAACATATAAGCTAACCCTAATTATTATGATCATTATTCAAGTCATTATCAAAAGTAGGCAAGTCCACAAATATATATCTAGATTCCTCATTAGTCAAGTCATGATTTTCGAGTCTTAAGATACTCATCAGAGTTAAATATTAGGGTTTCCAAAGTTTAATCATGATTATTGAGTCATTTGATAAATTATATAAGTAAAAGATCGAATTATAGGGATATAAATGAGAACCGTGTACAAATAGGCTTCATAAGTATTTTTAAATGATTCTTTGAGTTTTTTTTATCAAAATGGACTATTTGTTCATAATTTTTGGAGCTGTGATGCAATTTCTATGATTTAATTAGGATCTGATGATTTTATTTATTATTTGTCAGAGAGAGAGGTAAATACCTTAATTTAGAAAAAGAGCGACTATTGTATTACATGATTTTACGACCAATATTGAGCCACGTAGGTGTTATGGCTTTCTAGTTCAGTGGTCAGCTTCAATCCTAGCTCATTGGTTCGATGTTTGATTGTTGGTTCAATTTCATGGGTCCTTTGGGCCAGGTCGCTTTCTCCTCTGGACCGGCGATTCATGATCCTCTTCTCTTATCTTTAGGATTCCTCACGAGCCCAGAAAGGATGTGGAGAATCTCTCTAGATCAAGGGTTACTCAGGATCATGAGGCGTCGGTGTGAGCAATGAAGGTGTTGATCGGGTTTGTCCTGATCCCTCGAAGAAGAAGGGGGCTTCGATTGTTGGGCACGATGTGCGATGGAAAGACACCCAAACGAGAAGGGTGATGGTGCCATTCAACCTATAAGAGAAAAAGGTGAGGAATTAGGGGTGCACGAGGCCAAGAGGGAGAGCAAGGGTGAGGCTCCAACCAAGGTGTTGCGGCGACAAGCATGGGGGAGCCTTTTATAGTGTTAAGGGGTAGATTTTAGGTCTAATGGGATCTTGGTTGCATCGATGGTCGTCAGAACGAGAAGGGAAGGTGAGGGGAAAGCTTTAAAGGTGAAACAAAGCTTTAATGCTGGTCAAAGTGGGTATAGTTGAGCACAAAATCATGAGAGGAGCATTTCTATTCGATCAGACATTCGAACTGTGGTCGTCTTGAGTTGATTGCCTCTTTCAATTACAATAACTCCTCCCCGCTGATTGTGGGAGATAGGAGATGACCAATTGGCTTCATAATCTTGTCATGATCCATGGACGGTCGATCCAAGGGCTGAGGTTCATGCCCTGCCTAAGCCACGGATCGCTAACAAAGAAATGGGCCAAATAAAAAGGGAAATAAAAGGATTTTTAGCATATAACTTCAATAATTCATAGAAAATAGTAGAAAAGTCCAATTGAGGTGAAATTTGGACCACATGTTCAAACAAATGTGTACAACATCTAGAAAAAGTTTGATAAACAAAAAATAAAGTTACATGGACAAATATACTTCTTTGGATAAAGTGATAACTTAGTCCAATTTGTAGGTCACAAAGTGTATAAAATCCACATGGATCATTATATTTCGAATTTGAGTGTCAAAATTGATCAAGAAATCAAGGAATAACAAATTGAGTTCATTAACCTCATGAGAAAAATTAGGAATTGAACAAGAATAGAGTAAAAATCACTTTATCACACTGGGTGGCACTTCCTCAACATCAAAACATGGAACACATTATGCCACCAATGCAAATCCAATAAAAACTCCAGCTTATATGCCACTACCACTTGAGCTAGCATAGGGTAAGATCCCATGAACCTAGGAGGAAATTTTCCCTTCTTACCAAACCTCAAAACACCCTTCCAAAGGGAGACTTTGAGATATACATAGTCTCCAACTTGGAACTACAACAGTCTATGATGATTATCTACCTTTGACTTCTACCTTTCTTATGCTACCTTTAACTATTGGTGGATCACCATGATCTTCTCTATAGTCTGTTGAATCGACTCATAATCCAACAAATGATACTCACCTACCTCATACCAGCAAAGAGGCAACCTACAATACCTACCTCACAAAGACTCATATAATAACATGTCTATAATCCTATGGTAACTATCATTATGGGCAAATTCAATCAAACTTAAGTGAATATCACAACTTCCAAGATATTGAAGTAGACATGCTCTTAAAATATCCTCCAGCATCTGGATGGTTCTTTCTGACTAGCCATCTATCTATGGGTGGAAAGATGTACTAAATCTCAACTATATCTAAAATGCTATATGTAGATGTTTCTAGAACATACTCTTGAATGAAAGACCTCTATTTGATACTATACTAATTGGCATGCCATGCAAACAATCTATCTCATCAACATAGATATGCACCAACTTCTCAATAGTGTAGGTGGTATTGACCAGTAAAAGGTGAGCTGACTTTTTCAAACAATCAACGATCACCCAACGAAATCAGACCGTTGATTTTCCTTGGAAGACAAACCACAAAGTCCATGGTTATGTGATCCCATATCCACTATGGAATTGGCACAAGTTGCAACGTCCTTGCATGCTTTTGATGCTATGCTTTAACATGTTGACAAACTAGATACTTGGCCACGAACTATGCCACATAATGCTTAAATCATGACAACAAATACATATCACTGAGGTTATGATACATCTTTGTATCATGTACATTGAGGAATGAGCCTCATCAAGTACCATTTCTCTTATATTGCCAATGTAAGGAACTACTAACATATTGTGAAAACACACTCTGCCATCATGTGTCTCATGGAACCCATCATGCTTCCCACTGCCAAACTCTAACAAGATATTTTTTATCATAATATCATCCTTTTGGAATCCCTGATTTGTTGTATCAATGTTGACTTGACCTGTAATTGTGCCAAGAAAACTACCAACAAGGAGACTTACAATTGTACATTCATCTATCTTAGCAACACTAACATATCATGCTTGTGACACACCATGGAGTGTAATTTCACTTTATCTACATATGATGACGAAGATGAAGATTATTTTTTTCTTAACACATTAGCCACTACATTTGCCTTTCTTGGACGATAGTCTATTTTACAATCATAGTCCCTCCATCCATATCCTCTATCTCATGTTCAACTCCTATCTCAAAAAGATGTGTAACATATCAAATTTTGGCTATCCCGACTTTTAGAAACCCTAACTCCTAAAACATGAGATAAAGATGATTGATCTTAAGATTTTACCAAACCATCTTAGAGTTATACCATGTTATGTTTGGCCGTACCCTAATAAACATATAATGCACAAATAATGAGTAATTTCTATTCTTGTACCCTAATGCATAGTTAATGACTAACCCAAATATATGTTCTCTTGATGACATTCATGATACTTTAAGTGACCAGGTTATGTCATCACATCGCATATCTAGATACACTCATCTATACCTAACAACTGAATCATAACTTAATAAATGAATGAGTCTATTAAATACACATGTCATAATGTTCAGTAATATACATATAATGACCTAAATGTGATTGGATGTGTATGAACATGCATAAATGTTTGGGATGGTATCTAATGTGTCTAATATGTGTAATAGGATAAAAATTAGACTATTCATATAAATGGACATGATTAATTTTCAATTATTCAAGTTAATGTGAAATTAATGAACTTGATGAGAAATTTAATAAAATAACATATTCTGGGTGAGATAATCCAATATAACTCTAATGTTGATAATATGAGGGTGTGAGAACTCAAAATCCTAAATATTTAGAATAATGGTAATATATAATTGTAGATAATGAGATAATTGACCTAAGCCCTAATTATTCTACAACTCATACTAGATAATCTCAAAAACCTAAATCTAATCTTAAAATTAGATTCTTTAGGTGCTAATTTGTCTGTGTCAAGTTTCAACTTAATTGGATAATCCTAGATATCTTAATTTAATTACAAAATAAAAATACTAAATAGCGAATTAGCGATCACAACGTGAGCTAAACTTTGGTTTATTTAAATTGTACAATCAATTTTGATGTCTTGCTGGTTACTTTCTCGATTAGCCTATAGTTTGTGTCACACTGCCCCTCCTCATCCCGGTTAGACTTGAATCCAGGTCTAGCTAACTGGGACGTGTAGTCCCCTTAAATCGGTCCCTAGTGATTCTTAGACTCTACAGTCTAGTAATGACCTCCCTCATTTCTCTCTCTCTCTTCTAACTCCTCCTCACCCCCACACTCTTATTCCCTCTATGATCCTCACACTTCGCCAAGCATTTTGGCCCCTAGTTCAGTAAGGATTCTCCATCACGAGCTCTCGATCGATGGAGTCCATGACTCCCCTAATTCCGGCCCTGGTTGGTAATCTTCTCCTATCCATGACTCTTCAACTTTAAATAACTCTCTCCACGCATCTAAATAACTATCTCCAATTCGTTCTACCATTTGTTTCACTCCCGATCAACTTGATGTGCATCCTCCATATCCAACCTACTGATGGTAGCAATCCAGGCTCCGGTGGAGGATCCTTGGCCCCAGAACCCTTGCACAACAAATTATTCTTTCTCCTTGGGTTCTTGAGGAGTTGTGTGTCCCTCCAATTTGTACATCCAAGGTACAATATTGAGTTTCCCCTTTTCTCTTGCTTGTTTATCAACTAGTAGAAATCTAATGTGTTGTATCAACTCATTTGATCATTTTTCCCACTTTCTTTCTGTATGTATTAGTAGGGTCATGTCGAAGAAATTTTGGTTGTTTTTTAGCTTGTAGCTAGTTTTTTGTGTGCTTTGACCTCTTCCACCTATCCTACCATGGTGGAAGTTGTTGGGTGAGGCCCGGTGTGCCTCTCAACCAAATCTTGGGTTGGTAAGACCGTCAAGACTTGACGAAGGCAGTGGTGGTGTTTGGTGGACCCATTTTTGTGGAGAAGTCGAGTTCCCTTTCCTACCATTAAACCTTGTTCAAGTTCTAATATTTCACATATGTTTCATAGAGGAAGACGATGACATCTTAGATTATGTATTTTCCCTATTTGGATTTTATCATCAATCACATTTATGAGGGTTTTTAGGTCTTTTACCCTTTGATTTTGATTTAATCGTGTGTTGTTATTATAGTGGGTAAATGACATCTGCTGCCCTATCATGAACCAAAGTTGTATATTGATGCAGTGGCCTTTTTTCTTTTTGATTTGATTTCATGATTTAAATTTCAGTTATAGTACAACCTTAGTTAATTCATAACTAGTTACATTGTTATCAGAAAATTATGTTCTAGAATCATAAATGTAGGCCCTATCTGATGGTGTAGGTCTCATAACCTAAATCAAATGTAATACGAAGTTGATATTTATAGGGTGTGTAATACAACCATCAATTAATTATTTACTTCAAACATCTTAATAGGTGGAGAAATACCTTGATTGGATATACAGTTGGACTTTGACTTGGATACACATTTTTGAGGTAATTTTTGAGGTAATTTCATCCCTTTGAGTTTATATTGAGCAATTGCTCTACTTTCTCTCTCGTTTGACCTAATTTAAGGATATATGTGAAATTAATCCTTTTGAGATTTATTGAAATTCTTTTGAGACTCTGATATTGCACTTTGGAATCTAAGATTTGTACTCTTATTAATTGTATCTCTAGTTGAACCTTAATTGGTGGAATTTCTCTATTATGCAATTTAAGCATTAAAACCCTAATTTTCTCATGATGGATTTTTATTGTCTGGTGTTCCACTTTTAGTGGGACAATCTTTTTTATTCAATACCATGACTAAATTGTAATTTACTCTATGTTGCATGCTTGTTGATTCAGTAGTACTATGAATTTATAATATGCTTTGGTTTTGGGTTATGTGCCTTTTATGTTTTGGGATGGAGGTCATGTCCCCATACCTGGGTTTTGTGCCCACTTTTATATATTTGGGAGTTTGGTCATGTGCCATTCTCTATCAATTTAGGTTTATGTGCTCTAACTACCATTGTTGTATTATAGTTCAATAGTACTATGCTTATATCACCTTCATATTGTTTATTCATTATTGTTTATGGTTCTATCATTAACTCATATGACTGAACCAGAAATAATTGGAAGCTTGCCTTTGATCTTTATCAAATCAATCTTAATGTATCCCACCAATCATCCCATGATTGGCTCTTAGGGTATACATACCAACAGACTCCCACTTGCACTGCGAGCCAATCACCCTTGAATTATATTCATAGTGATCTTCAAACATGTCCCACATGTTACTGTGCTCTAGTGCTAACATAGTGAGTTATGGCAACACTTTGCCAAAGTCGGTATTAAATGCATGTCTCTCATCTCTTCGTTGTAAGTCACACATATGAGATGGAGTTGTCATAATATGCGATCTAGTATTCCTTTGCTAACCTTTAGTCACATTGCATGACCAAGTACTCCTTACTTGTCATCAATGACAGGAATATCTATAAGTTCATCTCATGAACTTCCAAATCCATATAGTATCCATTGTTGTTCTCTAACACACATATACTCGGCATTTCCTTTTAAAACAACTTTATTGGAACATTTCCATCAACAAACATTCACTTTTATATATCCCATATATTTATTGCAATTAATTTTCTGTCCTTTTCGGAAGTTCGCATCAGTGTAACTCTTTACAGTGAACCCTTCCTTATTTCCATAGAACTAGTACTTCTCAAGTACTTATCAAGTTCTTATGGTATTCCAGTAACCCTTACTGGAACTAGACAAACATCCACTCGTCATGTCCCACATACGAGTTATCGGGATGAGCATATCATATTTTCATACAAGATGATGAATGCATTTTGTTCTTGTTATGTCCATACACGCGGCTCCATTTTCAGTTGTAGACTAATAATCACAGTGCTCAAATTGCTTGCAATAGATTGCTCAAGTATGCTCAAGTGTATTCTCAAGTGTAACAAGTGAATTCTAGTGTCATATGGCTTGTCCTATTTATAGGAATGGCCTAAGTATGCTTAAGGACGTTCTAGACAACTTCTAGGGGTTTCTAAGTGCTTAACTAGCTGTTAGGTACAAAGTTGTTGCTTTAACAACGGCTAATTAATTTATTCTGTAGTTGCTGTCAGAGACCATCTCGGTCGACAAATGGTCGACCGAGACACCTACTCGGTCGAACTTTTGTTGACCGACAGGCTCTCTGGAACAAGTGATTTGCAACGTCTTTCTTCAACTGCCAACTAACTTGTCTGTTGTGTCTAACGGCTACTTTGGATCTTTCTCGGTCGAGAAGATTGTCGACCGAGAGTGTCTCGGTCGAGGAGTTTGTCGACCGAGAATGATCCTATTTCAAGATTTCAATTTAGGCACTAATTATATGTGTGAGTGTGCATAAATGATCCTATTTAAATGGGATGACATGTCTAACTATGGTGTTTGGCTAGGGAAAATCTAACGCTTGATTTACATGCAATTCTAAGTACTTGTACATTATATATTTGTACAAGTTTTTACAACAATGATTACATTGCATGAAAATATAAACATTTTAGCTTGTGGATTTTCCCTAGTTGCTTTGCCATCCATCTTAGTCCTGCACACTCAAGTAGCTCGTTAGATTAATAAGAATGAAATGTTTGTCATAATCAAAACAAAGGGATTTATAGATGTCCATTTAGCCAACAATCTCCCCCTTTTTGAAGATGACAAACATTTCCAAAATATAAATAAAGGAAATATAAAACATATGAGTTTCATACCTTTAGATTACCTTGTGTAGCTTTTTCTCTTGTGTATAAAATGTGTGCTTAATATTCCCCATGAATTATGGAACATGAAATCCAGATCATTTGGGAATATAGCAACTTTCAATGTAAAGCCAAGAGTTTATTTATGAAACTCATTAATTGAGTTTGACTAAATGTTAATTTTATATTTATCTCTCCCCCTTTGTCATTTCAAAAAATATAACCGTTAAGAATAAAAACTCCCCCTTAATTAGATATCCTATTAGGAACATGGATTTAATATCATATTTTTCTAATTTAGCCACAATTTGTTTCTCAATCATTTGCAAAGGATGTTAAGCCTTGAAATGATATGAGATTCCTTTAAGCTTATGATGAATGTATATTGATTTCTCATCTATCAATGGATGTTAAGCCCTAAATAAAATGAGAATCGTTTAATCTTAGACTACATAAAAATGTCTCCATCCAAATGCAAGGGATGTTAAGCCCTGTTTTGGGTAGAGAGTTCCTTCAAGTACAAGATACCATTTTCAATAAATTCATAAATTTCTTTATAATCAAGGAAAATTTTCAACTACACATGGTGGTTACAATGTTTTTGTAAGCTTCTTCAATCAAATGGTCAAAGTTGTTTTTATGAGCTCCCCCTTAGATATCCCAAATAAAGACTTAAATGCTTTGCAATATTTTTGAAAAGTGTCCATATGCATAAAAGAATACTCTGTTTCACAAATGATGTTCAACATGCATCCTTGGTTTAAAATTTGATGAGCAATCATTTGCAGCAGAATTATTTCAGACTTGACAACAGAGACCTGCTCGGTCGACGATTTCTCGACCGACAGTGTTCTCGGTCGAACAGGTCTCGACCGAGACTGTTTCTGTGTCAAAGATTGTTGTTAATTCTAACCACAAGTTTTTTTATTTGTTACTCCCCTTAATTTGTATGCTTTACAATAATAATCTTTATAATCCATTTATTTACAAGATGTCTCATATGCAAAAAGATATCCATCCAAATCAAAAGGATAACCAATTAAGAAATATGGAAAGATAGACACATCATACAGAAGTAATCCATTACAATCATTCAAAGCAAGTCATTACAACTAATATTACTCCAACACTCACTGGAAAGATTTAAGAATTACATCAACGTCAGGATCTTTCCCAATAAATGGCTCAGCTCCATAGTATTTGACCAAGGTTTGCCAATCTAGAGCTCTTGTCTTGGTTAAAGCATATGCTTCCAAGAATGTAGGAACTCGGTCAAATCGGAAATGAGCAATAATATCTTGCAATTTCATAGATGAAAATTGAGTATGCGTTAGATCCATGGATGGTGGAGGTGGAGTTTGATAGTAGTTGTACGAAGGATTGTATGGATTGAGCATGCCTGGATTTAAAGAATATGGATATTCATCAGTTTGGTTTGGGGAAAGGGTTTGCATTCTTTGGTTTAAATATGTCATGGCATGATGATTGTAGTCTAATTGTCTACTAAGGTGATATTGGGAGCCAGGAATATAAGTAAGAGTATTTTGAATGGGATCATGTGGTAGGGTAGTAGGGGGAGGTGGTGGTATGTCCTGATGAGATGTTTCTCCTTCTACTCTAGCCCTTTTGTGACCAAAATCTATTCCCATTTTCTCTACGGTATTCTTACTTATCTTTTGAGGTCTACGCTCCCATGTATATCCCATATCCTCAATGTTTGTTTTAAGAAAATGTTGAGTAATTTGGCAAACAAAATCCGCATATGGTGGATTGCCAGAAAACTCAAGCATGTTTTTAAGAATTATGCGGATGAAGTTTGTGGGAGTGCGGCTTATGATGGCATAAATGAGGCACATACGGAATATTGGAACTTCAGATTTGTTGGCTCTAGGGTGAATATTTGTAGAAACAATGAGATTTACAATCCTACAGGCTGGTTTGAGATTTATAGCGTAGTAGGTTCCCCTATCTTCATGACAAGTAGTGTTGGATTGAAAAATAGCTCTTTTTATGTCACTAAGGCTAATGGTATGATCATCTTGGGAAAGTTGATTTAGTGGATTTCCGGTGGTGAGATCAAGGGAATCTTGGTATTCATCTATGTCAATTTCGAGCATGTCAAGAATATCCCCTTCGGTAAATTTAAGGCTATGCCCATTGACCATGGTGTAGAAGAATGTGGTTTCATTTTCAGTATGGGATATGAGATTGGCATAAAATTCGTTAACTACCTTAGTGGAATAGAAGGGGAAAGAGGGATTGATGAAGTCCTTCAACTTTTGCACTTCAAAGAGATCCTCCAGATCGACTATGTTGATGAAGTCCATGACTTCGACTGGTCGTCGTGGAAGAGGGGCTTTGGAGGAAAGCCGTAGATATCGATCACCAACATCTCCATCGACGAAGGCGATGTCGTTGATGATCGTCAGTGGCAGAGTGGCTTCCCGAGCTTCCCTTCCTTTCCTGTCGGCGACCTTCTTCTTCCCACGGGCAGCTGAGGATGAGGCCATTTGTGTTACTTGAATGTGGAGAAGAAGCAAGGAAGGTTTGGGGATGAGAATGTTGAAGAGTTGCACAAAAATGCACTAGAGAGGGACTATGGAAGCAAGAGTATGCAAGTGTGAGTAAGTGACCCGTTTTTTCTCCCTTTTATAACATTCCAGCGACCAGGTCGGTCGACGATTCGTCGACCGAGCGTCCGCAACGGTCGTGTTGCAGACGCGCCACTCGGCTCCCCAACGGTCAAATAACGGTCATAAACGGTCATAACGGTCGGTTTACAACGGTCGTATCCAACGGCTATTTCTCGGTCGAACAATTGTCGACCGACATTGCCTCGGTCGAGCATTTGTCGACCGAAAGTTCGTCCGATATTAAGTCTGTTTAGATTCTGTCGGTCGAGGGAGGTGAGCTGACCGAGAGGGTCTCGGTCGAAGAATTCGTCGACCGACAGACTTACTGAGTAAAAATTTTAAAGCTGATTTTTAATGCAAAAGGTAGTTTATTATATGAATATTCTAAGGGAGTAATATTGGGATAATTTAAGGTTTTAAATGATTACAAATGATTTCAAGAAAAATTTATATTAAGATTAGGTCCAAAGAGAGAATTTCCAAATAAGCAATTTTTTGTCGAAGCTTATTTTAGGTCGTCTTTGACTACGACCATAGCGCCCCTTAGTCAAATTTTATTTTGACCAAGAGGCAAATTTTGCAGATTTCTTAGATTGAATATATTGAGTATAATATCTGCATAAAATTTAATTTAAATATCAAGTTGAAGCATACTACTTAATTTGAGGCACAATTAATTATTTCAAAGATGCTAAGTTAGAGATTTTGTTGCAAGCAATAACATATAACTAATAAATTATTTTGCTTGCTTATATCTTTTCATGGATCCATGCATACAATTATCTATGCGCACCCAATGATGAAAGCATGGTATAATGGTAATAACAGCATACAATGATAATTCAATTTTATGATTAGTATATGAATAGACCAGAAAATTCTTTTACGAAAAATCATATAAAAATAGGAATTTTCTTTTCATTTGACTTAAACTTTAAATCATCTAGGGAACAAAACTAATATTAATTTCATTTACATTTGTAATTATGTAGAGTTGAGATAGACATAGAAATATGCAACTAATGTCTTTGGTCATATCTCAACTTGATTTTGTTCAATTAGTTTGGAGGTTTTGGAACCCAAACTAACTCTACATCTTTTCTCTTGTAAGGACATGAAAAAGAGTAATGTCCAAGACGTGAGCAATAATGGCAACATATAGAATCAACCTCAAGTCATTTTCTATGGTTTTGTTCTAGGTTGTTCTTTGGTAAAAATGTATTTGTTCCTTTCGGTATATATATAGATTGATGGGTTTGTGACTTTTTCCAACTAGGTTGATAGGACTTCCCTTTAGGCTTATAACCTAGTCCTCTTCTCCCAATCTGATGATAGGATTTATCTAAGATTTGATCAAGAATGCCATTATTATTTAAATTACTGACTTTTTGTTGTAACTTGGTAATCTCTTCCATTCTCTTCTTAATATCTAGTTTTGCTTGGTCTAGATTAGATGTCAATAAATTTCTTTCTTTAACAATAGTGTCATAATCTATATGGGTGCACAATAATGGTTGTTTTTGAAGATCGTTTACTTGAGTCTGTAAGTTTGAATTTTCAACAGAAAGGAGCTTGCAGTCGGCTTCCATAGATTTTAACTTAAGATCAGAAAATTTATTTCCCTCTTTGAGATCCTCATTTTCAGATGCAAGAGCAAGAAGTTTGACATTTAGATCATCATTTTCCTTATTTGATCTCTTTAATTTCTTTTTGCACTCAACATATTTATTATGTGTCTCTTCAATAATAGCAACTAATTCTTCCTTAGATAAATAAAAAAGACTTACCTCTTCTTCTTCTTCACTAGTTGTAGCAATAAGACATTCTTTGTGCTCTTCCTTTGATCTCCATGGGCATCCGGTTGTTTTGTGGCTTGTTCCTAAACACCAATTGCAGCATGTTGTGGTTTTGTCCAAACAGCACCTTTCACCATTTCCCTCCATTCTTCAAGACCTGGTTAGGGTTCCTTGAAGCCCGCTCTGATACCAACTGAAAACTACTAGAGGGGGGGTGAATAGAGTTTTATAGATAATTTAACAATTATTGAACTCAAACAACCACAATGAGGATATTGGACAAGGAGACACAGGGTTTAGAGTGGTTCCAACTATAGCAAATACTATAGCCGTCAGTCCACTACCCGGTTGCTTACCCAACCGGGATTTGAAAAGAAATTTATTTTATTACCTCGCAAGGACTTTACATAAAATACAATTTCTTTTCCCAAACCCTTCAAGCAGCCTTCACCTAGAAGTAATCGCCCAACCTTGAAGCAGCCTTCCCTTGAAGTAGATGCACCAACTCCCGTTGCACCAACCTTCTGAAGTAGCTTCCCTTGCGATAGCCTTCTTGAAGTAGCTTGAAGTCCCCTTCTCCACCTGAGAAGTCAATCCTCTCCAATCCGCAGCCTCCAACCCTAGGAGTAGCAAGGAGAGTACAAGTAATAAAAAAAAGGAACAAGAAAGGAAAAGGAAATTACAACTTATCCTTTAAGCCCAAGGCTTGATATGCCTAGATCAAGCGTATAGATCTCCTAGCCAAGTGTGTGAACTTGTGATTGCTGTGGGTAGGAGAATCTAGCCTATAGGACACGAGATTGAGCTAAGGAGAATGTAGACTAATAATCACAGTGCTCAAATTGCTTGCAATAGATTGCTCAAGTATGCTCAAGTGTATTCTCAAGTGTAACAAGTGAATTCTAGTGTCCTATGGCTTGTCCTATTTATAGGAATGGCCTAAGTATGCTTAAGGATGTTCTAGACAACTTCTAGGGGTTTCTAAGTGCTTAACTAGCCGTTAGGTACAAAGTTGTTGCTTTAACAACGGCTAATTAATTTATTCTGCAGTTGCTGTCAGAGACCATCTCGGTCGACAAATGGTCGACTGAGACACCTACTCGGTCGAACTTTTGTCGACCGACAGGCTCTCTGGAACAAGTGATTTGCAACGTCTTTCTTCAACTGCCAACTAACTTGTCTGTTGTGTCTAACGGCTACTTTGGATCTTTCTCGGTCGAGAAGATTGTCGACCGAGAGTGTCTCGGTCGAGGAGTTTGTCGACCGAGAATGATCCTGTTTCAAGATTTCAATTTAGGCACTAATTATATGTGTGAGTGTGCATAAATGATCCTATTTAAATGGGATGACATGTCTAACTATGGTGTTTGGCTAGGGAAAATCTAACGCTTGATTTACATGCAATTCTAAGTACTTGTACATTATATATTTGTACAAGTTTTTACAACAATGATTACATTGCATGAAAATATAAACATTTTAGCTTGTGGATTTTCCCTAGTTGCTTTGCCATCCATCTTAGTCCTGCACACTCAAGTAGCTCGTTAGATTAATAAGAATGAAATGTTTGTCATAATCAAAACAAAGGGATTTATAGATGTCCATTTAGCCAACAACTACCATGTCATGGTTCCATGTGTCAAACTCATGGTGGGTCTGTCCGGTAAACTTGTTCTCCAACAAGTACCTATGTGTTTGGTTTGATATCTCCATATCATGACTAATGAGATTCTGTCATCAACCAACCCCACAATCTAGTCTTGTGTGTCATTGTTGTCTATCTACCTTCCACAATGACATCCGACTAGGGACATAATAAGAATGTACAAACTCTTAGCATCAGTATGATCCCATCATTCAGGTCCTAAACCTGAAGGCATACATCATTGAGTACTGTCATTCTCTATACATTCAATCTGTTCTATCATTATCTCATATGACTGAACCAGAAAGAATTGGAAGCTTGCCTTTGATCTTTATCAAATCAATCTTAATGTATCCCACCAATCAACCCATGATTGGCTCTCAGGGCATACATACCAACACAATTTTAGTTCTCGGTCCCTCCTAATCAGTTTCTCATCAAGTGGGTCAACAAGAAGAAGTTCTCGCACCTCTTTGCACTCTCCCTTTGTCTCTGAAATCAGATTTGGATTATTCACTTCCTCCTTAGACCACCTTTTTAAGGTTGCCTTCGTGTTTTCCAGCTTCTTAGCAAACACAAACATGGGATTCCCGTATACCTCCACATTCCAAATTTCTTTGATGATATCACCAAAACCTTTCCAGTCAGCCCAGAAATTGAGAAATTTGAAAGGTCTTCTTTTTTGCTTCTTCTCTGTGATTTGAACCAAGAGGGGAGCATGGTCACTTAGTTCAGAACCACCAGCCTTTACCTGCACACTGGGGAACATTTTAAGCCACTCTTCATTCATTAAAGCTCTATCCAGTTTGCTTGCTATCTTGTCTTTTGGATCCTGCTCATTGTTCCACGTAAATAAATCTCCACCTATCATTGGAAGCTCATTCAGCTTGGCTCTATCAATGGCTATGTTGAAGGAGTCTATCACCGAATGCAGTGCCAGACTACCTCCAATCTTTTCACCTTGCAATCTAACATTATTAAAATCACCTATCACCATCCAGGGAGTCTTCAGTTGTCTCAAAATCAGTGCTAAATCCTACCATAGTTTTTGTCTTCTTCTGGCATCATTATGAGCATATATTGTTGTCAAACACATGTGCAACCCAGCCACATTAACACATTCCACAGTGATGTGTTGATCTGACATCTTTATTACTATCATCCTCCATGCATTGGGTTTCCATGACAGGCATACTCTGGCTAATTCAGAATATTATAAGTTGGACATGTGTTCCCATCCCTGTGGAAACAAGTACCCAATGCTTTACTTATTCTTCTCCCTGATCTTGGTTTCAACTAGTGCTGCAATAGATGGTCCATTAGTTGAAATCCAGTCACGTAACTCCTTTTTCTTGTACCTATCACATCCGTCCTTAATGTTCCACATTACTATGGACATATTAAAGGTTTTTATTTGCACGAGTATGCCTGGGCTGCTCCTTCTTCTTACCATTCTTCTTTGAATCGTCTCTTCTTTTTTGTGCAATCTACTCGGCTTCCTCTTCGTCGGATTCATTGAGCTTGTCGAACATATTAGTAGAGTCCAAGATGGACCCTACTCCTTGCATTTGAGGAATCCCAGACTTTGTTGTGCCTTTCCTTTTATGGGGGGTGAACTCACCCTATTCCAATTGGACTCGAGAACTCTCTTCACCATCAGGTTGGTTGTCATGGTTCTTCTCTTCTGCCACAGAACCTACACCCACCGGTCCCAGTTCAGCCATAACTGACGTTCCATCATCCTCTACAGCATTGTTTCCTATATTGGTCTCCTTGCTACTCTACCCAGTAGCCTTTGCCTTCCATTCCTTCCTTGGTTTCTCTTACTGCTTCTTTTCCTCACAACTGGAGTCCTCGTTCCCAAAGGCCCTGCATCCCCTGCATCTCGGAGGTTGATAATCCAATTCAACATCAACTAGAATAGCATTGTTCCCTCACACATTCAGCCAGACCACCTCTGGTGGTTCCTCCTCCACGTTAATTTCCACCAGCACCTTAGTTGTGTCCTTCTCCAGGGACCTGTCGTCGATAAACAAGACCTTGTCGATGCCAGCAGCTATCGTACCCATCGATCTTCTCGTCCATGATCTCCTCGAAGGATTTCAATGATACCCAGCCTGGGATGGTTGAGAATATGTCGTGTTTCAATTCATCTCCATGTCGGTAGTCTTTGGTGATCACCAGTTTCCCTTCAAACCACCCCGGTCCCAGTTTCAGAACCATCTTTTTATCTACCGCATTGGAAAATCTCACAAGGAAGATTCCCTTTTCACGCAACAGTAGCTCAAATGCTCCTTTGGGACTCCACAATCGCCGCATCCAGGCCAAGAAGTGTTGGTAGTATGGTCACTTACTGATTACATACACCATAATTGAGAACTCCCACATGTTCCTCATGCGTGTGAATTCCTCCTCTTCCACATCCACCATGATGCATCTATCCTCCCGATGAGGTGTCGGAAAGGTCTCCTCCTTCTCTCCCCATGGCGGTGGGTCTTTAAGGTCCTGTGTCCAGGCTTGTCTGTCTCCTTGATGATTGCATGTCTCGTTTCTTTCCTTATTGTGATCGTCTTCTTCCTCAGCCACCTGGACCCTAGGGGTAGGGTTCAAACTCTTCGCAGTGACTCCCTCTCTATCCATAGTCTCCTTCTATGGTGGGTTGGTAGAGGTGGTGGGGATGGTTTGGTGGTGGACGTCACCTGTCGAGGTGGCCGATGGCGTGGGCGCTATGCCCAGGGCTTGGATTGCAAAGACGATCGTCGGAGCCCAAGGGGAGACGTGTGTGTTATGTATGTATGTATGTATGTATGTATGTATGTATGTATGTATGTATGTATGTATGTATGTATGTATCATAATCAGGTAAATATATTCCGACTTTCCCCTAATAATATAAGAGGTCAAGAGTTACATATAGCCCACACGCTATACATCATAGGACCCATGACAACTCACACTACTATCTAATGCGTAGTCTACGCTTAACACATTTACAAATTTTTACAGCAATAGCATTTGTATCAGTGACTTTTCTTCCATGTCTTTGTGCATTCCTTTCCTCCCATATATGGTAGCAAAGTGCAGCAAACAATAATATCCTTTTGTCGCTTTTCCCGCTGCTAGAAATCATACTTCGCGGCTCCATTTTCAGTTGTAGATCTAGTCCGAAAACTCCACAAATAATCTCCCAAACTTTCTTAGTAAATTTGCATCAACCTAGCAAGTGAGAGTAGAACTCATCCTCTTCAACATATTGTCATTCTCTAGACATTCAATATGTTCTATCATTAACTCATATGACTGAACCAGAAAGAATTGGAAGCTTGCCTTTGATCTTTATCAAATCAATCTTAATGTATCCCACCAATCATCCCATGATTGGCTCTCAGGGTATACATACCAACAGACTCCCACTTGCACTGCGAGCCAATCACCCTTGAATTATATTCATAGTGATCTTCAAACATGTCCCACATGTTACCGTGCTCTAGTGCTAACATAGTGAGTTATGGCAACACTTTGCCAAAGTCGATATTAAATGCATGTCTCTCATCTCTTCATTGTACGTCACACATATGAGATGGAGTTGTCATAATATGTGATCTAGTATTCCTTTGCTAACCTTTATCCACATTACATGACCAAGTACTCCTTACTTGTCATCAATGACATGAATATCTATAAGTTCATCTCATGAACTTCCAAATCCATATAGTATCCATTGTTGTTCTCTAACACATGGATACCCGACATTTCCTTTTAAAACAACTTTATTGGAACGTTTCCATCAACAAACATTCACTTTTATATATCCCATATATTTATTGCAATTAATTTTCTATCCTTTTCGGAAGTTCGCATCAGTGTAACTCTTTACAGTGAACCCTTCCTTATTTCCATAGAACTAGTACTTCTCAAGTACTTATCAAGTTCTTATGGTATTCCAGTAACCCTTACTGGAACTAGACAGACATCCACTCATCATGTCCCACATACGAGTTATCGGGATGAGCATATCATATTTTCATACAAGATGATGAATGCATTTTGTTCTTGCTATGTCCATACATGCAAGATAATGGGATGATTACATACACGATAGATCCATATCTATTCTTAGTGTTCCCATTCTTCATAAGAATTGGACACCTAGCCTTGGGATACTAACTCCATTTAACTTGGACAAGTTTTCTCCCACTGAATCTGTGCATATTGAACCCTTCAGCATAGATTGCCAATGTATGCTTTCCTTTTCAGGTCAAGAGGTTTTTTGAGAACTATCTTTATAGATCTCTATTCCTATCACATAGGAAATGTATCTATCTTCCTTAAAGATAATTTCTACTTTGAATCTCCATTCTAGAACATTTCCATTTCACATCAACATGTGGAATGTGAATACGCTCCCACTAAATCACATATCTCTCCTTATCTTTGACATATTAGTCAAACCCTTTGACTATATTATCAAAGTAAAGATCCAGCTCTGAGTTGCTTGTACTTAATCAATCACATTGATTAGTCCATTGTAACTTATAGACTTCATTTGCATTAATGGATTCATAAACCTTATAGGTTGTGTCACGTACACATCCTTGTTTTATTCCTTACAGGAATGCGGTTTTAGTATCCGTATGCAAATCTATTAGTCATTAAGTTACAATCAACAAGCATCATACTTTTCAAAATGTCATCCATGTGTCTTAACACTTAAGACTCATTCACACTTATGGATTTCATCCCAATTAGTGCTACCATTAAGGTCATACCTTATGGTTTACATGGACGTCATTTAGGATGTAATGGTTATAAACCATAACTCAAAATCTGGTTCCTCATATTCATCTAGATAGTTGACTCATCACATGACCAACTCATCACATAGATAATTGAGGTGTATCTGTCAAGGATATAAGAACTTACAACTCCTTGTGATTCTTAATGTCCTTTATTAGTGTGGGGTATTCTTTATTAAAGAAGAAATTAGTTATTTGATAATCATCCTCTAACTCCTTCGAGTATGAATCCTTTTGATTTAGACATCACCATGCCTTAATCATGAGTTCACTATGATACACTATCATAATCACTCATAAGGTTCTCAAACATTTGGTCTAAGTATTTCATTCATTGATCTCATCAAGAATTAGCACTTTACCAAATTTGCACTTCATCTATAATATTCCTGAACACTTCAAGATATTCATATTTGGTATTTCTCTAAACACCATTTGAAGTATTAGCATCTGCTCCAATAGGTATGTAAATACATCACATGTATTATACCTAATAGGATAATCATTCTCCCACTACCATTAGTGAAGATTGATTTATCATGTTCAAGAGATTCATGTCTCTTACTGGTTCTCTAACCAAAAGAGTCTAGACTTATCCATCATATGGAAACTAGAAATGAATTTCTCATGATTTATGCTAATTTGATTGTTTGAGTTATCAATAATTTTTAGGTATCATTTTATCTTATGCATACCAAGTACCACAAGATAAACAAGGCATTTCCACAAAGATTGAAACATCAACTTTATTTATTGCTATCATTGCAAAAATAATGTGTTTCTATCCATTGGCAAATATGAAATAGTAGTTCATAACTCTATTACATTCCTTTAAGGCTGAAAATAAACTAAAGTACTCCTATCTATGGCGGCAACATTTGCCCCATTTATTGAGTGATTTACACTTTGTATCTTGGTATCATATACCTCAAAAAGTGTTACAAGTTTATTTCATGACACCTTCAGGTGGAGACGTCTGTCACCTCCTTCTTCTTTAGTTCTTCCAGATAGAGTGGACAATTCCTTTTCCAATGTCCTGGCTTTTGACAATGGTGGCAATTGCCTCTCTTGGTCACACCTCCCTTGGCCTTGAGAGTTGAAGATGCCTTGGGATCCTGGCTAGCATTAGAACCTTTCATAGCCTTGCCCTTGCCCTTGCCCTTACGCTTGGACTTGCCTTTCTTGCTGCTGATCATCATCACAGACTTAGGCTTGTCCTTCTTCATCTGTGTCTCGGATGTCCTCAACATGCCCAACAACTCTGTCAACGGCTTGTCAAAGTTGTTCATGTTGTAGTTCATCACAAACTGACTGTAGGATTCTAGAAACAATTGCAGTATCACATCAGTAGCCAACTCTTGGCTCAGGGGGAATCCCATTCTTGTTAGGTTCTCCATATACCCAATCATCTTGAGCGTGTGAGGACCAACTGGATCTTCTTCTGTCATGACACACTTGAAAAGTGCCATGGAGACATCATATCTCTCTTGTCGTTCTTGATCTTCATACATGTTCTTGAGATGTTGAATCATCTCAATGACACCCATGTTCTTATGTTGTCTCTGCAACTCGTGGTTCATGGAGCACAACATCAAGCACTTTGCATCAATGGCATCATCAGAATGCTTCTTGTAAGCATCCCTTTCTGCCTTTGGTGCGGTAGGAGCAGGTTCCTCTGGAACTGGAGTATCCAGGACATAGAGCTTTCGCTCTTGAGTGAGAATAATTCTCAATGTCCTAAACCAGTCGTGGAAGTTTGTCCCATTCAACTTGTCCTTTTCAAGGACCGATCGCAACAAAAAGTGATTGTTGTTTGTTGTCATTTGAACTACAAAAGGAAATATATGCAATTTAGTCCAAAACTCCATTTTGACTTAATTGATTGATTTGAAAGATTGATGATATAATTAGGACTTTAATTAATTATCGCTCCCACTATTTTTGTTCAAATTGATAGCCCTCACCATCAATTTGGAAGATTGCAGCGAACAACCTTCTAGTGGGTCAAGATCCTGAAATCCTCTGAGTCATGGACCAGCTAGGGCTGTCACCCACAACTTAGATCTTCCATGTAGGCAACTTTTGCCAATTGCATCATATGCAACTCTTGAAAGATGTCATATGCAACTCCTTGCCATGATCACCTCCATGCCTCAAGGTGCTAGATCCTATCTAGGTCACCTTGTTAAGTCTGACCCAAAGCCAACACGATGAATATGCACCCTGCTAGGGCAGACCCACATATCCATCCTTCACGCTTCTATGAGATAGACGGTGCACCACGCTAGGGCGTGCCCACACTTGTCTGATCAATCTTTTCACATGTGTCGCATTTGGAAGGCATCTAAAACTTTAATATTTAATGAGGGATTGGGTTTTATAGGTACATATACATATCCAATCACCACAATACATAGTATGTATCATATACATGCTATATCCCACAGAAAACATGTGAAATGATAAAAGCAATGATTATGGCCATCCTAATCTGATTCCTCGAGCCAAGAGGAATCACGGTCATCTAGGTCCACATCACATGCAACCTGTAAAAGATGAACTTTGTGCTTTTGCCATTCTGGGTTTGATCAACTCATCTCCATGATTGATCGGCTCGCCATTAAGCTGGTCGGTTGGGTGCCACCAGCCAATCGGTTGGCTCCTCCAACCGATCGGTTCGCCTGGTCGTCGTGCATCTCCTCATGGCCGCCACCCGATCGTCTCACTCCACAAATTGGTCATCTAGATCATCAACCGATCGGTCCACGCCTTGAACCGATCATCTCAGTTGTCGTCAGGTTATCCGTCGTTCTTTGACATAACAGGAAATAAAAGATCTATCCTATTTACATTTAAATTGGGAAACCCCGAGTTACATTCGGGGGGAGTAAAGGTAGGAAAGAAATATCGAGTTATCTCGAGTTACATCAGGAATAGGAGATAGGGAATCGGTGCGCAAACTGAGATGCAAGAAACCACATACAACCAAGCACACATACATAGGGTTTATTGGTCATAACCACACTATACATCCACCACAAAACTCATTTAAGGGCGACGCGCATCGAGTGCATTCATATTACATATCATATAATTATATTGGGATTTGTGGATTTAGGATTGGACATGCATAAAGCCAATTTTATTAGTATTAAATGCAATAAATAAAGGTGATAAACCAAAATCGATCACATCGATAATCCTAAAGTATAGAGTAGTTGACGTGGCTCTGAACCACTATAGGGTTTTATGGGAGACGGAGAAGGCAGCGGAAACAAAAAATTTCTCCTCCCAAACCCAGAACAAAGGAAATGAGTCAACATCTATACAATAGGAAGGATGGTTTGTAGAGACGTACCTTGTCCCGAGGCTTGCTCGGCGACTTTACCTCACAGCTTGCACGGTCTTCACCTCCGATCTTGGACGGTGTCTGTGCATCTCCTGGTCTCACCGGGACTGGCACCTCCTGGTCTCACCGGGATTGTCAGGATTGACAGCTATCCTCCAAGCGGAAGAAGTCTCCCGCCACTATAGTAGTCCACACGGACCACCTGGAACTCCGATCTCCTTGTCCCACAAGGAATCGGAAGGAGTCACACCCTCCTGTCGGCATACTAGTCACTGATACACTCTCCTGCCACCAGTCACTTTCTGCAATTATCTTTCCCTTGTTGTGCCTCCCTTATCGGGTAGCACTTGCTCGGGCTCTCTCTCGGTTACCAAAACAAGAGAGAATGACAACTTTACAGAGCAACTGGTGCACTGAGTTGTTCTTCTGAGAAGCCCCCACTACCCCTATATATAGGAGGGTCATGGGATAGGGTTCTCTACCCCAGGCAATGTAGGATTAATGCAGGAGTAGAAGGGTTCGAGATTTTCCACAAAACAACCAACTGCGCCACCTGAACCGATCGTTTCATACATGAAACGGTCGGTTGGGGAGTTGAGCTGATCGGTTCACACCTCAACCGATCGGTTGGGGCACCTGAGCCGATCGGTTCACTTCTGAGTCGATCGGTTCATGGTCCTGATCCAACTCAAATTGACTTCCAAATTTGTTTCTGATTAATCAAATATTAATCCTTGTCCAAATTGAATTTGTACAAGTGAAACAAATTGTATCTGCAAAATATTCTTCTCACTTTCCAAACGATCTCAAATAGACCAGTTGAGCTGATCGGTTCAACCCTTGAACTGGTCATCTCAGCCTGTCTTGAGCCGATCGGTTCATCACATGAGCCGATCAGTTCACCAACCTGAGTCGATCGGTTCAACTCTTGAGCCGATCGGTTCAACTCTTGAGTCGATCGATCAGAGCAACAGAGTGTGCAAATCAGTCAATTGCAGTTTCAATCAATCTGATACTCTAATCAATCGGTCCAACACCTTTAACACTATGATATTGAGCTATCAATTGATTAGGTGTTTAATTGAACTACTAAACTCCTTTAGTAATCAATCTAAACATCGTTTGTGGATAAAATCCTCTTCCAGGTTAAATCCTATGTGTGTGACCCTGTAGGTCCATTTCACGTTGGCAGTGACAGTCCATAACACTTATGACTTCACAAGCAAAGAGTGGTTCCTAGTCGCACATCAGTGCTACCCAAGTGAAATAGAAAGTTGGAGAACAACTTTCAATCCTACAGTCCGTGAATGGTGTTACAGCGAATGTATAATTCCTTTGTCACTGATATCCCGAATGAACTCAAGGCATGGAACAGTCATCCTGTCAACGTTCATTCACTTTCTTGATCTCAGAGTAGATTGGAGGAGATATGTATGACATCAATATCACATACTGATTCACACATGTGTGCGCACGCCTATCTCAATCCTACTCATCAAGTGGCCATGGATATCAAACTCCCTTAGGAGGGACAAATCCCATATCTATCACTCACCCCTAAAAAGCCCCATGTGTCAAATCCACTCAATCATCACCTTTATAACAACCCATGTTTCAGGACTACATTTGATGATGTCAAAGTGTACCCAACGACATGTGTTGAGTGTAGTGATTTCAGGTCAAAGAATCACACTCACCATCATCACTATGAGAACTGAGTGTGACTACCATGTCATGGTTCCATGTGTCAAACTCACAGTGGGTCTGTCCGGTAAACTTGTTCTCCAACAAGTACCTATGTGTTTGGTTTGATATCTCCATATCATGACTAATGAGATTCCATCATCAACCAACCCCACAATCTAGTCTTGTGTGTCATTGTTGTCTATCTACCTTCCACAATGACATCCGACTAGGGACATAATAAGAATGTACAAACTCTTAGCATCCATATGATCCCATCGTTCAGGTCCTAAACCTGAAGGCATACGTCATTGAGCACTGTCATTCTCTATACATTCAATCTATTCTATCATTATCTCATATGACTGAACCAGAAAGAATTGGAAGCTTGCCTTTGATCTTTATCAAATCAATCTTAATGTATCCCACCAATCAACCCATGATTGGCTCTCAGGGCATACATACCAACACAATTTTAGTTCTCAGTCCCTCCTAATCAGTTTCTCATCAAGTGGGACAACAAGAAGAAGTTCTCGCACCTCTTTGCACTCTCCCTTTGTCTTTGAAATCAGATTTGGATTATTCACTTCCTCCTTAGCCCACCTTTTTAAGGTTGCCTTCGTGTTTTCCAGCTTCTTAGCAAACACAAACATGGGATTCCCGTATACCTCCACATTCCAACTTTCTTTGATGATATCACCAAAACCTTTCCAGTCAGCCCAGAAATTGAGAAATTTGAAAGGTCTTCTTTTTTATTCTTCTCTGTGATTTGAACCAAGAGGGGAGCATGGTCACTTAGTTCAGAACCACCAGCCTTTACCTGCACACTGGGGAACATTTTAAGCCACTCTTCATTCATTAAAGCTCTGTCCAGTTTGCTTGCTAGCTTGTCTTTTGGATCCTGCTCATTGTTCCACGTAAATAAATCTCCACCTGTCATTGGAAGCTCATTCAGCTTGGCTCTATCAATGGCTATGTTGAAGGAGTCTATCATCGAACGCAGTGCCAGACCACCTCCAATCTTTTCACCTTGCAATCTAACATTATTAAAATCACCTATCACCATCCAGGGAGTCTTCAGTTGTCTCAAAATCAGTGCTAAATCCTACCATAGTTTTTGTCTTCTTCTGGCATCATTATGAGCATATATTGTTGTCAAATACATGTGCAACCCAGCCACATTTAAACATTCCACAGTGATGTGTTGAGCTGACATCTTTATTACTGTCATCCTCCATGCATTGGGTTTCCATGACAGGCATACTCTCTCTAATTCAGAATATTCTAAGTTGGACATGTGTTCCCATCCCTATGGAAACAAGTACCCAATGCTTTACTTATTCTTTTCTCTGATCTTGGTTTCAACTAGTGCTGCAATAGATGGTCCATTAGTTGAAATCCAGTCACGTAACTCCTTTTTCTTGTACCTATCACATCTGTCCTTAATGTTCCACATTACTATGGACATATTAAAGGTTTTTATTTGCACGAGTACGCCTGGGCTGCTCCTTCTTCTTACCATTCTTCTTTGAATCGTCTCTTCTTTTTTGTGCAATCTACTCGGCTTCCTCTTCGTCGGATTCATTGAGCTTGTCGAACATATTAGTAGAGTCCAAGATGGACCCTACTCCTTGCATTTGAGGAATCCCAGACTTTGTTGTGCCTTTCCTTTTATGGGGATGAACTCACCCTATTCCAATTGGACTCGAGAACTCTCTTCACCATCAGGTTGGTTGTCATGGTTCTTCTCTTCTGCCACAGAACCTACACCCACCGGTCCCAGTTCATCCATAACTGACATTCCATCATCCTCTGCAGCATTGTTTCCTGTATTGGTCTCCTTGCTACTCTACCCAGTAGCCTTTGCCTTCCATTCCTTCCTTGGTTTCTCTTACTGCTTCTTTTCCTCACAGCTGGAGTCCTCGTTCCCAAAGGCCCTGCATCCCCTGCATCTCGGAGGTTGATAATCCAATTCAACATCAACTAGAATAGCGTTGTTCCCTCACACATTCAGCCAGACCACCTCTGGTGGTTCCTCCTCCACGTTAATTTCCACCAGCACCTTAGTTGTGTCCTTCTCCAGGGACCTGTCGTCGATAAACAAGACCTTGTCGATGCCAGCAGCTATCGTACCCGTCGATCTTCTCATCCATGATCTCCTCGAAGGATTTCAATGATACCCAGCCTGGGATGGTTGAGAATATGTCGTGTTTCAATTCATCTCCATGTCGGTAGTCTTTGGTGATCACCAATTGCCCTTCAAACCACCCCGGTCCCAGTTTCAGAACCATCTTTTTATCTACCGCATTGGAAAATCTCACAAGTAAGATTCCCTTTTCACGCAACAGTAGCTCAAATGATCCTTTGGGACTCCACGATTGCCGCATCCAGGCCAAGAAGTGTTGGTAGTATGGTCACTTACTGATTACATACACCATAATTGAGAACTCCCACATGTTCCTCATGCGTGTGAATTCCTCCTCTTCCACGTCCACCATGATGCATCTATCCTCCCGATGAGGTGTCGGAAAGGTCTCCTCCTTCTCTCCCCATGGCGGTGGGTCTTTAAGGACCTGTGTCCAGGCCTGTCTGTCTCCTTGATGATTGCATGTCTCGTTTCTTTCCCTATTGTGATCGTCTTCTTCCTCAGCCACCCGGACCCTAGGGGTAGGGTTCAGACTCTTCGTAGTGACTCCCTCTCTGTCCATAGTCTCCTTCTATGGTGGGTTGGTAGAGGTGGTGGGGATGGTTTGGTGGTGGACGTCACCTGCCAAGGTGGCCGATGGCGTGGGCGCTATGCCCAGGGCTTGGATTGCAAAGACGATCGTCGGAGCCCAAGGGGAGACGTGTGTGTTATGTATGTATGTATGTATGTATGTATCGGAATCAGGTAAATATATTCCGACTTTCCCCTAATAGTATAAGAGGTCAAGAGTTACATATAGCCCACACGCTATACATCATAGGACCCATGACAACTCACACTACTATCTAATGTGTAGTCTACGCTTAACACATTTACAAATTTTTACAGCAATAGCATTTGTATCAGTGACTTTTCTTCCATGTCTTTGTGCATTCCTTTCCTCCCATATATGGTAGCAAAGTGCAGCAAACAATAATATCCTTTTGTCGCTTTTCCCGCTGCTAGAAATCATACTTCGCGGCTCCATTTTCAGTTGTAGATCTAGTCCGAAAACTCCACAAATAATCTCCCAAACTTTCTTAGTATATTTGCATCAACCTAGCAAGTGAGAGTAGAACTCATCCTCTTCAATACATAACAAGCAAATAGCAGCAACATCATGATTCTAGCCATATATTTTATCTAAGGTAGCTAAGGCATTGTGCAGAATTTTATATACACATACTCCATTTCATCACATTGTTTCTAGCCCATACTTATTCCATATGCTTATCTCTTGCCACTCTTTTCCTGGTAATGTCCCACAAGTTGATCTTTGTGTCTTTGAGTCTCCATCCTCCGTTTATCTGAGGCTCAAAATAATATTTAACTTGTTGCCACATCTCTATCATGACATTGATTGTACGTGAGTAGCCTTCCCTTGTGTTGGGATAAAAGTCAAGCCCTTTGTAGTATCTTTCTCTCATTCATTTCTCCCAAGTAGAGGTACCTTCTTGGTATATGATAATTCTTCTCATATTCCCCCACTTTGTTTGTATGTATCAGAATCAGATAAATATATATTCCAACTTCCTCCTAAAATTATAGGAGGTCAAGAGTTACACATGGTCCAGATGCCATACAGTAAAAAGAGAACAACTCACTCCACTAGCTAATGCTTAACTTGCATTTAACACATTTACAAATTTGTACAACTGTACTCTTTGCATTTGTGGCTATATCACCATGTCTGTGAGCATTACATTCTTCCCATATATGATAACAGAGAGCAGCAAATAACATCTTTTTCTTGTCATGTTTCCCGCAACTCATCAACATTGTACGTGGATCCTCTTTCAGCTTTAGATGCAATCTAAAATCTTCACAAATATTGTCCCATACCTCCTTAGTAAATTTGCAGAAACCTACCAAATGAGAATGAGACTCCTCCTCCGCATTACATAGCAAGCAAACAGCACTCACATCATGGTTCCATCCATGTATTTTGTCCAATGTTGCTAATGTATTGTGCAGAATTTTAAAAACACACATGCTCCATTTAGGTACATGACCTCTTGCCCATACCTGATCCAACTGCAAGTCTTTCACTTCTCTTCCTCTTGTAACCTCCCAAATATTGGTTTTTATATATTTTAGACTCCTTTTGTCACTTTTTCCGCAGATAGAAATCATGCTACGTGGCTCCATTTTCAGCTGTAGATTCAATCCGAAAACTCTACAAATAATCTCCCAGACTTTCTTAGTAAATTTGCAGCAACCTACCAAATGAGAATAGGACTCATCCTCTTCATTACATAGAAATAAAACAACAGCAACATCATGATTCTAGCCATGTATTTTTGGCTCAATTGATTGGTATTTACACATAGCTAGTTTGGTCATCCTAATGGTCAGCAAAACTATGAGCAGCCAAAGAAGCCAAAAAACAAAGAGAACTATAAGAGTTTTGTATTTCTAAGGCTACCGACATCCATAACCCAATCGTCCAACCAACCATTGCAGTGTCGAACTTCGAAATCAAGATGCGGTGGGTGACGAATGATGCTAAACAACAATTTTGGAGGTCAAACTAGCAAGGACACACCTGATCATCTACAGAAGTTCATAGATCTTTGTGGACTAAACAAAAAATTGGTGTCTCTAAAGAATCAATGAAGCTACGGCTCTTGTACTACTCCCTCACCAACAAGGCTAGGGTGTAGTACAATTCCTTACACAATTTTAGTATCAGAACTTTGAAGGAACTTCAGAACAAGTTCTTGAAGAAATTCTTCTCATCCTCCCTCACTTATCAAATCCAAGAGGAGATCACTCATTTTAAGCAACTACCAGGGGAAACTTTGTTTGAAGTCTAAGGAATGATTCAAGGAGCTTTTGTGCAAATGCCCCCACCACTGCATCACTTCAACCCAACTGATTGAGCAATTTTGTAGGGGAGCCAATGATGATGTAAAATAGCTTTTTTTTACTTCTTCCATGAAAACTTCATGCAGAAAATCTTTGACGACGCATGGAACATTATGAGCAGGGGAGATGAGAACCAAACTATTGGGGATCATCCTACAATGGAGACATTCTCAAGGTGGCCATGGCAGAAGACAAATATGAGCAGAAGGTAAATGTTGGCATTGTGCAGAATTTTATATACACACATACTCCATTTCGGCACATTGTTTCCAGCCCATACTTATTCCATATTCTTATCTTTTGCTGCTCTTTTTCTGGTGACATCCCATAAATTGATCTTTTTGTCTTTGAGTCTCCATCCTCCGTTCGCTTGAGGCTTGAAATAATGTTTAACTTGTTGCCACATCTCTGTCGTGACATTGATTGTACGTGAATAGCCTTCCCTTGTGTTGGGATAAAAGTCAAGTCCCATGTGGTATCTTTCTCTCATCCATTTCCCCCAAGTAGAAGTTCCTTCATGGTATATGATAATTATTATTAGAGTTCCCCACTTTACTATGTCTCTGGGTACTTTCAAATCCAGACCACCCTCTTCTTTAGGAAGTGTATGTATGTATTTATGTATTATGTATGTATGTATGGGATTAAGAGAGGCATTCTTCCCCCTCTCCCACACCTGTGGTAGAGGTCGAACATTTGGGAGGGTGATAAATCAAGGTGGCAACTAGGATTCGAACATGGGTCCCTTTGTTAGGGGACACCATGCTTGACTACTTGAGTCACTCCTTGTCAGCGTATATATGTATGCATATATGTATGTATGTATGTATGTATCGAAATCATGTAAATATATTCCGAATTCCTCCTACCAAAAAGTAGAAGGTCAAAATTTACATGTAGGCCCAACGCCATACAACCATAAAAAGGAGCAACAACTCACACGCTATCTAATGTGTAACTTACGCTAAACACATTTACAAATTTTTACAACAATACTCCTTGCATTAGCAGTTGTATCATGGTGTCTTCTGGCATTCTGTTTCTCCCAAATATGATAGCAGAGAGCAGTAAATAAATTCTTCTTTGTGTCCTCACTTCCGCAGCTTGTTATCATTTTCCTCAGGTTCATTTTTACCATGAATTGTAGTTGAAGCTCTTCACATATAAACCTCCAAACCTCCTTTGTAAAGTTGCATCCTCCCATCAGATGATCATGGGACTCATCCTCCTTCTTGCATAGAAAACACTACACTGAGATGTCATAGTTCCATCCCCGTAGTTTGTCCAAGGTGGCTAAAGCACCACGTAGAATTTTGTAGACGCACATGCTCCATTTTGGAACATGACTACCCATCCAAATCTCTTCGACGCATGTGTCTCTTGCTGCCCTTGTACATGTTATTTCCCTGAGATTCATCTTTGTGTCTTTAAGCCTCCAGTTCCATTGAGTGTGAGGCTCAAAGAAATGTCTAATCTACTACTAAAACTCTGTCATGACATTGATGGTACGTGAGTAACCCTCCCTTATCCTTAGCTTAAAATCCAGCCCTTTAAGATATCTCTCTCTCTTCCATCTTCCCCATGTTGAGGAACCTTCCTAGAAGATTATGATTCTCCGCATTGTCCCCCATTTTGCTATATCTCTGGGTGTTTTCATATTCAAGCCACCTTCTTCCTTAGGTGGAGCTAGTCTTGCATATCTCATCGGGTGGTAGTTTCTTGCCCATAGAAAATTTACCATCTTCATCTCCATTCTGTCCAGAACCGAACTAGGAATTTCTCCTTGTTGAACCCAAAAAATAAGAAGCCCCTCTATAGCTGCTCGTATTAAAGTTGCTCTCCCCACCATGAAGGTCTTTTGTGATGGCCACCTATTGATCATTTCCTCTAATTTATCCATACAGTCAGTAAAGTCCTTTACCTGCAGGTTGCCCCCCACAAGAAAAAAGCCAAGATATTTTGTAGGAAACTTTTGTCTCTCTACACCCATTGCCTCCAGTAATCTATCTTCCATTTGGTTGTAATTTTTGGAGAAAAAGATGTGTGTTTTTCTTGCATTCACACGTAGTCCTGTATGTTTCCCAAAATCTTTGAGCAAATTTTGCAGGCACCCTAGTGTGTTTTGTTTTGCTTCTACAAATACCAACATATCATTTGCAAATATTAGGTGAGTGAACACTTTTGTGCCATGCACTGTGTAAGGCTTTATCTCCTTTCTTTTTTCCGCCATCTGCATCTTTAGCGTGAAGTACCCCATAACAATCACAAAGAGGAGAGGATACAAAGGATCTCCTTGGCGCAGCCCATTTCCACCCATGAACATTCCTACAGATGTGCCATTGACCAGAATAGAGAAACTATTACTTACAACACACTGCTTCATCCAGTTGATCCACTATTCACAAAACCCCATTTTCCGCATGATCCACCACAGCTTTTCCCATTTGATGATATCATATGCTTTGGACACATCTAGTTTGAGACATGCCTTCCTGCTTCCTCTCATGACATTATAATCTAGTAGGAATTTTCCTGCCAAGAGAGCACAGTCACTAATGCTCCTACCTATCACAAAGGCTCCTTGGTTTATAGATGTGAGATAAGGGAGGACCAGCTTCAGTCTAGGAGCTAGAATTTTTACAATAATTTTATATTGTACCGAGCAACATGCAATGGGTCTAAAATCAATAAGAGAAGAAGTCATATTTTTCTTGGAATGAGTACCAAAAAAGAATGATTGACCTGTCTCACCATGTTGCCACCCTCCAGAAACCAGTTAGCATATGCAATCAGATCCTCCTTGATGATGTCCCGCGTCTTCTTATAAAAGTAGGCATTGAAACTGTTTGAACCTGGAGACTTATTACTACCAATACTCCAAACTGCTTCTTTGATTTCCTGCTCATTGGTCTTTCTTATAAGAATATTGTTGTGCGTGCCAGTGAGTTTGAATTTCCACTCCAAATCCTCCTCTTCTATTACTTCCTCAAAATTTATATTATATAGAGAATAATAGAAATTAACAGCTTGCTCTTCTAGATCTTCCTATTTGTTGACCACTCTTTCCTCCATATCAATCAGCTCAGAGATAATATTGTCTGCCTCCCTTCTTCAGACAATAGTATGATAGAGTTTGGTATTTCTGTCCCCATCTGTCATCCACTTCTCTCTGCTCCTCTGCCAGTAGAACTTTTTTCTACTTTCTTCAAGTCTTGTAGCATCATTTTCAGCTCATCATCCTTCTTTATCATATCAGCATTGAATGGGTCACATAATAATTTTCCTCTGACCTCTCTACATTCTCTTTTTGTTTCCGCCAGACGATTCGGGATATTCACTTCATTCTTGGCCTATCTTTTAAGCACTCATTTGGTGTTTTCCAGCTTCTTTGTAAAGATAAACATTGGGTTCCCTGTTACCTGCACATTCCATTCCTCTTTAATAATGTCATTGAAGCCCGTACAATCAGCCCAATAGTTTAGGAACAGGAATGGTCTTCTTTTTTGTTTCTTTTCTATAATATGGACTGAGATCGGAGCATGGTCTCTTAGTTCAGACCCACCTGCCTTCACCTGTACCTTAGGAAAAATATGTAGCCATTCATCATTCACCAGTGCTCTATCTAGCTTGCTTGTAATTATGTCTCTTGGGCTCCTTTCATTGTTCTATGTGAAGATATCTCCACCATTCATTAGTAGCTCAAACAAACCAACTTTATCTATAGTATGGTTGAAAGCATCTATCTCTGCATATAGAGCTAGTCTTCTGCCTCTTTTCTCCATTCGGACGCTATTGAAGTCTTCAATCACCAGCCATGGTAGTGTTACCCATCTAGAGATAGAAATCAGCTCCTTCCATAGGTCCAATCTAGCCTTTACATCATTATGAGCATACATAGTTGTCACCCACATCTGCAGTCCCCATTATTTCTACAATCTACTATAACATGCTAGTCTAACATATGTATGTATGTATGTATGGAATTAAGAGAAAAATATTTCTCCCCCCCACACACCTCTTCCACGCCTGTGGTGGAGGCCGAACGCCCAGGAGGATGGTAAATCAAGACGGAAGTTGGGATTCAAACTCGGGTCTATTTATTAGGGGACACCATGCTTGATTACTTGAACCACTCCTTGTCAGGAGTTTGTATGTATGTATGTATGTATGTATGTATGTATGTATGTATGTATGTATGGGATTAAGAGAGGCATTTTCTCCCCCTCTCCCACACCTGTAGTAGAGGCTAAACGCCTGGGAGGGTGGTAAACCAAGGTGAAAAATGGGATTCAAACATGGGTCCCTTTGTTAGGAGACACCGTGCTTGACCACTTGAGCCACTCCTTGTCAGCATGTATGTATGTATGTATATACATACACCATGCTTGACATATGTATGTATGTATGTATGTATGTATGTATGTATGTATGTATGTATGTATGTATGTATGTATGTATGTATGTATGTATGTATGTATTTATGTATGTATTTATGTATGTATGTATGTATGTATGTATGTATGGGATTAAGAGAAAAAGATTTCTCCCCCTCTCCCACGCCAGTGGCGGAGGCCGAATGTCCGGGAGGATGGTAAATCAAGGTGGCGACTGGGATTCAAACTCGGGTCCATTTGTTAGGGGACACCATGATTGATCACTTGAACCACTCCTTGTCGGCAAGATGTATGTATGTATGTATGTATCAGAATCAGGTAAGTATATTCCAAAATGAAGATAAAAAAGTATGGATAATGAAAAAAAAGATAAAGAAACAAGTATGTATGTATGTATGTATGTATGTATGTATGTATGTATGTATGTATGTATGTATGTATGGGATTAAGAGAGGCATTTTCTCCCCCTCCCCCACACTTGTGGTGGAGGCCAAACACCTGGGAGGATGGTAAATTAAGGCGGCAGCTGGGATTTGAACCTGGGTCCATTTGTTAGGGGACACCGTGCTTGACCACTTGAACCACTCCTTGTCGGCAGTTTGTATGTATGTATGTATGGGATTAAGAGAGGCATTCTCTCCCCCTCACCCATGTACGTGGTGGAGGCCGAACACCTGAGAGGGTGGTAAATCAAGGCGGAAACTGAGATTTAAACCTGGGTCCATTTGTTAGGGGACATCGTGCTTGACCACTTGAACCACTCCTTGTCAGCAGTTTGTATGTATGTATGTATGGGATTAAGAGAGGCATTTTGTCCCCCTCTTCCATGTCCGTGATGGAGGTGGAACATCTGGGAGGGTGGTAAACCAAGGCGACAGCTAGGATTCGAACCCCAATCCCTTTGTTAGGGGACACCGTGCTTGACCACTTGAGCCACTTCTTGTCGGTATATGTATGTATGTATGTATGGGATTAAGAGAAAAATATTTCCCCCCCCCCCCTTCTCTCATGTCTATGGTGGAGGCTGAACGCCTGGGAGGGTGGTAAATTAAGGCGACAACTGGGATTCAAACACGGGTCCCTTTGTTAGGAGACATCGTGTTTGACCACTTGAGACACTCCTTGTCGGTGTATGTATGGGATTAAGAGAGAAAGATTTCTCCCCCCTCTCCCATGCCCGTGGCAGAGGCTGAACGCCCGGGAGGGTGGTAAATCAAGGTAGTAAATGGGATTCGAACCCGGGTCCCTTCATGAGGAGACATCGTGCTTGAATAGTTGAGCCACTCCTTGTCGGTGTATTGGAATCAGGTAAATATATTCCGACTTCCCACCTAAAAGTATAGGGGGAACACAGGTACATGTAGGCCCAACGCCATACATCAAACTCTTACAACTCACGCCTCAACTACACATGTGGCTACGTGTAACCAAACACTCAGCTAGACTATCTCTAATCTCTTTTTTACTTTTTTACATATTTTTACAGCAATGGAGTTCACACTACACTCTCTACCATCGTGTCTACGAGTGTTTCTTTCATTCCATATGTGGAAGCACATGGCCGTGAACAGAAGCAGCTTTCTCTCCTCATTGGCGCATCTTCTTACCATCTTTCTGGTGTCTTCGTCCAGGTCAATTTCCAACTGGAATTCTTTGCAGATTATCCCCCATAGGCTTTTTGTGAAATCACAGCTAGCAAACAGGTGACTATGGGATTCCTCCTTCGTCTTGCATAGGAGACGTGTAGCCGAAATATTGTTGTTCCATTCATGTACTCTATCCAAGGTAGCAAGGACGCCATGTAGAATTTTGAAAACACATATAGACCATTTTGGTATGTGCTTACCAAACCAGATTCGTGCCATGTTGTCATCTCTCCCCGCTCTTGTCCTAGTGATTTCCCATAGATCGGCTTTTGGATTTATCAAGTGCCATTGCCCCTCCTCCTTTTGTATGAAGAACTTCTTTACGTGTGGCCACATTCCTCTCATCATGTGGATGGTGCGAGAGATGCCTTCTCTAGTTCGTGGCTGGAAATCCAGGCCCTGTGGATATCTTTCTCTCATCCATCTTCCCCAAATGGAGCGTTTAGATTGGTACATAATGATTCTCTTAAGAGTTCCCCACTTGGCGATGTCTCCTGGAGTTTTGAGCTGCAAACCCCCTTCCTCTTTTGGTAAAGCCAGTCTAGCATATCTCATCGGATGGTACTTCCCGGCCCAAATAAAATTTGAAATCTTCATCTCCATTCTATCTAGCACGGCTCCCGGAATTTCACCTTGTTGTACCCAGAAAATAATGAGACCTTCAATGGCTGCTCTAACAAGGGTAGCACGTCCCGCCATGGACGTTTTCTGTGTAGGCCATCTGGCAATCATCTCGTCCAATTTGTCAATGCAATCAGCAAAGTCCTTGACCCGTAGGTTGCTGCCAGCCAGGGGAAAACCAAGGTATTTTGTTGGAAATTTGCCAAGTTCCACACCCATGATTTCTTGTAGTCTATCTCCCATCTGATGACAGTTCTTTGAGAGGTAAAGTTGGGTTTTACTAGCATTAATCCGCAGCCCTGTCCTTTCCCCAAAGTCCCCCAGTAGAGTCTTCAGTTCCTTTAGCATGTCAGCTTTAGCTTCTACAAAAAGGAGGACATCATCCGCAAAGATAAGGTGGCTCATTACCTTCATCCCATGGACCGTGTATGCTTTGATTAACTTTGACTCTTCCACATCTTGCAACTTTCTTGTGAAGTATTCCATGACTATAGTAAAGAGGAGTGGAGAAAGGGGATCGCCTTGCCTTAGCCCATTGCTACCTTTAAACATTCCCACTGAGGTGCCGTTCACGAGTACAGAAAAGCTAGTAGTTTCAACACATTGCTTCATCCAGTGTATCCATCTATCAGAGAACCCCATATGCTGCATGATCCACCAAAGCTTTTCCCATCTGACGCTGTCATAGGCCTTTGAGATATCTAACTTTAAGCACGCCTTTCTGCTTCCACGCATCACATTGTAATCCGAAAGGAACTCGTCCGCAAGTAATGCACAATCAGATATGCTTCTACCGGGGATGAACGCACCTTGGTTTTTAGAAATTAGAAAAGGGAGTACCATCTTCAACCTGGACGCTAGGATTTTTGCAATAATTTTATATTGAATGGAACAACAGGCTATAGGTCTAAAGTCAGTCAGAGAAGCCGTCACCTTCTTCTTAGGAATAAGGACCAAGAAAGCATGGTTGACTTGCCTCACCATGTTGCCACCATCAAGGAACCACTTCACGTACCTCAACAAATCTTCTTTAATGATGTCCCAGGCTGATCTGTAGAAGAAAGCGTTGAAACCATCTGACCCTGGAGATTTGTTGCAGCCTATGCTCCATAGTGCGTCTTTAACTTCATGTTCAGTGACTTCCCTTGTGAGGATGTTGTTGTGGGTGCTGGACAGTTTAAATTTCCAATCCATGTTTTCCTCCTCTTCCAAGTCTTCAAACTTCTTGTTGTAGAGATCTGTGTAGAATTGGATGGCCTGTTCTTCGATGTCTTCTTGTTTATTAACCACCTATCCATCTTTATCGATCAGCTCACATATGATATTCGTGGCTTCTCTTTTCCTCACAGCCATGTGGTAAAGCCTTGTGTTCCTATCACCATCTTTCAGCCATCTCTCTCTGCTCCTTTGCCAATAAAATTTCTCCTCAGCCTTCTTCAGGTCTGCAAGCATCATTTTTAACTCCCGGTCTTTAGTTATCAACTCCTCATTAAGCGGGTCCACCAACAAGAGTTTTCTAATTTCCTTACATTCTCTTTTTGTTTCCAGCAGCAGATTTGGGATGTTTACCTTCTCCTTTGCCCACTCCTTTAAAGCAGCTTTCAGCAGTGATAGCTTTTTTGCAAAGACGAACATTGGGTTCCCATAGATATACGTGTTCCATGTCTCTTTCAGAATATCATCAAATCCTTTCCATTCAGTCCAGAGATTCAGAAATCTAAATGGTCTTCTCTTTTGTTTCTTCTCTATGATGTGAACAAGAATGGGGGCATGGTCACTAAGTTCGGCTCCTTCAGCTTTCACATGTACATTGGGAAACATTCTCATCCATTCTTCGTTAACCAGTGCTCTATCCAGCTTGCTAGCTATCCTGCCTTCAGGTCCCTGTTCATTATTCCAAGTAAAGAGATCACCGCCTGTCATAGGAAGCTCCGTCAGCTCAGCTTTATCAATAGCCTCGTTGAAAGAATCAATCACAGCTCGTAGTGCAAGTCTGCCACCAGTTTTTTCCCTTTGTAGCCTGATATTGTTGAAGTCACCTATCACCATCCATGGTGATGTAATCTGTGTAGCCAGCCACTTGAGATCACTCCACAGAAACTCCCTGTTATTTGCATCATTATGAGCATAGACGGCCGTGAGAGACATGTGTAGCCCTGCTGTATTTATACAGTCCAGAGTGATGTGTTGGTCAGTCATCTTTTTTACCGTCATTTGCCATGCATTGGGTTTCCACCCAACACATACTCGAGCCAGATCTGAGTATTGAATGTTGGACACGTGCTCCCATCCTTGTGGAAAAAGGTATCCGATGCTTTGTTTGTTTTGTTCTCTGATTTTTGTTTCCACCAATGCTACCACAGAACAACCACTAGCCCCAATCCAATCACGGATTTCCTTCTTTTTGCTCTTGTCGCAGCCCCCTTTGATGTTCCACATTGCAAAAGACATATTAGATATTTTTGTTTGCCCGAGTTCGCCTGGGCTGCTCCTTCTTCTTATTGCCTTCCTTCTTCTTCTTGGGTTCAATCTGTTCCGGCTCTTCTGCGTCTGACTCGCTGAGAGCATCAAACCTATTTGTTGCTTCAAGGATAGACCCGACACCTTGTGTCTTAGGGATCCCACCCTGCCCCGATCTCCTGGACGCAGGGGTGAACTCCCCTTCTTCTCTATTGTCTGCAGCACAGTTCTCCATTCTGTTAGTGTCACCATCAATAGGTGCACTAATCTCAGACTTCTCGGACGGGCCAGCAGACACCATCACAGCCGGCTCCTTGTCGCCCGGTGAGTTCCCCTCCAATGCCGCATCTGCTACCGGAACTCCAGCGCCGCCCATCGTTGTTGCAGAAGCAGCAGCGGCAACTTGGTCTGTCATAGGCATGCTAGCCACCGTCCCTCCTTGCTCCTTGGGTTTCACAGCCCATTGTTTCTTGGTAGCCTTGTTCGTCTGTCTAGGAAGTCCTTGGTCCCCCTCACAAGCACCGTCCGGATGGCCAAAAGCTCGACAGCAGGAGCATCGCGGCGGTTTGTGATCGTAGATGATGCGAACCGGGATGGCATCTCTCCCACGAATGTTTAGCCACACTTCCTCCACCAGGTTGTCCTCGGCGTTCAGTTCTATCAGGACTCTGGCCTCGTCAGTCACCAGCGATCTATCGTCAATATGTAAGACTCTTCCCGCCCCCGCAGCGATAGTACCAGCCGCACGGCGAGTCCAAGATCTTCCAATAGAACCCAAGGTAACCCACGCATGGATCGTAGAGAAAGCGTCCTTCTTCAGTTGTCGGTGTATGTATGTATGTATGTATGTACGTATGTACATACATATGTACATATGTAGGTATGTATGTATGTATGTATGTATGTACATATGTACATAACTATATATGTACATATGTATGTATGTATGTATGTACATTTTTACGTATGTATGTACGTTTTTACATATGTACGTATGTATGTATATGTAGGTATGTATGTATGTACATATGTGCGTATGTATGTATGTATGTATGTATGTATGTATGTATGTATGTATGTATGTATGTATGTATGTATGTATGTATGAGATTAAGAGAGAAAGATTTCTCCCCCCTCTCCCACGCCCGTGGTGGAGGCCAAACGCCCAGAAGGGTGGTAAATCAAGGCGGCAAATAGGATGTATGTATGTATGTATGTATGTATGTATGTATGTATGTATGTATGTATGTATGTATGTATGTATGTAGGTAGGTAGGTAGGTAGGTACGTACATACATACGTATATACGTATGTATGTATGTAAGTATGTATGTATGTATCTACGTAGGTATGTATGTACGTACGTATGTATGTATATAACTCCAGCTATGTTTCATACATTCTCTACTATAGAAATGTAGTTAGACCCAAACCCGAGTAAAGGAGGAGGGTTGGTGGTAGATTGACATCCAACCGTAAAACTTTGTCACTATTCTTATGACATAGATCCTTATAGAAAATTCATTGGAGTGTCCTTACTTAGTGACGCAATGCATCGTCACTCAGGTGCAATGACAAATATGCAAGGGGCTTCAACACAGCGATGCTCGGTTGTGTTGAAGGAAAAGAAAGGGTTTTCCACCTTGGGTAGGTATGGATAAAGAAGCTAGTCTGCTACATCATTGCCTGAATGTAGTAAAAAATGTGCAACGACAATCTTTTTGATAAGACAGGTAAAAAGAAAGTTCATAAAAAATGGATCATAGTGGGTTCTTGGAATATTGGCTCTTTGGAAGGAAAGTCTTCAGAGATAGTTGATACCATGATTAGAAGAAATTTAACATGATGTTCTTGTAGGAAACCAATTGGACAGGGAAACAAAGGAGAGATATTGATGACAAGGTACAAAATTTGGTATATAGGTATTGACAAACATATAAAGGCTATCGAAATTGTTGTTGATAAGATTTTCAAGGATGATGTCGATAAGATCACATGGATGGGGGACATAATCATATCTATCAAGGTTGTTCTTGTAGGAAATATTTTCAATATTATGTACATATACATATATATACTTCATGGGAAAATGAAACATGTCCAGGGTGGAATAGTACCCACCCTATGTTAGGTTGTGTAGAAGCCCCACTACTCTAGAGAAAACTAATTTAGTTATCATACAAGCAAAATAAGGTGGTAGGATAAGTAGTTTATTCATTGGCACATCTACTCTAGACAAAACTAGTTTAATTATCATATACATAATATTAAGTGACAAGATAAGTAGTTTATTTAGCATTACATCTGAGAATGTATGGAACCTTGAAAACAAACATAGAAGATGGGGTCAGAACCCTGATTAAATAGGAATGTTCAACAATCACAAGGAAATCATATGTTCACATGTTATGATTCAAAATATTTCAATTAAGGTTTAAAACAAGGATTACGTGCAAGTATATGATTCATTATAGGAACTAGGGTTTAGTTATTTTAATGCCAACTATCAATAGGGAGATGTACATACCTTACATTTGGTCCACACATATCCAACCAAACCATAAAGTATGATATTAAAATTCTAAAGGACCTAATAACATTTAATATAAAGACTAGGGTTAAATCCCATAAAAACTTCCAAATCCTAGTTATTTACTTCTAGACCAAGACCAATTAGGTCATGAAACCCATATCAATTTAGTACATATCATCTTTTTTATTTGAGATAATATTTGCAATAGTTTTATAACATCTGAATAATTAATTATGATTTTTATAACATAAAACCATTTACTAAAAATATTAAAAAATCATGCCAAATGACCAAGGAGCCCCTGATCATGCTTTAGGCATCAACTACGTAACATGGCAAATTCTTCATCTGCCACTCTAAAACTTATGATGCCAAACCATAACTAAAAAAATGAAAAGAGTTTACTACTTCGATAGAATCATAAACAAAATTGATGTCAGCGCCAACTTAAGGAGATTGTTGCATCAATCTATGTAATAAATTCATGAAGGATTTAGTTTCTAAGGAATCAAAAACTTTAATGGAACTCTGATTTTTTGATAAACTTGGGCTTTATGTGGGATTTGGTTTGTGGGCCTACAAATTTAAAGATTGGGTGTTTCCTTTTTGGGTAGAATTGAGGTTTACGCAATGGATCATTGGTTGCAAAAAGGGAAAGGAAATATAGGGTGAAGAAATCTTAGTGTTTTGTGGAGAGAGGAGGAAGACAATCCATAAGAAAAATGTCATATGGTGTTTTGATGTTTGTGGCATCCTACATGTAATGTCAGGTTACTATCCGTTGAGACTTACAGAATCTAAATTAAAAAAGCATAGAGTGACACATCAAAAAATCAAGAATAAATCAATCAATTAGATTAATAGCTTCCTGTTTTACATTTTGCTACAACCTTTCGTTCCTAATTCATTTATGCAATCTACCATGCTCCAATCAATATGAAAATTGATTCGGCCTAGCCTGAACATGCAAATTCCAAATATTGGCTTGATTTCCAATTTTTGAAATGTTTAATAGGTCATTCGATGTATTAATCTTTTAGCATTATCTAAGTATATATTATAAGGCCTACTTAGGCATATATTATGTATGGAATCTCATCCCTGGATTATCTTAATATGATGGAAGTCTCTCACATTTATAACATACAACTCTTCATGTTTTACATAAAACACTCATTAACTATATTTATGGTAGTTCCTCTTAATTATGAAACTAAAATATCCACTAATAGCAAATTCCCAAGGAATATACATTTAAATATTTTTTTGCAATATTTGAACTATTGAAACTTATTTTAGGATTTTTTATGCATATAATTCCATGTATTCGTTATGAAGTGTATTACTAAATTAAATGGCATACATGTGTGAGAATAACCATACATTAAGTGGAGAAATAATGTTGCACAGATTTTTATACATTATTCATTAATACTTATATCTCAATCATTTTTATCACATACCATTATGTAGATTATATTTGTATAATTGAGGTGTTATATTGTCTGTAGCTGGGTTACATGTTAAACTTAGGGTTAAGGTTTGCACCTAATTATATTGTATAGTCCGCTTTAATCCCTTGAGGGTACCGTAACAAGTTTTTGTGTGCACATCTAGATAAGTTTAGCTTCACTATGACTTATGGAGCCTACCTTTCTAATTATAGAATGAGGATTTCATGGGAAATTATCACTAAGATTTAGTATGGTACACCATTTTTTCCTTGAAAGTAGCTCACGTGCTTATACACACTTCATTGAATTTAACCATGTTTCTTGGAAACCATTTATTACATGATCCACCACATCTTGGCCCATCTTACGCTGTTATAAGCTTTTGACATGTCTAGCTTCAATCATGCATTCTTATGCCCTCCTGGTATATAGAAGGAACTCTCGGGCAAGTAAATCACATTCATGAATACTCCCTGAAATAAAAACACCTTAATTTCTTAAATGAGGTAAAGTAGTACCACTTCAACCTATTATCTAGGACCATGATTTTATATTGGACCGAGCAACAAGAAATATGTCTGAAATCACTCAATAAGACAGTCACCATATTCTTCAATAGCAACACTAGGAAACCATGATTATGTTTCCTCACCATATTTCTAACTGTCATGAACCATCTTCCCCCTCCAATCAGGTTGTCTTGATGGTATCCCACACACTCCAATAAAATGTGCATTAAAACCATATGGGCCTAAGGACTTATGTTGGCCTATAATCCACAAGGCCATTTTGATTTCATCCTCATTAATATCCATGTATAGAATATAATTGAGTATCTTTAAGCGTAGATCTTCAATTCTTCTCTTCATTCTTCTGATGCTCTCGATAGGCCTTGTTGTACAACTATGTATAAAGCTTGGTAGCTTGTTTCTCGAGGTCCTCCTAGCTATTCACAATATTCCCTTTTCATACCCCAGTTCTAAAACTATGTTGTTCTCATCTCTTGCTTAAATATCAATATGATAGAGCATGGTGTATTTGTCTCTATCATCAGTCCAATTTCTTTATACTTTGTTGTGTAAGAAATTGTCTTTTGACTTTCTCAAATCTTATATCATGCATTTCATCTCCATTTCTTTTAAAATAAACTCTTAAGTTAGATGGTTGGTAAGAATTTTCTCCTTACCTCAATGCATTCTCTCTTTGTTTCCACAATGAGCTTTGTAATATTGCCTTTTTCCTTGGCCCAAATTTTCAAATCTTTTTTGTATCCATCAATTTATGTGCAACTTATACATTAGATTATCATTGACTTCCTCTCCTCAAGAATGTGCCACCACATCCTTACATCCATTCTAACGAGTCCTTAAAATTCAAAAGAGTCACCTTCTCTTTTTCTTCTCTATTAGCTCCAGATCAATGGGGCATGATCACTAATATCTAACCCCCTCACCTTTACTTGTGATGTAGGTATGGTGTGTAGTCACTCCCCCTTTGCAAGATCCCTATATAGCTTGCATGCAACAATAAAAATTCAGATTTAGCTCTTTATATCATGTAATTTCTGGCCTGAACTCATAATTACATGTAAGTCCTCACCCACCATAGGTAGCTCACATAAATCATCCTTGTCTATTGCTTGATTGAAGGCCTTAACACATCATCAAGAATATGCGACCTCCTCTTTTTTCCTCTTACAATATGACATTGAACCACCCATGATCAACCATTGTAATTTAATATCCTTTGCCAATTTGACAACATCACTCCATAGTTCTACGCATCCAGTGTCTATCTTGAAGGCATACACTACATATATGCAAAACTTCAAACCTATTTGAATAGTTCATGGTGATCATCTGCTCATATTTGTTCTTCACACTGACATCCCATACATTAGGATTTCAACCCCCACATATTCTTCCCTATTGAAATTTTTCATGATTTAATGTGTTCCTCCAACCACTATAATGTATATTTTCCACAACTTTAATAGAACCTCCTTTTATTTTATTTCTTATAAGCCATGTAGATCCCTTTGGCATTCCACGTCATGACTGGCATGTATCACTTATTTTATGATCTGGTATGCATACTTGCCTCCTATTTGATCCATCCCTTTCTTCATGATCCTTTTCTTTCTCTTTATGTACCATCTTCTATTCCTCCCTGTATGAAATGGTGATGGCTTAAAACATGTCTACAATGGGTACTGCAACAAGGTCATCAATGCATCTATTCTGATTCACATTTGAAGTCCCCCGACCTTCATTGTTGCTGGATGAAACTCACCTTCTTCAATTTCAACATGTCCCTCCTTTGTGTTTTCTTGTTCTTTTTGTTTTCCACTCGATGTCATCAGTGGTTTGTTCTTCTATCTTACACTTTGTATTGCACATGGCAGCGTCATTTTCCTTTGTAGAATCTGAAGCTTGCTTCTTCTTCTTCTTCATCGGCTATTCATTGAGGTCATGCCTAAAAGGGTGACCCTCTATACATTTCTTGGGTAGGTGTTCATAGAAAATCTCAAAATTGTTATCTTTCGTCATAGCCACCATCATCCATATTGTGTGTCACACCCCGATTTCACACTAACCACTAATCACGAGATTAGGGCGCGACGGATGGATTATCACATAAACAAATCGCTGAAAACTTTTTCTTTTTAAAACCTCGTAATGATATCCGGATTATTGATGTAAACTAAAACATAATAAACTATTGCGGAAGCATTTCAATTAACCTGGCTAGAGAACATAAACAGAGTTTACAACATGTAACATTGTTTAACAGAAAGTAAACATAATAGTTAATTTACATCTTTATACACATTCCACATACACACTCTCTCTCACCCATACCATGTCCCAAGGATCGAGGCAAAGGACTAAGAGACCTCTAACTAAACTAACTACATATACCTTCTACAGACTAAGCGTTAGGATGAAAAGATCCTTCAGATTCCTGTTGTTGTTGTTGACCTGAAAATGTTTGAGTAGAGGGATGAGCCTACTCACTCAGTGAATAGCATTTTATTTAGAAATCACTAAACAACTCATCATATATATAAAATTGAAATAAAGATAAGTGCATTACTAAGCAGGGCAGTTCTAATGACATAGCAGATTTACAGATAACAATTTCATTTCTATGCAACATCAGATATTTAAAAAAAATAAACAATTATAGAGAATTGGTACAGAAATTCAAATCTCTTAACATGTTAAATTTACTGTGTTCCTATATGATTACATATTTATATTATTATTATGCCCTAATCATATGCAGTGTACTCTGCATATAAAGATCCGTAGTGAACTACGATCCCACCGTACAAGACTTAGCGACACACCCGGGAAATGCTAAGTCTGACGCCAGCCCTGCTCTGCCACAGGACCACAGGCTCTCCAGCCTACAGGCTCTCCAGCCTCAATGCACTACTCTGAGTGCTCTAGACTCCTCCTCTAACCTGAGCACACAGGCGGAGAGTCTCACGGGGTTACCTCCATGACTCCACACGGATCTTGTTGCAATAACCCCTATTTTCTCCAGTGCCACCGTGACTCCGCACGGATTATTGTTGAACACTGCCTCTCTGTCCTCGTGCCACCATGACTCCGCACGGTTAATGTTGCAACACGAGTTTCACCCCTAAGAAGCAGATCTCTCGAAGGGGTTCTACGGTGTTAGGGCACCTAAGTCTATTAATTGATTAACATATAAACATTTAAATAGGAAAATCACATTTCATACTTATTCCACATTCTGAATATCACTTAAAAACACATATATATATCATTTGTCATCTTTAAACATGACTCAATATCACTTATCCAGATTTAATGCTAAACAACCGTCTTTAATCAGCATATACATTGCAACTGTAATACAAAAAATTCCATCATTTTCATCAATCATATTACGTATTTCAAGTTCCAATGAACCATATAAATTCATTAATTCAATCCACACTGATCAGATGCTAAACTAAATCATATAACAACGTCTAGAAGCATTTTATGAAATAAAAAGTCGGGCGACGCCAAACGCTGCCCGACGCCTGATAACGTCTGTTATCAGCGTAATTCGCGCACAAAACAGAAAATATTCAGACGCCTGAGTTTATTAATGATAAATAAATGAAACCCTACTCACAGTGATTTGGACTGTCTGGATTCGTCCGGAGATGTGCCCAAGGCCTGTTTCAGGGCGGATTTCGGCTGTCTTCTACCTTGGCTTTTACACTGTTCATCGTTCTGTTGCTCACAGCGACCCCACGTCTAGCCCAGGTTGACGGAATAGCTTCCTTGATGTCCAACTTGTAGCTAGGGCTGTGGATTCACGGAGGAACCTTGAAATCGAAGTTCACCTGAAGCTTTCCCTGCTACTAGGCATGCCCTAGGCGGCTTCCCTGGCTGTGCGCAGCAGCTGCTGCTGTAAGAACTGGATGGGGCGTCGCCCCTTGCTACTTAGGCGCAGATGGCGCAAATGGAGGCGATGAGTTGTGATTGCTTGCTCGGACCTCAAAGTCGAGGTCAAAGCTTCGTTCCTTGGTGTTGTGCCACGCCCAGGAGAGTTCCTGGCTGCTGGCCGCAACTGCTGGCCGCATCTCTGTGCTGCGATACGGCTATAGGTAGGGCGCCGCCCTAGGCCAAGGTAGAGGAAGAGAAGGAGTAGGGCACCTACAGATCAATCCTTACGAGCCCTGAATGGCCGCCGCTGCTACTTTGATGGCCAGCCGCCCCTACAGGTGGAGCTGCTGACGAGGGTGCCGCACCTGCTGGTCGGCCGCCCAAGCAGATCGGGTGGCTGGTAGAGCGCCGCTAGGGCTAGGAAAGGAGAAGGAAGTGAGAGGAAGAAGAAGGGAGGAAGCTCGGATGCTGTTGGACGAAGCCAAACCCAAGAAATCGCCCACGTGATCTCCCTTGCTATATCTCTCAATCGCACACTGTGCGCCGAAGATGATAAGGAAGAAATTAATATCCGAATTAAATTGGAAAATTTACATAGTTAACCCCTAAATTTGAAACCCTTATATCTTTTGCCTCGTAGGTCCAAATCTAATGATTTTTCTTGCAACTTTTCAAGCACGGAACCGGCTACAACCTTGAAGCAAGAAATCATCCAGATTAACTAGTAACACATGATCAAAACACTAATCGCAACTTGTGTACTTAATTCAACTTAATTAACTTAATTAACTTATACATGTTGTTATTATCATACTTACTAGTTAATTTGAGTGTGGGTCATAACAATCTCCCTCCCTTATAAGAATTTCATCCTGAAATTCCTAAAAGAGAAAAGGAAACTTGCTACGCATCTCAAATTCAAGCTCCCACGTAGCTTCTTCAAGGTTATGATTCCTCCACAGAACCTTCACCAACGGTATCTCACGGTTCTTAAGCTTCTTGATTCGGTGATCAACTATCTGCACTGGTCCTTCCACATAGGACACGTCTGTCTTAAGCTGCGCCGGTACTGGATCTAAAATCTTTTCTGTACCGGGATGACACTTCTTCAGCATAGACACATGAAACACATCATGAAGATTTGCCAACTCAGACGGCAAATCCAACTTGTAGGCTACAGGTCCAATCCTCTCAACAATAGGATATGGGCCCATATACCTAGGGGTCAACTTACCTCTCTTTCTAAACCTTAGCACTCCCTTCCACAGTGAAACCTTTAGATAAACCTCGTCACCAACCTCAAACTCAAGAGGTCGACGTCGTCTCTCTACATAACTTTTCTGTCTGTCCTGAGCAGCTTTCAACTGCTCCCTGATCACAGATATCTTCTCTGTAGTTATATCGACTATATCAGGTCCATGAATTTCTTTCTCGCCAACCTCGTACCAACAAACTGGTGATCTACACTTCCTGCCATATAGAGCTTCATATGGGGCCATTCCAAGACTAGAATGGTAGTTGTTGTTATATGCAAACTCCATCAGGCTTAAGTGTTCTTCCCAGTTACCTCTGAACTGCAGAATGCATGCTCTCAGCATGTCTTCAAGAGTCTGAATGGTCCTCTCATCTTGACCATCAGTCTGCGGGTGAAAAGTTGTACTGAACCTCAGCCTTGTGCCCAACGCACGATGTACCTGATCCCAAAACCTGGATGTGAACTTAGGGTCTCTGTCAGAAATAATGGAAACTGGAATACCGTGCAATCTGATTACCTCGTCTACATATATCTTGGCCAGCTTCGGAACATCAAAGGTTGACTTGACAGGAAGAAAGTGAGAAGACTTAGTTAGTCTATCCACAATCACCCATATTGAGTCCGAACCTCTAGGCGTTCTGGGTAACCCTACCACAAAATCCATCGTGATGTGTTCTCATTTCCATTCAGGTATAGGAAGCGACTGCAAGGTACCAGCAGGTTTCTGATGCTCATCTTTAACCTGCTGACACACTCCACATCTAGTCACGTACTCAGCCACATCTCTCTTCATACCAGACCACCAGTACAGCTCTTTGAGATTCCTGTACATTTTCGTGTTACCTGGATGCATAGCATACATAGAAGCATGCGCTTCTTCAAGAATTTGCTCTTTCAGCTCACTGTTCCCAGGTACACACAACCTGTCATGAAGATACAACACACCATCGTCAGAAAACTTGAATTCTGACCTTTTACCTTCCGACATATCCTGCATAACCTGCCGCAACTCATCATCATTATGCTGCAACTCCTTAATCTGATGATAGAAAGTAGGTTTGACCTGCATCTGAGCAATCAACCCACTTTGTCCAGTCACATCCAAGTCTAAGTTCAACCTTCGCATATCTACAAGCAAGTCTCTCTTGAAACATGCCATAGAAAATGCATCTGCTGTTGAACTCGATTTTCTACTCAAGGCATCTGCCACAACATTCGCTTTACCAGGATGATAATCGATTGTCACCTCATAATCTTTAATCAGCTCAAGCCATCTATGTTGTCTCAGATTCAAATCCTTCTGAGTGAAGATATTCAAATCCTTCTGAGTGAAGATATACTTCAGGCTCTTATGGTCCGTAAATACCTGACATGTCTCACCGTACAGGTAGTGACGCCATGTCTTAAGAGCATGAACTATAGCAGCTAACTTCAGATCATGAGTAGGATAGTTCTCTTCGTTCTTCTTAAGCTGACTAGATGCGTAAGCCACAACTTTGCCTTCCTGCATCAGCACACAACCCAAACCTCTCCTGGAAGCGTCGCAGAACACTGTATAACCTTTGTTTGCCTCTGGCAAAACCAACACTGGTGCTGAAGTCAACTTCCTCTTCAAGATCTGAAAACTCTTCTCACAGTTATCAGACCAAACAAACGGTGCATTCTTCCTCGTCAAGCGTGTCAAGGGTGATGCTAGTACACTGAAGTTCTGTATAAACCTTCTGTAATAGCCTGCTAAACCCAATAAATTTCTAATCTCAGTAGGAGTCTTAGGCTGTTCCCACTGAAGCACAGAATCAACTTTCTTAGGGTCAACGCTAACTCCATCTCTCGAGATAACATGTCCAAGAAATGCTACCTCGGTCAACCAGAACTCACATTTGCTAAACTTAGCATACAGCTGATGTTGCCTCAACAACTGCAACGCTACTCTCAGGTGTTGCTCATGTTGTACATCATCTCTGGAGTAAATCAGAATATCATCTATAAAGACTACAATAAACTGATCTAGGAACGGTTTGAAAATCTGATTCATCATATCCATAAAGGCTGTTGGGGCATTGGTCAGCCCAAACGACATGACCAGAAACTCATAATGCCCATACCTGGTTCTGAAAGCTGTTTTGGGAATATCAGAAGCCTTTACTCTGAGCTGATGATACCCAGATCTCAAGTTTATTTTAGAGAAGATTGTTGCTCCACACAACTGATCAAAAAGATCATCTATCCTCGGCAAAGGGTACTTGTTCTTAATAGTGATCTTGTTCAGTTTCCTGTAATCTATACAGAGACGCATGGTACCATCCTTTTTCTTAACAAACAGGACTGGAGCACCCCACGGCGAAGAACTGGGTCTGATGAAACCCTTATCCAGCAACTCCTGCAGCTGCACCTTGAGTTCCTTCAACTCTGCAGGTGCCATTCTATAAGCTGGCAGTGCTACCGGATGACTACTTGAAAATACCTGAATCTCAAAATCAATGTCTCTGACAGGAGGTAAGCATGGCAACTCTTCTGGAAAAACATCAGAAAACTCACAAACCATAGGTACATCATAAACACTGGTGGTGCTCTTCTCTTCTCTAGCATCAACCACATGAGCAAGGAAAGCTTCACATCCTTTCTGTAGCATCTTATCAGCTACAGCAGCTGATACTATGCACGTAGGCAGAACTTTCCTATCTCCAGTTAAGACAGAAGAAAATTCACCTTGTTGAAAGGTAGCTTCCTTCTTCCAACAATCGAGTTGCACTCGATATATCTAAAGACAATCCATACCCAAGATGACTTGAAAAGTATTGACATCCAGGGGTATGAGATTAGCAGTAAAGGTGTAACCTCCAAAAGATAACAAACATCCGGGACAGAACTCAGTCAGAACTGTTGGTCCACCTAGTGGAACCCTCAACACTAACTCATCTACCAACTCTTGAGTTAACAAATTAAGTTTACCAACTAAAGAATGTCGTATGAAAGAGTGAGTAGCACCCGGATCTATCAAAACTGAAACGTGTATACTATTAAATAAAAGCATCTCTCTTGTAACGACTTGTGAAGAGATTATACCTTCCTGAGGTGTCAAAGAGAAGAAATGTGCTGAAGCTCTCCCTCTGACATGTCGTCCTCTCTGACCACTCCTGCCACTAGGCACTCCACCACCTCTGGAACCAGAAGCCACAGAAGAACTCGGAACATCATGGTACTGAGGTTGGAAAGCTTGTGATGCTGCTTGTTGAAGCTGAGGACATTCCCTTTTGAGGTGTCCTACTTGTCCGCAGACAAAACAACTTGGACCCCAACACTGACCAGAATGTGGTTTTTCCACATTTGTCACATGGCGGTATCCCTTGTCCCTGGGGACCTATCACTGACATCGACGACCCAGAAGACTGTCCACTAGTGGCACTGCCCCATCTCCCTGGGTTGTATCTCCATCTGCCTCTAGAAGAAGTAACATCCTCAGATCTCTGTCTACTGAAACAGCTAAAGCCACACCCGAGTTTAGAAAAGAAACCTCTACCTCCACCTCTATATCCACTACTGGACTGTCCTCTACTGAAATCTGTAGATCTCTTCTTAGACTCAGGCACCTTGTCAGCATTCACCGATTCTTCAACCTGTCTAGCAGCCTCAACAAACTCACCAAAGTTCTCTCTGTTCCTTCTACTAGTAGCAGAAACTGTATGCCGAATTTTTGGCCTCAGCCCTTCTTGAAACCTCCTGCATCTCTCTATATTATTAGGTACAAGATGAGGATAGAAATTCGCCAACCTGGTGAAAAGCGCTTCATATTCTGTAACTGACATGCTTCCTTGCTTAATGTTCTGTAACTGCCTGGTTTTCTCATTAATGAAAGTAGGTGGATAAAATTTAATATGAAACTCTTTAGAGAAATCCTGCCAAGAAAGCTCTGTACCTCTCTTCTTATCCTCCACACCGTGCCACCACAACTCTGCATCACCTGTCAGAATATAAATTGCATGATTAATCTTCTTCTCTTCTGGAAGCTCCATCAGGCGAAAGACCTTCTCTATCTGTCTCAACCACTCATCAGCCTCGGCGGGATCTGTAGTGCCACTAAACTCTGTGCCACCAAGCTTCTTCACAAGCTCATAAGATCGCATCAGATCCTTACTGCTGGTAGAAGTAGAAGCTCGTCTATCAGCCTTGTACCTCTCTCTGGCCTCCAGAAACATCCTGTACATACGGGACGCTTCATCCACATGGTCACCACCACCTGGACCCAAGTACAGTGAATCAGGGCCAACATGGCTCTCGGCCTGATCATCACGATCAAAGCCTCTTTCCTCCATCTGCAATGATATAACAGAATATTTCCTGTTAAAAACTACAGATAGAAGAAATACACCTAAACCTTAATCCTATTGGTCTCTTATCGTCCCCTGACTTGGACTCTGAGTAACTATGTACTCAACCTAAGATCTGATACCAAGATGTCACACTCCGATTTCACACTAACCACTAATCACAAGATTAGGGTGCGACGGAGGGATTATCACATAAACAAATCGCTGAAAACTTTTTCTTTTTAAAACCTCGTAATGATATCCGGATTATTGCTGTAAACTAAAACATAATAAACTATTGCGGAAGCATTTCAATTAACCTGGCTAGAGAACATAAACAGAGTTTACAACATGTAACATTGTTTAACAGAAAGTAAACATAATAGTTAATTTACATCTTTATACACATTCCACATACACACTCTCTCACCCACACCATGTCCCAAGGATCGAGGGAAAGGACTAAGAGACCTCTAACTAAACTAACTACATATACCTTCTACAGACTAAGTGTTAGGATGAAAAGATCCTTCAGATTCCTGTTGCTGTTGTTGACCTGAAAATGTTTGAGTAGAGGGATGAGCCTACTCGCTCAGTGAATAGCATTATATTTAGCTATCACTAAACAACTCATCAGATATATAAAATTGAAATAAAGATAAGTGCAGTACTAAGCAGGGCAGTTCTAATGACATAGCAAATTTACAGATAACAATTTCATTTCTATGCAACATCAGATATTTTAAATAAATAAACAATTATAGAGAATTGGTACAGAAATTCAAATCTCTTAACATGTTAAATTTACTGTGTTCCTATATGATTACATATTTATATTATTATTATGCCCTAATCATATGCAGTGTACTCTGCATATAAAGATCCGTAGTGAACTACGATCCCACCGTACAAGACTTAGCGACACACCCGGGAAATGCTAAGTCTGTCGCCAGCCCTGCTCTGCCACAGGACCACAGGCTCTCCGGCCTCAATGCACTACTCCGAGTGCTCTAGACTCCTCCTCTAACCTGAGCACACAGGCGGAGAGTCTCACGGGGTTACCTCCGTGACTCCGCACGGATCTTGTTGCAATAACCCCTATTTTCTCCAGTGCCACAGTGACTCCGCACGGATTATTGTTGAACACTGCCTCTCTGTCCTCGTGCCACCATGACTCCGCACGGTTAATGTTGCAACACGAGTTTCACCCCTAAGAAGCAGATCTCTCGAAGGGGTTCTACGGTGTTAGGGCACCTAAGTCTATTAACTGATTAACATATAAACATTTAAACAGAAAAATCACATTTCATACTTATTCCACATTTTGAATATCACTTAAAAACACATATATATATCATTTGTCATCTTTAAACATGACTCAATATCACTTATCCAGATTTAATGCTAAACAACTGTCTTTAATCAGCATATACATTGCAACTGTAATACAGAAAATTCCATCATTTTCATCAATCATATTACGTATTTCAAGTTCCAATGAACCATATAAATTCATTAATTCAATCCACACTGATCAGATGCTAAACTAAATCATATAACAGCGTCTAGAAGCATTTTATGAAATAAAAAGTCGGGTGACGCCAAACGCTACCCAACGCCTGATAACGTCTGTTATCAGCGTAATTCACGCACAAAACAGAAAATATTCAGACGCCTGAGTTTATTAATGATAAATAAATGAAACCCTACTCACAGTGATTTGGACTGTCTGGATTCGTCCGGAGATGTGCCCAAGGCCTGTTTCAGGGCGGATTTCGGTTGTCTTCTACCTTGGCTTTTACACTGTTCATCGTTCTGTTGCTCACAGCGACCCCACGTCTAGCCCAGGTTGACGAAATAGCTTCCTTGATGGCCAACTTGTAGCTAGGGTTGTGGATTCACGGAGGAACCTTGAAATCGAAGTTCACCTGAAGCTTTCCCTGCTACTAGGCATGCCCTAGGCGGCTTCCCTGGCCGTGCGCAGCAGCTGCTGCTGCAAGAACTGGATGGGGCGTCACCCCTTGCTACTTAGGCGCAGGTGGCGCAAATGGAGGCGATGAGCTGCGATTGCTTGCTCGGACCTCAAAGTCGAGGTCAAAGCTTCGTTCCTTGGTGTTGTGCCACGCCCAAGAGAGTTCCTGGCTGCTGGCCGCAACTGCTGGCCGCAGCTCTGTGCTGCGATACGGCTATAGGTAGGGCGCCGCCCTAGGCCAAGGTAGAGGAAGAGAAGGAGTAGGGCGCCTGCAGATCAATCCTTATGAGCCCTGAATGGCCGCCACTGCTACTTTGATGGCCAGCCTCCCCTATAGGTGGAGCTGCTGACGAGGGCGCCGCACCTGTTGGTCGGCCGCCCAAGCAGATCGGGTGGCTGGTAGAGCGCCGCTAGGGCTAGGAAAGGAGAAGGAAGTGAAGAGGAAGAAGAAGGGAGGAAGCTCGGATACTGCTGGACGAAGCCAAACCCAAGAAATCGCCCACGCGATCTCCCTTGCTATATCTCTCAATCGCACACTGTGCGCCGCTACAGTGTGTCGCTCAAGCGGTGGATCGAGGAAGATGATAAGGAAGAAATTAATAGCCGAATTAAATTGGAAAATTTACATAGTTAACCCCTAAATTTGAAACCCTTATATCTTTTGCCTCGTAGGTCCAAATCTAATGATTTTTCTTGCAACTTTTCAAGCACGGAACCGGATACAACCTTGAAGAAAGAAATCATCCAGATTAACTAGTAACACATGATCAAAACACTAATCGCAACTTGTGTACTTAATTCAACTTAATTAACTTAATTAACTTATACATGTTGTTATTATCATACTTACTAGTTAATTTGAGTGTGGGTCATAACATTGTGTTTAGTGGTTCAATTTTGCTTCTAAGTTCACTAGTACCCTCTCCTCGTTAAAGTTTCATGCTTTGCTCACCTTGGTATCAATGTGGAGGACTTTCCCCATGCCTGAAACAACCATGCCGCATATGCCACATCCTTCCAACTCCACATTCTAACATTAAGGGTATCTTGATTCATCTAAAACAAGAGATAGGATATCCCGCTTTCATTCTTCACCTTGCTTATTTTGCTTGGTGACAACTAGATTTTTAATTGTCTTGGTCCGACCATCAAAAATCTCTACTTATCTTCTTCATTGGAAAACTTGATTAGAAACACCATGTGCTCTTTATATATTATATAAAATTCACCTTTAGGGTTCACCATTCTCTTTACCTATGATAATAGGTGTGCATAAGAAGGATGAGTGCCCATGACATACTTGATCATCGAGAAATTTCATATATCCTTCATGAGGTTGTATTCATCCTTATCCATAGCTACGACGATGTGTCCATCTTTTCATATAGGATGCATGAACTTTAGTTCTTCTTCTCTTTCCCCTCCCCCAAGCTTTGTTAGAGTACATGAGTCCATAATTTGTTGGTCAGTTTGTCTAATTGTCTTGTTGATTCTAGTCAGGCCTAGGGTTTTTGGGGATGCCAAGTTTGGGTGGAGGATGTGTAAATAAGTGAAACCGCCTCTCTACCAAAAATTTGAAGAATCAAACCTCCAGTCAAAAATACCCAAAGATATGTTGGAGTGGGTGTAAATTTTTCAAATCTTTTAAATGGTATTCAAAACAACCAAAGTATAGCAGCAGAATACAAATATTGACATCATTCAATTTAACACAAGGTTATAAAAGAGCATCTTACATGTAAGGTACATCATAGGATCCAGACAGAGGGAAATCTAAACCACATCAAATTTGTCTTCAAGCTTTAACTTCTCAATCTAAGTCCATAACATTATGTCGTGTCCTCCATATCCTTCACCTAGGGTTGGAAGCATATCCCAACAAGAAGAGAAAATAGACGAAATCAGCAAAGGTTGGTATGTGCATACTACAAAGTAAATTTGAGCAATATAAGAAATAAAGGACATCAAATAAATAAAAGCTTCCCATAGAAAAGAAAAGTACCACCCAAGTGGGTATCAAAAGAAAAGATATCAATAAGAATACTTTCCATTAAACAACATAAAAAGATTGTGCCATAAATACATTCACTACCATGGTGGGAAACAAATCACATATCATGGAATCATCAACAACCTGCATGCATGTAAGATAAGCATAACCCTAAAACAATATAAAGACAAAGGGGGATAAGAAACATACATCTTGAAACCTAATAGAGAATGATATACTTCCAAACTCCCAAATATATAAAACATGGGCCAAGAATCATACATCTTGCTCGGGTATGGGGAATTATACATCCTCCATCTCAATAATAATAAGAGAAGGGAAACACATCTTCCCATAGCAGGGAAACACATCTGTCCATAAACAAAAACCAATGCAAATACACTACTCTAGTGCTACTGAATCACATAGCATGTAAAATGTAGAGGCAAGTAAAAAATATAGTCGGATTATACAAACTAGTCACCACATAAGTGACCAACATATACATCCACCTCACAAGTGGACAAAATACATCACATGTCATCATATAGAGTTCCATTATGTAAAAAGCATATGAAAAGAGTCCAAAAGAATATACAAGATCACAAGATCAACATCAAATAAGGTAGTTCATATGAACCATGATTTTCAAAGAAAAGATAATGTGTAGAGGCTAGTGTCCATAGGACCAAGAGAAAGAAAAAAATAAGTGAATTGCTCAGCATAGAATAATCAGAGATGCAAAATATACCTCAACTTTAGAGTCCAAAGCCCAAAGTCACTTCTAGGTCCAAGATTAGGCCTCCAAAGAACCTATTAACCATATAGGTAGATTTTGTGTCAATTTCATATGCATTAATCAAACCCTAGAAATCACCTTTTTCATTATTTGTGATTTAGATTATCAAAATCATTCCACATTTTAATTTTCATTATTCTGAGTCCAAAACATATTTTATTATTTTTTTTACTTATAAATATTTAGTTATGAATTTTGCAAGCTATTATCTAATTAGATTAAATCTAAGAAAATCACATATTTTTTACATTGGACTTAGGTTACAAAACTAGTACCATTAGAAATCTTGTATTTTTCTGATTCCAAAACATATTTTACTTCATTTTTCAGAGCTATGAATAATAAGTTATCAATTTTAAAAAATTTGACCAATCAGAATGCTTGATTAAACCACGTTAGTAGGAAAATTGAGTCAGTGGTCCAAAACTCTGAGTTGGCTCAATCCGGATTTGCCAAGTCCACTTCTATCTCTTCTCAAAGCCTCAGCACAGAAAAGAAGAAGTATAAGGATGAAAAGTCATAAATACCCTTCGCGGAAAATAAAGTACTAAAGGGAAATAAAGGGGCAAACAGGTAAAGCATCCACCGTTTGTCTTACAAACGAGCACAATAGATCAAAAAAACTCACAGGTCTCTAAAGATCCTTTTTCAAGGAGCAAAAATTGAGGGAACAACTCTAGAACGCAATGCGAGGATGCCCAACTTTCACCTCATCTTCTGGCCAACTCAGGGAACCCAAATTTGTGCCCTGAGTCACCCGATCGACAGGGAAAGGTCCTTCCCCCTGACAAGAAGTGAAAGACACCAGAAGGCAAAAAAACCTCCAGAAACAGCTCGTCAAAGGCTAAAACTGAGTAGTGCAGATGCGTCCGTGCTGAGGGAAACATCTCAGAAGGTAAAAATAGGTCGAGGTAATGATAGGGAAGCAGGAACGGAGTCGCTGATTACAGGTCTGACGACAGGGGTAGGAAAACTGATAAACACTAAAGTGGATGAATATATAGGAGTAGAGAAAGCAAGGAGGGGTCTGGGGGATGCTTAGAGTGGAGTAAATTTGGTAAAAGATGACCGGAGCCATAGGAACATAGCTACGGCTTCATTCGAAGAAGGAGTTCCTTGCGGAGGCAGCATAAAGGATAAGGGGTGTAATTGATGATGGGGGCAAGTTCTAGGAGGTCCGACGGTTGTGTCTGGATCATCTTATAAGGGTATGATGCATCGAAGAGGCTTGGGTAAGTCCATGGCAATGAGGGAGTCTGTGCCAACTTTGAGGGTTTCATATATAGTGCACGAGAGGAGTCATTCAGGGGCTCATTTTGTGCACAATTGATGCATGGGTTTTGAGTCACTTTTACATGCCTATTTTATACTCATTTTGTGCATTTATTAGTCAATTAATTAATCTTATTTACATAAATCATTATTATTGGCTTGTATACTTTGTTTGCATCAAATTATGCTCATTTTATCATAATTACATTATTTTATGCATTCCCCGGGCCTATACACGTTTTTATGATTTTTTCAGGTACTCCATGTACAGTGAAAAGTCAGTGCCACAGACATCACAGTCGGTGCCACCGAGATAGCAGCAGTGGTCGGGCGATAAGAGACCAGAAGAGTCAGTCCCACCGACAACCAAGTTGGTGCCACCAAGAAGGGGTCAGAGCAGCATATCAAAGTATGTGCATAAGCTCGGTGCCACCGACTTCACCACAGCAAGGACCGCACCCGAGACAGTTGGTGCCACCGACTTTGTTGGAAATCAACAATCTGATTTGATCATCTCGATCCGACAGTCCACGTTAGGTGGTACCGTAAGTTGACCTAAGACTTAAAAAGAGGATGGCCAGACCTAAGGGGGACATCATGTTGCACCGCACAAAGGCCAGAGAAGGGAGAGAGAGGAGCATGGAGCCGAGGACGTCAACTGAGAGATATGAGCACCTCCGACAGACAATTTTGTTGTCGGAAGACTGTAGAACGTGTGCCTCTTGAGGAGGATCATCCAGAACACTTTCTCTCCAGGGGTTACATGAATTACTTTCATGTTTCCCACATTTTTCTTTTCTCTCTCTATGTATTCACATGTGAAAACCATGGGGGGCTAAACCCCTCCTTTCCTTAGGACCCGAGAGTAGCCAGGGGAATCATTGTATCGACTTTTGCATGCATTAATATAGTTTTCTCTCTATTCCTGGATATATAGTTGTGGAATTGAATGACATGTCTATGTTTGATCACCATCGGTAGGATAATAGACTGATAATTGCTCCAAAAGGAGGATTAAAGGTTAGAAACTCATAATTTATACACTTTCCTATGTGTTCCTTGGGAAAGGTGACGTATAGTTAGTGGAAAGAAACATAGAGTCTTTGATAATGCACCTAGACTAAGATATAAATTACTACAGACGTGGAATTGGCTTAGATATAGGTAGTGAATTATACTGTGGAAGCGGGCGATTCTGACTATAGGCTTTCTATCCAGGGTGGGAGTAAATTTTATATTAGTTCGGTAGAAATAAGATATAATGAGACCCCATGGTGAAATCGGTAATCCTAAGGAATCCATCTCATTTGAATCAACCACTTTTAATTTTCTTTTAGTTTCCTTTTATTTTTGTTTAAACTCGAATCCAACTTTTCAACCGGCTTAGCTGATCGCACCGTAGTTAGTAGTAGTCACTAAGACTACATCTCCTTGAGTTCGACTCGGGCCTCACATAGGCCTATATTACTCGATGTGTGCACTTACATTCATACGCACAGTTCTAGTGTGTCAAAGTTTTTGGCGCCCTTGTCGGGGAGACAGTGAAGTCTCAACACTACGAGTGTTGCGGGCGGCCACTTTTTATTTCTCGCAATTTTATTTTAAATCATTGAAAATTATTGCATACACATACAACCAATTTTCTCTGTTAAGTATCGTGATTAGTTGATTTCAAATTTTTAGGTACTAGTACATGGTGCAAATGCAGACCATAGACTACAAAAATCCTACATCAGAGGTCTCAATCGTTGTTGAGGTTCCCGTTCAAGTAACTGCATCAGAAGACATATCGTTGGCGTCCAGGCAACAAGCAATCAGTGACGGTAATCCAGGAGCAGAGAGGACAATATGGGAGATGATAAAGGCATCTTCTTCAGCTGCACAGACAGGGCCTATCAAGAAGCAGAATGTGAATGTAGCACAATACAAGATCGATCCAGAGCTTATTGCACTCATCAATTCACAAGCTTTTTATGGGCACACTCATGAAGATCCGCTAGCACATATTAGCAATTTTGTGGAGTGATGCGACATGGTGAAAGTGGATAGATTTCCACAGACAGTTATTTATCTGAAGTTGTTTCCATCATCACTGGAGGATAAGGCAAAAGAACGGTTGCACAACCTACCGAAGGAATCGATCGAGACATGGGATCAAATGATCGAGACATTCTTTGAAAGGTATTTTCCTCCAAAAAAGACAAACGAGCTGATGAGGAATATTCACAATTTCAAGCAACATGCAGCAGAGTCCTATTCCAAAGCATGGGAGCATTTTCAAAACATGCTCAGGAAGGTCCCTCACCATGGGATAGATCTGGAGAACCAAGTCAATATGTTCTACTTTGGGCTCCACAAAATCAAACGTGTCACCTTAGATAGTATAGGCTCGGGGTTCTTTCTCAACAACTCACCTTCTACGTGTCAGGACATTTTGAAAAATATGGCAAAGAATCAGGCATGGGGTAATGAAAGAGACCATCCAGAGCATATCAAAAGCATAGGGGAGTCTAAAGTTATCACCTCCTTGAATGAGAAGTTAGACTTGATAGCAAAGAAGCTTCTAGAGAATGATAATAATTTATCATATGAAGAAGGACAAGTGAAATACATGAGGCAACAAGGATACAGGAACAATGATTACTCATGAAGAAAGGATCCCAAGTTCTCTTGGAAAGATCCAAACAACTTCCTACAGGATTCTGATCAACAAAACCAACACAGGAATAATCAGCAGCAGTGACCTATAGTAGAGGTGAGCACAAATGAAATTCTCAATCGGATAGTGAAGCAGAATGAACATTTGTTAAACAACTTCCAACGTGATCTCCAGAATCAAGGGGCCCATATGAGGAGTTTTGAGACAACCTTGTCTCAGCTAGCAGCAGATGTGGCAGCCTTGAAGAAGCCTACCCAAGTAAAGCGCCAACTTGGTGACAAGACCACCAAAATGGATTGGAGCCTTCCTTGTGCTCCTCTTCACCGCCAGGACGCGCTGTAGCCAGAACGCCCCCCAGTTGCACTCTTGACGTTTCAGGAGTGCGTAGAGAAAGAACATGTCACTCTCCTGAAACTTGCTCAAAGCAAGATCGCTTCGAGCGAAGAAAGTCAAGCTCAACATCCTGTGCAGGACCCGGACGAACGGGTGCTCAAAATCCGCTACTGCTGCATTATGGTAGCTCACAGTCTTCCCTGCCGGCACTGTAACTAGCTCGGCGAAGATTTTGTCGTAGTCGGTGCGGGCGTCGGGGCGTCGGTGATCGTTGCGGCTGTGGTTCCAGTTGAAGATGTCATTGAACTGCTTCAACGTGATGTTGTAATTGTTGTTGAAGAGTCGGAAGGACACCCTTCCCCGGATCCACGTCTGGTCCTATGGTACCACGTCATTTGGTACGATGCAGATATCAAGAGACGCCATGAACTCAGCCACCAGTTCCTTGTATGTGGGCCATTCGCCGAAAAACGGCTGCCCATCCGCATGACAGTCGATCGCATAAAGGCGATTGGTGTGCCGCGCTTGCCCGGCCAACACATAGGCCAAGTTGGCCTCGAACCCCAGCTCCCGGATCATGCCCCGGTCCACATACCGGGTGGGCTCGAACTTTCGCTTCATAATATCCTCGTAGACCTTCCTCACATCCATGTTGGCATGAATTAGGCGTGGACGAGGGATGGAAGCGGGTGGGGGAGGAACAAACTCCTCGATCTCCAAAGGGTGAGCGCTTGAGGACGACGCTCTGGCGGTGTGCACCATGGTTGCGAGAAAAGAAGGGATTAGAAGAACAGAGCTCAGTGAAGATGGAGAAGAAATTCTCCGCTCGATGAAGATCTCCACTCGATGACGCTTCTCTGCAGTCTTGGAGGGCTCGGGGCAGTGCTAGGCGCAAAGGAGGATACTTGCTTTGAAGGTGTGACGTCAAGTGACGTTGCAAGTCCCCTTAAATAGGCTTGATCGGCGCCCCTGTTGACCCGTCGATACCATCGACGCGGGTCGATGGTATCGACACATCTCGCGGGTATCCGCCTCCCTCGCGAGTATCGACGGCTGACGTTTGCTGGATCGAGAAACCCGGATTGCTGACGGGTCGATACCATCGACGGAGATCGATGGTATCGACGCAGCACCCGGACCGCTGACGTGGCTGTTGCAATCGTCGTCGATGTCTGTGTTCGGATCGGTGACATGTCCGTCGATACCATCGACGGGTGTCGATGGTATCGACTTGCTTTTATTGCGACACCGCCGTTGTGTTGCATTCAACCTGTGATGATGTCGATACCATCGACGATGCCGTCGATGGTATCGAGTTGACTGAGCAAAATTCGTCTGAATATCTCCAGAGATCTCGATGGTATCGACTGGGGTGTCGATACCATCGACACTTTTTATTGCGACCTGTCTGTGACCATGTCGATACCATCGACGGGGGTGTCGATAGTATCGACGCAGTGCGATTTCTACTGATGTCAACCTGAACCCATGTCGATACCATCAACGGGTGTGTCGATGGTATCGACCCTGCCTGTGCCTGCACATTCAACAAACGGATCAAGGTATCATTTTTAAACTAAAATTTAAACGAAATAAAAGCAATCTATGACTAAAATTCAACTATCCTAATGTACCGATGGTTGGGTTGCCTCCCAACAAGCGCCCTTCTTTAGCGTCTTAGGCTAGACGGCTTGACAATCATCATCTTTTCACCTTGGGAACTGCACTTAGAGGATCATTCGGTAATTTGAATTCGACTCGATCTCCTCCAATACCCAAGGACAAAGTCCCTCTGCCTAAGGCAGTCACGACATCCTCCGTTGCTTGAAACTGTCTTCCTAGGAGAATTTCACAACTGTGGAGTGGTGGCACATCCATGATGACAAAGTCCACCGGAAATATGAATTTGTCCACTTGGACTAAAACATCTTCACATACTCCATAGGGTCTCACAGTAGACCCATCCGCCAATTCAATTGCTGCGGCCAACTTCTTTATCTCTTTTAACCCCAGCTTTTGAAATGTCGCCAAAGGCATGAGATTTATGCTAGCGCCAGAATCACATTGCGCTTTAAGGAAATGTTGACCACCTATTGAGCACGGTATGTAAAAACCTCCTGGGTCCTTTCTCTTCTTTGGTGAACTCCCTTGGATCATAGAGCTCACCGTCTCATTCATCCAATAAATTTCATCGTCTTTTATCCGCCTCTTCTTATTTATGATTTCCTTGATGAACCTCCCATAGGCTGGTACTTTCTCGATCATCTCCACTAACGGAACGTTGATGTGGAGTTTTCAGAATATCTCCAGAAATTTCTTGAAGTGACGATGCTCTTTCTTGGACTTAGAATTTACCGGATCCAAAACATCAGCTGCATCAACACGCCTATGAGGTGGCACATAAGAGCTTTTCGGGGGTACCTCCCCTAAGCTTGCTTCAATCACTCCCTTGGACGTGGTCTTTGGCGAGACATCATCACTAGTAGCAGCTTGTTTTGGTTCCTCTCTCGCCTCAGATGTCTCCACATGTGCACAAACAACCTGCACCTGCTCCTCCTGCCTAGATGGAGATACCATACTCACAACTCTCTCTGATTTTCTGAAGAAATGGTTTCCACCTGGCAATCTATAGTAAGTGCGTGGATATGGTATCGCCGGTGTTGCATTCACATTGAAAGTCATTTTTCTTTCTTCTACAACTTCTTGCACCTGAGATTCTTCATTTCTTACCACCGACATGTACTTAACCTGATGATGTGCTTGGGCCACGTTCGCATTCTCAGCTGGTTTCTGTTGATTGGCGTGCTTGATGGCCGCCACTTCATTTGAAATCTGTGCCACAGTGGTCTCTAATGCCCGCATTTGTGCTCCATGGCTTTGCAGCGTCTGCCCAAATTTGGTTAGAATGTCACCTTGAGATTGTAATTGTTTACCAAACATGGTCATCATCTCTTGGTTTTGCTGAACCATTTGACTTAGCAATTCAGTGTTTTTGTCCTCAGCTTTTTGTTGTGATTTGGCATCCAGATCCTGCAGAAAATTGTTTGGATCCTTCCATGAAAACTTTTTTATCCTTTCTCCAGGCATAGTCATTGTTTCTATAGCCCTGTTGTTGCATGAACTTCACTTGGGCTTCCTCATCCTCAGATGTATCTTCCTTAGCTAGCAGCTTCTTGGCTAGAAGATCTAGCTTGTCATTCAGCTCCCTAACTGTTCTGGATTCACCGGCAGCCTTGACATGTTCTACTGCACCTCTGTCGCCCCATGACTGTTTCCTAGCCATGTTCTTTAATATCTCCCAGCATCTTGTATCAGTGTTGTTCAAGAAAAATCCTGAACCGGCCGAGTCCAAATTGCTTCTATCATGCTCGGAGAGAGCAAAGTAGAAGATCTTCACTTGGGTTTTCTTGTCCAGTCCATGGTGTGGACATCTCCTCAACATGACTTGAAATCGCTCCCAAGTCTCAGAATAAGTTTCACCCGCCTGTTGGGTGAAATTGTGGATCTTCCGGATCATATCATTGGTCTTCTCAGGAGGGAAGAACCTCTCGAAGAAAACCTCCACCATGTGATCCCATGATTCAACAAACTCGTCGTCGAGGTTATGAAGCCACTCTCTTGCCACTCCAGCCAAGGAACTCGGGAATAACTTGAGGTAGAGCACATCCTGTGGAAATCGATCTATCTTCACCATATCGCAGTTCTCCATGAACTAGCTGATGTGGGCCACTGGATCTTCATTTTTTAATCCGTGAAATGTGTTTGATTTAACCAGGTTAATCAGTGCTGGATCGATCTTGTAGGTTGGAATGTTTAGCCCTTGTTTCTTTATAGGCCCCTTTGATGCCGAGGAAGAAGACGCCTTGATCTTCTCCCATATTGTCTGTGCTTCAGCCATTACTTCTTCTTGTTCTTGCTCAGATTCAGAATTTATATCACTGTGGTGTTCCTCCTCGTAGTAGTCCTTGTCCTCTGGTCCCGCAGATGGAACCTCAGGTGTGCGATTCACGTAGTCTCGACTACGTGTGTGCACCATGCAAAGTACCTGAAAAATGGAAATAGGGGTTCAGTACAATGCTTTGAACGAGTCAACACAATTATAGAGAAATAAAGGAATTTTTTTTTGAAATTGTTTTAAAATAAATAAAAAAATGTGGCCTAGAGTGGCCGCTCTTAGCACTCAAAGTGTCAATAATTCGCCGTATCCCCGACAACGGCACCAAAAACTTGACGTGTATTTTACTACGCGCTTAAACGCAAGTATACGCGTCGAGTAATATAGGCCTTGTGAGGCCCGAGTCGAACTCAGGGATACGTGAATTATTGGAGACTTCTACTAACTAATCGCAATCAGCTAGACCGATTAACAAAGTAGGGTTTTGTTGTTCAAATTAAAAAGAAAATAAAAATCAAACAAAGAAAACAATCGATTAAAGGTTAATTTAATCAATTCAAAAGGATATCTTTAGGATGGCGGTTTCACCGCGGGTCAACATTGTATTAAGTTTCATATAATTCCTCACACTTCTCTCTCTATCCGGGTAGTGGCCTAAAAACAGAATTACCCACTGTCGTGGTGTAATTCACTACTTAGATTTAGGTTGATTCCACCGTCGTAGTAATCATTCCCCTAAACTAAGTGCATTATAAACGGTCTCTCAGTTCCCACCATTAATTTTACAACTCCTTTGTCAAGGGTTTTATTAATTAATGTAGAATTCATCTCTTTTCAACCGTTAATCCTTCTGTCGAAGTGATTAAGGGCATTAAGTTATTATTATGGTGATCAAGCATAACAATAGAAATGGAGAAAATGAATCTATACCACGGATTTGAGAGAAAAATATGAATTATTGATACAAAAATGTCATACAATGCATTCCCGGGCTACTCCCGGTCCTAAAGATTGAGGGTTTTAGCCTCTCATGTTCATCTCACACGAATACATGGTAGAAATTGGGGAATTCATAAGAAAAACGGGAAATAAATGGGAAAACCCCTGAACGGAGAAGAACCGGTGGATCCTTGGCGTAGAACACGAGCTTCCCCCGCCTGTCGGTGGTGGAAATCGTCTTCGGCAGCGTCCGAATCACCCGGGATGAGCTTCTCGGCCTCCGTTCTCCTTTCTCTCCTCCTCGGCACTCGTGCAATCCAAAATGAGATGATCTCCTCGTCTGGGCGGCCGTCATTAGGTATAAGTCCCTAATTAGGTCGTCAAATAACAACAGTCGTCCGATCGAGATCAAAACAGATCCAACGCATATCTGCCGGCGTCGATACCATCGACGCGGGTCGATGGTATCGACCTGGCGGATTAGCGGCAGCTTTCCTTTCTTTTATTCTGAGCGCCTGTGGTGATGTCGATACCATCGACTTGAGTGTCGATGGTATCGACGCCTTTAGCGTCGGTTGTTGTCGTTTGGTGATGCTGTAGCTCCCCTTGTGTCGATGGCATCGACTTGGGTCGATGGTATCGACACTGTATTGCTTTTCTCGGCTGACAACCTGTGGCTTGGTCGATGGTATCGACTTCCGTCGATGGTATCGACGGAAGCAGATACTTGTTTTTCCTGAAATTTCACAACAAGACCAAGTAAATCCACACAATTTATAATAAGATGATAAATGATGCCCCAAATAGTAAAACAAAGGGGATTTGATATAAAATGATGGCAAAGACCAAATAAAGTGAAATATGCAATAATATCCATGAAAATGAGTAATTAAAGCACAAAACACATATGAAATAGGTCTCTAAATGTGACTCAAAATCATCGCATCAAAAATGTAATCAGTCGTGTAGCATATTTGCTTAAGGTTGAACTACGAGAAACAATGATTATTGATACATTGTTTATTATATCTTAGAAAGATAAAGGATATACATGTTCTTCATAATCCTTATTAAATGAATGACTTGTTGTTTAATCAAGTTATAATTGAAATGATTGCATAGAGAATACTGCTCTGCATATCTTATTCAATGATTTACCTGCTGTTGAATATTTATAATTCTATTGCCCAGTGTTATTTTAATATCTGCAATAACAATGTTTCTAGCAGAGAGTTATATCTCTCACTGGGACAATTTTCAATTGTCTCACCCCCGTGGGATTCAACTTTTTAGGTAGATGTCGAGGAAGAAGAAACCCTCAGTGGGTGAGCAGCAACAACAGCCACAGCAGCAACAACAACAACAAGGACAACAGTGATCCTCAGGTGGAGACACTGTCTCTCAAGTCCTGTATATAGAGAGTCCTATGTGTTGTCTCTGTACTCTTAGGTCCTAGGAGTCAGTAGATGGGTTGATATAGATCTGAGATTTTTGGCTTGATGCCTCAAGATTTTGTATACTGCTCATGTACAGTTTAACTGGGCAGTCAATGTTATGACTCTCGAGATGAGATGATACAGAGATGTACTGAGGAATCAGAATGTAAATAACTTACTTTGGTTCTTTATGATAGAGTTTTTCAGTTTGTGGATTTCTTTGCAAAAAGTTTTAATTTTTAGTGATTTTCAGTAATTCCGCTGCTAATAATTCGCTGCATTAGTTAATCCTGTTTTCATAAGTTGGATGCCACAGTGGGTCTCCACACAAAGAGACGTGGTGGTGGAATGATGGAGTATAGAAGGCTATTAAATTAAAAAAGGGAGATCTATATGAGCTTGCCCAAATCTCAAGATGATGCAACATTCTAGAGATACAAGCAAACAAAGAAAGAAGCTAAAAAGGTTGTTCATGATGCAAGGTCTAGATGCTTTTATGATATTTATAAGAAGTTGGACGCAAGGGAAGGGGAAAAAGATATAAATAAAATGGTTCGTATAAGAGAAAGGAAAGGAAGAGGCTTGAGTCAAGTAAAATGCATCAAGAAAGAAGACGGTAGAGTGCTGGTGAAGGACAATGATATCAAGAACTAGTGGAGAAATTACTTCCATAAGCTTTTCAATGGAGATATTTCAAATAATGTTAGGGACTCGTGTGGCATGAATACAAGAGATATAATTTACACACAACAAGTTTCACTATTTGAGGTCAAGAATGCTTTGAAAAAAATGAAAATGAGAAAGGCATGCGGACCAGACAATATTCCCATTGATGTATGGAAGAGTATGGGGGATGAAGGACTTATGTGGTTTACAAAGTTCTTTAAGTACATGATCATGAACACCAAGAAGATGTCAGATGAGTGGAGAAATAATACTATAGTCCCCATCTAAAAGAACAAAGGTGATGTTCAGAGTTGCACAAACTACAAAGGTAACAAGTTGATGAGTCATACAATGAAGCTTTGGGAGAGGATTATTGAGTAGAGGCTAAGATCTGTAACACAAATATCAAACAACCAATTTGGTTTCATGCCTGAAAGATCAACATGAGATGCTATTTTTCTAATAAGGTGGCTTATGGAGAAGTATATAGAAAGCAAAAGAGATCTTCATATGGTGTTTATTGATTTGGAAAAGGTTTATGATCGAGTAGCTAGAGAAGTGTTGTGGATGATTTTGAACAAAAGGGTATGCCAATCCAATGCATTGACTTGATCAAAGACATATATGATATCTCTACTACAAGTATGAAGACTCCCAGAAGAGAGACACCAACTTTTCCTATCACAGTAGGGGTATACCAAGGATCCACACTCAACCCATATCTGTTTGTTCTTGTTATGGATGAGTTGACAAAGAATGTTCAGGATGATATTTCTTGGTGTATGTTATTTGTTGATGATATTGTTTTGATTGATGAAACTAAAAGAGGATTGAATGATAAAGTTGAGATTGGAGAAAGGCATTGGAATCAAATGGATTGATGATTAGTAGGAACAAAACTGAGTATATGCATTGCAATTTTAACCAATCTCGCAGTGTGAATGATGGAGCCATGTTGGACGGAATAGATATACCAAAATGTGATAAATTTCGTTGCTCGGGATGGGGATGTCTAAAATGACGTTTGTCACAGGATCTCTATAGGAAGGTTGAAATGGAGGAGTGCAACTAGAGTAATATGTGATCGGAAGTCCTCTCAGGTTAAAAAGTAAGTTTTATAGAACGGCTATACGGCCAGCCATGCTCTGTGGGAGTGAATGTTGGGCGGTGAAGAAACATGGTCTCAACAAGTTGAACGTAGCTGAAATGCATATGTTGAGATGGATGTGTGGGAAGACAAGAAAAGATTGCTTGAGAAATGACTATATCAAGAATAAAGTGGCGGTGGCGAGCATTGAGGACAAGTTGTGCGAGGGCCAAGTTAGATAGTATAAACATGTGCAACACAGACCGAAAAATACGCCTATATGAAGCAACACTGTTGAGTCAAGCACAATAAATAGAAGAAGAGAAAGACCTAAATTAACATGGGATGAGCTTATAAAGAGAGATTTTGAATCTCTACATCTCAACCAGAACATGGCCCATGCACTACTACAGAAACATCATTCAGTGTCGCTTTTCTGGGCGTCGGTTCTTTAGGAAAACCGACGCCTAAAATATTAGACGTCGGTTATTTAGGCAAACCGACGTCTATATTCGAAGACCAGCCAGACATGGGTACCGCTTTGAATATAGTGTCGGTTGTTAATAACAAACCGACGCCTAAAGTCGCCCGCAAAATCCAATTTTTGAGCAAAAAATATAGTGTCACTTTCAGCGTCGGTTATGTAGATAGAAACCGACGCCTATGCGCGATGAAAATTTGCGCGAAAAGTGTCACTTTCAGCGTCAGTTAACCTTCTATAACCGATGCTGAAAGTGGTTCCCGCCAAACATTTTCGTGAAAATATCATCCAATTGGACATCGGTTGGTTCAAACAACCGATGCTAAAGAGGTTTAGGCGTCGGTTGGTTGAAACAACCGACGCTATTTGGGAACTTAATATCCCGCGATCGCCCGACTCTTCCCCTTTCTTCTATTTCATTGTGAGCCGATTTCCCTTTTCTTATCTGCTGTCGCCCGACCACACCGCCGATTTCTCCTCCACGAAAGCTCCTTCTTCCTCCACGACAGCGTCCCGCGCCGCCGTCGCGCCCCCTTCTCCGCCGCCACTGCTGCTGCCTTCTTCCCCTTCTTCGCGCCCCCTTCTCCGCCTGGAGCTCGCCGGCCACCGCTGCCCTACCGCCTGGAGCTCGCCGGCCACTGCTACACCTGCCTGCCCTGCCGCCTGGAGCTCGCCGGTCACCTCCACCACTACTGGGAGGTCAGTTGTTGTTGCTCGCCTAATATTGCATCTAAATCTAAGTTTCACCACTTCTTTCACTGAGAACTGAGAAGAATGGCCTACCACAGCCGTGCTGCCCAGCACGGCCGTGGTAGGCCAACACAGCCACGGCCATGTTTGATTTGATTTAAACCCTAATTTGATTTAAATCCATTCTAGCATCCTAATTTGATTTGATTAAACCCTAACATTGATGAAACCCTAACATCAATTGTGAACAATCATTGTTATTTATATTACTTGTACATTGGTATAAATTAGAATGAACAATCACTAAATTATATACTATTTGTATGAAGTCCGGCTTCATTGTACATATCTATTATTGTGTTTGTTGGCCTAGAAACCCGTCCAAGATTGACTCATTAGGAGTAAATCTTGGATAGTCCCCGGTTTGGGACTGTTCTTGAACACCTAATCTCACTTAGGATGTAAGTGTATAATGTGTATTGGGTTTTCGATAAAATTTCGGCAGCATTTCCCCGTTTGTTCTCTAAGTACATATGTACTTAGAGAACAGCGGGGAAATGCTGCCGAAATTTTCTCGAAAACCCAATACACATTATACACTTACTAGTGAGATTAGGTGTTCAAGGATGGGATAGGTGGTACACATTTATTATATATAAGAATGACATCACATGTGTTTGTTGGCCTAGAAAGTGAACAATCATTGTTCTTTATATTACTTGTACATTGGTATAAATTAGAATGAACAATCACTAAATTATATACTGTTTGTATGAAGTCCGGCTTCGTTGTACATATCTATTATTGTGTTTGTTGGCCTAGAAACCCGTCCAAGATTGACTCATTAGGAGTAAATCTTGGATAGTCCCCAGTTTGGGACTGTTCTTGAACACCTAAACTCACTTAGGATGTAAGTGTATAATGTGTATTGGGTTTTCGAGAAAATTTCAGTAGCATTTCCCCGTTTGTTCTCTAAGTACATATGTACTTAGAGAACATCAGGGAAATGCTGCCGAAATTTTCTCGAAAACCCAATACACATTATACACTTACTAGTGAGATTAGGTGTTCAAGGATGGGATAGGTGGTACACATTTATTATATATAAGAATGACATCACATTATACACTTAGGATGTAAGTGTATACCCTAATCTTTTCCTAATATATACTTGTTTCCTAATATATACTTGTTTTCTCTGATCATAGAATGGATAGATCATGGATGTCCATTCGTAATCGTTGCAGAATGGATAGATCATGGATAGATCATAGAATGGATAGATCATGGATAGAGCATAATAAGACTTTTACTAAGTGGTTTGAAGATAAAGTCTTACATCAACTATCTCAAACACCAAATGATATTACAGAAACTATCAAATGCCTCGCCTTTAAACCAAAACCGAATGTTATGTCTTATGAAGGGTTTGACATTAATGGATTCACATATTACACAAAGCGCCAAGATGATAAGAGTGTCGTCCAAAATAGTGGGGTCACTCTTCAAGCGTCGACTATGTACTTTGCAAGTGCAAAGGATAAGAGTCCACGTGAAGATAAAATGTCATATTACGGTGTCATTGAAGACATTTGGGAGTTTGAGTACATAGATTTCAAAATTCCGCTCTTTAAATGTAATTGGGTTGATAACACCAAAGGAGTTATAGTGGATGAATTGGGTTTCACTTTGGTGAACTTTGAAAAGATTGGCGAGAAGGGTGAACCATTCATATTGGCATCACAGGCGAAACAAATATTCTATATCGATGATCCTACAAATGATAAATGGTCGGTTGTTCTTCATGGTAAAAGACAGTTCATTGAAGATCCTATAGATGAAGAAGATTACTATGATAAGTATGATGACTCCAGTCCATTCTCAGTTGGGTTGCCAACTCCACAAAATATTGAAGCTAATGATGACTTATATTTGCGCGGAGATCACAATGAAGGATTGTTAATTGATAAAAGATCACAATTTTAGAGACATGTATGTTTATACAATTGCTAAATGTTTGCCTTTTTCTAGTTAATACAAATGCTAAATGTTTGCCTTTTTCTAGTTAATACAAATGCTAAATGTTTGCCTTTTTAATGACATTTTCAGATGGCTGACCATGATGAGCATGATGTCCATGATGAGCATGAAGTCCATGATGAGCATGCTGTCCATGACGAGCATGGCGAGGATACCAATGTAAGTTCTAAAAACATATCCTGTATTTCTATAAAAATTCATTATCTTCTAGTTATGTCATATATCTTATATTTCTATATTGGGCTAATTCAGTGTGTTTATTTTTGTCAAATTTTAGGTTGATGATGCACATGTACCCACTGAAGCACTGGAGCAACTTGATGCGCAGCACCAAACACTTAACAAGAAAAGAGGCATCACTCTGTTGAAGAAGTTAATAGCGCTTAGTGGCAGTGGATCCAAATTGGTTGTGGAGTTTGATAATGGAGGAAATGCAATTGGAGTGAACCGCAATAATTTTGTAAACTATCTTGGGTGTACCACTCGGAGCCATTGTGGTGTTAAGTATGATAACTGGCATAAAGTTCCTCAGGGGAAAAAAGACTTGATATGGAAGGATTTATGCGTGAGTTTTTATTATTTGCAATTCTATTTTGTAGATTACAAATTCTATTATTTGCAATTCTATTTTGGATACTAGTTAATAACATTTCTATTTTACAGAATCTGTTTGCATTGGATGAGAAGTTGCATCGTAAAAGTGTGATGCAACACGCTGGAAAGATGCTTAGGAATTATATGACAAATCTGAACAGATAATACATAAAAGAGGGTGATAATAAAAAGAAGTCAACCCTTGAACAATGGAACTTCTTGGACAAAGAAGATTGAGACAATTTTGTTGCTTCAAGAAAATCTGAAGAATTCAAGGTATTAGGTGTCACTCCCAATTTAATTAATATACATTGTATTCATCTATTCAAGATTAACATTTAATGATACCAACCAAATCATTAATGTGCATACTAACTAGGCCCTCAGTGACGCACAAAAAGCAAGGCGTGCACTGAATGTGCATGACCACACTATGGGTCCAAAAGGCTATGCAAGCGTTCGCCAAAGATTACATGCGGAGTCTGCGGCTACTCAGGAGTCTGCTCCTACTCAGGAGTCTGCCACACCCATGCCTCGCCATGATATCTGGATAGCTGGGAGGCAAAACAAGAAGGGTGAAATAAAGAAGCCCGTAACTGCTGAGGCGGCTGCGAAAATGGTAAAATACAACTCTTAGAGCAATCGTTTGAATATTGATTATTTGTGGTGTTAACTTACCAATTTTTGTTGATGGTGATTAGCGGGAGCTGCACGAGCAGAGGAAACAAGGCACGTTCATCCCTCAGGGCACAAGGGATGAATTGACAGTTGCTCTGGGTAACCCAGAGCATCCTGGACGTGTTAGGGGTGCTGGCGCTGGTGTGGGCATCAAAGCATTCTTTGGGCCATCCCAACGCAAACCCAGAGCGGGACTTTCTCAAGAAGAGGTAACCTATTCTTTTTTTAGAATGTTATTGCAAAAGGAAATTCAATAATAAGAAGCTAATGTTTCTTTTATCCATGTATAGGAGAATAAGAGAGTCGAGGATATAGTTGCTAAGAAGGTCAACGATGTAGTTGCTGAGAAGGTCAAGGAAGAATTGCTGCGGTGGCAGGCATCTCAGGCTTCCAATCAGCCTATGGCGACCCACTCTTCTCCTGATGCACAAACTGCGAGTAATCCTGGAGACCCATCGCCTAACACGTCTACTGTAAGTATTGTTTATGACATTGTATCTAGTCTTTTCAAGATGATATGTTTTCAAGATGATATGTATATATGTATAACATTCTTTACGTAAATTTGTAGGCATTGAAGCCATGCCGCTTAAGAATACAAGACTATGTTGTTGCAGAGGCGCAGGCTTACCCGTCTCTTCCTGGGGAAAGGTTTCACGAGACTCCAATGCCACATGGCTACATTCGTGTGGGCCCATTACGTGTGTTACCCGATTGGAGGGAAGCTACATTGCCATATCCCCACCCGGATATTGATACACTTGCTGACGCAGAAAGCGGGGTCATATTGTGGCCCAAAGCAGATGTCGTCTACACTACTGAAATTGTAAGATAAATTTACATTGATTTAGACTATTAATGTGTATATATGAGGTCAACTGATCTGAAATTATATATACAGGTTAAAAAGAAGACACCAGGAGCACCTAGGCCTCCACCTCTACTTCCCGCATTACCAAGTTGGGTTCCAACTGACCTAACATACCCGTTAGGTCCTGCTTGTAGGGGAATGGCATGTTGGCTACGGGCACATAATATACATTGCCCTATAATTGTTTCTTTAGATGCAGATTATGCAGGTCAATCATACGATAACTCTTTATTTATACAAGATATTATTGAGATGTTTATGTATGCTTGGCTGAATACATCAATGATAGAGACATGGATAAGGTGAGATCTTGTTTATACATCTATATACCTTGTGTAAGATCCGGTGATCTGGTTTCTTATATATTAATGCATACGTAATACATATTTTGCAGCTACTTAGTCGAAGATCAATGCAAACAATTTGCATTTGATCATGTGGGATTTTTGATTCCATCATTGATTAGTATGGTAGCTAAAGACCCCGATAGTGTTCAACAATACTGTATAGATGCTTTTACAATTTTTGGTCAGAAAAAGAAGACGATAATAATAGCTCCATTCAATGTCAAGTAAGTTTACTTTATTTATAATTTGGACTTAAGAAAATTCCATTTTTATTGTGCATTTTGAGTTATTAATTGTTAACTTTTTACCTCTAGCGGTAAACATTGGGAGTTACTAGTTATTGTCCCCCGGACGTTCACTGTTTATTATCTAGATCCCGCGGGAAGTACATTAAATACTAAAATTGGACACGTAATGAGAATGCCATTATTCTGGTGAGAAATATTTCATTTTTGTATCCGTTAACATCTGTTATTACATTACTATTTACTTATGCAATTTACTGTGTTATATTAACATGTAGGGGTTTAGATGCATTCAAAAAGGCTGGAGGAACGGTCCCAAGGAAAAATAACCAACCAATAAATTGGCAGAACGTACAAGTAAGTTCCCGACTCCAATGTATATATTATTGATGTGAATTGTGCTTAGTTGTATTATTTTGTATGTTTCAATTTATAGTGCGCTACACAAGACAACGGCTGGGCATGCGCATACTATGTGATGCGATTTATGCAGATTATTATCTGACATGCCGCATTGGACATCGATAACATACATGAGGTATTATATATAGTCTCATTAGTTAGTATGAAATATATCAATCTTATTTTTATATTATTACTTATATATACATCATTCTCTTTGCAGGTGTTTAAAACTGACCACACAATAGGTAAACGCTTAAAAAATATACATGCTCCATATACGATGGAAGCATTAGATGAAATAAGAGAAGAATGGGCAAAAGCCATACAAGCAGTGACAACTGTAAGATATAATTGGGATGTTGATATCGATAATGAATGATACTTTGTAAATGAATATTTTTGAATGTTAATACATGTATTTGAATGTTTCTATATGTGTGAATGTGAGAATTGAATTGATGTCTGAATGTATCTACTTGTGTGAAATTTTCCTTGGGACTTTTGCAGGTTTGTGGCCTGTTTGTAGGCTGATATCAATGGATGTCGTAAACCTGCAGTTCAGAAAACTGAACTGCAGGTTCTCATCCTGCTGACCAACCATAGCAGGCCTGCAAACTGATATAAAAAAAAATAGATATAGGCGTCGGTTATTTACAGAAAACCGTCAGCAAAGACCTACAACGTCGATTATTGGACAAAAACCGACGCCTAATAGTACAAACAACCCGACCGTGCAGGATAGCACGGCCGTGGTGGAAAAGGCGTCGGTTATTCATATAAAACCGACGCCTATAGTACTAAACACGGCTGTGCAGGGAAGCACGGCCGTGTCGTCTTGAAGTATGGCGTCGGTTTTTTTTATAGAAAACCGACGCCAAAAGGGTTCGCGCCACAGAAAACGGCGTCATCTAGGACTCTTTCTGCGTCGGTTACCAAGTAAACACCGACGCTATAGTCCATATAGGCGTCAGTCTTTTAGTAGATAACCGACGCAGAATGTGTCCTAGATGATGTCGTTTTGTGTGGCGCGAACCCTTTTGGCGTCGGTTATCTACTAAAAGACCGACGCCTATATGGACTATTGGCTTCGGTTAAAAAAACCGACGCCGAAGTGTTCGACCTTTAGCGGCGCCCACATAGGCGTCAGTCAGAAACCGACGCCAAAGGGAGTTAAACAACCGACGCCAAAGGCTGTTTCTGTAGTAGTGATGATAGAGCTGAATGGAAATGAAGGATCCATGTAGCCGACCCCAATATAGTTGGGACTCAAGCTTAGATGATGGTGATAATGAGACCCATCGATACCATATAAGAAAGGTCGTAGAGGCTGAATGGAAGTGTCTCCATTATTTTTTAGAATCACAAACCGGTTTGCGTGCACACACTATACTTTTGTCTTTTATTTGTAAAATTTTATATCATATAAGGAGGATCATCTACATTATATAAGAAGCATACAGAGGAGGTTGAATGCAATTTTTTCTATTATTTTTTGGAGTTACAAATAGATCCATCTATGCGTACACTATACTTTTATCTTTTTTAAAAGAATAATTTATATTATGTAAGATGACTCATCTATACTATATAAGAAAGCCTACAAAGGGTGCTGAATGTAATTTTCTCTATTATTTTTTGTAAGCACACACAAGTCCATGTGTGTGTACACTACACTTTTGTTTTTTCTTTTAAAATTATATATTATATAAGATGACTAGTCTATGTTATACAAAAAGTACATGGATGGACTGAATGCAATTCTCTCCATTATTTTTTGAAATTAAAAGCCAGTCCTTGTGTGTGAATACTACACTCTTGTCTTTTCTTTTCAAAAGTTTATATTGTATAAGGAGACTCTCTATACTATATAAGAAAGCCCACAGAGGGGGCTAAATGCAATTCTTTTCTATTATTTATTGGAATTACAAACTGATCCCTATGTGTGTACATTATACTTTTGTCTTTTCTTTTCAAAATTTCATATTATGTAAGTAGACTCATCTACACTATATGAGGAAATTCTTAAAGGGGGTTGAATGCAATTTTCTTCATTATTATTTAGAATTACAAATCAATCCCTCTTTTAGCGGGTAATATGTATCTTATTTTAATTAGTAACCACATATTAGTCATCAACATATACAAAAATGATAATTCAAACTCACACGAAAAGTTTATCTAATAAATGTGTTGTAGCAAACAATAATCGATGTCGACCAACTCATTATATTATAATTATTATATAGTCACATATTATATTAATTCAGATATATAATACGTGCTTAGTATGGGTCTTCCGTTCGTAAAGTTAGAACCAAATCACACAAGATAGTGCTAGAGGAGGGAATAACACGTTAATTTTTTCACCCATTCAAAATCATATCCGGACCACGATTTGACTCTTCGCGTTGTCATCATCCCTTTCTCGCACATTGCGAAAAGAGTCAATAATAGACAAAAAATCAAAATCAATTATCATCTGCTAGGATATTACTTTGACACTGTTTCGAAGTTGGGGTGAGAATGTTTGAACATATGATATGCTGAATACTCATTTAAAAAGGGTATTATCATTTCCTTATTTGTTTTTCAATGTAAAACAACGGCCCATGTCTGGGAAGGCCGACTGGCTGTCCCGAACATTAGCCCTATAAACCTGCCAGCCGAGGAATCGCGGTTGGCGGGTAGGTACGGTTAGAGAGAGAGAGAGAGCAGTAACGGCGGCAGTAGGTGTAGAAGACAAGGAAATGGAACCGGAAGAGGTATTCCAGGCTGCCAGCGCCGCCGCGGTTACCAGCAGCGATGTTGCTTCGCCCGAAGGTGAGGATCCGGACGGCGCGTCGGCGGCAGAGGCCGATGCTGAGGCAGGAAGTGGAGGTAGCAGCAGAGGCGGCGGAGTGGGAGTGGGAGGAGACGACCGGGTGAAGGGCCCCTGGTCGCCCGAGGAGGACGCCATACTCAGCAAGCTAGTGGCCAAGTTCGGGCCGAGGAACTGGAGCCTGATTGCCCGTGGAATAGCTGGACGCTCTGGGAAATCGTGCCGGCTTCGGTGGTGTAACCAGCTCGACCCCTGCGTCAAGCGCAAGCCGTTCACTGGTAACACAACTCGGCTCCCATTTCCCCTTTTGTTCTGTCGCGATGGCTTCATTAGCGGTGCATTTTCTTTCCATCTCTTTGTTATTTGTATACCTGCTATGCTGTTCGCGTTTGTTACCAGTGCTGCTGCTTCTTTTGCAATGTTCGTTAATGTTTGAGATTGACTGAAATTGGAACGTTCACCTTTTACTTTCAATCCGTTTGTCTAACAAAAGATCTTCAAGGGGTTTCTGGTGATAGTCTCCACCATGGACACCTGTAGATCAAAATATTTATAATTTTTAAAAGGCGAGAAGTACAATTTTGAACAATATACAATTTGGGCAACCGGACTCAGTTAAATGTAATACTATATAATACTATTCTGCTTCTACGTTATATTGTTGAACTATTGGAGTGTTGATTGTTCACAATTTTATCCTGGATGGATCTAGTAGCCGGAATTCTATGCTGGAGTGAAGAATCATCTCCTCTTGAAATGGACACTGCTGTGCACTTTTGCCCATGCTTCTAGAGTCTGAAGAAATATACTTCACTTTGACTCACTGGGGGGCTGATGGTGGTGGTCAGGGGAAGAGTAATGTCGGAAACTATAAGATAGAGATACTATGTAGTACACGATTTCACCGGAGAGTAAATGAGTTATATTATCAGTTTAACCAGTGAGGTCCATGTTTGGGAGCAAATTTGGGAAAACTACTAGTTCTGTTTTATGTGTGCATATTTTCTTGCTATGATCACTCATTGTGAATAATTCTGCGGCTTAATGAATTCCTTCATCTCTTACGCCTATGTTTTGATCAGCTTTACAAGTAGAAGCCACGTCAAATAGTATTGTAAAACCCATACGGTTCTAATTCCATGTATGTTGTTTTAATCACCTTTTCTGATATTACTTGATGTACCTGTCACATTGAAGAAAGATACTTTATGTGGCTATGTATGTTAAGGTGGCCGTGATAGACTATTTTTCTGGGCTGTTAGTTGGACGATTCTTTTACATCTAACAGCTTTCACAATGAAAAATGTTTGAATGGTGGAGTTCCTGGAAAAAAGTTTCTGTGGCAGATGGGATAAGTTGAAAAGTGTATAATTTGGTTTTGTTTATCACTACATTTGACTGGGAATAAGAGAAAGGTAGTAGTCCTAGTAGATAAGTCATTCTACTCAATGTACTGATACAATGGTATTTCTCACGTACACAAGTTAACTTTTCTATCATGAATTCATGATATTGTTGAAGTGGCATAAGGGGATCAAATTACCTTGGTCTGATGTGCTTGCTAACAAAAATAAAGCACCTTCTTATAGACCAACGGTTCATTTACCTGAGGGTATCCATGGATCAACCTGTTTAATTCAGGTTTTAGTGAGGGAATTTGTCGCCCTAATAAATTTGACTCAAGCGTAGCCTGGCTTGTTTATTGTGTGGGTCTAATTAGTGGACCCGTGGTACCTACAACCGCGGACGACTTACCAAAAAAAAAAACATTATTCTTTCTATACAAATAGGCTTGATAGCTCTTGACAATTTGGATAGCAGTCACAGCCCTGCCAAATGCAATTTCATCCTCTAGAATTTCATTTGCAGTGATAATCGATTTTTTGTGTATGAAACTTGCAATGAATCTTTTGGTACTTAGTTTCTTCTGATATGAGTCCTTTGAAGCAAAGTTGACCTTCGGAAAGTTTCTTCTGATATGAGTCCTTTGAAGCAAAGTTAACCTTCGAAAAGCTTGTTAGGATTGTAAATCCCACACATCCGGATTCAACAAAATCTTTCACATATTACCAGTGAAATAAAAAACGGCCAGGCGGGCCGCTTAAGCGCCCATGACCCCCAACCGCTTAATTTTGCCATTAATCGCCCGCTTAATCATTTTGAACAAAATCGCCCGCTTTTTGCCCTCCTCACTCGCTTTTTCCCGCTTTTTTCCCGCTTTTTGCCCGCTTTTTTCCCGCTTTTTTCCCGCTTTTGTTTAAAAATCCTAATGTAAGCATCTAACATTAATTAATTACATAGCCAAGTAGTGTTGACTATAATATACGAAACTTGTATACATTAAATGTTCTATGATATAGCTAGTCCTAATTTAGAATGCATACTTTGTGTGTAAGCTGTAATAATTGGGTACTGCTCTGTAATGCATCTAAGTAAATATCCTATTGCTCTATTATACTAGTAATGCATGATTAGTTTTACTGATTTCCTTGCTGCTTTCAGTGATTAATGATTGGTACTGCTGGTTAGTATTACTTTAGTGATTACTTTAATTCAATAATTCATAGTTTGTTATATACAATTACTGATCTGCTTGCTGATTTTAGTGATTAGAGATGCTGATTAATAGTAAGTATTGATGAATACTTAGTTAATTACTGATTTGCTGATTAGATATGTATAGAAGTTCCTTATAAATATATTTTTTATATACACATACATGCAATTTTGTATAAAAATATATAAAATTTAGACACCCGCTTTTTCAAAAATCGCCCGCTTAATCACCCGCCTACCGCTTAATCGGTTACAGGGTGCCGTCCGCACGCCTCCCGTTTCCCGCTTTCTAATACATTGCATATTACAACTCATTTTCAAAATAACATATATGAAAAAAAAGGAAATTCTAGTGTTTTAGCATATAGAGGGTAGGCATTCTGTTTCACCATATTGAAAGCCACCATTAATTCTTGGCCCCTTTATTTTTTCATACTTGCCTACTGGTTCACTTTTACAACACATATTAATTCTTGCCCCTTTATTTTTTTATACTTGTCTACTGCTTCACTTTTACAACCCACTATTAATTCTTGCTCCTTTATTTATGAACGAACAACTGTCTAGAGTTATTTCCTCTTTATTTTTTTTCCTTATCCTTATTTGAATTGTTGCCTTCAATCTCCACCTTAACAACTCTTGATTTTGTTCGTGATTGGTGTGAGGGAAGAATAGAGGAAGAGAAGAGATTAGTAGAGGGAAGAGATGAGATGAAGGAAGAGAAGAGAGGAATTTTCTTCTACTACAATTTTCTTTTATTCTCTGGTGCTACTTGTTGGATCTAAGGGCTCTAGAGGGGGGGTGAATGGAGCTACAAAATTTCTCACAAAACAGATTAGACCTTCAAATTATATAATTTTTAGAGCAATAGCTAGATGTCAATTTGAAGTCCTATCTAACAAGCATAGTAAGGATGAACAAGATTGATAGCAAGTACTTGACAAGAGGATGTAGAGTGGTTCCACACTTTAAACTAGAAGTGAGTCAATCCACTACCTAGAGAGGTCAACCTCTAGGACTTTGCAAGTGCTTTTCTCTATATTATCACCAATAAGAGTTACAACAAAAGACCACCAAAGGACTTACCCATCCAACCACAAGGAGTTCTCCACCTTAACAAGGAACTTACCAACTTAGCTTGAGTCTTCAACCTTCACCAAGGTCTTACCCACTCAAGCTCAAGTCTTCCGCCTTGAAGGACTTTGCTTCTCCTCTTGGATCTTCAGCCTTTGCCTTCTCCTTCACTTGGAGAAGATCACCACCTCTTCAACCACATTAAAGAGGACCAGCTACAACTCCTTCACTCGATGGAGCTTGCTTCAGCTTTTCTTCATAAAGGAAGGGGATAGGGAAGTGGTGGAAGATTGAGAGCTTTACATGCACAAAGGTGGAACTCTCTTACAATAAGCCTAACTCACAAATCACGAAATGAAGTGTAAACTAGAGAGAGAAAGGGACTCATGGAGTAGTAGCACACTCAACTATAGCAATGACCTTGAATGTAGTGAAGGAGCAAACTTGGAATGAACTCCAAGGGGTCCTAATTATAGCTACAGGTGCTCCCTTGAGTTGGGGAACACTTAGGGTCGAAATATAGCCTTTTTCCTCAAAGCAACATATTTATTTTCACCTCAAACAAGTCACCAACGGTTATAATCACTTTTTCTGCATTTTTTGTATAATGCATTGGGTCAAGTTTCAATAAACGTAACTCGACCGATCGACTAAAAGACAAACCCAATTTTCAAACTATCGGTCGAGTTTGTTCTGGGAAACTCGACCGATCAGCCAAAATTGCATTTGGTCAGAAGGTCGTTCGGTCAAGTTCTGTGAATGCACAACTCGACCGATTGCTACTTTCAGAAAATCAATCCATGGGATCGGTCGAGATTGAAACTCGACCGATCAACAACCTGTGATCGATTTTCTAATTTGGCTAAAAAGTGATTAAAACTTGGTATTAAGTGTCTCACATATTTTTATCATCTTAGTTACAAGTCATATCATCAATACAAGTGATTGCAAAATTCTTCTAAGGTCGTTTGAAGGGATCTCCTTATTAGCACACTTGCATTGCATTTGACTTGAACTTTGACAAGCTAGGGCTTGTGTAATTTAATCCTTTTCATGTACCTAAAGCCTGAAATCAATTGTGAATACACATATTAGATACATATGAATGGAATGGTTAAGTCATTATCAAAATATGGACAATGTATAACTTCTAGGTCAATACTACTTGCTGCTATTATGCATCTTGAAGTTTGTTTCCTACTTGCTGATTTGCACAAGAGGCTGTTCATTCCGACTACATCGTCTCTACTGTTCCAAATTGTCTGTGTTTTATGCATGTTGACTACTTACTTTCTGTTCTAGCACTCTATGAAGATTACTATATGTGATATAACCGTCTCTGGACTACTCGACGGCACTAGCGATTGAGGTGACTTCACTTGCTTATATTTTCTGCTATATATTATTGCTCCAGATGAATTTTTGTTTTGTGTCTGCCTTGCTGGTCTTAGAGTTATCATCTTAAGGGGGAGTGGTAGAGAGTCACGTGTTGTTGATGTTATACTCATTCCCTTACCAATTGCTCAAAGTTTGATTCAAGACCTACTGATTACTAATGTTAATGTTATCTACTTAAGGGGGGATATTGAAGTGTTCAGTGCCTGATAGTAAGATTGAGAGGTTGTAATATGTTTGTATGGGTTTGGGTTTCTCTTTTTTTAAGTCTGTTTCCTTGTTATAGTCTGCATATTTGCAAGATGACATGGGATTCTCCCAAACTCCAGCTTGAGGGGGAGTGTTAGAGTATATTAGTATTTAGTTTATTGGGTCTATTTGTAATATGGGCCCTAGTGTGTCTTTGTCTATTAGGGTTTTGGCTAAGTTTCTATGCTCCCCTCTTCTCCTATATATAGAAAAGGGTATGCCCATGTAATACAACACATACATACAAGGGATTTTCTCTACTCTCATTTGGCACACACATGTAACATTTCTTCATCATAACTTCTTTCTGAGAACCACATATAGTTCAATTTAATACAGCGTCTCTTATCTCTTTTTCTCACATTGACTCATAGACTATCTCTAATTTTTAAAAGTTGAGTCTTCATATATATCTTGATATGTTATGCTTGTTTCTAACACCCAAGTATCAAAATGTGAATCTCGGAAAGAGTAGTTCATGGATATACGTATACCACCAGCAAACAACTGCTGTTGATCTTTAGCATCGAGAACTAAAGAAGTTGCATGATGATCTTTAGCACGATGTAAAAGCTATTTGAGTCTATTGTGCGTTTGGTACACTTGAGCGTACCACAACTTGACTCTCTCCCGTTATCTCTCTCTCTCTATATATATAGTTATATAATATGATGGCAATGTCAATGGCAAAGTTATTAGGAAAATTGGCTTGACTTTAGGTCTCAGGGATGTAAAAATCAATCTAGGAGTACTTAGAAATTGATGATGCGATACGTTAAAGGCTTGGACAAATTTGGTCTTCACCAATAGATTTTGAGGAAGCACATGCACTTCTAGGCATAGTCACAAATTCGGTATTCGGGATTCGGGAATTATGAAGAAAATCAGGTAAAAGGAGGTCAACTTCGGTAAAATTACGGTCTACAATTCGGGAAAAAGTCGGCAAAAGATCCGAGGATTCTATACACACATACACATATATTGCACATGTATATAGCACACACACACACATATATATGTATACATATATTGCACAATATATAAGTACATATCTATACATCTATTGCATACATATATAACACACACACATACATACATACATGATAGATACATATATATGTGTGTGTATTGACATATACACACACGCATATATATACACCCAAATTAAGTTAGTCTTAAATGGTATAAAATGAAAAAGTACATGAAAAGGTATAAAACGGGAAGAAAACATCAAACACGAGTAATTTGTGAATAATATGGATATAAAAGTTAATATATTGTGACTATGCTCAAATTGGGAATTATTCGTCCGTTTGATACATGCATGGAAAAATTCGCGTTTTAAACGTGACTTTTTTAAAAAGTCAAGAGTATATTGTGACTATGCTTCTAGGGATCAACTGTGCTAGTATTGAACATGTATCTAGTGCAAACCCACTTGCGTGGTATGTTTTATCCCAATAGTAAAGCCAAACATGGCAAGACACCACTAGGGCATGTTGAGACCCAAATATGTAGTTTTAGCTACTGCTCTTGCTGATTTAGCCACAACTCATATTTCTGCAATTATTACATTTATTTCTGTTGTTGTTTGCATAATTTTGTTGTAGTTGTTATCATTTTCATGTCTTACGAAATGTGTTTCACATTTGTTATTCTTCCTGTATTATATACATAATGATCAAATAGTAGTGTTAAAGAGTATATATTAGCCTATTTAGTTAATAGGTTAATTAGTTAGTGGGCTTTTCTATTATAGCCCGTTTAGATTACATGTGTCCTAAGTCTTGGGGCGTATATATAGGAGAGGGCGTCCAGTCATGTATTCATCCCATTGCATTCAATACAATAATATTTCACATGCATGTTCGCTCCTGAGGAAAACCTAGCAGTCGTCCTCCCTTCCCTCTCCTAGCCGGCGCCCACAACAGCCTTAGACGTAGCCGCCGCCTCTCTTTGAGAGAGCAACCGCGGGCTCTCCCCGTCTGCGGGCGGCCGTCGCCATGGCCTAGGTCGGCTGCCCGCTAGGCAATTCCGGCCTACAGGGCTCTTTCTTCCCTTTCATGGCTAGCCTCTAGCCGCCATATCTCCTCTCTATTTCCGCTGCCTTGCTCCTGCCGCAACTGCTATGTTTGCTGCTCACGCCCTGCTGTCCGTGCGCCTCCTCCACTCAACCTCATATCGCCGCCATCCGTTAGCAGCAACAGTCGCCAAGGACAGCAACATCAATCACTACCGCCGCCTCAACCGCCGGCCTCCAGAAACCATCACCGCCGCGGGTAACAGCAACAGCCGACGTTGTCGTCGGCCTAGCCGCAACCACCCGCCGCTGCTGTAGCCACAGTCAACCAGTCCAGGCGCTGTCGGCCCTCTTCCACCGACTATCTCCGGCAGCCGCCATCCGCCGTAGTGGCAATACTAGTTGTTGCACAACAACCGCCTATCAACAGACATCCCCGCCGAAACCATCACAGTCATTATCGCCGCCGCTGTGTCCGTTTGCTGCAGGGTTGCTGTCTCTTCATCCAGCAACCATATCCCCAGCCGATGACCGCACTCTTCAATCGACGTCTCATCATCCTGGCCCCCCAGGTTAATTGTTGCTGTCTATTGCGAGCGGTCCCCCAACACTCTCCACCGCTACCAAACAACCATGTTTACTGCCCCCATATGCATTATCCCTGTCTCTATTCGGATTCTCAATCGGTCCTATCTTTTGCTAATCGAATCCCATTTTGACCCTAATCGGATTTTTCTCGGGGGCTCCGCCCCCGCACCCCCGAATTTGTTACCTTATCGGGCCAACAAATCCCCTTTTTGGGTCGGGATTAGATCCATTTATTTTTCTATCTGGATCTTACATTGACCCATTTAGCATCTCTCTCCGGTTATCGGTTTCATTCTCCACATATTACACATCTCCATATCACAAAATCATCTCAAATCCACCAATTCCTTTCCCACCCACCAATATCTTGTGTGTATCCCTTTCCACAGTGCGGGGGGTCATATATCCATTTCTCTACACCAAACACTCACTCTCGTCGTATTTGGTGTGCGGGGGGGATAGAGAGGAGAGGAAGGATGAGAAGAGAGAGCCAACATGAGAGAGTATGAGAGAATGTATGAGAGAGAGTATGAGATGAGATGATGATATATGTATTCAGGTTATATATGTTCCAGGCTATTATCTTCATGGAGCTTCACGTTCTTTAGCACGTCTGTTCTCCACCTCCAGCCCGCTTCATTCAGCGTCGACACCGTATCCGCGTTCGTACCGCGTTGTGTACGTCAGGTATTGATGGTGTATTTCTTCAGCTGCATTCATATGAGACAGATGAGTGCTTCTTCAGATTTTCAGAAGCTCAGAGTTTATCTTCACCGAGCTGCTTTGTCACGTCTTCTCCGAGCTGCATCTGCTATTTCGACATCACCTGTTGCTGATCTTCTTGGGACTTTCCTTGATGGATGATCTCCTTTCCCATCAAGCCCCCAAGGTTCATGCATTAGAGTTATGGTACCTGCATCGTATCACCAACATATCGTCTGTTCGTGTTCGTGCTACGTTATGCACGTCTTCCCAGACAATTTGAAGATTCCACTACTGCTACATCGATACTGTGTATCCGCGTTTGTGCCGCGTTAAGTACGTATTCCAATGAAGTTGCCGTAGTCGTGGTATTGATGATCGTCTGCTCCGAGTGACGAATTACTGCTGCAGTATTCAAGTTCCATTTCAGATGTTCTTCATTCTAGATGTACTCCAAAAGATCTTCATCAAAGCTCGAGGATCTCCAGCCTGCAGAATACAATTTCAAAGGAAAGAGGCGTTATCGTATGATTCATGGGGAGTATTGTTTAAGGGAGAGTATCAATTTTCGTAAGGGGAGTGATATTTATCTTTTATCTTTCATTTATCATTTCTTTTATCGTTTTATCGAGTCTTGTAACCTCCAAGCTTTAGACATGTGTTTCACTCCTGCTCCAGCTTGAGGGAGAGTGTTAAAGAGTATATATTAGCCTATTTAGTTAATAGGTTAATTAGTTAGTGGGCTTTTCTATTATAGCCCGTTTAGATTACATGCGTCCTAAGTCTTAGGGCGTCTCCCCTCTCCTATATAAAGGAGAGGGCGTCCAGTCTTGTATTCATCCCATTACATTCAATACAATATTATTTTCTACAAGTAGGAATACACACTTGATTGTCTACTTAATATTATGATTTGTTTCATATATGTCATTCCATCCATGGGTATCGTCTTCATCGTAACATAAAGATTTTTATATTTGAAAGGTAATACAATGGAGGACAATGCTCTTACATATAAATGCAAGTTAAGAGGTTTACTTCTTGAAATTCTTGTGGAAATTAGATTTATGCTAAAATTGATATAGATCTTAAACTATAGCCTTTTTAGAGTATAGGTAGTGTATCAATTTACTTGAAATTAAACATAAATTATTCTAGTTGCTCGTTGGTTTTCAGGCATGCCTATGTATTTTGACAGAATATATTTTTGCTGTGTGTCTGCTTACAATTTAGGTAATTTCTGTGCTCCATGTTTGAAGATGGAACTATGCCGATGCTTCTTGCAATAAACACGTTATTTATTATTTACCGTACACTATAAAATATAATAATTACAAACATTTTTTCTATGAATAAAGTAGCACTCAATTACGACACTTATCATGGCTCAAATCTAATCATCAATGATAATATCTATATTCAACAAACATCATATGTTGGTAGATTCTAAGGAAAATCCAAATATATTATGAATGGAAAACCCTCATTGGAGTAAACTTCCATATCACAACAATTAACTACTTCAGTCCAAATGAAATAGAATCCTATTTTAAATAATTAAAACTACTAAATAAAACTCTCTATAGAAAGTCTTTATTGACTCTAGCGCCTCAGTTTATATACTGGACCTCTATCACCATTTGCATTATTATCGATTTTAGCATAAGGGTTGCTTCAGGCTTTCCCCATGGGAAAGCTAACAAACAACTAATTCATGAGGCGGCTAGAGTATGCTTAATACGAGGGACTATATTGAATATAGGAATTTAGTCTACTTTCAATTTTAAGAACTTTCTATCCGCATATCAAGTTATACAAACTTTGAATTAGATTCAATTGATAAGACAAGCATAACTATGTTTGATCCAAATTGTGTCATGCAATTACATTTATGATATTGTGTAGTTGTGCTATAAGTATCAAAGCATCATTGGTTGACATGTTGAGGTAACAAAAATTTACAATTAGTTTGTTATTTTAAATGAATGCTTTTCAATTTAACAATGGGTCCTATTGTAGTGGCTTTAATGGTTAGCTCCTAGCTTTTGATAAAATCCCAGTCTCCCAAAATCAAATTAAACCGAATCACATGCAAAAGTTTCATCTCCAAGCTTTTCATTACATATCCTCATTTGGGTTTTCTTTTCACTCACCATGCACACCACAAACAAATTCGAGTTCGCCTGAGTACCGAAAATAAGCTACTTGTGTATTTGTAACTTTGCTGATCAATCACTTATAACCTAGGATCGACACATGAAAAGCACAATGCGAGTATCTCCTCACAAACTCATGGTAATATTTGGGCTCCATGCCTTCTTGGGACACCAACCATGCAATCGGATGCCAACTGTCGACTTCGACAAGTATGGAAATGGAAATGGAAATTCAAGGAAGTTTTGGAGTTAGTGTGGCACAAGTTAAGCTAATAGACAATGAGATTGTGCCAAAATTTAATCAAAAACTTTAAATTTTAACTAACAAACCAACATGTCTTCTTTAATATTAGATGTGTATGACACATTTAAACAAATGACTTTATGGTTCTTTAATATGTCGCTAGCTAGTAACATAAAACAAATAAGCTAGGACTTTCTAAAGCATAAGAAATGATATCAAATAACAAGTTATGTCAACACAACAAATAATTGAACAAACTTGCTAATAAGCAAAAAGTGTGAAGTATTTGACATAAGATTGAGATATGATGCAAAAGAAGACTTGGGAAAGGTTAGTCCTAAAGAAAAGATATTCTTACAGATTCTTGTAGAGGACTTGTATAGTGCATATATCATGTATTAGCTTTCAAACAAAAAATATTATATTTAATTTTAAAACCTATACCCCTAGATCCAAGATCTCTGTTTTCCTTTGGATTTTGTAGCTTCTTCTATCATACAAAATCCTTGACATCGTTGAAGATGGTTGCATTTCTTGACAATGTCGTGGACAAGGGAGAAACTGAACGAGATAGATTGACGTCTTTGATATTTTGTTGAAGTTGAGTGACATGGTGGATCTGGAAGTTACTCCGAGTTTGACATTGTTAGGTGTTGTTGATGTTGTAGTGTTGGTGTTTTTATTTGCCTGATTTTAACAATTTTTCCTACCATGCACTTAATACAAAGAATCCACATGAGAGGGGTGCCTTGTATTGATGAACTTCCAAAGTCAACAACTTATTGACCTTCCGCCCATAGTTGCTAAGGCGGCTAGGCGGACGCCCAAACATTTCAAAGCGTTTATTTTTTTGTTGTAATGTTGATATTCAGATAGTTACATTCATAATTTCATATATGTAAATATGTAATAATGACATTATTACATAGTATTTAGGCTAAATCATGCCTAACATAACCTAAACTAGACTCGATTGGCCCTAAATTAAACTAACTTGATCTAAATTTGATCTCATTTGACCCACTTTGCCCTAATTTGTCCTAAATCATACCTAATCTTATATAACACGTCCTAACTTTCCTAAAATTTCCCAAAATTGACATAAATGAGACCTAGTTTGGCAAAATCAGACCCAATCCCCCCAAATCAGACCTGTTGCCCCAGATCAGACTTGTTTCCCCCATAATTAGGCCTAATCTGCCCAAATTTGACATGATTTGAACTACATCAAATCCAATTTTGCATAACATGACCTAATCAGACCCAACCTCCCTAAAAATACCTATATTGGCCTAAATGAGACCAAATTTGGCCAAATTAGATCTAACCTCCCCAATCAGACCTATTTCCCCCAAATCAAACTTGGTTTTCCCAAATAAGTGGTAATCTACCCATATTTGATATGATTTGGTCTAGTAAATCAATCCTCATTTTGTATATAACATGACCCATTCAAACCTAACTACCCCTATTTTTCCCTATTTCAATCTAACTGAGACCAAATGTGGCAAAATTAGACTTAATTTCTCCAAATCAGACCTATTTTTTTTTCCAAACCAGGTCTGTTTTCTGAAATTAGACTTAATTACCAAATTTGACCTGATTTGGGCTATCAGACATTTTTCTATGATAAAATGAGTCAAGTTGATCTAATTTGACCAAATCCGGAATAAAATTATGCGAAATTGGCCTTTAAGTGGCTTGATTTGGGCCTTAGGTGGCCACTTAAGCCACCTTAGGGGCTAGGCGCCAGTTTGAGACGCCCTGCCTAGCGCCTAGGCAGGTGGGTGCCTGGACAACTAAGCTCCCACATCCTTCCAACTTTAACTACTTGAATCCCATGTTTTTTTTCCTCATTAAGGGAACCAAAAGGAGTGAACTTAAAGAAAAGAGTCGTCAGTTAGCATTCTTTTATCAATTTTAGCTTTGCGACTTCCGTATTCCAACGATGACTCAAAGTGAGGAGGGTCATAGCACAATTCAAGTCCATAAAGAGAACTGCAACCATGTTTTTCTTCCACATAATCACAACTGACGACACATTGTACTGATAACCATATTGCTGCTCCTTCCAATTCCCCATATAAGATAGTTCTTTACTAAACCAACTCCCAAGGCACTGCAATTTTATTTGTTTTATAGGAACCAAAGTTCAAGTTAATTAGAAGATGGACACATTATTTATATAGAATTAGAAACAAGGTGCAGATCACCTTCCACCCATACCCACTTCCCAACATGCATGTGTGGATTGTATTGTACATGGATTTTGCATCACCACTCTTAGAATGTTTTAGTGTTAGCCCCTCTGTTCCAAAATTGGCCACCTATGTGGCCGAATATGTGGTTCCGTGAAGGGGCTGAACTTCATATTGCATACTGTCTCTCGTGCGGTTTCACACCACTTATGTGCCCACCTGCCCACATATTTGGGTATATTTGCCACGTTTTTCTTATTTCCAGCCACTGTTACTGTTTTTCTGTCTCTTCTCCTTTTCTTCTTCCTCCGAGGGTTTCTTCTCAATCTTGTCTTTTATGTGGAGCAAGTTTTTATAGGCTAGCTTTTGGTAATGGTGTTAAATCTCATTGATTTAGTATTTTTGTCTTTATTTAAATCTCTTCTTGATTCATGCTTGAGAACGTTTTAAATGAAGTTTAACTTCTTGGTCTGCCCTTCAGATTGGGTTCATCTCACATTACAATAGTCCAAAGGTCAAATTTTAAGGCATACAATTGAAATAAATAATGTTAAAAGATTAATTTATGATTTGAAGAAAAATTTAATTAGTATATCAAAACATTCCAAAAACATATGCGCTAGCATTCTGCATATACCTCATGTAGTACCCTTTCCAAACACATACCTGATGCCATTTGTGGAGCACTGGACCTAGCCCCAATGCCCTTCACTATTGATCTTTGCTTACAATGTCCAAGACAAATTGATTTATTCATCTGTGATCCCTCTCAAAAAAACTAGAATGCTTTCCATCCATATTCCCTGAATGGTTGATGAGAACATTATGTGCACCATATTAATAAGTTTCTGTTTGCTAGGCAAGAGCCTTCTCTTTTCATCATCTTTCATGTTATCTGTCGGTGGTTCCCCTGAATCCACTTATGCTACATTTATGGGTAAGTAACTAGCAGATTCCTCATATATGCAGTGCTGGATGTCTTCCAATGGCTGTCTCTTCAGAGTTATTCACAACTGCCCATTTCTATACATATACACTTCGAAGGAGAACTTTATAGGGATGTTAGCATTTTCATATTCGTTTCACCACTTCACATCTATATTGCCATGTTGTAGCAAGGTTATCATTGACAGCTCGTCAATGTTCCATCTCCAGGAGGTCTTGGGTTCCTTCTTGATTTTTTTTTTCATTCATACTGTTGAGCAATCATGAGAGATCCTTTGCTTCTTGTTCATTTTCACCCTGCCTATTCTCGTTACATAGCCTTTTGGTATAAAAATACTCATCTCTTTGTTTTGGTGTTGCGGCTGTTTGGGAACCTTGCCAGACAATGTTTTAAAAAGCGGTACCGGAGAGGTTGCGTTTCCATTTAGCTCTATCATGGGCCATATTCTGGCTAAGATGTAGAGATTCAAAATCTCTCTTTATAAGCTCATCCCATGTTAATTTAGGCCTTCCTCCTCTTCTATTTATTGTGCTATACTCAATAACATTGTTTTGTTAGGCGCATTAGTCGGGCTGCGTTGCACGTCCGTACCATCTGAGTCGGCTCTCGCGCAACTTGTCCTTAATGCTCGCCACCCCCACTTTATTCCTGATATAGTCATTTCGCAGGCGGTCTTTTCTTGTCTTCCCACACATCCATTTTAGCATACGCATTTTAGCCACGTTCATTTTGTTGAAACCTTGTATCTTTACCGCCCAACATTCACTCTCGTAGAGCATGGCTGGCCGTATAGCTGTTCTATAAAACTTACTTTTTAACCTGAGAGGGATCTTCCGATCACATAAAACTCCAATTACCTTATTCCTGATATAGTCATTTCGCAGGCGGTCTTTTCTTGTCTTCCCACACATCCATCTTAGCATACGCATTTCAGCGACGTTCATCTTGTTGAGACCTTGTTTCTTTACCGCCCAACATTCACTCCCGTAGAGCATGGCTGGCCGTATAGCTGTTCTATAAAACTTACGTTTTAACCTGAGAGGGATCTTCCAATCACATAAAACTCTAGTCGCCCTCCTCCATTTCAACCATCCTGCAGTGATCCTGTGACAAACGTGAAACGTCATTTTGAACATCCCCATCTATTTGAATAATAGAACCCAAGTAACAGAATTTGTCACATTTTGGTATATCTACTTTGTCCAACTTGGCTCCATCATTCATACTGCGAGATTGGTTGAAATTGCAATGCATATACATACTCAGTTTTGCTCCTGCTAATCATCAATCTATTTAATTCCAATGCTTTTCTCCAACGTTCAATTTTATCATTCAATCCATCTTTAGTTTCGTCAATCAAAACAATATCAAATCTTCCAGGCATGAAACCAAATTGGTTGTTTGATATCTGCGTTATAGATCTGAGCCTCTGCACAATAATCCTCTCCCAAAGCTTCATTGTGTGACTCATCAACTTGATACCTCTGTAGTTTGTGCAGCTATGAACATCACCTTTGTTTTTGTAGATGGGGACTATAGAAAGTGCAAAGTACCGCTTCAGCTAGAAACTCTTTCTATAAGGATCCATGTCATAGAAAGAATGACAAAGTTTGTATGGCTGACCGTCAACCTACCACCAACCCTCCTTTACGCGAGCTTGGGACTGGAGAGGTCACTGAATACAATATATGCAGTACGTGGGAGTATATACATGGGTATTTTTGATTTTGGATTTTTTTAATTTTAATTATGATATCTATATAAATATAAATATTTATGCAATTATGTATTTAATTTGTACAATTACATATCTAGATGCAATCATGCAAATATGCAATCAAACACAACTTAAATATATACAAATATGCAATAAGGAGCTAAACGTAAAACAACCATAGATGAATCTAATGTAAAAAAGAGGAAATGGAAGCAAAAAGTAGGCTGATTGTAGGTGCTGGTTTTAGTTTCATGAAGAATAGGGGGTGACGTTAAAAAATTGCCAGATTAACAGTTTGATCATTTAAATATCAGTGATTAATCGGTCTTATATGCGGTTATGTGGCCAAGGGTCCGAACCTTATATATGGCCGCATGGACAGTTTTTTGAAACACTGTTGCCAAACTTGTATATCCTGCAGCTATCAAAGAATGGTGTTTATGCTCTTTCATATGCTACCTTCTATCTTGCACAATAAATTGCATTATTTTACATTTTGCTATGCCAGAAGTAAGTGTTGTTGCCGAAGGCTGAAATCACCAGTAACACACGCACACGATAGCTGGAAGAAATGGAGTTTTTGGTGCTGCCAATTGACACAGCATTTTCAGTTGTATTCAGTGCTTAAATAGTAAACAACAGAATGCAATAAAACAGGTCGACGGTGGTCTATCGTGCAATCCCACGATCCACTTATTGCGGCCTCATCTAACTAGAAAGCGCAAAGTAAGGCAGAGGAGCCGATTGCTCATGCCACTATCCTATCTGACCGCGTCCACACAGGAACGAGTCATAAAACATGCGGGTGCAGAAGGGTTAACTCTAACATTCTCCCCCCTAAGCCTGATGCACTGCAGTGATTTCCTTGACGCCGAGTCTCTCTCTCATTTGAATGAACTTGACCCGCCCAAGCGCCTTGGTTAATATGTCAGCGAGCTGCTCGTCGGTGCCGACATAATCAACATCAGCTTGACCCGCCTCGATACATCCCCGGATGAAGTGGAACTTCACGTCGATGTGCTTGCTCCGGCCATGATTCACCGGATTCTTGCACAAGGCTATCGCCGACTTATTATCTACCAGCAGCTTGAATTTCGCCGGTGATCCTCCTGTGAGTTCGCCAAGAAGACGACTCAGCCAAACTCCTTGACTTGCTGCACCTGCGGCGGCTATGTACTCAGCCTCGCATGAGGACTGAGCTATGACTCGCTGCTTCTGCGAACTCCAGGTAATGATGTTTCTGTCGAGGAAGAATGCGACCCCAGAAGTGCTCTTCCGGTCATCCAAATCTCCAGCGTGGTCACTATCACTATAGCCGACAAGCACCGGTACTCCACTGCCCTTCTTGTAACAGCAACCATATCCCATTGTGCCCTTCACGTACCTCAGGATCTGCTTGATCGCGGCCCAGTGGTGTGTGCTGGGATTTTCCATGTAGCGGCTAGCAACCCCCACGGCATATGCTATATCCGGTCGAGTGTTGACCAGATAGCGAAGACTCCCAATCACACTGCGATACAGGGTCGCATCGAAGGCCTCTCCATCATCCTCCTTACGCAGCTTGAGCCGGTTCTCCATCGGTGTATGACATGCATTGCATCCGCTCAGCCCTGCAGTTTCAAGAATCTTGGATGCATAGCTTTTCTGACAGAGTGTTATCTCACCGTGTAGCTGCCTCACTTCAATCCCAAGATAATAACTCAAGGGCCCCAGGTCACTCATCTTGAATAACCTGTGCATCTGTGCCTTGAAATCTATGATTTCGTTGATGCTTGTGCCGGTTATCACAAGATCATCCACATAGACGCCGATTAGTAAAAGTGACTCCGCATCTCCTCTCTTGTAAACCGCATGCTCCACCGGGCTTCGTGTGAACCCGAGTGATGCCAGTGATGCATCAAGTTTTGCATACCAGGCTCGCGGTGCTTGGCGTAACCCATAGAGTGCTTTACGTAGCTTCAGTACTGCACTTTCCTTGCCGGTGACAACATATCCCGGCGGTTGGCACACATATACTTCCTCGGAAAGATCACCGTTCAAGAATGCCGACTTGACATCCATGTGGTGGACTTGCCATCCTGAATGAGCTGCAAGAGCTAGCAAGAGCCGCACCGTCTCCATTCTTGCCACTGGCGCAAAGACTTCTTCAAAATCCACACCTTGCTGTTGTGAGTAGCCCTTTGCGACCAGTCTCGCTTTGTGCTTCACGATGTTACCATCTGGATCCTTTTTAACTTTGAACACCCACTTCAATCCGATGGCTCGTTGTCCAGCTGGGAGTTCAGTCATTGACCAGGTGCCATTATCAACGATCGAGGTCATTTCCTCATCCATGGCCCCCTTCCATGCTGGATCTGCAAGAGCTGCTTGCACGCTGCGTGGTTCCTCTACAGCAAGAAAACAAAGTCCGGAGTACTCTGTTTCTACTTCTTCAGTGTCATCGTACAGGTCGTCAAGTCGTCGATAACGCTGCTGCCCAGTTGCGTCGGTGTCGCGGTTGCTGTCGTGGTTGGGAGGCGTTGCCCAGTTAACGCCCGACAGAGCAGGCCCGTCAGGTGTTTGCGGCGAGGCCGCAGTAGCTGATGAAGTCGCACATGTAGCAGGTGTACGGGTCGCTGGCACTGCGCTCGATGGAGCTGGAGTCCGCGGTGAGGCCGGCATCATGCCGTGTCCGGCATCCACCAATGTGTCGCCGTTCACATCGTTGTAGACGACCGTGAATGAGCCGTCCTCTGCCGTGTTCCCTACGGCGACATTGCTCATTGCCGCCCAGTTCCAGGGTCTGCTCTCCTCGAAGATAGCATCACGAGTTACCTGCAATTTTTTACTCACCGGGTCGTAGACACGATAGTTCTTCCCGCCTTCCTCATAGCCGATGAACACCATTGGTGTGGAGCGATCCGACAGTTTTGTTATCCCGGGCCCAAGCTTCTTCACATGTGCAACACACCCAAAGACACGGAGATGTGCTACACACGGCTTGCGATTGTGCCAAGCCTGGTACGGTGTGACATCATTGAGGCATCTCGTCGGTGCGCGGTTGAGCACGTACACTGCCGTTTTTACTGCCTCCCCCCAGAAGATGAGCGGCACAGACATGGTTTTAAGCATGCACCTTGCCATCTCCACGACTGTCTGGTTCCTCCATTCAACTACCCCGTTTTGTTGTGGTGAGTACGGGGCAGTGAGATAGTGCTTGATGCCAAGATCACTGCAATAGGCTTGGAACTCCCTGGAATTAAATTCTCCACCCCGATCTGACTTGAAAGCCCGCAGCTTGCACCGGCCTTCCGTCTCTGCTGCAGCTTTGATCTTTTTGAAGTATTTGAATGCTTCGTCCTTGGACTTCAATACCTCCAACCACATGAAGCGGCTATAGTCATCAACGACAAGCAGAAAATAATTGTTACCTGCTGGCGTGGCCGGCTTGATCGGACCACAGAGATCTAGATGCACCAGATCAAGTGCATGCTCTGCGTGAAAGGAACTTGCACGTGGAAATGAGCACCGATGTTGCTTTCCGATGGCACAACCATCACCGTACTCGTCTACTTGCTTGATGTTGGGGATGCCGACCACCATTCCCTTCTGTGACATAGCACGGAGTGCGCGGAAGTGTAGGTGCCCCATGCGAGCGTGCCAGCGCCATGGCACCTCCTCTGTCTTTGTCAGCAAGCAGGTCGGTACTGCGAGGTTCAGGGCTAAAGTGTAGAGCCTGTTCCTCGTGCGTGACACACGCGCAAGGACCCGTCGCTCGGGATCAAGGATGGTGAGCACTCCTCCTCCAATGTCAATTTTGCACCCGCCCTCGTCAAGCTGACCCAAGGAGATAATGTTGCTCCTTAGACTAGGTATGTAGTATACCTCTGACAGAGCTCGTTGGTCGCCGGTGACACACTTGAAGAGAACGGAGCCCTTGCCGTGAATGCCAACAAGAGAGCCATCGCCGAATTTTACACTCCCGTGCACTGTTTCATCAAGTGCGGCAAACATTTGCCTATTCCCGGTCATGTGGCTACTTGCTCCAGTATCGAAATACCAGATATCATCCGACGATTCCAACGGAATAACTTTCTCCTCGTTGAGGAACACAGCCTGTGGCGTGACCCTGCTGGTCGTTGTGGGGGCGCACACGCTCACCATAAGCAACGCTGGCTGCTCATTTTCTTCACCACGTGCCAGATTAGCCCGTTGTTGTTCTTCCTCGTCTCTCTGCTTCTTTCTGCACTCCTTCCAATGGCCTTCGATATTGCAGTATCGGCACCGCCCCTTCTTCTTCTTGTCTCGCAAGTTACTCGAACCTGGCTTCCCGGCACTCGACGCCTTCGGTTTGCCGGAGACTTTGGCCTTGGAGTCGCCGGACCCCGAACCGGTGGCACCAGTCCGCTCGCGCCCCTTCTGACGAGCCACCCACTCCTCCTCAGTCAGGAGCAGGTGCCCGCCCGTCGACGAACCGTCTTCTTGTTGATAGTCGTCCTCGACAGCCACTAGTCGGCCGCACAACTCCTCGATCGTCATGATCTTAAGATCGCACAACGACTGAATAGCCATGGCCATCGCCTTGTACCTCCGAGGCACCACGCGAAGGAACTTTAGCACCGCCTTGTATTCTGTCACCGGGTCGCCAAGCAATTCGAGATCATTTACTATTGCAGTTAAGCGCAACACAAATTCCTCGATTGACTCGCCGTCCTTGAATTTCAGGTCGTCGAATTCCCGCCGTCGGGTCTGGGCCCTTGCCTCCTGGACGCGCACATCACCGACGCGGAGCCGCTTGATTGTGTCCCAGGCGAGCTTGGCCGTATCTTTCACCGCTAGAGTCCGCAGCATCTCCGGCGGCACTCCTTTCAAGATCGCTGACAGGGCACGGCGATCTTTGCGGTAGTCATTGGTGCCGAACTCGACGGCGTCCCAAAGACCCGCCGCTTGCAGCTGCACGCGCGTCACGAGGGCCCAATCAGAGTAATTGGCTCTCGTCAACTGCATCCATTGGTCTCCCCCGCTGGAATCACGCTCGATGACGCGCTCGACGATCCGCAGCTCACTGCCGCCGCCCGTGCTGGCGTCTGACCCAGACGGGATCTCCTCCTCCTTCTTCCCAGAATCGATTGGGATTTCTTCCTGCTTCGACATGGCTCGCACGGATCAAACACCACGCGCCGGGTAGGTGGATCGAACACCTGATGCTCTGATACCAACTGTTGTTGCCGAAGGCTGAAATCACCAGTAACACACGCACACGATAGCTGGAAGAAATGGAGTTTTTGGTGCTGCCAATTGACACAGCGTTTTCAGTTGTATTCAGTGCTTAAATAGTAAACAACAGAATGCAATAAAACAGGTCGACGGTGGTCTATCGTGCAATCCCACGATCCACTTATTGCGGCCTCATCTAACTAGAAAGCGCAAAGTAAGGCAGAGGAGCCGATTGCTCATGCCACTATCCTATCTGACCGCGTCCACACAGGAACGAGTCATAAAACATGCGGGTGCAGAAGGGTTAACTCTAACAGTAAGCAACCATCCGTTACATGTTTGACCATGTATGCACAAAACTGTAGCATAAGTTTTGCAATACACCACTGGCCAACACAATGAATATGATATGTTGGGAGTAGATCAACAATAGCATTAGCATGTGTAAGCCATTCAAACATGAGTAAATTGGCCACAAGTGCTCATATATGCAGCTCATCCATCAAGTTTTTTTTTCAAAATTATCCACAATGATTATCACTTTCACGTTGGTATTTGAAACTTTTTTGGCTCAATTCCAGAATACCCTTCTCTCTTCTGCACCATTGCGGTACAGCATTTGTGCACATTCGCACCTGCTCAATGGCTGGTGTAGTGGCACGACATGTGGTGGCTCTGCACAACAGCACAGTGGGCTGTAGCAACACAATGGTGTGTGGTAGTTGCAGACAACGTTGCAGTAAAGAGGGAAAAAGAAGGAGTTTGAGAGAGAGAGAAGGGGGGGGGGGGGCGCAACGCATATTGGTTTTTGGTCCGCTGTAGTAAGGTATATGTTTGGTTGAGGTGGTCTGAGTTTGCATTTTGAATATCCATGCACATACAAGGAATGAACACAGTAACTATTGGGAGCAGTTGGACTCGTCATCCTCAAAACTGAAAATTGAATGTTTTAGGCCTTTGCAGCCATGACAATGTATTGTAGTTAGCAAATTATTACTTAACTCAAATATTGCGTTGACATCTCATCTCATCGTAGTCGTCGAAGGCTCAGTGCCAACTATTTTGAATGTGCTACTGCTACATGGTGTCCCTCTTTTTGATTTAGTCCCAACCATGTCTCATCAACACTGACCAGGCTTATTTAGATCTGTCTTTTCCATTTATAACTGTATTTGATTCTATAACATTACATCTAATTGGTGCATTAGTTGGCCTTGTTTGCTCATGTCCAACCTATTAAGGTGGTTCTCTCAATAGGTTGTCCTCAATACTAACCACTTCCACTTTGTTCTGTATATAATCATTTTCAACACAATCTTTCTTCATTGTTCTTCACATCCACCTTAGGAATTGCAGGAAGGTAACAGCAAGCAGATACACGAATCTGAGTTCCAGTGAGCCAAAATTGCCCCGACATCCTAACAAGAATTGTGAATCAATCTGGGCGCTGAGTTATTTGATGGGATTGTAACAATGAGAGAGGTTTCCGGTGTCTTTTTTTTTTTGAGTTAGAAGGAGACTTAGTCTCCCCCCCTCCCTCAAACAGGTGCCAGAGCCCGGATGACCCAAAGGATTGTAAATACAATGCGCAACAGGAGGTTTCGAACCCGGGTCCCCCGGGGAGGACAGGCCGGGCCGAACCATCTGCGCTACACTGGCCGGGTTTCCGGTGTCTTTGCAATGTGTGGTCCTCAGTATCTTTTTTGCAGCTGGACAAACTGCAATTGTTCTGTTTTGTTTCCTTTGGTTACTCAAGCTCAACTTTCAGCCAAAGGGCATTCTTTCTTCCAAAAATTCTTTTAATGGTAAGTGGTCTGTGTGACATACTCACCCCTCATAAAAGCAAGAAAGCTGACTTCAGGTCACAGCTATTGTTGCAAATGCAACCTTACTGTATTGGAAGATTGTCATTTTAGGGCAAGTCCAAATTGAAAGGAACGTGGCTCTGTAAGTCTGATTTTATTGGATTTTCTATGTTACTTATTATCTAAAGTGGGTAACTATTTGTTCCCGGTGGCAAGGCGACTACAGAAAAAATGTAGTCTTGTAGGGTGCGCCGCATCAATATGCTGCGCATTTCTCACTAAGCAGTTGTAAATCATGGTAAAGAGGGAAACTACACACACTCCAAAACTTGTTAGATATTTGTAGTCTAAAACCATTCACATTTCACTATTAAATATGCTAGTTTCATCTTTTAGTCGATTATTTCTCTTTCAGCTGTTCTGTCGGTGGTTTCTTGTGACACTTGCCTGTGGGAGGCCGACTCGCTAATCAATCAGGACTGTGCTATCATTCACTCGATTATTATATTCAATCAATAGGATGTACTATTCTAATTAGTTATCTAGATATTGGAAGATCATCATATAAGATTGTCTGCCTCATTTTTTAGTTTCTCATCTTCTTGTCTGTTAGTTTATATTGTTGTGGATTTAGCAGATTAGTATTTGCTTGGAGTTAATATGTTGAAAAGGATATGGTTTGTCTACTGCAATAACTTCTATATAAATTTATTGTTGCTTATGTATTGTAAGCTTCATTGCTCTAGAGTTATACTTAATTGTAAGAGTGTCTTGCAGAAGACGAGGACAGAATTATCATTGCTGCTCATGCCATGCACGGAAACAAGTGGGCGGCAATTGCTAGGCTTTTGGAGGGGAGAACTGACAATGCAATAAAAAACCATTGGAACTCCACGCTCAAACGAAGATATGAGATGTCTGCCGGACCGATATATGGTGATATTCTCCAGGATGCTAGCAACAGAGGCTCTTCTGAGGAAACCACATCTGGTGCTGACGCCAATTCTTCAAAGTGCCCGGATGGAAGAGATGGCAGTTCCCAGGAAAACTCATCCAACCATAATGAAGAGGGGCCCTTAAACAGGAACAATTACTTTATGGGTGTAACAAAGGATCCACCACCAAACATTTTCCGTCCAGTTGCAAGGGTAAGTGCCTTCAGCGTCTACAACCCTGTTTCCCCATCAAATCCGGCATGCTGCTCATCAGTTAGGACCCCCAACCCCAGCCTTGGAACTTTGAAAATGATTGAAGGTGTTCGAGGAGAGCCACGGGTGCCTTCTCGGTGCAGCTATGGCTGCTGTAGGGCTCAAAATGCAGACGGTCGTCAAGGATCTTTGTTGGGACCGGAGTTCGTTGAGTTTGAGGATCCACCTCCCATCTCCAGTCATGAACTGGCCTCAATTGCCTCGGATTTGGGTACCATTGCCTGGATGAAAAGTGGCCTGGACAGCAGCGCTACGGCAAGGTTGCTTGACCCTGCATCAGTCGTTTCCATGATGCCACATGCAGGGCATATAGTTCAATTCCAGAAAACACAATTATGAAGCTTGTGTGCCCTTTGCAGTTGGCGTGGTTGTTGTAATGAGAGTTAGCTCTGGTATTTCCCGCCGTAAGTAACGATCACCAGTTCTCATTACAACTTGACAGCTGCTATGATCCCCAGGGAGGAAATCCTCAAAATATGGGATATTTATAGACAAAATATATTTCCTTGTGCGGCTAT